>CM051031.1:25503210-26158210 GCA_027627225.1 Congeria kusceri | reverse complement strand
AATTCACTGTTTGAAACAGTGAAAATTATCACTCTTATAATTTTCCCTGTTTGACACTGGTTCCCGATTTAATACAGTAAATGAAACGGACCGTCAACGATACCGGGTTAAAAATTGTGACGGCGTTATAATTCCCGCGATTTTTTTTCAAGTTAAACGCATTTAGATAGCACTTAAAATGTAACAAAACGGCGTAAAAAGCATAAAATAAAAAGAAAATGTGTAGGTTTCGGTATAATATAGATTTTTATATTCACTCATGATCATAGAACAAATATTTTTTCACTCGTGGTTGCGCCACTCGTTAAAATATAAATTTCTATGATCACTTATCAAGTTTTAGTTTGCTGCTTTATTTTTGTATAACAAAAGTATCATGTAGATTCACGTTCATAATTTTATCGAACTTATAAACACCGAAAATGAACGTTTATCGGTAAAACGTTTATCTTTATCTATAAAGCATTTCAACTGCTTGACTGAACATTTTAACGTATGCATGTATATGTACTATAAACTACTAATGTAACTTACTTTTCTCAAACATAAAATTATTTCACTTGTGTGTTATATGTATACTGTCGTGATATTTTCTTCCACATACATTATTTAATTTGTGTGTAATCTGTTTATTGTCATGATATGTTATACAACATGGATCACGATGTTTCTTTATATATTATTGCTGTTTCATAATTGTTTGAACTCATTGGTTTATGCTTATTGTTCGAAATAAAGTTCTTTTTAAATACAAGTATATTGCACACGTATATTTTATATTACCAGTCTTTCAAAGTTCGTGACATTATTATTGCTCTTATATAGGTAATATTCCTTTGACGCCACTCACATAGTTAATAAACACGAAATACACAGATGTGGCGTCAGGTTTATAATTGAAATGCATATTTAAAAATGATGCGTGTATTACGATATGCCAATGGCAAACGATTCCCAT
This sequence comes from Congeria kusceri, assembly GCA_027627225.1. Classification (NCBI taxonomy): domain Eukaryota; kingdom Metazoa; phylum Mollusca; class Bivalvia; order Myida; family Dreissenidae; genus Congeria; species Congeria kusceri. Next base: position 26,157,252 of record CM051031.1, on the reverse strand, counting down.
GCACGCGGAAAGTAGTAAATGGCCAGAAAATTACCGACTGAAGTGTACGTTACCTCCAAAAAATACTCTAAATATGTCAGTAGTCTCGTTTCGACATTGATCATGGCAGTAACATTAATGTTTATAAATATTTGATACGAAAAGAAACCTAAGCATGTAAATATAATTTGGGTACAGTTTTGCCACACTGCTCAGTTTCAGACAAGATCCCACACGTTCAAGTCATTGATAATAACATGTTACCAGTTCTTATCATTCATTTCATTTCCAACGCTACGTTTTAAATAAATACGATGATTACAGTACCACGGTTGGTCCTCACATACTCAGTCCACACAGGGAGGTGACAGCACCAGCAGAGACTGGTCAATCATACCTCAACAATTCCTTTACCTTCCCATCCAGCTGTCTGGCTGTACCGAAACATAGAGATAAAATGCTTGGTTAATATAATACATGTACATTTTTCAACACATCTGGAGTCTTAAGTTACTATTAATCTTTAAAACTAAATTAATAAAAATGTATATGCACATATTATTTTACTTAAATAATACAACTATGGTCATATTAATATCTCCTTTTTGTTGTTGTTTTTAAACTGTACTTTTATATAACAACATGACGGTTCTTAATAAACATAATTATTGGTTCTTAATAAACATAATTATTATATGATTTTCGCACAATTTGTTATATGTCTAAAAGTTACATGTTTAACGAATCTCTGATTCGTTTAAAATCAGAAACCTAAGCGAAGTCATTTTCGTCAGGTATAGTGTCACTATCATGTCGTGAGAAACGCAGTTCAGTTGGTCGTGATTCATTCATGTTGCCCATCAACAATAACGTTTTAATTCACAGCTATGACATCCATATTGCTGTGGCCACATATTAGTTAATTAAATGTACATACTAATATTCCTATAGTAATTAGCGGTTTTCAAATATTTCTTTTATTTCAGTTTTCCACTTATGGTATGTTATATAAACGATGTTTTCATATACATTGCATCCATAAAGCAAAGCGTCTCACATATTGCTTTTACGAAATTGCATCTCACTTCAAGTATGGATTTGCAAATGTGACACCGACACATGCTGTATATTTTACTGAAAATTCCCATTTCAAGTAATTTGCGGTTTCAAAAAACACCAAAATGCTCAGGAGCAAGTAGTGAAAGTACTAAAAATCGTTAAAAATGGGTCTGTCTTGTATGCAAAAGACAAACACTTAACAGTGTAACGCAAATTGTAGCGTGGAGAACATTAATGATGTAAACATAACAAAGAAAATACAAATCCAATTATAAAATTTATGGCAAGATTATTCGCATGTTTCACATTCGGACATGAACGTCATTATTAAGTATTAATTAAACAACTGTTCCGAAGCACTCTTTGATGTATTGGAGATTATTGGAGCTTTTAACTTTAAGGATGAACATTATTCATATGTTTAACATGGACAATACAATTGCAACAGGTGGACTTGGCAAATTTTGAATGAGCAATTAAATCATAAATCACATAGCCTAGAAAATTGTTTATGTTATAAGATGGTATACTCCGTACGTCAGGAAATATTTGGGTGGTTGAATACTGTATAAATACTGTTTAATACAAAAAATCTGGCCGGGCCCGGCTAGCTCAGTTGGTAAAGCGCTGGACTGTCATTTCGGGGATCGTGAGTTGGAACCCCAATCCGGCCACATAATTTGTGTGGGGATTGGTCATAAAACTATTACATTCACTCCCTAATTCTGATTCAAGTAGGGCAGTTGTCAGTTACTGGCCTAAGTATGTGCACTTTGTTCTGGTAAATCGCTTAGATTGGCTAAGCTTGCCCAGGAAAGACTGTGAGTAGGTTAACTTACAGCCGTGATATGACTGAAATACTGTTGAAAACCGGCAAAACATCAAAACAAACAAACAAAAACAAAACAAAAACACTGATCATCCAAGTAAAGTGTCTATAATCATAAGATTTATTTATGTTCTGATCTCAAAACGACGTGTTGGAAATCACTAGCGGATCCCAGGGGGCGGAGGCGCATCCGGCGCGCGCCCCCATAAAACTCCCGGACCATACGTATATGGGCATATATGAAACGGTCAAGACTGGGTTAATTATGCTTTTTTTTTCGGTCGCTCCCTTTTTTCAACTATAGTTTTTTATTCAACTATAAACATTCACTTAGTAAAACATACTCGACCTAGCCTGCCCCCTACGATTTCTTACATACATCGTAATACCGGCGCCAAAGTTTGAAGCGAACACTATTAACTATTGACAATGGGTATACATACCTTTATTTGTGGATTATATTGCTTTCTTTTATAAATTAATATATAATATTAAGATGTTAGATGCAATACACCATTGGCACAGGATACCACAGAATTTTTTAAAATACGTTTCCAATAAATATGATTTAAAGCCGAAATTCAAGTCAAATCAATGACTACTTCTCAGTTTAAACAATTTTGTCTCAATACACAGTTTTGTTCCCAAAAATCTTAATCGACAAACTTTTTATTCAATGTTCCAGTAGCAATCACACCAAATTTTACATTGTTTTAGGCATTCATAAGAAAGATACAACGTGAATAAGTACAGGGGTGTCCATAACGTTAGCTCCAATTCCTGGCAAGATCATATCTTTCCCGGCACCATGTCAGCAAAAATGGCACAAAGTCGGCATCACTTGCCTTATTAGTTCACAATGCAATCATACGAGTATCTTTCACAATATTTGGTGTAAAACATATTCGTTTGTCTGTCCTTTAGTTCGTTTTGATGAAAAGAAACACAGTGCATAGCACATTTGAAGACAATTGATGAGCATAACTGTGAACGTGTGAGTTATTTAATGATATTCACCTGGAAAAGCGATCATTACGCTTCGGTAATTTAATAATACAAATAAATCTCGATCCGCGCGTGTTTGAAGTTAGTCAGCTACGGATTTTACATGTTTAAAGCTGTTCCTGATATGTATAACATTGAATGTCAAATACGTATTTAGTGGACAGACACATAAAACAAGGGCAATTTGTTGCCAAAACAGGTGCATGACATTCAGATGAACCAACATGTCTTTCGAACATAATGCAGTGAAGTATTAATTTATTCTGTGAAACAATTAGCATTTGACGACGACGACGACGACGACGAAGATGATTATGATGGTGATGATGATGAAGATGATGATGTGCAAAAATTATAATGTATCTTTGATACGCATCTGTAGCTGATCACAGCAGACCCACCGTACGATCAAAAGTTTACCCCCCCCCCCCTAATCCTGGAACCGCCCCTGGAAATGTAAACAATAATATGAAATTAAATTTAGTCAAACACGATTTAATCTACGGACCTGTTTTATAGTTATATTTTTTATAAAAATGCATTATTTTATGTCTTTGTAAAATCTACAATAAATTATTTATATTTGTTGCATCACTTGTATGTGCCTCTAAGATGTTATATTTGATGCTGAGTCAATCACTATGAAATCTAATGATGACAATTTATTCACATGATTCACATCGAACTGAGTATTTTTTACTAATGCTGACATAAAATGATTTATTCATAACATAGTATGTACAGCTTCGATTATTCAGCACAATGTTCCAATGAAATATGACAACGTTTATTAAACACATTTCGGACATATATCTGTGTCAATGTTGTAACACTACATTGGCATGCGATGATATATCTTCTTTTTATGAAATAGTGCATATGTTTTCAATCACATATATGTAACAAAACAAAGATTATTATAAATACAAAATAAACATTACAGGTAAAACCTATAAGTATTTAAAAAAATGTTCATGAAACAGATATTGAAATGACTTTTAGAGTATCAGCAGTTGCGTATCAAAGTTAATACAATCTTGTCATTTAACTGCAATGCTCTGTAATTGGGGCAACATTTTCCACTTTGGACAGAGCTTTTTAATGCAACCAATTAATGAAATTATTTATTATGATTTTCGTTAATCCTCCTTTCGTTAACATATTTAGATTAGAATCATATTATAGCTTAATCCTTAAAAAAACTTGATAAAAAGTTATTTGATTATTCTTTTTAGTTCACGTCATATATTTTATACGGTTAATTTTATCCATGGCTGCCTGTCAATGACATAAGCATTCAGTATTCTTAATATTAAAGATTTTATTAATAATCTATCTGTTTATTTCCCTTCTGAGTGTCTTTTTCTGAAACTCATCAAAGTTTATATACGTTGGAACAAATTATTGGTAAGGTTCGCTGAAGCATGGAAATGGGAGAGACACCTTCAAATTCTCTAAAGATGCTGAATTTAATAAGCATATCTCGGGTGATATCCTCATCGATACAAAATGCACAGTGACAACTCAGGCTCAACACATGATTAGCATCTCTAGATATCTCTCGAGATTCCACGGCGTCACTTAAATGCCGCTGTGTAACAGGCATTACAGCCAAGAGCCTTACAATCCGACAAAATGATCGGTTACACTGCCGTGTTATTGAAAGTGATTTCCTTTCGCTAACTCCTGGAATTATTTGACAACGAAGGTCTTACGTATCAATTTGTTACACAGCGCTGCTGTGGAGCAGGCCGTATTTGCGTGCGGTAGGTTATATACATACGTAACTGTTGACAAGACCAAAAGAGACCATATCACATACATGACTTTTTTACATTTCTGAATATCGCAGTGAAATGTTAATTTACATAGACGGTACATTTATTTATTTTAAATCTTCCCTAGATAAATTTTAAGACAACCAGTAGTGTTTCGGGTTTCCATTATATTCCAAATGCCAGAAAATAACAAAATCGGCCATCTTTAGGCAAACAGGTTAATGCCACACACAAATAAATGGAATATGTTTCATGCTAATACAATAGCTTTAAATCCTTAATAATTATTTCAGTCTTATTTTAGTTGCAAAAATAAATGGTAATACCGGTACTTAAAGGTGTTAATTTAATTGTATATATACATACCATTTAACAATCCACGGCACCTCGGTACGGACTCGTGGATATATAGGTTAACAACAATAACAGACAGGAAGGCAGACCAGGTGATCGGGACCATGTTGAGACAATAGTAGGCGCCTGCAATATAAACAAACATGGAACGAAATCAATCTATTATTAACCATGGAAGTGCAATGTTATCATAAATACGTTCCGTATAAAATATTAAGTATCAAGTAAATCAAAAGAATGTTCGTGATTTTGTTATTGTCTTCTTGGACTTATAATTACTAATTTATTGACTAGGTTTATACGTTTTGATCACGATGGTAATTTAACTGCTGATTAAGTGACGTTTGTTTGAATTATAGAGATCGTATTCCTGCTAACTTCAATTGATTTAGTTCAACTTTAGATATATAAAAACGTTTTACATGTAGAAATAAGCTATGTAAATAGCTGCTGACGTAGAGTGGTATAGAGGAAGACGCCGGTGGTGTGGACTCGGCCAACAACAACAACAACAACAAAACCAACACGAACAACGCCACACAATGTTCATGCCTGAAGCATTTTCATCTAAAAAAAAACTATCAATATTCTATCACAACTCTGAAAGTATTACTGCAGTATCGCGAAAATGATACCTGTACATTTTTTTCTATGTATCAACCCTTACATCGTGAGATGTTAGCAGGTAATGGGAATCCAAGATCCCGGAGCGCTAAGTGTTTAGCAGAAGCATTAAATTGTAACAACAAACACGTAACTACAAGCATGCTCGTTTATTTTGACAGCACTTTGCAAATGCTCAAACGCATTTTAAGTGCATGTTTTTCAGTCCGATAAAGGACGTTTGAGGCAAATTCCAACATTTTTCTGAGAATGAAACAAAAAGGTTTATATTTACATGTATATTGTTTTATGCTACATCTCAAAATATTTTTGTCACGTCATTTGTACATACATAGGGCTAATCATTCATACGGGTTAACATTGCACGAACTAACCTATTAACAACATGCCTACAATTAAACGTCTGATAAACTTTTTGAAAATGGCACCAGTTTGCAATTTTGTATAAAACTTATGTTAAATTTTATCCTAGTTTTGCTATGTATACGGTTTCGTTATCATTATTTATTCATGTAATACCATTCACTACTATAGATATATATAGCATCTTATTCTATGCCAAATATCAAGTCAGTGACAGCAATATCTGAATAACGATACAAAACGTATCCGAATAAGACAAAACGTAATGACAAATCTGCCAGCTCAATTTCATATAAATCTGATAACTGTACGGTCAAATAAGCATTTCTTATCAACGTGTTGCAGCAATTCTGGTCTGACCTAGCAATATAGTTCAAACAAAGCAATTTGTCATGATAAACCTGAATGCTTTGTTCGTAAGGGACAATAAAAAGTTAAACATATTTAAATTACGTAGTTACTGATTTATTTTACCTTGAATTCTACATTTATTTAATATGAAAAGATATTTAACATAAACACAAAAGCAAGTAAAGAATGAATATTACGCTGATGCTACGTTTCAATATATCGGACCTTTCTGATATCTGATTATACAGACTATACTGCCTTTTTTGTAGTTACTAATCATAGTAGTTTTAGAAACGACGTCCTTATTAATTAGACAATAATATACGGCAGAGCTGGGCCGGGCATCTATAATCGGCCCGCTGCCGATATAACGGCCCGAGGGCCTTTGGCCCGAGGGCCGTTATACGGCTAGGGCCGAGTATAGACGCCCGGCCCAGCTCTGCCGTATATTATCGTTTATAATACATATTATCCTGTCACAAGAATAGAATCATGTTACTTTCTTTATTACACAAAATGTTAACAAAAACACCAAACAAACTTTCCGTACTTGTATTTAACATTCAACTAATTACGCAATACGTGACGCAACTCTAACGAATGACGTAATTTATAAACAGAAAAACGGTGACGAAACAAACCAGTTTTCGCTGGACTCGCAGTTTTGTTGTGACAATGTTATGTCGTGTTTGCTTTTATTTTTAGTAAAATACATTACTATTAGTTTAATAAATCATTCATGGACGAATTCTGAATGATGAATGTGTCAGTTGGATAAATAATATATTCTGAGACTTTGAATCGAATAAAATCAAACGTTCTGATCAGTCATTGCGATTTCGTAAATCGTGTTTCTGGTCAGAATGGTTAACATGAAATTAATATCATGATTGTTACAAATTAAGGCTTATGGATACAAGACAATGGAATTGAAGTGCTTACAGTATTGTTGGATTTTTATTGTTGGAAGCAATGGATTGAAATTGAGGTACAGTAACAGTTTCCGATCTGTTCAATTTTGTGTTCAGTGATTCTTTTTCTCAAACTAAAAGATGCATAGGCTATAGATCGTATATATATTTAATCAATTTAACTACAAACTTTCGTTAATATTCAGTATTTGCATTTTCGGATATAACCGTTTAATTTTGACTAAATGCGCCATTCGTGGTCGTTGACGTCGCGCGATCGGATTCTCTTCGATTATCGAAAAATCGGCCGCGGCCAATTATAATTATATCGGCTCAGCGGAGCCGCGTAACGGCCCGTAATCGACGTCAAAATGTTACTATTTTTAGTAACACTATGTATTATTGCATATTATTGACGTCACGCGGATGGACGCAAAACAAACACTATAACCACGTCGCGCACTTTGTCTGCAGGTTATGCATTTAATATCATTTTCTGCATATTTAGCGATGCGTATTTACAATCATACAAAGCAAAAGAAAGTATGTCCTGAGAGACATTACGTGCGAAAACATTTCCTGCTGATGAAAGCTACATACCTTTTTCTCTGCAATTTTATCTTAAACATACCCGATAAGGATCTTTAATAGTAACAATGTGTAGATTTTTTGTGTGTGAAGTAAATTAACATCCTTGGTACAAAGTAGGTATTACAAATGTCTGAGGCAGGGGCGGGAGTGCACGTTATCTTAGGCCTGATTTACACACTCGCAATGGTGTATCTGGCACATATCACAGTAGTAGTTATAGTCGTAGTTATATTAGTAGTAGAATGTTATTTCTTCGCAGCTTGTTCCATGTGGTTTATTTATGTAAGTGGTATTCACAGGTGTTGTTTTCCTTATCAGTGGTGTTTGAGAGGAAACTCACATTTCTTGTCAAGTTTTTGTCATCAAAAGTTCATTATTTGCTAACTTATGATAGTGGGATATATGCCTGTGATAACTTATGATAGTGGGATATATGCCTGTGATAACTTATGATAGTGGGATATATGCCTGTGATAACATATGATAGTGGGATATATGCCTGTGATAACTTATGATAGTGGGATATATGCCTGTGATAACTTATGATAGTGGGATATATGCCTGTGATAACTTATGATAGTGGGATATATGCCTGTGATAACTTATGATAGTGGGATATATGCCTGTGATAACTTATGATAGTGGGATATATGCCTGTGATAACTTATGATAGTGGGATATATGCCTGTGATAACTTAAGTGTTAACTAATAAAAGTCTTGGAATTTCTTCTATGATCTTCTATGATCAGCGAATTATTAGAAATATTGAAGGAGATGATAACCTGATACAACATAAAACATGATTTTATTCGCACCAAAATATATATACTTAATCATTTAATAGTGAGTCTGTTAGCATATACACTATAAAACTGTAATACTAAACGGAATTTATTAAATGAATAACATGTGAATTGACTTGTAATAACTTCAATTCTAACGAATGATTATATTTCACATAACACGTGATATAGATAATTGCGGCCTAAATGACTTTCATGATTACATTGTAAAAGATGTTAATAGTTTCAAAACTTTTAAAAACATGTAACTGCAATTCTACGTCGCACACTGAACGATCGCTTTAATATAGTGACACTATGAGTTAGTCAAATGTGCATTTCTAGCTTTTCCAGGCACTGAATAAATTATTTTTGAACGCGCAAGAAGACAGAGGCAGTATTATTGTCAACAATGACATATTTGGTTTGTATATATTGATAGTGGCTTCTAGTATTATATGCATGTAGTAAGCGTCTTTGTCTGTTTCATATGCGACTTCTGCTACGAGCCAACGGTCATTATATTAACATTCTTACAGTATATAGGTTATTGCTTTTAATTAATACCAAATACATATATTTTATATGCATTTTGTCCTCACTCATACCCCAGGCAGACATTCAGCAGTAAAAATCCATATATCGTGTGACAATAAACACAGCCCACTTAAATTTAATAAAGAGATTCTTGTTAATTTTCAGTGGACGTTACACGCTATAGTAGACTAAGGAAATGATATTTACAATTACCTATGTCTACACGACCTCCTATATTTCTGACATAACTAGAGCGTTTCGGTAAATATAATGATAAATATATTATATGAAAGTCACGTAGCTTATTTTGTTGAAATGATTTGCTGTTATTGTTCTCATCATTGTTACAAGCTCAATTTTACCTAACTCCACTGAGTTATTGAAATAGCACTGTTACTGATGTTTATGCTAGACATACCCTGATCCCGTCACGTGTCAAGAGTCAGAAAGTTGCTATTTGTTTAGCCGAACAAGCAGGTTGTGCGTGTAGGTGTAATTACAAAATCCAACTAGCTTGATAACTTTAAATATACTTGTTGTACAGTTTGATAAGAAGAAATATATTTTCTTAAAAGTTTGATAACAAGACTAATTACAGTTTAATAACAAGTAACAAGGAATTTCACGTATTGTGTATTGTACTGCACTGTACTAATTGTAGAGTAGAATATAAGAAATGACTGACCAGTGGCACACTTTGATAACATGGAACGTAATTTTTGTACAGTTTGATTTCAAGGAACGTAATTATCGTACTGGTTGATTACAAAGCACCTTATTCTTGTTTTACATCTAAACGTAATTGTTATACAGTTGAATAACAAAGAACGTATTAGTTTTGCTAGTCGTACAGTTTGATAAGAAGGAATTTACCAGTTTTATAGTTCGATAAAAAGTAATCATGTTTGTGAAAAGCTTGATAATAAGGCACTAACTAGTTGTACAGCTTGTTAATTAGACAATTAGAAACTATCTTAAAACAAGGCAGTCCAAAGGACAGCTATATCCCCCGCCGTGACCCTTTATTAGATTTTTAAGGTGACTTTGAAGTATCACACTGACCATAATCAGTTTCATGAAAATTCTTTAAAAGGCATAGGAGATATGGATCTGACACGAAAATGGAGGCTCAAACATTTGATCTTTAAGTGTGACCTTGACCTTGAGGTGGCAAGACTGCTCCATGCCTTCTGCACAGTGCCTCAATGTGATAAACATTTGATTTGAGCCAAGTTTTATGAAAATCCTTCAAAGGGCATAGGAGATATGGAGCAGGTACAAGAATGGAGGCTCAAACATTTGACCTTCAAGTGTGACCATGACCTTGAGGTGGCGTGCCTGCCTCTTGCCTTCTGCACAATGCCTCAATGTGATTAACATTTGAGGCAAGTTTCATGAAAATCCTTTAAATGGCACAGGAGATATAGAACGGACATGAAAATACGGGCTTACATACTCAACCTTCCAGTGTGACCATGACCTTGAGTTGACGTGACTGGCTTATGCCTTCTGCACATGGTCTCAATAAGCAGAACATTTGAGCCAAGCTTCATGAAAATCCTTCAAAGGGTATAGGGGGATATGGAGCGGACACGAAAAACGGACGCGAAAATGGAGGCTAAAAAAGTTAGCCTTCAAGTGTGACCTTGACCTTAAGTTGGCGTGAAAGGCCCATTCCTTCTGCACATCGTCTCAATTACCTAAACATTTGAGCAATGTTTCATGAAAATGTGATTAACATTTGAGGCAAGTTTCATGAAAATCCTTTAAATGGCACAGGAGATATAGAACGGACATGAAAATACGGGCCTAAATACTCAACCTTCCAGTGTGACCTTGACCTTGAGTTGACGTGACTGGCTTATGCCTTCTGCACATGGTCTCAATAAGCAGAACATTTGAGCCAAGCTTCATGAAAATCCTTCAAAGGGTATAGGGGGATATGGAGCTGACACGAAAAACGGACGCGAAAATGGAGGCTAAAAAATGTAGCCTTCAAGTGTGACCTTGACCTTGAGTTGGCGTGAAAGGCCCATTCCTTCTGCACATCGTCTCAATTACCTAAACATTTGAGCCAAGTTTCATGAAAATCCTTCAAAAGGCATAGGATATATGGAGCGGACACGAAATAGAGGCTCGAATATTTGACCTACAAGTGTGACCTTGACCTTGAGCTGGCCTGACTGACTCATGCCCTCTGTACATCGTCTCAATGACCTAAACATTTGAGCCAAGTTTCATGAAAATCCTTCAAAGTGTATACGAGATATGGAGCGGACACAAAATCTAGGCTCGAATATTTGATCTTCAAGTGTGACCTTGACCTTGAGCCGGCGTGACTGACTCATGCCTTCTGCACATCGTCTCAATGATCTTAACATTTGAGCCAAGTTTCATCAAAATCCTTCAAAGGGTATAGGAGATGTGGAGAGGACACGAAATGGAGGTCGAATATCTGACCTTCAAGTGTGACCTTGACCTTGAGCAGGCGTGACTGACTCATGCTTTCTGCACATCGTCTCAATGACCTAAACATTTGAGCCAAGTTTCATGAAAATCCTTCAAAGGGTATAGGAGATATGGAGCGGACACGAACATGTTACGGACAGACGGACGGACAGACGAACGGACGGACGAAGGACATTCCTATAATCCCCCTCCCGCTTCGCGGCGGGGGATTAATAAGACTAATAAATAACTACAGATTCAATTCTAGCAACTACGACTGATCGCGCCATACACACAATTGTCATTTCAGTAAGGCTATTATTTTATCTTCATTTTCGAGTACACGTCGCAAAAATCAAACTCGATTGGGATATTAATTTGCATACTGTAATATTTATGACTTAACCAGTGTGTTACTCATTTAAGGTCGTACCGTCATAGCTAAATACTCGAAAAACTGGATAAAGCTACAAATGACCGAATGCGTCTGCTTGCACGTATTAACGGGCATAATAAACGTATTTTTACAACTACGGTACTCAAATGTTGATAAAAGGTAAGAATTAACAAACGATTTGGTTTTTGGTATAAAAAGTGGAGAAGTATATTTAAAATAGATTATTAAATCAATAAAGCAGAAATTTGTGACTTACGTCTGAATTAAACAAGGGACATGTACCATGTAATCAAGGCGTTCAATTTAAGATATACACTTTGGACATACTTTATTAAAATTGTGTAACCAGTATAATTATTTCCTCCTTTGGCGATAGACACGTTTCGGAAATTTAAATCCTGAATACCTGCCATTTGTCCAACTCAATTTGGTTGCATGTTATGAATGTAACAAATTAAATAACTTAAAGAAAAGCATTAATCAAATAGTGTTAGAGGTGTTGAATCCGTCCGATATTAGTGCGATTCGGCTTCAAGTTCGTATTCTGCACACATAGAGCTCACCCAACATGCAGTGCAATTCGCTATGAGCTAGTTTGGTATTGGATTGTATTCTAATCAAATGATTAAGTGTTTTTTTCTCTTACAAATTGAACTTGCAATATATGTTTAAGGTGGCAAAGTTAATTCAACGTGTGCAACCATATGTATGAGGACTAAAATATACAATGAACCTAATAAACCGAAGCTGTTTATCAAGATGTATGTACAGAATTTTAATAAATTATTATGTAATACCACAAGTACTGGGGTGCTAACTAAACTTTTAATTATGATTGAATAGCTGTTTGTGAGAACACATTAAAAGGGTATTGTTTTATACTCTTTTAAGTTTTAACCTTGCTTCTGCGCAGTCAAATTCACGTTGGGTCAAATATCGTCATCCGATTTTGTAAACGCGTTCTACAGTTAATTATTGTAAACTATAACTAGTAACCGGTTTTAACTAAATGCAGAGATGCGTGCTTGAGTTGTCAATGAATTTTAGCTAAGCATCAATGCAAAACTAATAAATAGTCTAACATTTTACAAAAATGTTAAATATATTATATCCCATCATCAACGTAAACACGCTGAAGTCATAACAAAAACTACATGCTTAACTTTGAGTTAAACTGGCGGGAGAGAATGTTAGTCAATGAAGTGTGCGTACGTTACTGTCAATAATACTATTTACATATGTACATATTCGTAGTTATAAGACAGGCATCGTGTTGCTTGCATTATTGTTTATAAATATTTGATATGCGAAGAAACCCAAGGATGTAAATATAGTTTGGTTAGACACTACAGTTTTTCTTCATTGATTCTCGGGCTCCAGACAAAATCACACAAAAACAATGTCTAGACTATTTCTTTAACGGGGTCATTATTTTACTATTATCTTTCCACGTTTAAATCTTTGATAATAAACTGATATCACTGCTTATCAGTCAATTCGTTTCCACCAGCAGTGTTTATACGGTTGAATGCCACAATGGGTCCATGCATACTCAGCCCAATCAGACAGGGAGGCGACGGCGCCAACAGAGACAGGTCAATCATACGTCAACCATTGCTTGATTCATAGAAGCATTTGCATGTACTTTTTTCAGCACATATGGTAAATAAACGTTTATGCAAATGAACCAGATGTTGTTGTTTGTCGCCATTTGGTATTTCAAAAATAATCAATGTAAACCAGTTTTTATGTAATACTTTAATTTTTAAATGTTCACTGACAAGGATCCCATGTGGGTCACATGAATGCAATCATGTTCTTACATAAGCTTCATATTAGACTGAAATGAAAACAAACCGATAATACTAGGATTGCCACTTTTCAGCCTACATCGGGCCCATTTGGGCTTGCTTGCCGCATTCTACAAATGTTGAAATATTTGTATGCTCATTCAAATATCATGGAATTTCTGGAAACAGGAGAGAGAGTTATTTAATATTTTCATATTAAAGCGTAAAGTACAAACGTTTCTCTCCTCTGTAAGATGGTTGTTGTAACAATTGCGATATTACCGTTTTTTTGTTTGTTTTTTTTTTGTTTGAAAAGTGACCAAATGGTGAAACTTTTGCAGACTACATGACATGGTTTTGTCACGTTTTCAAAAACAGCAGTGCTGCAGTGGCAATATTGCAGTTTCTGCAATGATCATAAACCAGAGAAGAAACATATCACCGTACTTGTTGCGCTATAAAAACTAATTCATACATGTCCTCTTAATCTAGATAAACCATGAACAAATTACCTTACCATAGAGTTCGCAGTATGCCAACCTTAGAATCGATTACCACCTTGATTTTACTTCTTATCGTTTATCTTTGTAAAATAATGAAATTATTCAAGATTTGTTTGGCAACAAAGTGTTGTTGTTTATAAACTTTATTTTTATACCGATTTCATGATGTCTTATCTGTCCTTCGACTACGCCATACGTTTATCAAGTTATCTTGAGTGTTAAAAGCCTAACGAAATTCTGTTTCATTTTTGAAATTTAAGGCTACAGTACTGAACTGCAGCTATCGATTGTAGCTTCTGGCAAAACAAGGAATCGGGTTGCTTAATGCAAGTAATTGCAGTCGTCGTGCATTTAATCTGAAAAATCGACTTCATGAAGGTTATAACTCGCGACAGTGACGTTTTTGTCGCCTGATGTGACTTCGCTGACATCATTTTCACTAAGTCATCAAAACTGCTGTGCTTAAACACACGTAAATCAAATATGAATATATGGTCCTATAGGTTGTAAAAAAGGTTCAGGTCGCAAGACTTCGAAAGTTCTCATAGTCACAAGGCCTGGTCTGGCTTAGATCGTACTAAACCAATATTATTTAACTGTTTTATAGATGATGAAGTCTTTAGAACGTTATTAATGTATACACCTTAAAATAAATACAAATCCAATTGTTCAATTTAATCATGTCAATTTAGTCATATGATTCACATTGGGACATGAATAGGACTAATATAATAAGGCTTAACATGCCATATAAAGTTTCCATCATTCAGCTAATTTATACACATTTCAATGGAATATGATATACTCGTTGTTCATTTAAACATAATTCGGACACAGATATCACTATCGATGTTGTACCAAAGCCTTAATACGAGACAACAGAACATAATGTCTATAATGAAATTGTGCATTTTTGTCTTTTTTCTATCACATACATATATAACAGAACATCAATAATAATAATATACTAGACAATTTGATCAATTCATTTGCACTTCTCTATTTTAATGACAGCATGTACAGTTTTCACGTTGGAAACGCTAAATCCAAATACTGAAATTGTGATTTTCGCCAACTGGCCTCAGTCTTTAAACTGACGTTTGACGACCCAAGTCTTCCCTAGTTGATACTAATATATGACGCACATGAATCCACGTACATGCATATCACGGCATTTTAACATCAAATTGACTTTAAAGTTGTTATTATTAACCTTACATTAGTTTTTATGTAAATTCCATTCAAGTTAAAGGCTTATCAAATTTTATCAATCGTACGGTTAATATATTAGCTTAACTGGTCCATTTTATTTTCATTACATTTACGTACAAAACGTTCTCGTAACATTATTTCTTTAAATCCATAATTGCGGGTTTTGTTAATCCGAGCTGCTGTTGCCGTCCTTTCCGAAAATCACAAAGTCAAACACCGTCGTTACGGAGACCACCAAAATGATGAGGTAAATGAAAAAGAAGAACCTGTCCAGCACGACCGCTACCAGTCGCCATTCCTTGGTGATCTTGTCCGACCTCTCCGTCTTCATCTGCTTGCCCATCATGAAGGTGCAGTGGTCGCGAATCTCCCGGATGTCGCGCTTCACGCCCGCCATCCAGCGGGCCTCCTCCGCGAACTCCGTACTTCCGGTGGTGAAAGTCTTTGAGTTGGAGAATGGACGGTCCTCGACCGGAGCCACTTCGTTGATATGGGTCACCTCAGTGCTGCTGTTGAAGTGGATATCACTCTGTAGCGGAAGGCCAGTGTAGGTTTTGTCACGTGACACGACGTCAGAGAAATCGCGCACGTGACTTCTCATGCAGAAGATTCTGGCCAATAGGTCTATAACAATCTGAAACAAAGCAGAAGTCAGCTTCAAAAACAACATTCCAGGCAAAAATGGAGGTTCCTTTCGAACATGCATTAAAATAAAATATGCGTAAATAGTTAAAGATGCTTTCAATGACATTATTCGGACTATTGTTATATATCCTCTACATATATGTTTCAAGAACATTTTACAGAAAACATGTTCTTTTACGATGTAAATGTTTGTACTTTACAAGATAAAACACATACTATTTATGCATGGATCTGAAATTGTTATGGAATCTTAAAAAAGGTTATTTGATTATTTCTTTTTTTCGGTCACAATGATTTCGTACGTTTAATTTTACCAGTGGCATCATGTGAAATGACACACGTATTCAGCATTTTTGGTAAACAAGATATCAATCTATCTGTTAATTTCCCTTCTGAGGGTCTCTGTCTGAAACTCATCAAAGTTTATATATGTTTGAACAAATTACTTGTAAAGCTTTGCTGAAGCAGGAAATGGGATAGACACCTTCCAATTCTCTAAAGATGCGGGATTGAATACGCATGTCTCGGTTTATATTCTCATAGATAGGGACTGCACAGTGACATCTCGGACTTAACAAATCAGTGGCATCTCTAAAATTCTCTCGAGATTTCACTGCGACACTTAAATGCCGCTATGTAACGGACATGACAGCCATGAGCCTGGTAATCCGGCAAAATGATCGGTTACACTGCCGTGGTATTGAAAGTGAGTTATATGCGCTAACTAGTGGAATAATTTGACAACGATAAAATGATGAAACAATTTGTAACACAATGCTGCAATAGAATATGCAATGATTTGTGTTTGGTCATATAACGGGGACAGTAAAAAATTAGCAAACGCACCCACGCGGACACATGGCAACGTGTACTGAATAGTGAAATGGATGTGTGGCTTACAAAGAAATGAGTCTTTTAAAATCATTTTTTTTATTCCATTATCATTTTAAAGACACTCTGAACGCGTTTTACTTGTCCATTACAAACCAAATGCAAAAAGAACAACATCGACCATCCAAGGGTAAACATGTTATAGACATTTAAATATATCCGATTTCTTGTTAGTACAAATGTTTTTGTAAATCATTTATCATTAATTATTCATATTGTCTTCAAGGTACACAAAATTGTGAATTGAATTGAACACACACCTTTTTAACAAAACACGGCACCTCGCTACGGGCTCCGTGGAAATAAAGATTGACAACAATAACGGACAGGAAGGTAGACAAGGTGATCAGGACCATGTTGAGACAATAGTAGGCACCTGTAATGTAAAAACGTGTAAATGAACCAAAATAGTATTTCTCTTAGAAGTGTACATTTTCATAGTTTACGTTATTTCTTATTTCTTATACGCATTTAGCGTTTGAAGTTACTAGTAATCAAATCAAATGCAAGTTCATGATTTCCTGATTGTCCATTTGTGTCAATGTTACAAACATTAAAGCGACTTAATAAAAAAGTCTCGTACTTTTAAACAATGCCTATACTTAAAAGCACAAAAGCATATGGAGTAATAAAAAATTTGCCTTCTGTTGGGGCTCAAACCCAAGACCTCCATATGAAAAGTCCGAAGGGCTAACCATTAGGCCAAAATATATGCTTAATCATGTAAGTATAATGTTAGTTTAGTGATACACGTGTTTTAAAGATATCGACGAAAAAGCTTTATAATTGTTGCTATTTCAATATAATATAATAAACCTTAAAAATAACAACACGTGGCTGACCTATGAGTGGTATGGAGGAAGCCGCCGGCGGCGTGGACTCGGCCAACAACAACAACAACACGAAGAACGCCACAAAGATGTTCATGCCTGAAACATTTTTTTCTCCCAAAATTATGAATATCATTTTAAAACTCTGAAATTATTATTGCGACAAGGATACATTGCATTTTGAAATGTACGAAACTATTCATATCAACGTGCATAGAAAAGGTACATTTGAATCGACTGATAAAATTGATTTCCTTGGATTAACCTGAATACGTGTTTGATTGTATAAAACTACCGGATACTTGCAAAATCACTGCCTGGTTTGCGAAGTATTTTGCAATAATATGCATGTGTCCAAAAATCTTCAAATGTTGAATCGTGAAGTCGACTGAATCAGTTGTATTGTATTTGCTGCGGACATAAAATGTCAATTTATGTATAAATGAATCAATGAGAAGAAATATCGTATTAAAACAATATACTTATCATGGAAACAATCAAATATTTCTTCCAGTAAGCAAATCAAACACATACATTAGTAATTTAATTACTGTGGCAAGAAGGCCATGACGGCCCAAAGGGCTCACCTGAGTTCTGGCAAACTGTGGACATTTGGTCAAGATTTGAAGAAAAATGAAGTGTCTATGCCGGAAAAGGGCAATTTGTTGCATTTTTCACAAACAAGGAGCCATAACTCCGGTATTTGTGGTTCAATCTGTCTCAAGTTTGACTGCTACTAAGACCTTCCACATGAACTGAGCAAGTTTGGTTAAACTGGATGAAAAAATGAAGTCTCTAAGTTGCAAAAAGGCATTTCTTCTATTTTTATAATGAAAAAAGGCAATAACTCTAGGGTTCCTTGTCCGATTTGGCCAATTATCGATACCAGTCGAGATTTTTTATGATCGGACACAAACTGTGCAATTTAGGTCAAGTTTTAATAAAAATTGAAGACTATCGCGAAAACGATAGTTGACGGCCTACGGACGACGGACGACAGACGACGGACGACGGAAGACAGTTACTCTATACCAGTAGGTCACCGAGCACTTTGTGCTCATGTGAGCATAAACAAATCGGTGCTTACCTAGCTGCATCTTTGCTGGTGTTTCCGGTGGCAACCAGAAAATAACCAAAGTCAAAGACGACAGCAATATACACGGCAGAATGAGAATGTAGTTGTAGAACGCCGGCTGTCGTCGCATCTGAAGTTCGAACGTGATGTCAATGAATGGTTCTCCTGGGCAGCACACGTACTTTATCACATTCCGTTTTGCCGACGAAGACACTATCGTCCACTCGTTGTTCTCGATGTATTCGGAGAGATCAAACCCGGCGGCGATGTCGGAATGCATCAGCTCCAGGTTGATTTTGCTGCCGTCGTAAGTCCAGGAGCCGAACTTCATCTTGCAGACCTGCATGTCGAAGGGGAAGTACTGGATGTTGACGGAGCAGGAGCTCTTGTAGATGGCCTGGGGCAGCCACTGCACACCGCCGTCATACTGCAGAACCACGAACGCATCACGGCGCTCCTCTAGCCGCTCATCGGCGCTGTAAATATTGGAGCAAACGACTATATTTTTCATAAGGGAAAACGTCATAACTCGATCAATAGATAGTCGCAACATACATGTATACATGCATTTAATTGATGAAATACATAGTTTCTGCGTCCATCCATCTTAGACCTTACAATTAATTACATTATTTTACTTGCAACTTCCACGATTAATAACATTTAATTGTATGCGGACATAAAATGTATGAGACCTTAAGAAAACAATGGATATTGCTAGAATCTGGCATATATGTGGTATTTTCATAAGGGCTTTAAACATTATAACTTCTTATTTGTGTAAGAGCTATTATGGCATTACAGATTTCTAAAGTCAAAACCAGTTGATGAATTGTTGTTTAATATTTGCTTAGGAACGAATCAGAGATATCTTTCTTTCGCACATTTTCGTGACTTTTTCCAAAGGGAATGTAACTCTGTTGTAACTTTTTAGCGTGTCGGACATTTTTTGAAATCTGTTCATAAAGACTTTAATCTTTTGGTAATTATGGCCGTAGGAATTTACGAAACGACGTCGTTATCCATGCATATTATTGACTTATACTATTGACGAAGACGTTAAGAGAAGCGACACAATACACTACACACTCGTCGGGCACTGGATCTGTATGCATTTACAATCGATTTTGCAAATTTTATCAATTAACAACAAATCAAGGCGAAAGAAAGTATGTGCAGTGGAAAGTTACGTATGTACAAAATTTCTGTAGATGAAAGCTACAGACCTGTATCTCTGTAATAACTACAACATACGTAATAAATATGTTTAATAATAATAATGCCTGGCTTGTCTGGTAATCGTGCTTTACCTAATTTGTTAAATAAATAAACATGTGCATGTTATCTTAGGTTAGATTTACACACTTGGGCATAGTTATATCGGCAAATCTTGCACAGAACATCAATGTGTAAGTACATAAACAAATCTACAGAAGTTTTAGACATGAAAATCATTGTAATGGTTTTTATTAGGGATGACCAAACTATTCGAATATTCGATTGAATGATCGTCATTCGAAGAGTTAAAACGCCATTCGAATATTCGCAAATGTGTAATCCTTTTCAAAAACCAATACTTCCCGGTTGTTGAAAGTATTTTTCTGTCAACATACAGCCATATTTCACCAACAGATAAATAATAATGTGTTTTAATAGAATTACCACGTGTCAAGAGTTAGACTAGATATTGAATATACGAGTCGGTGTAAGCGGCAACTCGTCTAGTCCCAAATTATACACAATTACATCAGAGAGTAGGAACCTATAACTGGCAATTATAACTCGCATATTTACTTGTGAAAAGAGTTACAAAATAAATTACAGAAGTGCGATCACATGTTTAACAGTCATTATACAATATTTCGAGTTGTCATTGATTTGCGGTATTCAGTAATTGTGATATCAGATCGGTCATTATAAATTTAGATATTCAAATATTTTACAGGTTCCTGATGTTAGAACTACTACTTATGGTAAAAACTTCTTCAAGTATACTGCACCAGTCTTGTGGAACTCACTACCAGACCATTTCACGACTACTTCTAGTTTCAATCAATTCAAAAGTCTTATTTCCACTTGGAGTAGTGGGGACTGCAAGTGCATTGTTTGTAGGTCTGGTAAGTTGGGTTTTCACAGGGCTGTTGAAGTGCATCAATTCCGTTATAGTATGTTTTGTTCGTGTATACTATTTGCTTCGTTAAGTACTAAATTGAACGTTTTGTGTATGTCTTATATGTTGCTTTGCTTACTTTGCCGCTCTTTATATGTGAATACGTTGCTGTTGCTTGCTAAGTGTGATTGTGATTGGTTAAACTGTGATCGTTGCAATTAAGTGGATTCTTCCTAATAGTAGCTATTATATGTCCTATATTGCATGCAGCCGAGGAGTGTGTGCTTTATATGTATTTGCGTTGCTGTTGCTTGCTACATGTGTATGTGTTACTGATTTTCATTATATATATACTTTTCATATATATATATATATATATATATATATATATATATATATATATATATATATATATATATATATATAATGAAAAGTACAAACACGTTACATGGGATTATAAATATATTTTAACAATATAGCCAACGCGTTTCGACAAAGCTCATCAGGGCATAATACAATATATCATAACGTCAAAAATGTCATAGAGATAACGTCATTTCAATTATGATGTCTTAACGTCAACAATTATTATATACAATTTAATTGTGGTTTAAATAGATGAATAAAATATTGCTCTTTCGCTAACCTAGCTGAAACACTATCCGAAAATAGTTTATAAAAAGGAAAAATTTGAAATTTCGGTTCAGATGTAGAACACTCATCCAGGTGTTTACTTAAAGGCATCTGTCTTGTTGAGGGGTCTCGCATGTGCTGTTCATGAACATATCTTCTATGTCTAAGTTTATCGCCAGTTTGTCCAATATAAATTTTCTTGCATCTATTGCATACTAATACATAAATAACATTTTTAACATCACACGACATATTAGTTTTTATATTAAATAGTTTACCGTTAAAATTAAATGAATTCCTTCAATAATATAGTAACAGAGGGCACATCTAGGGTCATTGCATTTGGTTACTTTAGGTTCTTGAGAGGAAAAGATAGATTCAGTTAGTAGGCGTTTTAAATTTGGCGGCTGTCTTTTGCATTGTATTATTTTATTATCTGAAATTATTTTGTTCATTCCCGAGTCCGTTTTTAAAATGTCTGTGTTGTTTTTAAGAACGCCAAATATTTCTTTATTCTTAGGGTTATATGTTGAAATAAATGGAATACTATTATTATTTTCTTTTGTTGAGTTTGAAAGTAATTCATTTCTAGGGATTGAAAGGGCTTTTTGTATTCCTTTATTTATAACTGATTTTGGATAACACCTTTGTGAAAGGGAAATATCCAGTTCACCTACACGTTTTAATTTAAGTTCATGATTTGAAACTATAGTGCAAATGCGTTTCGCTAAATTGAATGGAATATTAATTTGTGTGTGTTTACTATGACATGATGTGAAATTTAGGTATTTGTTAGAATCTGTTTCCTTGTAATATATATCAGTATAAATGTCCCTGTTGTTTGTTTACAATTAATATATATCAAGAAATGGAATATCAAGCGTGCTTGTTTGTATAGTAAATTTGATATCTGTATGTAAGTTATTTAAAATAGTGTAAAATCTTTGAAGTTTATTTGGAAAATTTACCCAGAAAATAAAGCAATCATCCAGATATCTTTTCCAGTAGGTTTTTATAAAAGAGAGAAATTCATTATCATAAATTGATTCAATGTGTGTATAAAGTTTTTGTTCTAAGAATCCCATCACTAAAGTAGCGTACGTTGGGGCGAATTTTGTACCCATTGCTGCTCCTTTAGTTTGGTTGTAGTATTTGTCATCAAAATGTCAACAAGGGTGAACGTAGCTTAAAAATGTATAAAATTTTACCTTGACATATCTACATTTGCTATACATGTAGATCTCATTTATGGTGCATTTCGATAAATCTATATCTCAGTTAAATATGTAACGTTTTACAATAGGTAAAATACATTTGTAGATTTGTATTCCTGTATAGGACAAGTAATGCCCAAGCAATGCAAAATGGCTTGGATACGCCCGTGTGGGTGCTATCAATGACATGTAGATTGTACACGTCATCACTTAGTGATGTCATTTGTTTGAAGAACGTTATATTGCTTTTTCTTTTTTCTTGTGGAGTTTAAATTTGGATGTCATCAATCTATATAATGTATTGGTGTGGATTTATTATAAGATTTGTGTAAAAAAAAAGCTGATGTGTCCAGGGTCGGGTTGAAAGCGTGTAAACGTCTTGACCTGTTGTGTTAACAAATCAAAAGGAGTTAACATAGCCTGTTAAACTTTCAGCCTATGAATTGTAATGTAAAAGTGGTAAGACTGTAGACTCGGTCAGGAGCATTCACGATGTGGAGTTAGTCTTAGGGTACAAGCAAAGCACCTCTAATGCTTTTAAGCATTCATAGTGTTTGGTGCTTGTTGGCTCTATCGGCCGAAATAACAGAACTTCTTGATGCCACATGTATTTTTGCCTCTCATTACATTCTATTTTAGTTTTGTGGCGATATGTTCTATCCAGTTTAAAGCAGTATCCGCCATTTTAAGCGTCGTATAGAGACTGCTTTAATGATGTCTCAAAATCTTTTTCGTGAAGTGACGTCAAAGGCGCGCGTGCGAAAGCTCGGCGGGGCAAGTACCATAATCTGCCCCGCTGTGGCGGGGCACTTTTCGATAATAACATTTGAGGAGCAATAATGGGGATGTTTTACGTACAAAAATGTTACTATATATAGTAACATATGTATTAATATATATTTATAATCCCATGTAACGTGTTTTATATAGTTGCTTTATATTTACTGATTGTTTTTCTGAACTACACTATTCAATTTTTAGTGGACCACTTTTAAACTCAATTCTCCTTACTACACTACTTATGTAGACAACTTTTAAACTCAATTGGCACCAATCATGGTTTTTACGTTTGAACGTTCTATTAACTTTCCTATATAAGGTTTTTAAAAATGTCCATGTTTCTTAAATTATTTTAACTATCATGCCACTATCTTCGATAATTTCAGCTTTTATACATCTGTTACTCTTATACTTTATGTTAAACATAGTCGCTTAAAAAGCTCACACGAGCTTATGTTGTATTGTTGCTATCTTCCCGACTCAAAATAAATCTTATCTTAAATGGTGGGCGGAGCCTAATATGCAAGCTTACCGTTCAATAAGTAGCGTGCAGTATAAAGAAGTTGTAATTTGTACGCACGCTACTTATTGCACTGAACGATTGCACTGAGTGGACACATTGCGACAGCGCTAAATTTGGAAATGACACGCATGCCAAGCATGTCAGACATCACTTGACGTCTAGAAACTGCGCATTGGGATCGGCATCGTAGAGCTCGTTAAATAACTAACATAGTCAAATTGTGCTACAACTAGTAATTATAGCTAAGGAACGTTGCTCAAATGTGCTTATGAACTAATGCTTAACGGAGAGTTTCCATATTGATAAAAATGTGTGTTATTTTGAAAACGTTTTGATTAAAAGAACAATTAAAATGGGTCACGCAGTTTGTGCTTTTATACTGTAAATTATTATGCAAATTTTATGAAAATACGGTATTGACTAATCAGTAGTAAAATGTCATACACAAATAATGATTACGCTAGGCCATACAGTTAAAAGTAGTTACTACGAATCTATGCGAATATTCGAATATTCGATTGAATGAAAAAGCGAGTACTCGAATGCCGATTTTGGTATTCGATGTAATAGTAGTAGTAGTAGTAGTAGCAGCAGCAGCAGAGTAGTAGTAGTAGTAAAAGTAGTAGTAGTAGTTGTTGTTGTTGTGGTAGTAGCAGCAGCAGCAGCAGCGCAGCAGTAGTTGTAGTAGTAGTAGTAATAGTAGTAGTAGTAGTAGTAGTAATAGTAGCAGTAGTAGTAGTAGTAGTAGTAGTAGTAGTAGTAGTAGTAGTAGTAGTAGTAGTAGTAGTAGTAGTAGCAGTAGTAGTAGTAGTAGTAGTAGTAGTTAAAGTAGTAGTAGTAGTAGTAGTAGTAGTAGTAGTAGAACAAGTAGTAGTAGTAGTAGTAGTAGAAGCAGGAGCAGCAATAGTAGCAGTAGTGGTGGAGTAGAAACAAACGAGAGGGCCATGATGGCCCTAGGTCGCTCACCTGAGTGTAAAGCATCATAATGGCTTTTAAGAAGAATATTTTTTGAGATTTCAATAAAGCCATATAAGGAAAACTGCCCCCTGGCAGCCATGTTTTTAACAAATCGCGAAAATAGGCTAGTGTATATGCACATGAATGGTTTGGAAAGTTATATTGCGATCTGGCTATATCGCGATCGCGATCTATGGACCCCGCGAATTGCGATATAACGATTTGCAGTGTACCAAAG
Organism: Congeria kusceri; assembly: GCA_027627225.1. Taxonomy (NCBI): domain Eukaryota; kingdom Metazoa; phylum Mollusca; class Bivalvia; order Myida; family Dreissenidae; genus Congeria; species Congeria kusceri. Next base: position 26,131,842 of record CM051031.1, on the reverse strand, counting down.
AAAATACTGTCGCGGTATCGTTAAACTTGTGAAACACGTGCACGGACTAAAATGAGTGCAAACTCAGAATATAGTTAGAGCGCCTAATTTGTGCTAATACAGGTGACGAGTATTATGTTAATGTTTGCGAGCTATACTGGTCTTTGTGCCCAATGCTATGCAAGTCTATCTTCTTAAACAAATCAACAAGCCTATGCATATCTATTTTTACAATGAAATGGGCTAGCTGGACCTGGATTAAATGGTCACACCCCATACATTGTAACTTAGTTTGTACTCAAGTTATTAAACAGACAGCATTTTTTTAGTAATGGTGCCCTTGACCACAACCACCGCAGATGCAACCTCAAGCGAGGCATCTATGTATGAAGTTTTATTACAATAGCAATTTCTGTTCTCAAGTTGTTCAGAAACCAGAAAAGTTGGTGTTGCTGTCAAGTCTGTCAGCCCACATTTCCAACGACATACCCCAATCTAATAACCAACAATTTTAATTTTGTTAAAAATGGCTATCTTAGATACTTGTTATAACTTCATCTGTAAAGTAATTAAATGATAATGCAAAATTTGGAATACTTGATGCCATAACTACTGCAATTTGACTTTTTTCTTTGTTTTATTTTTAAATCCACTGAAGTCCAACAAATTAAAGTTTTAGCACCTGCTTTAATACCTGCTTATGTGCAATTTTCAACACTTTTTCCTGATGCAAAAAAAAAACAACAACAATTATTTAAAATGCAATCTTACATTGCCCTCTATAACCACACAAAGTTTAATGAACCTAGATTTTGTATTTATTGAGTTATTTTATTGGACGGACAGACATACAGACAGTAACATAGATGGAGGGTATCCCATCTGATCATGCAACCAGTAGTGGACAAATAACTTTCAAAACAAACTCTTTAGTAATGTCAGTGACATATACATATTAGATTTCTAGGCACATGACTAACTTGTGAAAAACTGAAAATATTTCTCTGAAATAGAACCTTTCCAACACAGAACCCAGTTTATATTACGCCTTGGAAGTATCATGTGCAAATATTCCATTGTTATTGATAGTGCAGTTTAGGGAGCTGCTTAACCACAGGCAAAGTTCATTCGGCCACATGAAGATAAATACGTCACTTGGAGAGAGTTATACTATTCCTGACATAACATGTATATAGTATAGGAGGTCAAATAAGATTAAAGTAAACAGTTGCTCTGGTGTTTGTGTTCCTCCCTGATGTGATTTTCCGGAGATTATCATAATTACCATTAGTATTGGGAATATTTAATTTGAATATTCAAATATAATTCTAATATTGGGTTGTTGTTTATGTTCATGCCTCATCACCACTACATCATCATCATCAGCATCGTCATCATCATTATAATTATTATTATCATCATCATCATCATCAAAAACACCAAAATCACAGTATCGTAAGCATCATAACCTTCATCAATTTAATATTTATAATCATCTTCAAAAATAAGCAACATCAACAACAGCTTTAGCAATTTAAACCGAGGTCCTATAGGCTACATTTATAAACATTTACCTGACCTACCCTAAAAAATACCCAGACCATAAAACATTTTTATCAAGTTTGTCAGATAATTTGTTGTTTTATTTTTTTCAATAATTTTTTTTTTTTGGTTAAATACGTGTTTTGTTTTGATAGCATCCACTTTACAAGAAATTTGGTAGAGGGTCACCAAAGGAAAATTTATGTGATATTAGTTTGAAATCCAGCCAGTTGTTTAAGACTAGAAGATTTTTAAAGTTTCAATATAGTCATATAAGGAAAACTGCCCCGCTGCATGGCGACCATGTTTTTTTTCACGAATCAAAATTATTTCAAGGAATTTGGTAGAGGGTCACCCAAGGAACATTTCTGTGAAATTATTTTGAAATCCAGCCAGAGGTTTCAGACTAGAAGATTTTTAAAGTTTACAATATAACCATATAAGGAAAACTTCCCCGCCCCTGGCAACCATGTTTTTTTAACAAATCAAAATGATTTGAAGGAATTTGGTAGAGGGTCACCCAAGGAACGTTTCTGTGAAATTATTTTGAAATCCGCCAGTCGTTTCAGACTAGAAGATGTTTAAAGTTTTCAATACAGTTATATAAGGAAAACTGACCCCCCCCCCCCCCCTGGCGGTCATGTTAAAGAATAAAAATGATTTCAAGGAATTTAGTAGAGGGTCACCCAAGGAACATTTCTGTGAAATTATTTTGAAATCCAGCCAGTGGTTTCAGACAAGAAGATTTTTAAATGTTTCAATTTAGCCATATAAGGAAAACTGCCCCGCCCCCTGGCGGCCATGTTTTTTAACGAATCAAAATGATTTGACGGAATTTGGTAGAGGGTCACCCAAGGAGCATTTCTGTGAAAACTATTTTCAAATCCAGCCAGTGGTTTCTGACAAGAAGATTTTTTAAGTTTTCCAGTTTTTAAGCTTTTGGTTGCAATGGCAAACAGAGTTTTCAATATATTTAAATAAAATGAAGGAATTTGGTAGAGGACCATCCCAGGATCATTCCTGTCAAGTTAGGTTAAAATCCACCCACTGGATTCAGAGAAGAAATTGTTTGAAGTAAAATGTTGTCGACAGACGACGTACGACGGACACAGACTGACCACAAAAGCTCACCCTTGAGCACTTCGTGCTCAGGTGAGCTAAAAAGAGTCCCCAAACTATATATATCTTACTTATATATACCATACAAGCAGCAAGTAGCATGGTGCACTCTAAATAGTGTACAAATATTTCTCAATTAAGGAGAAAATGTAAAACAGTGTAGAAGTATTTTTCAATTAAGGAGAAATAATAAAAATCAGCTTCAAAAATCATGTAAGATAATTACTTGAGTTTCCGAAATCACAATTCAAATGTAAAAGTCAGTCCAAAAGTTACATGATTAAATGATACTGAAAAAGTTACTAACTCAACAGTCCAAAAACTACAGAAAATAATTAACCCTTTCAAGCATTAGTTCACATGATCTAAATCCTATATTCTGATTGCTTGTTTACAACATGAATTAGAGCTATTGATTATTGTTTAAATCTTTTTCTGACTGATGCCAAGACAGACAGTGGAAAATTGTATTGCTGCACACACAACCAAAATATACCGGTAGGTCAGAAGCAGGCTATCAATGGTCACTATATGTAATGATGCTGATCTCAAATAGAAGTATCATGTTGAATCAGAGTGATGTATTGATTTTACTGATAAGCAGACTCCACTATCTGGGTTAAATCTGTGAATGAGCTACAAAGGGAAATAACACATTTCTGGCAATTGTCTTCCTGATACTTCATTTATCTCCCTTTATCAGGTGGGTTATTCAGAAATATATGAATTTGGGACCAAAAAAGGGACAATATCTCTGGTGTTCCTGTTCCGATCGGGCCCATTATCGAACCCGTCAAAGATTGTATGTTTATACACAAACTGTGCAAGTTTGGTCAAGACTGAATAAAAAAAATGTAGTCTTTATCGCGATAATGGGCCAAATTGTTGACGGCATACGGACGACGGACGCCGGACGACGGACGACGCCGGAGAGGTCCCTTTTACCAATAGCTCACCGAGCACTTCGTGCACAGGTGAGCTAAAAAGCGGAAGGTGTGTATGCTGGTGCTGTTTCTGTTGTTCATAAATAAACAATACGAAGCATCGAGATTCGGTGCGATGAATGTTATTTTTTCCTGGCTTGTTCCATGCGGATTATTTATGCAAGTGGTATTCACAGGTGTTGTTTTCATCATCAGTGCTGGTAGATAGAAACATCAACTCACACTGCTTAGTATGTTTTTGTCATCAAGAGCTCATTATTTGATAACTTTTGGTAGTGGGAATCAATACCTTTGATAACTTAAGTGTTAACTCATAAAAATCTTGGAATTTCTTAGACAAAAAGAGCTTCCATGATCAGGAAAATATTACAACGAAATTAAAAAAGATGGTATCATAATACAACATGATTTTATTCGCATGTATCCATCTTAGTAATCTTAGTTTCCAATATAATGCAGGTTAGTTTGTACAATACAAAACTGTAATCATAAACGGCAATAGACTTTGCGATATCATGTAAAATTAATTACGGTTGATAACTTCAGTTTTAATAAATCTTAATATTGCTGTCATCGTAATCTTGATAACACATCTGAGTGATTCAAAAACGACTGCTACTGATGTGTATATAGGAGACGTAAATCACGTCATATGTATTTAATAAGAAACATACTATGTGTCTTCAAGAAAAGTGCAATAGCTTCGGTTAGGTTTTTGAAATACATGTATGGTAGTATAGAACTGCCTTACGATAACTATTTAAGGTTAATGATGGTGGTACCACTTACCACTCGTGTTATTTACCGGTATCTTATATCATGTTAGCGTTTGCGAATTTTACAGACCTGAAAGTGCCCAAAACTGACACCAGAATTTCAGTTAAAAAAAACTTATGTTATATCATTAATATTAACTTATGGTGGCATATTTCTGCCACCACTTCACTATCGGATTTCATGAAAACTTTCGCGAAAATACTGGTGGATTTCATGAAAACAGGTAATTATCATGAAGACAAGTAAATCATCTTAACATGAAATTATGCTTGTTAGTGCTCTGAACTGACGCCACATAAAGGTTATGCTTTCACGAAAATAACTGTGGTTTTTCTGAACCCAGATAAGTTTTTCATGAAAGCAGTTAAATGTTTCACGAAACCAAATTAGTATTTCACGAAAATAAGTTTAATTTTTTATGAAAATTTTCGCGAAAGCACCAAATTTTTCATGAAATATTGTTCATGATACCAGTTATCTAAAAATACATATAGCTAATTCGGCGAACATTGCATCTTATCTTACAGAGCACATGGTTAGGGTTAGGGTCAACCCTAACCCTTAGTTAAGTTAAAAAAAACATCAAGTTTCGCAAAACGTAAATATATTTTACTTTCTTGAAAAAATTCTACTTTCGTAAAAGTTAGTTAGTATCATGAAAAATATAACAGGTATGTTGAGTCAGTTTAAAGCAGTAACTAGCAAATTTTCACGTTAAGATATTTATCTTGCATTCATGATATTTTCTGTTTTCATGAAATCCCCCATCATTTTCGCTAAAGTTTTTATGAAATCTGATAGTTAAGTGGTGGCCGCAATATGCCACCATGGTTGTCAGATAATTATCACGATACAATTCATGTTAGTAAGATATTTCGGAAGATCTCGGGCACAAATTAAGTGGTAACATGAATATTAAGGTGTTACGATTTGCGTTGCAAGATAATTATCATGATAAAATTCGCGTTAGTAAGATACTGCGAAAGACATCGGGCACATTTTAAGTGGTAACAGGAATATTAACGTGTTAATATTTGTGTTGTCAGATAATTATCGTGATAATATTCGCGTTAGATAACACGAGTTAGTTTGTGAATTCTTTTGTGATAATTAAGTGGTATCAGGAATATTAACGTGTTAACATTTGCGTTGTCAAATAATTATCGTTATAAAATTCACGTTAGTAAGATACTGCGGAAGACCTCGCAACCCCAAGAAAATGTATCATATGTCTGTTCTGGGCACTTTTAGTCCATTTACTATAATAATAAAATATCCAGAAGAAATAAATTCGCAAACGCTAACTTAATATCTAGATAAATATCGTAGTAAATAAGTGGTAGCACAAATATTTTTGCGAACGCTACGTATTTAACTCAAAAGTTTCGCGAACCTTAAGTAGTTAACACGAAAGTTTTCGCGAACCTTAAGTAGTTATCGTAAGGCAGTTCTATGCCACCATATACATGTACTTGACTGAATGAGATGAGTTAGTCAAATGTGTATTCAATATTTTCCACTAAATATATTTAAACGCGCATAAAGACAGAAGCAATTATTATAGCAAACAATGCATATTTGGTTTGTACATGTACTCGTATACTCACTAGCGAATCCAGGGGGGTGGGGCGCATCCGGCGCGCACCCCCCCCCCCCCCATAAAACGTCCGGATCATACATATAAGGGCGTATATACGGTAAAAGCTTGATAAATATGCCCCCAATTTTTTTTTCGCTCGCTTCTCTTGTTCTATTTGGTAAGAGACACACATCAACTTCAGTAAAACATACCCGACCTAGCCCGCCCCCCCCCCCCTACGATTTCTTAGATACACCGTAGTACCGGCGCCAAAGTTCATCGAAAAGCGATGAACTGTAGACAATGGGTATATATACCTTTATTTGTGGATGATACTGTGTTTGTTTTTTTCGAAGTTCCTATATTATATAAACATGTCAGATGCAATACACTCGTGGCACAAGATACCACAAAATAAGACATTAATACGTTTCGAATAATTATGATTTAAAGTCAAAATTCAAGTCAATTCAATGACTACTTTCGAGTATAAACAGCTTTGTCTCAATAGATAGTTTAGTACGAAAAGAGACCATTACAATTCGGTAAATGAATAATACAAAAATTATCGATGCGTGTGTGTTAGAATTTACTGATTGTATATGTTTAAAGATGTTCTTGATATATATAACGATAAATATCATATACAATTTATTGGATAGGCACATTAAACAAGGGCAATTTACTGCCAAAGCAGGTGTATGATAAACAGATGAACCAACATGTGCAAAGACTTATCCTATATATTTGATACGGATCTGTAGCTGATCACTGCAGACCCACATACAACTAACAGGGGTTATAACTGCGCGATCAAATGTTTACGCCCCCCCCCCCCCCGATCAAATGTTTACGCCCCCCCCCCCAACCCGAAATCCTGATCCCGCCCCTGATACTGGTAGTGACCAGTTGCACGTTAATGACATCAGTCTGAAAATACGCCTATCGGACTGTCTTTAAAACTGCATAAACACGCGAAATATTTAAAGAATTTGCTATAAATTATACCAAATTTATCCACATCAAATTTTCTTTACTTTGATTAGTCTCATAACATACATCATAACATACATTATTTTGTAAATTTATTGCAAGAAAAGCATAAGTCATCAATAAACGTCAAATTCTGCAATGTCCCGCGTAACAGTTAATTTCTGTTTGAAACGAAATGTCGTCTGTATTTCCGCGGCGCTAAAAGATTATACGTTTGTTTGTTTGGATTTTTCGCCGTATTCAATAGTATTTCAGTCATATAACGGCGGTCATTTAACCTACTCACACTTTTCCTGGGTAAGTTGGTTTACCAGTACTAAGTGCACATACTTATGCCAGTAACTGACAACTGCCCTACTTGAATCAGAGGTTGGGGGAGAATGGCCGTAGAAATAATTTCATTACCACAAGTTATGTGGCCGGGCTGGGAATCGAACCCGCGATCCTCGGATCTGTAGTCTAGCGCTCTACCAACTGAGCTAGCCGGCCCGGCTAAATATACGTCTATTTTTTCGACCGAGACCTCATTTCCGTTTTCAACTGCGAAAAAAAGGTGATTAGTAAAATTCATACAAGGTAAAATTTGCAAAAAAAGAAAGTCCGTTGAATTGTCCTGGCCAACATGGGGACATTAGGGTGTTCACAAATGCTTTGATAATAAAGCGAAGATTTAGACTAAAGCTACGGAATTTAGTCAAAATGTTGAATGTGTATTCTTTTAAAAATATGGTGAATTTGCAATTATTCAGATTATAATAAGATACCTTTTACACCATGCGTGTATTTACTATAACGATGTCCGAAACGTCATTTTATTGCAAATTGCAAGAACACGGCGGAGATCCAATTCGTGTTATTATTTTTTATGTTATTTATTTTTAAACTTCAACATATAATTCACAACAAGACATGTCAGGGTTAACTATTTCAAAATATTGCCACAGTCATTACATAATATACATTAATTATAACAGTTTTACTAAAAATCTAAACAATGTCCGCCCGATTTATCTGATACGTTTTTAATTCCTCTGTTATCGAGTAAGGTGTAAATAATATACAAACATGTTTCGAAAATGCTTTAGAAAATATACATTCCACAAGTAAAAATTATTGGAAAAAACGTTATGCACAAAAATAAAAATGAAACTAAATGTTTTTGGTGTTTTAACGTTCTTTAGAATGTCCCCTGTTCTTGAACAGTATGCTTGTTTTTCAATAATCATATACTTTTTTTGTAATCATTGCAATTTAATTTTTTTTCATATCACCATTTAATTTTTAAATCTTGTAATGAAACAGTAAATAGTGTTTTTAGTCACGTGTGTAAATTTCATTATATTATAATTTGGATCTCTTCATGTATTGCGCCTTTATTAATGTCCCATATACAGAATATAAACGTGATTTTGGGTAGACGTCATTCTAGCGTTTTTTTCCGCTAGGAATTTTTTTTTTTTATAGTTGCATTTTTAATACGAATGCACTCAACTATTTAATGCTCAACAACTATGGATATTATGTGATTATATTTTTATGATCTATATAATAGTATAATTTTTGCTTTGCAATATCAGAACATATTTATGGAGATTATTTAATGTTATTATAATGAACTTTTAGGGGGCGGGTGGGGTGGGGTGGGGAGGGGGTTTCCCACACAAATGGACAAATTATGCGTTATTCTGATCATAATGGCATGCTTAAATAAAAAAAGATAAACAGAAGTATAAAAGTAAAATGGGAAATTCTTATTAAATGAATCATCAATTTTGATCGAGAATACAAAGTCAAATATACAAGAGTGTCGGGAGAATGGAAAACGCTAAGACTACTTAATATGCAATATGAAAGGGACCGGAAGCGGAAGTGGCGTGCTCGAAACAAACTAACCACGGCAGTTGACTTGCCGTATTATCAGATGCTCTGACATGAATATCTGACGAGGAAGTCGGATCCACTGGCAAATATTCATGAATACACAGACGGGTTTGCTGCTCAGTATAAGAGCCGATATTTATTGATACGTTTTCGACAGTAGGAAATTGAATTTAAGTTTTTGTCTTTAAGTTTAACCAATACTTAAAAATGCGGTTTATTCCTAATTGATTTAAGCATCCCAAGTAATATCTAAATTTGTTCGTACATAATACAATAAACTTGAAACGTTTCTTATTAAAACGTTAATAGGCACTTGACATATTGACGCGACGTTGTGTTACGCTACTAGGAACGAATAACGTGCGTCTGGTCAGTACAAACTAGTATAATATTGTAAGCGTCTTTATATATCGCATATCCGACTGCTCTTGCAATCCAAATTCATTCTTTCAGTATACAGGTTATTGTTTTAATAAATACAAAATACACTAATATCCTATATGCATTTAGCCCTACTTCATACTTTAGGCAGACGTCCAGTTAATATGCTCCTTACTTGCCGTGCAGAAAACCAGAATATTCCCATAACTACATTAATAATATAACTGCATTAATTTGTAATGTACGCATTCTAGAACCTTTGACATTATACTGTTAAATATGACTTGAAACCCGAATTGTTACAAAATTCACTTTTCGCGTTATAATAAGCAAAAGCTACATACATTTGATAAAAGAGAATCTTGTACATTTTCTGAGCGTGTTACACGCTATTGTAAACTGTGAAAATACCATTTTCAATTACTTTTTTCTATACGACCTCGAATATATTTCTGACATAACTAGAGCATTTTGGTCAATAAAGTCAGGTAGCTTATTCATTTTCTTGTATTGTTCTATACATTGTCGGCAACTCAATGTTGCCTAGCACATCTGTGTGATTCAAAGACGACTGTTGCTAGTGTTTAAATAGCGTGCCACACATACACAACGTTATATGTCTTTTAAAATCAATAATTTACTATTACTATTGGTATAGTTTGACAACTTAACAAACTTACATGTGCGTGAAAGATATCAAACCTACTGGTTTGATAACATGAAGTGTAGTTTATGTACAGGTTGATAACTAGGAACGAACTAGTTTTACATTGGGCAACAGACAACTTACTAGTTGTACTCGTATAGTTTGATAACAAGGAACATATACTAGTGGAATAGTTTGATGACAATGCACTTACTAGTTGCACGTTTTGATTACTTGCACTTTCTAGTTTTTTATAACAAGGAACGAGTTGTACAGTTTTCTACCACGGCACTTACTAGTTGTACAGTTTGCCACCACGGCACTTACTAGTTGTACAGTTTGCCACCACGGCACTTACTAGTTGTACAGTTTGCCACCACGGCACTTACTAGTTGTACAGTTTGCCACCATGGCACTTACTAGTTGTACAGTTTGCCACCACGGCACTTACTAATTGTACAGTTTGCCACCACGGCACTTACTAATTGTACAGTTTGATGTCCGGTATCCACACGGAGCTTGCGGGGACTCGGACCTTGGTGATGTTGCCGAACAGCTCTGGATCCCAACCCAGATACCTGTCGTGCCAAGCCTGAAATGCGCAACAACGTTTAATGGTTGGACAAGAAAATTACTTCATTTCGACCATAAACTACGTTAACTAGAAAAGCGCCGAATTGTAGGACAGCCTGTATATGATCCGATCTCCGGTACCCCAGTTTTCAAACTCAACAACACGTGTGCTGCGTGCAAGACAATTTATAATGGATATTAACCCAACATCCATTAAACTCGCTCATTAAAATTATATAGTTTTTATTCTTGTACCAGGAGCTTTGGGGATAAAACCTGCCAATTTTAGTTTCCGTATTTCATCTACATATTACGATTTAGCAGCATTACAGAATGCTGTCAGCATACATGTCTTTAGAACTTACGTTCATTCAGATAATATATCTAGAACATAGGAGCGTATGGACGAAAGTAGGTATTTTTAGTATTAGTGTGTACAGTTTAATATATAACGATGTGGATTAATGCAGAAGAACAAATATTTGAACATAGTTTTAAAAACGTTGAGAATTAATTGGCTATCATGGTACCTGTATTGCACATAGAAATGTTTAACTAATCAAATATTATTTGCAAAATACAATCGTTAAAATATTATTTTCATTATTTTCTTACGTGTGAATTCCGGTCAAAGAAAATTCATACACAGGATACATGTTTAATAAACTGTACTTGTATCACACTAGGGCGCATGGCTGGTTAGTTTTTATTGCACCCATATTTTATCCACAAGGGAAGATGAAAAATACGATAGTGAAAAGATCAAAGAGTGCAGATAGTATAATTACACGTTTTAATATTGACCTGTTCTCTATAGAAACATGGCAACACAAATCCATATAGCACTTCAGACATAGTGAAATATATATTACATGTATTCTTCTCTTCCTCCTACATATCATCATCATAACCATCATCGTAATAACTCCCACCACGTATTTTATCATCCTCATACCTCCACATACCATGCTATCACCTTATTATAATTAATATTCTCCTTCTCTATATAAGCAATATCATTATTTATTCACCATCATCAACATCATCAACATCAACATTACCATAAACAACATCGCCATCATCCATTGTCATAATCAACTTCATCATCCAGATCATATCCACCACCATAACCTTCATCATCAGCATCACAATCATCACCATCATCACGTCGTAATCAGCATAATAACCACCACCTTCACTCTAATCAACATCACAACCATCATCGTCTTAGAGGACGTCGTTGTTGTCATCATCATCATTACTGAGATAGGCATTGCCCTAACCATCACTAGCGCACCATCAACATCACCACTACCATACCACTACCAAAGTGACATTATTATACACAACACAAATATAGTATTTATAAGCGCATGTCAAATCTATCGTGGTACTCGTATCCACAAGCGGATTCACGCTTATCTATGATAATATTTAGCAAAAAACATAATTTCTAAAGACAAATAAGCAAGCAATAACACATCTGTTTTGAAAAATATATGTTTGACTATCCGATGAAAAAATAACTTTTTCTAAAAAATAATATTTTTCGCTATTGATAGTCATTATGGATAATAAAAAAGAAATTGTTCAGAAAAGTTGTTTTTCATTATTTACACAGGAAAAAAGAAAAATTACAGATTTTTTTTTTTATCATTTCCCGATTATGTGTCATTATAATGAATGTTTTACTAATTATTATCATGACAAGGCTTTAAGTGCCTCTGCTCGTAGCTTACATAGGAGGCCCAGACGTTGGTCGCGAGCACCTGGTTCCTCTCATCCAGGTCCAGTATTTGTATGAGGGTGAGGCCGAAGTAGACGTCCAGGGTGCTGTTCTCCAGGTCGATGGGCCGCCCCATCCGGCCCCTGGACTCGTATTCGGACAGGAGAGTTCGGATAAGCCTCTTCTCGTGGCACGTTTCCCTGAACGCTGGAAATACAGTGACCTTTAAGGTTTGGTCAATAGAAATACATTTGTAAGTAATTAGTTATCCATAAAGGGCTATCTCTTAAGTATTATTTTTACTGATTTTCACAGCAATTCATGTTTTTGTTTCAATAAAGTTGTAGATCTATTTTAACTTAAATATTTAAAAATACGTATGGGCGAAACATATTTTTTCAGCACATATCTTCCGCAAGAAACGAACATTTTGGAGCCAACAAAAAGAAGATGCTATGATGTCATCTGGCATTCTATATATAGCAGTATTTGTCGGCGTATTTCAAAATTATCATCATTAAAATAAAAGTTTAACGACTGCATTAAACCTCGTTTGGCAGGCTCTTTAACAATCAGTAATGTATTTTTTCAAAGTAATTAGCCAAACCCACTTTGTTGTTTTTTCTATCTTACATTGAACATTAACCGAACGTTAAGTGCAGTGCTTGAGACATTTCTGACTTTTACAGCCAAATTACACAATCAAATAAACTCCACAATCCCACTTCAGGCTGCAAAGTGTGTCGATCAACCTGGAATGAACTCAGCAATTGCATTCTTAACATTGGGAATCAGCGAACATCACAATTACATTCGTAATATTAGGTACCAACCTGAAGACGTTTGCTCTTTCTTCCTTCATCACAATTACTGCGCTAATAACGATAATAACGAGAACACTAACAGTGCCTCCTCACAATCCATGTCGATTAGAGTATTTAACAGACTGCTTATATCTACGATCAGCAATTATGTTGTAGAAGATAACTGTATCGACTGCGTAAACGAGGTCACTAACGCTTATGCATAACCATAGGGCCAACATATCCAAGGTGTGACGTAAAATGGCTCACACACGCCTGCCATTTACTGATCACAAGAACAGAAAGGAAAATAACTACAAAGAGAAACAACATTGGGGACGAAGGTAAGAGATGAATGAATGAGGCCGAAATAAAATATTGTTTGTTTCCCCTCTCGTGACCCATGCTAATAAAGGGTGGGTCGGTAGGTCGGAAAAATCTGTTATTTTTATACACATTAAGTCATTTTTATTTATGTTTTCCTTATGTTCGACATGTTACGTTATATTATAAATTCTTAATATTTTCGTTGTAGTAGATTAATTACGTTCTGCTTATATACGTAATACTATGTTCTAATTACCGTACAATAATTTATCAAAATTGAACAAACAATAACATACGTTAAAAACAAGAGCGTTAATCATAAAACCTGTTAAAAATAAGGAGTAATAGCGTGACATTGCAATTTACCGGGCATCCAAAACAGAACGCTGTTAGCAACAGCCATAGCAACGGTGACTGTCAAACTGTGGCTAGCAGTTTGTAGCTCAAAAGCGTGTTACACGCTTAGCACGTGGATAGTGTTTAAAAGCATCAATTTGTAATACTGTACCTGAACAACGCAAATGCTAATGCATAAATTAATTAGCATTCTATGGAAATAAAATCAAATAGGACTTTGTTCATTAATAAAAAGAAAGCAAAACAGAACATTGTTGATAAATTAAAATACAAAGAAAAGGCGCTGAAGTTTATTTACTTTCATTTTTGACAAGGACTTTAGTTCCGCTAACTTTCATTCAAACGTTGCCTCAGCCAAAGTTTTTGCATAATTCTAATCCGTGTGCATTGATGAGTGTGAATAACACTTTCGTTAATTATTAAGTAAGTAGGTAGGTAGGTAGGTAGGTAGGTGGGTGGGTTGGTAGGTAGGTAGGTAGGTAGCTAGGTAGCTAGGCAGCTAGGTAGGTAGCTAGGTAAGTAAGTAAGTAAATAAATACATAAATAAATTGATTAATTAATAAATGCGAACGCTACCAGGCTCCAGTAAATATGCAATCAAACATAACTTCACGTCTATGTATTGACAAATACTGTATGTGTATTACGGACGTATTTCCACCAATAGTTTGCAAATTAATATATCAAAATATTGTGTGACTATGTGCTGGTGTTGAAACAAACATAATGTAAATCGTAACAATTCTTCCAAACAAGTATATACAAGTAGTTTACCAATGTTTTGAAAAGAGAACTGGCAATCCGAATGAAACTGAAGAACAAGAACTATTTCACTTTCAAGGATTATGATCTAAACAAAGACATTCAATGAATACAATATTGGTTATGGGGCGTGTATTTATAATGCTTTAAATTACTTAATTGTCTGCGACGTTCTGTAGCACAAAATGAATTTGCTTTGGGCTCTTGGGGTGATCACTTAATTACAGAAAATAAATAAAGAAATAAACCTTGTATTAATACATCCCTGGTGGAATCCTCAACAGCGCAGTAATCGAATAAAACGATTTTCAGACCAGACTAGAGAATATGAAATGTTACTGCATTTCCAAATTACTATGAGTTTTGCCTGTTTTTTGTTCGGTATCCGATTCTGCGCTGTGCTTTTTTTTCTAAAAAATGGAACACACTCTGCCTATAGCATTTCACACGTATTATCAAATATTCATATGAACAGACCGCACTAGTTAACAAATAGATAGAAATCAAGCACTCTGAAATTGACGCCTATGTAACTATTTCAGTCACACATTACAGATAATTATGTTCCACACCTAGTTGTCAAAAATGATTAATAAACGTTACATGCAAACTTTGTTCGCAAGACAATCAAACATGATTTAAGGACTGATTTACTGAACAGCCTGACAGTTTAATGAATAGTTCATTGAAATTGAATTTTAATAGGAATGTTCAACTGTTTTGTAGCTCCATGAATACGTACACCAGCAGTGTTTTAATGAATATCGGGTTGTGATGACAAGGCCAATATTCCCCTTGAGACACATCGGGGCGTACATTTCAATACTTTATGCTGACTGTACAATAGAACAAATAGGAGTAGTAGTTTCGAGTGTGATCAGTACAAACAGAACTAAATGTTAATAGTCATACATTGTGATTATAATAATAATAATAGTAATAATAATAATAATAATTATTATTATTATTTCTTATTCTTATTCTTATTATTATTATCATTATTATTTATTATTATTATTATTATTATTATTATTATTAGTAGTAGTAGTAGTAGTAGTAGTAGTAGTAATAGTAGTAGTAGTAGTAGTAGTAGTAGTAGTAGTAGTAGTAGTAGTAGTAGTAGTAGTAGTAGTAGTAGTAGTAGTAGTAGTAGTAGTAGTAGTAGTAGTAGTAGTATTGCTGCTGTTATTGTTGTTGTTGTTATTACGTCTAACTAGTTTTAAAGCCTTAAAATACACCATACATGCCCTTGAGAAATAAAACAGTTCATAATAAACGAAATAATTTGTTAACTTTTCTAAATATTCAAGAAAGGTTATACCTATAAAAATTATGAACTTGCAATATAAAACAAGAAAGATGAACAGTCAGTGTCGTTGCCAAATGATCTGGTACTCCGTAAAGTTCGGCTAACGATAGTTTAACGGTACCTTATTTTTGATGTTTGTTATGACCTCTGGTCTCAGATAAATCATTAGCCTTGTTGAAAACATAAGAGATCATAACGAAATTCGAAACATTTCAAGCAGACTACCGACATACACGTTTTACGAACGAAAAGTACAAAAAAATAAAAAATAAACACAGGAAAAAATCCGAACACAAAATAACACAAATAAAAACGAAACATCAGTATACTAGTATAAACAATGAAGATATTTCCAATACATACGACCATTTTGTTGTCACATGCGCACGCAAGAATAAAATAATTTGCTAGTCACATCACTGTTTCCGTGAAATGTGTATTGTAGTTTTCATTGTGCGCAACGCATTTCTGACAGCTTATCAATAAAATTGTGCAGGTGCAGTTATTCAATCTTTTGCAAAATTCACAAGACGCTACTTACGCGAACTATTTGCAAAAAGCTCCGAGCTGGAAAGGTCCTGGCAATATATTATGATACACCACTGCGTATGCAACAACACGGCCAGGGTATCTCGTAAGGTCCACATTTCCAAATAATGCGGTAAGGCATTCACGATATCCACACGATCAACAACAATCCGAATTTAACTTTTCATTTAACTAACCATTGTTACCACACTTAGATTTTTATAAGCGCAGAGAAATCATATTATTCTTAAAGTATTAAATTCAAATAAATTAGCTTAATGATATAATTTTCTTTGATGTATACATGTATCTTTTCTGCGTTTTTATATCGCTAGATAATTAGAAAACTGCGAATGACTCAGAGACTTTCTCCTGGAAGTCTTTATCAAAATGTTTACTCACATTCCAACACGCAACATGTGCCCAACTTTCAATCAAGCATAAGTTTACATCGTTTATATTTCTCTAACTCCAATCACAAGTTTGTTGCTCATGCCCATGATCATGTTCAATAATACATCCTTCCGATAGCTGTGGAATCAAACTATATATACCGGCCGATGTGAAACATTGAGCACACTGCTTGAGCTAGGACCTTGTATCATTTGTATTTGTATTCAATGAATGAATTATTTTGAGCGCGTTAGCCGTTTTATTTTATGAACCTTAGTAACGTCATCAATCCTGAATTCAATTATTTCAATTAACAAACCAATTACAGCGTTTTCTTTCCAGGCCATGTATGTTTACTGGTTTAATTTTAACTATAACTCCTGCTTTATTCAAACGATAAATAGTGTAGTTCGCTTTACAGATCAGAGGTTTTTAGTTGCATTAAGCAGATATAACATTTAAAACGCATTTATATATAGTGGAACAATATCATTATGAACGAGGATATGCAAGGGGTTTAATCGAAATCATTTACATTTGTTACTTATATTGAAGCACAGGTGTTTAAATTAAACAAATCAAAGGCTTCTATTGTATTCGTTCATCGAGTACAGAAACACCGGTACTAGTACACATTTTTATAACTGTTGCTTGAATTATCGGACGTTTTACAGACAGCACGAAATTTGTAGTCATGCTGGTATTGAATGTTTTATGAAGTTACCAAAGTATGACTCGTATTATTGAAACACTGCTAATAATGAAACCAGTAAAACTAATGATAACACGAACTTTTAAACATTCTTTCAACATATACATTGATATATTTATACATTTATAATTATTATTGAAATCTCGCAATATTTTTTCTTAACACTCGTACAAAAAACGTTTAAACAACAGTTCAAAAAGCAAAAGGTATATAGAATTCATAATAGGTAGATAGGTTCACACGAAATATTCTGAGTATCGTATTGATGCATTATTATTTCTTGTTTTGTAAAGGCAATTTCAAGCATCGGTTTTCCCAAACTTTAAATGGTATTCGTTTCTAAAATTCTGTTTGTCATCATCGTATTCTGTACAACCTGTTTGCAACTAACGAAATGAAACAACAGCAGCCATCAAAACAATGAAAACGCAACAGCAAAATTTAATTGTGATTGTTGTATTTCTAACTTCTAGGTGACCAAGCTCAATATGTTAACAAACAGCACGACTGTATTGCCTGTCCTGGGAAAGTTTATCTTATTAGCAACATTCACCAATGATGACAATGGTCCTAATGTAGCATTTCTTCTTCTGTAATCAGATAAAACTTGTAAAAAGATTTTGGATGAGTTAATGTGGTGTTTTACCTTATTACTAATTTCTGGCTGTGGTTTGGGGAGTTTTCTGGTAGTTACGGTTATTCTTAATGCACATCTAGTCATCATTTAATCAAATTATGCGAACACGTATTTGTGGAACATCTCACCTCAAATAACGTTTCAAAACATAAAGTACACAGCTAATTACAACCTCCATAACAAGTAATTTATAATGATCTAATATCCTCAATGGAATTATTAATTCGTAGCATTAAATAAATAATGAAGTGTAAGAACAACACTAAAACAGTTGACATACGGATACAACAATTTAAGTAATGTTACATAAGATGTTAGAGTTAGATCAACAAGTTGGGTAAATTGTAATCATGTGTACAATTTGTATCTATTAAAATGTTTAAGACGTGACACCATCCTAAATTAATATTGTGATAAGTCATCATCTAAATTCAACGGCGACCAGTTTTAATAGTCTTTTTATGGTCATGCGTTTTATTAAATTATGAAGCATTTATATGGAAACATAGTAAGGTTAAATATTTTAGGGATGTGATGTATTTGTATAGATGTGTCAAGTGACATGATGATAAACAACTGATTGGTCATGTACATCACGAGTGCATTTATTATAATTAATTTCGAAACAATGTCTCTCTTAACTTGAGCGAAGTTTGGAATAATTTAGAGATACTTGTATTAATTATATAAAAAACTGAACTATTAAACAAGTCTTTTTAATTCTTCTAACCGTTTTTAAAATGGTATACAACTAGCATGTATACATTAAAAGGCTTTACGACTTTGCTTTTCAATTTTCATCTTTTAAACCTTTTTAAACTGACATGTTGATATTGAAAAAAGGAAATTTGCCCACGACGAAAGCACATACATTGAGACGTCAAACATTAAGATGTGTTTACTCTGTAACATTTGAAGACCATGCTATAAAAGAAACCATTCAGACCGAGCTAATATCGCACCGACGTCATTTGTATGGTAGCAGGCGTTTGGTAAACATTGGAATTTAGAGCACTAGACCAACGTGTAACCTTACCACGCTACTGTGAAACACCAAAGACTAAAGTACTGGTGCGTTCTTACTATACAGTAACCACTTTTACTACAACAGTTTACTAAAGGTTAAAGTACTGGTGCGTTCTTACTATACAGTTATCACCTTTACCACAACAGGTTACTAAAGGTAAAAGTATTGGTGCGTTCTTACTATACAGTAACCACTTTTAATACAACAGTTTACTAAAGGTTAAACTAATGGTGCGTTCTTACTATACAGTTATCACTTTTATCACAACAGGTTACTAAAGGTAAAAGTACTGGTGTGTTCTTACTATACAGTAACCACTTTTACTACAACAGTTTACTAAAGGTTAAAGTACTGGTGCGTTCTTACTATACAGTTATCACTTTTAAAACAACAGGTTACTAACAGTAAAAGTACAGATGCGTTCTTACTATACAGTAACCACTTTCACTACCACATGGGTACGATACATCTGCTTCTTCGCACAACTAAACATTGTGAATAGCAAACTATAAACATGTTTTGTACACAAACATACATACGTACGTACATACGTCCGTCCGTCCATGCATGTATTACAAACTTAAAATGCATGATTTCCACAAATAATGCAGATTATATGACGCAGATTAGCAATGATCGAATTTGGACATCGCTATTTGCATGTAACATTATTTCAATATAATGAAAACAATACGTGCCTTTCAACAATGACAGCTTTAATATTGTGACGCGCAAGCTTTGTATAAACGGACACGACAACCATTATTACAATTGTTAACTGTATAAATGTATGTGTCTTTAAATTGTGATTATCATTACCCCGGTATATCCATGCAATTATATGTACTAGGAAGTGCAGGGAGCCATTCAACAACAAATGTCTATTTGCACAAATGCCTTGGGTTTTCGTTCTGTTGATTATCATTCTTAAGAACAATACCATATACAATATTATAATGCATTAGGTTGATTTGATCATGCTCACGTATAGTTCCACTGTTCTTGAAAATTGCAAAAGCAAATGTCAGTCAATTCAGAACAATGCTATTAGTGTACTTATTGCATCGTTCATACTTTGTACAATATTGCCGGGTTCATTTATGGGACCTCAACCACAACATATGGTATTGATTGAAAACGGTTGGTACTAATGCACCAGCAGACATATATAAAGCATAAGAAACGAATATTAAATTATATAACGAACATTTATATGTATGAAGTGATAAAATTGGACAAACATAGTCCTACTGAAGTAATTGAAAGTGCAAGTGGAATTAATTTTCGCTACATATAATGCCACAATTGTATGCTTATATTTGCAAAAGTAGTGCTGGAATGCATAGCATTTGCACAAGCGTTGCATTTTATCAAAGGCAATATACAATATTAAACACACAGCATTTAAACTTTAAGTTCAAAAGCAAACATTAAAGGTGGCATGAGAGAAATTGATTTAGTTCGCCTAATAACACTGGGTTTGCACTGTTATAGCCGAATGTTTTAATTTCATTGTTCGTGTATATCTGAAAAAAAATAACTGTATTATACATTGTCACACACAGATAAATCATACAGTCTATTGTTTTGTTTTTGTGTTGTTTATTTGCTATTGTTGTTATCCAATAAACAACGAAAGTGATTCCGAAGATGGAAATCGGAGTTGTATAATGGATATGGGGTACGTCTTGCGGTCAGGAGTTCGGATAATACAATGTGGTCTCCACACGAGAGCCACACGCGGAAGCCAAAGTGTCCTGGACGCGATCACGAATAACCTTTCTGACCCATTGTGTCCACCAGGTGTCGCCTCTCGCAACTTACCTATGTGATTTCGCGCTGTGCATTATGGGCAAGCAATATATTCATATGGCGCCAACTGACGCATGAGACGCTTCTATTAAACATTAGCAAACTCGTAATACAGTCTTGTAGGACGCAACTTGGTGCATGTACTCAATCTGCGCATCATTTACTTCAATTTGAAAATTTAATCCGCCGTTTTTTTTTTAATAATAAAAAAGTTGTTATCTCTATTTGTTTATTTGCAAATAAAGTGAAAGTAGAAACTGCATGACAACGCAAGTAAAACGCATTTTATTGCACGAACAGGTATAAACACAATGTTATGAGTGTTTAAAGTTAATAATGATGACATAGTTATCATGGTTAAACATGGTTTAAGTAAGAATGTATGGAAATTTTGCTTGTTTGGTAATTATTTCATTTCTCCGCGGACTATATCTATGTGTACGCACCAATTAGACAAATATGGATAGAAATCAGTTCCTAGAGGTTAGACGAAAGCAGTGACGTCACACTCTATGTATAGAATGCTTTATGACCCTTAAAGGTTGCATATACATATATTATCAACATTTGTACAGTCTTAAGTATTCTAGATTACCTGCCCCTGTCACTACGTTAATGGGTCAGGCACAAACGACAATTCGGCAGACAACAACAACCTTTCGCGGAGATATAAGTTTATGAATAAAAGTTTATAAATCAGGAGTTCAGTTGAAGACCATAAAGAATTTCAGTTGATAGAGGTAAATAGACTTTAATAAACTCTTAGGTTTTGTGCTTTCAACAGTTTATATTAAGTTACCTGACACTAAAGTAAGTGAATAGTGTTTCGGATAACTCCATTCTCTGAAATTTCGGATGAAATTTATTTCAATAATTTATGTCGGTATATTAAAGTTTCATAAATAGTATTTTAGTTTTCAGATGTTTATACACACCTTACATGTTTAAATGTTAAAATTTCGTTAATTATGATTTAATTGTTATAAACACACCTTACATGTTTAAATGTTAAAATTATGATTTAATTGTTATAATTATTATTTTAGTAATGTTTTGAACATGACACAATAAAATATGAAAATAAAACATTATATTGACATAAAAGCTTAATACTAAAATATTATTTTTCATTATGTTTGTTTTTAAGATGGACTATGAACAAGATCATCTGCCTGGTTTTAAACATATAACGGAACAGGATAGATCGGAAACTGGCCAATCATATGCTGCAAAAAATATTTTGGATTACCCGCCCCTATCACTCCGTTAATGGGTCAGGCGGCTGTTATAAAAGACTATTAACTATCCATACAGCTTTATTTTACCGCATTGTTTATTTTCAGATCTGAGATGACTGTCTGTTGTTTTTTTTACCTGAACAGATTTATCTGATAGAGACCTTTCTTTTGCTGAATTGTTCTGTCATATCGGTTTGTGCAACCAAAAAATCCGTTATGTTATGGAAGTGTTGTATACAGTTTAGGGGAAAGAAGCATGATTGAACATACATCATTTGACAATTTTGAGCATAGCCGTTTCTCCAAAAATATATTAACAAAACTGGAAATAGTAAATGGTCTGTAAGAATTATTTCAACACTTAACGTATTTTAGAGAAATTATAATACAGTGTTTGTTGTACTGTAAAAGAATAAGTGTTACCTTCATTTTATTGGTTTGAATACAGTTCATTAATATGTATCTACAGAATTACAAGGATTGTCCATTATATTGTTGTAAATACATGTATTGTCGATCAAAATAAAAATTTATTTTTGTGTTGTATCTGTCTGTCAAGTTTTCATATACTTTGTACAAGCTTTCAAGTACAAGTGAATTATTGTTATATTTCACAATAAACAATTGGTTTGTCACAAAGTCTTTATGGCCTGTGTTCAGGATACACTCCTTAATTTCATATTTGGGAATATTATAGTAGTATGCTTTGAAAAAAAAAGTCAATTATCTAAATAAATATTATTACAAAAAATAAATAACAAATTTAGTTCAATAAAACGTACATATATAGTTGTTATACAAAATATATTTCTTTATTATTTATACCAAAGTCGACTATTATATTAGAGTGAACATAGTTTTGTTAAACGTGAAGTTAGGTCATTATTCAATAAAACAATCTTAACATGGTAATTAATTGTATGGTATTGATTTTTTTATTTATATGCATATCTGTTGTTAATTAATATAGATGTACATTAGATGAGGCAATGCAAGAAAATGCAAAACGATCATTTTCTCTACAAATGTTTGTCTTCTGTAGCTCTAACATCTGGTGTACACATATGTCGGTGGTGTTTCTTTTAGAGTGAGTGAAATAGATTCTATTAAGAACTGAGTTCTGAAAAGCAAATACATGTATGAAGGGTTGTCATTTCTATTTTATACAATGAATTATTTACATTATGTTATTCTTTTGTTGCACAAAGAAGTTACTTTGACGAAGGCTGTATCTGTGTAACACGATTTAATTCTGCACCCATTTCAAGAGTTACAATAGAAAATACGTGCAATAAACAAATTATTGATTCAATTTCTTACAAAATCTCTATCCTATGGAAGCGTCCTAGTGCCACGGTCTATATTATTTTTGTATTCCACTATCTCATAATTAGGAGATAATAAGTCATTATTAGGACTAACGATGCCCTTATTATGAGATAGTAAGTCCTAAGTATCAGTTAGAAAGTCCTAATTAGGATATAGTAAGTCCTAATTTAGACTTAGTATCTCCTAATTAGGACTTAGTATCTCCTAATTAAGACTTAGTATCTCCTAATTAGGACTTAGTATGTCCTAATTATGAGATAATGGAATACAAAAATAATATAGACTGTGGCTCTAGGACGCTTCCATACTATCCAGTAAAACACATTTATTGAGTGCCCAATTACGTTTAGTATATTCAAGTGTATTCAAGCTACAAAGCAATTATTGGGATAAAAAGTATAACATATTTCTATGTTAAATGAATTCATAAACAATAGCAAAATGTGAATAAAATAAAATAAATTTGCGATGTTACATTGAGCTTATTAGTTTCAGATTTTTAGATAATATTATTTTGTTATAATGGCCAATATATCCTTACGCAAAATAGACAGTATTGAAACAAGTCCTTGATCCGAAATCCCATTCTTTATTTTTATGTCCGAAATACACTTCACTTGTGTTTTTCTCGGTTTAAGCACTAACGTGTCGCGTATTGCACAAACGCTTTTTTCTTTGTAATCTAACATACATTTGCTTCAACAGTGCCGTGTGATTTACATATGGACTCATTTTTGTCAACATTGCATTACTGCAGACAATCCATCACATCCGACATTTTTTTGGTTTGTGCCAGGCGTAATATCTTATATACAAACAGGGAACCAGGCTATGTCGTTAGTAGGGCGATTTCAAAATATTGAAGCGCGTGACCTACTTTTTACTCTGCAGGCTACGAAGCATTTCAAATCAATAACTCCAAATGTATATGCTCTATCAGCTATTTCGGTCCGTTTAGGATTAGTCAGCACGTTTACAGTTATGCATATTTTCGCTTGTGCATAAATTAGTTTGCATAAAAACCTATGTATCTACCAAGATAACGAAAGTAGGGAGTATAACAGTGAGTAGTTCGATTTGTCTTGTGTAAAACTGGCATTGTAGAGATTCAATTTCATTCAAACAAATCTTTCCTTTCTGTTTAAAAACGGTTCACTTTATTTCCTTCGATTGTGGTGTCTTTTTTTCTCGAAAACAGTCTTTTTACGCTATCAGCGTTTTGTTTATTTCAACTGAAAACCGACCTTCGAACCTCAGTATTTCCTGAACAATGTGCACGTTCCTATCTGATGTATCTTCACATGTCTTAATATAATTTAATTTAATTTATTTTGTATTATTATAATTGCACTGAATATCACGTTTAGTATTGAACAAATGGCATATTATTTAACAGTAATTTTATTTAATTTTAATATTGCATGACACAATAAAAATTAATAGCTTGTTTTATACTGTGTCTGTGCGATTTGCTACCATTAAGTAAACTGAAATAGTAATTAATGCGTTCAAAGTGCTACTTGTAAAAGCACGAAATTGATTTCCCAGCAATAGAATAAAAAATAATACGCACAGGTGGTATTAGATAGCATGTCATTTTGCTAATTACCTCTCAAATACAAGTTAGTTGCGAAAATGAGTTCTCTACAAAACCTCGCGCCTAACATCTTTTTAACCAATAGTATTAGAGAATACATGTCTGCACCGTAGCGTTTCGAATATTTCCAATGATGAACAGCTGTGCGCTCGAAGTATTAGCTTCCATAGTCATGAATGCCATGAAATAACATGAACAAGAATATTAATATTGCCAATAACAATTTGGCGTAAGGTAAATATTCCGTGCAACAACATCTTTTAAGATGTGTGCCATTATTGAATGTATTGCTCAGAAATTTACACAACTATTTATCTTATTTTTAGTAGATTTTACCACTAAAAGCACATATTTAAAGTATCTATAGTCGAAACAATGAATTAGCTACTCGTAAAACAACTGCAAATACGAAGTATTGTAATCTTCCATTCTTAAAATATGATGTCTCTTTATATATGTTAATGACTCATTTCGTTTGAGAACAAAACGCAAAAAGTACAGCAATATTGAAAACAATTTTGTTGAAAGTCCGCTTGCGTCATAAGAAAAAGGTAAAGGATTAAAACATAAAAAAGATTACTGAAATAAATAAATAATGTGTTCTTTCTATGACACAAACATATCTGCCAATATTTATCAAACTAAAATAAATGTACAACCAGAAATGTAACACAAACTGTCAAAGGTAAAGTCAGAGGAATTGTATGAGTTTACGTTTTGTTTCATGTTTTTTACAAATAATATATCATAGATTATTTATTGATATTTCTCGCTCCAAACTCCAGAGGTTTGTCTATGGGTCAGAACACAGAAAAAGGAATGTGTATTGATAAGGGCTAGTACTATTGCATCAATTAGCAGTATCCTCCATATCCATAAGAAATGAAAACATAGGTAATTATGCATGATTGTCGTATAAAGCGGGACCAAACCACCAACGATCAAAGCTCAGCCTGACCGATGGCAAACAGAACACAAATGGAACTGATTTTATCTATATATAATTAAGGCATAATAATGCTGGTAGTGTATATACTTTGTGCAAAAATGTTGCTAGAATACATTTGAGTAAGCAATGTAACATTGTATAGTGTTTATCTACAAAGATTGTTCAAATGATGCCCCTGGGGTCAAAACTGGCAATGCTCTGGGGGTCACATTGTTTGTACAGACTTAAATGACAAAATGACTTTATAATCGCCACTGAAACCGGAGTGTTTTCGTATTTGATATGTAACATTGTATAGTGGTCCTGTACAAAGATTGTTCAAATTATGCCCCTAGGGTAAAAGGTGGCCATGACCATGGGCGTCACATGATTTATATAGACTTATATGGCCAGTGGGCCTTAAAAATCTTCCTCGTTGAAACCGTAAGGCCCAGAGTTTTTATATTTTGCGTGAAACATTGTGTAGTGGTCCTCTACAAAGATTGTTCAAATGATGCCCCTGGGGTTACATGGTTTATATACATTTAAATAGCAAAATTACTTTTAAAGTCTTCTTCTCTGTAATCACAAGGCCCAGTGGTTTAATATTCGGTATGTAACATTATATAGTGGTCCACTACAAATATTGTTCAAATTATGCCCCTGGGGTAGAATGTGGCCACGATATGTGGGTCACATGGTTTCTATAGACTAAAAAAACTTCTGAAACTGCAAGGCCCATATCTTTATACTCAGGTAAGGGGTTTAGTGCCATTTTGCCCTCAAGTTATAGGCCATTATGATGCCTTTACCTCAGGTGAGCGACCTAGGTCATCGTGGCCCTCTTGTTTTCGAATAACAGATCAATCCATGACCAAACATTATAGCATGGTCCTAGCGATGCAACACTTGTCCACAAGGCCTTAAGTCCACCACTCATGGAGGGAAAAAGTAGTTGCTCGACATTTGGCGCTCAAATAGATCTAGTTATTGTCCGATGGCTGACATACGGATTAAAAAGCAATAGACACTTCCACAAATGTCAATCATATTCAAATTAATCTGCAATATTAACCAATCATCGCACTTGGATATCACGTGTTTAGCGGTTAAACGATTTCATACAAAAGAGCAAGTGGAATTTGTTTGTGATATTCGAAAGAGCACATGGTTATGTTTGTGATTTTAAATGAATGGAAATTTATCCTTTAATAATAGCTGGGGAGGCAAACCAAAGAGCAAATGTGATAAATTACTAATGCCAGTCTACTACTTCAAATATTGACATGAATTGGAAACCATTTAAATTATTGACATGCTAAACATACTATGTATTTATTTTGGGTTTTACTGGAAGTGAAAACATCATGATCCATTATGAGAAAGAAATCACGGGGCCGGATTATGGGTTGAAAG
The DNA here is from genome assembly GCA_027627225.1 of Congeria kusceri. Lineage (NCBI taxonomy): Eukaryota > Metazoa > Mollusca > Bivalvia > Myida > Dreissenidae > Congeria > Congeria kusceri. The sequence goes on along the minus strand of CM051031.1, from coordinate 26,104,527 downwards.
CCTCATCTTTTTCACAAAATAATGATTATTTTTCATACCAGCAATTTACTGGAAATGTTGATCGATTTTAAATCATCAACAATAATAAAAGCTTTACATCAGCACGCAAGACGTATTCAATGTTGGGTAGTTGTGCGACATTCGTTTTTTAACATGGATTTATCATAGAAATTGTGTTATTATTGTATGGTGCACATGTGCGGATATATTTGCAATATAATTTTCGAGTTAATATTTATTTTCGAACCTCAGTATTCCAACATTCTAGACCTTGCGATCTAATATTAGTATTACATGGCTGTGTAGTGTCTTGCTGAAATGATCGGTTTGGATAAATAGTATTTCGCTGATTTAAATATAAAGTATTGGACCAATGGCATAGATCTAGTATTTAACAATCATTTGATTTGATGTCATTATTGCAAGAAATAAGCTCTTGTGTTACTGTGTCTAATACAGTCTATGGTTAACTATCCGTAACTGAAATAACCATGTGTCGATTGTGTTACAAAAACAAAAGTGATGCCCTTTAACTACAAAAATACGCACAGCCGGTATACTACATGAATATAATGACAATCTCACAGGAGGGTTCCATAAGATAATGCGGATAATGGGGTCTCTTCATAATTTCACACATAACAGAACTCTTCTTCGCCAATAATATCTGACTATACCAGTTTTTTCCGTAATATTAACAATTATGAACAGGTGAACGCTGTTATCTTTAGGAGTCATATGCATACCATGACAAAGAATATGATGGATACTCGTAAGTAATAACCAGCAGTAATAAGGCGTTAGGTAATCATTCTCTACAACAACAGCTTTCAAGATGTATATAATTATTGTGAAATTATTGACGAAACAATTTTTGCCGAGCATACATAAAAAATGGAATATTCAGGGAAGAAACGAATGTTTTAATGCAAAAAGCAGTGAAAGCAAATGTTTAAGTTTAAACGCTTTTAAATGAACGCTAAAATCTTACGCAGGATATAAGTTCACATCAATTTTATTGTTTAAAACGTATTTTGTCAAAAAGAACATATGATAAATAACTAGAACAGTATCAATCAACGGCATTATAATTTACATTATTATACATGTACCTCACTTTTGTCTACAACGATAAATTCCCATTATCCGAGAAAGAGATATTTTGACTGCCAGAAACATTTCAACCTTTTTGACACGTGACCAAGCGAAAAGTAACTGTCAGGTAATGTGACCGCGCTGACATTTTGAATGTCGTATTAGGGCAAGTAATTTAGCTGCATCATGAAAATATTGCCTCAATTGTCGTTACGTAATATCGTCGAAACGTCACTATTCTATGTTTAAACAAGCGATTCTCTTCAAAGTTAACTGTCAGAAAAAACAGTTTGCAAGTATTTCTGAAGATGAAAGAAGATTTAGGCATTCTTCAATCTTACCAGAAACAAGAACGAGCTATGGCAACCATTAAATTTTATACTGTTGAAAAAAATTATATATATTTTTTTTTTTTAGATCTATTATTGTTCGGTGACCTATATCAGTACGAAAAAGTTAAGTTGCAAAACGTATAAAATACAGCTATCTTTACATTTTCAAAACAAGCTATTTATAATTATCCAATATCATTCTTGGCTTTGTTTCGCAATGTATTGACACAGTCGTAGCATTTAATGCAAAGATATAGACATATAGAACAAGTACACAATTGTAAGAATCATTAAACATTTTGGCATCCTGATGACAGCAAATAAAGACCGTAGAACGGCTTTTATGAGAACACCGTCGTTGACACTTCAAACATTAAGATGTGTTACATCTGCAACACTGACCGACCCTGCCATAAAAGAAATCATTAAAACCGTGCTGATATCGAACCAACGAAATTTGTATTGCAACACGCATTCGGTGATTTGGATTATAAGTTAGTTTTAACACGCTTTAAACATTAAAAGTGCGCTGGACATAACTCTTTTCATTATTTCACGAGTACGTTATATCAGCGTTGAGCACAGCTTAACATTGTGAATAACAATAATTGCCAATATACCATAGATATGCCCCTTTAAAATGGGTAATAGTAAATAAAATGTTCTTTTAATTATGATGCAAACGTACGGTTGCTTTATTATTTATCAATTGGCGAATATACGATGTTATATTTTACAGTAACTAGCCGATCAATTCAATCATATGTGTTGAAACTCCTTCGTGTTGAAATAATTAACGTAACTTTTTATTTGTAAACGATATCATCCCAAAATTAAAAGACCTGATTATCGCAAATATTGCAGATTCTATGATCCGGATTTCAAATTATCAATGATAAAATCTTTATTTGCATGTACTATTATTTAAAAAAATTTGAAGAAACTAACAAATGCGTGTGATGACATCAACTTTGTATTGTAATGTATGGTACCGATTATAGCCGTCGTTTACATTTCGTTTATCATCATTCCCATGTCAGATAACATGTAAAACTCATTAAGTTGATTTGATTATGGTCACGTATTCACCCTGCTTATTGCACAGGTTTATGTCAGAAGAATCGTATTAGTTTTCTACATAAGTTCAAATTGTATATCATGGATTTCTTCGTCATATTGGCTATTTCCAATTTCCAGAGTTATGGCTACAGTACGCGAAGCACACAACAAACAAGTGGATTGAAAAGGGCTGGTACTAATGCACCAGTCGACATTTGCAAAGCATAGGAAAGTGACAATACAAATAGTGATCCTTATGAATGAATTTCCCATAAAGCTGGACCAACAACAAAAACCAATACCCAGTCTAGCTGAGAGAAAAGATAACGCAAATGGAATTCATTGTCGTTACAAGTAATTATAGCATAATTAATCGGTATAACATACAGCATGTGCAGCAATGTTGCCAGAATGCATTTGATCAAGGAAACTCGGCTCTGTTATACGTGCAGTCAGGTACTTTTAGTTAATTAACAAATATTATTGAGGCATGCGTGAAATTTCCCAGAATTCATTAAAAACTTTTTTATTTGGCATTTTCGTAAAATTTTTCTTCAACGGCTAGTGGAATATCAAGTAAATATCTGATCAAGGTCACAATTGTGGTTGTCGGTGTTTTGCAATGTGTTATTTTTTTCAAATACAAAACGGAGGTGAATTAAGTAATACTTAATTTGCCGTATATTGCGTTTTTTGGGGTATCAAACAATTGGAAACCAGTTTCCTAGAGATGGATAAATTTACAATAATAAACACGTTTTAAGCTGTTAAGCAATGACGGTTATGTCAGTCGTGAGCTGTAAAACATGTATACAATGTGTAATCATGATAGTTATAATGGCCAAAAAATAGGTTTTCGAACAATTAATATACCGGCTACAAACAGGAAAAAGCAAATATAAAAGGAAAATGCACCTGCATAAGCAGTAATGAAAGCATGATCAACATCCTTGATTTTAAGCAACTGACCCATTACCATACAACACAACGAAATACGAAGAACGCGATAAATAAAACAACAACAAAATACTTTTATTATTAAAACTGTGTTCATCGCCTATGCAAGCCATTGGAGATTTAATCTAGTTGATGGCGCGCCAAGTCTCACTATTTGACCATTTAAAAAGGAAGTGTACCCAGTATACAACAAATAAAAGACGAAACATTTTGATAAATGATCAAACTGGAATTACCGCCTTTTAATGGTCCATGCAAAACACATGGGGTACGATGAATGAATAATAAACGAGATTTCATGACAAAGTATCATATAAACAAGACGTATGCGTCTACATATGCCGTGGTGTTAACGGTGCTACTCTTGTTCATCAGCGTTGGGCATTTAGTCGTCTAGAACTGATTTATACACTGTTGGTGCATCAAGTATGAAGAGCCAGCTAAGCCCAGCTGGTGGTAATCATATTAGACAACAATCCGCATTTCAATATTTGTTCTATTGACGTTCAAATATGTTAAACTATATGGTGGATCTACAACATCTTACTAGTAAATGTACTTGCAAGCATGCAGCAATTACGGGGCAAATATATGATACTTTAGAATTTGAAAGTGCTAATAAGAACACCAGCTTGTAAGCAGATAACTAAATTTCACCTTTTAGTAAAACTAAAATTGAAAAACACAATCTATATTTAACTTCAAAGATGGCATGGTTTCGAAACCATTTACATTATTGACATTACAAAAACAGGAAATATTTACTATCAGGCTTAATCTGAAGTTAAAATATTCTATTTCAATATGAGAAAAAATCGAAGTCTCCTTATAATGACCTGCGTCATTTATTGCAAAAATACATTTGATACGAACAATTAACCGGAAGTGACTGCGTTTTGAAATCCTCAAAAATAGCGTGAGTCTGACATGCACGCAATGCTCTATTAATACGTTGGGTACAAGTACGATATTTGTTTTGATACAAAATTGAATTCAACTTTAAAGCATAATGTACATGTGTAGGCATTTGCATTAGCTCTTTTAATTAGATTTGGATTGCCACCCTTATAAGGCACCAAGCAGTGTAGTCATTGGTATCTGATACGAGAAACTCAAATCTGTAAGGCTGTAGTGTTGTGTAGTGTTGTTGTGTTTGTTGTTTATTTTATTATTTCTTTCGCTGACTTTTAAGTATAGCATAAATGTCTCATTTTAATATTCTTTCAGCGATGTAATAATTTCGAAAGATACGAAAATTAGCTGTTTAATCGGTGTTGCTGTACTGACACAGGGTCTATGTTAACTTAAATGGATTCTGTACTTATACTGCTCCTGGGTATTCTGTACTTATACTGCTCCTGGGTATTCTGTACTTATACTGCTCCTGGGTATTCTGTACTTATACTGCTCCTGTGTATTCTGTACTTATACTGCTCCTGGGTATTCTGTACTTATACTGCTCCTGGGTATTCTGTACTTATACGGCTCCTGGGTATTCTGTACTTATACTGCTCCTGGGTATTCTGTACTTATACTGCTCCTGGGTATTCTGTACTTATACTGCTCCTGGGTATTCTGTACTTATACTGCTCCTGGGTAAGTACACGAACTTAAGCAACCTAAAATAGCATCAGAAATAAATATTCACATATGGTATATTCTACGATAATACATAATGTCACAATTCGCTCATTGTTACTCAACAAAGGGTTCTTTAGGATAATCAGGTCTCTACATAATTCCACGCGTTACAAACACTCTTCATCAGCAATAACATCTGCATATACCTGTTTGCACCGTACAAGCATTTCTAATATTTCAGCAAATATAATACTGGAACTTCGCGAGTTGGATGTGTCGAACGACGGGGCATAACTCAAGTACGATATGAGCACTTATGTCAAAAACCGAACTCAACCTTCCTTATATGCCTACTAACACTTCCATAAAGTTTCATAAAGAGTGAACGAAAACTTTTTAAGTTATTATCTGCACAAGCCTTTTTTGATCGATTTTTTTAAAAAGGGGCATAACTTAAGTACGATAAGAGCAATTATGCCGAAAACCTAACCTTCCTTGTATGCCTACTAACACTTTCATAAAGTTTCATAATAATAGCACAAATACTTCTCAAGTTATTGTCCGCGCAAACTGAAGTGGACGCCGCCGCCGCCAACGCCGCCGACGCCGCCAACAGTATTTCCTATATGTTGCCTTTTCAGGCGACACAATAACCAATTGGCTCATCAAAATATTAGCTCTCATGTTCATAAACAGCATAAAAACTAGTAAAACGTTATAGTAAAAATGCATGTACATGTATAAACAATGTAAACTACGACATAATTATTTCGAGTACCTTGCATTCTCTTGCGAAGTATGCCTCCATAGAAGACATCTGCACAGCCAATGCGTTTTGATGTTACCAATTGAATGCAATAATTGTATAGTCCATGCGTTTAATTTTCTCCGACTGCCATGCTTTTCAGCTGGTTCCAAATAGGACAATAATTTGGTGATCTCGCATACTAAAAGTTCTGTTCAATGACTTTCGGAAACAGGAAGTTGTATAATGTTAAGGAATGTATGTAGCATTTTGGCGAAGTTGTATTTAAAATAGCATTGGCACTAAACAGTTTCAATTTTAAAGCATGAATGTATGAATGGGTTAATTAGTCAGCGAAGGAAATAATAGGACTGAACGAACGAACGAACTGAAATTAATAAATACATTGAATTACTACCATTTGCGTCCTGTTCTGAATTCAGAGCAGGGACTCATTAGAGTTCTTAGATGCTCCGTTAGAGACTTGCTATTGGCTTTAATGGAATTATCTATAGTATCAACACTTTTTATATCTGAAACTATTTATTGACAAATTGGAAAGTAATAATCACCAATTTGCTGGGTTTATAAATATTTACTATTGATAGTGTCAGAGTTTTAAAGGATGATCAAAAAGCAAACAATTGTATGATTGACTATTATCTAGCAAATAATTTTCGCCATGTCGGACAATTAAAGTTTGACAAATGTCTCCCACCGGGTAGACCAATCAATTTTTCTATTTTTTTCAGGATCATACTGTGAACGTCAGTTCCATGACACGTTCTATTTACAATCTTTAAAACCATTATTATATATTCAAGCAAATGATTTCTATTTTAAAACCACAGCTATACTAAAACATTCAATAAGATCACGTTTCCGTTGCCTAAAGACCTCATTAACAGGTAACAAAAGGCTAAAACATATATATTCTTGATGGATAATTATAGATTTAATAGTTTTATAATGAGAATTAACACTTATTTTACTCCTGGTAAAATGGGTATATTCTTGCTGAAAAATTATATATTTAATTGTTTTAAAATTAACAATTATGTTTATGTTATGCCATTAACCTCACAATAGGAGAGAATTTAGCACTTTTGGTGTCGTTTTTGAGTTTCATATCCAAGATTCCTGGCATTTAGCGAACCCCAATACAGCGTACACCTGGGTGATGTTTAGCTCGGAAACATTAACCTGTCACTGACATCTACGCATGAATATATTAAAATACGTTACGATGAATATATTAGTTTCCGTATAATATCATTCAACTGCATCATATTTTCCAATATTCGATAGAAATTCTTAATATTTAATATTTGACTGGAACTATGTATACTTCTCAAACCCTTAATATAATACGGTGCCAATGAAATAATAAAACCACGTTTATAACTCGCTAATCGTTCTATTTACGCTGTTACCAACCTCTGATTGTGTAATCGTTCTATTTACGCTGTTACCAACCTCTGATTGTGTAATCGTTCTATTTACGCTGTTACCAACCTCTGAGTGTGTAATGGAGAGCGTTCTCGTTTCTTTTTTCATTGATGATGTAGTTTTTGTGTCGCCTGAATAGGCGACATAAAGGGGTTTCTTTTGGTGGCGTCGGCGGCGGCGACGTCGGCAGCGGCGGCGTCCCCTTCAGTTTGCGCAGACAATAACTTGAGAAGTTTTTGTGCTATTATTATGAAACTTTATGGAAGTGCTAATATGCATAAAAGGAAGGTTAAGTTCGATTTTCGGCATAATTGTTCTTATCGTACTTGAGCTATGTCCTTTAAAAAAATACTTCAATTATGGTTTGTGCAGACAATAAATGAAAAAGTGTGTGTTCAATCATCATAATATTGTTTGTAATCATAAAAGCAACGTTAAGTTCGATTTTCAGCATAATTGCCCGTACCGTATTTAAATTATGAAACGTTTAAAAAAGTTCAAATTAGGCTTGTGCAGACAACAACTTTAGAAGATTGTGTGCAATCATAACTACTTTTTATGAAAATGTTAGTAGGCATAAAAGAAAGGTTAAGTTCGGTTTTCGGCATAATTGCCCTTATGGTTCCTCAGTTATGCCCCGTTAGGCGACAATTCCGACTCGCGGAGTTCTAGTTTTGTCAAGACTCAAACTCTGTATTCCAAATAAATCTGTAATAAATACAAATTACGGCTGCCCCTAAGATAACGTCAATCTAAAAATATTTCGCCTTCGTATTTAGAACATCAATAAATAAATAAATTAATTAATTAATCAATAAAAAAAAAATATATATATATATATAACCATAATAAAACTTCAACCTTATGGCTATTCATGTTACTACGCGACCAAAAGAGAGTCGAGACACATCAGGCCAGGACTTTTTGATTTTACGGTTTACAAAACCGGCGAACATAAATTTTCCGAAAGGGGAAAAAAAAAAAAAATTATAATTACGATTTTTTTTTTACCGATGGGGGACGAAACGTTCAAATTTTCGAAATATTTTGAGTACGAATATAATAATTTGCTCGGTAAGTCCGTTTACTTCCGTGAAACTGCTTTTTGTTTTTGACGGTATCACACGATGATTGCCGATCGAGATCAACAAATTGTTCCGGAATTTCACGTACAATTTTTTTAAGCAAGGCGTCCGCCGTTGTTTATGTACATGTATGCCATGTAAAACCCGTGTTTTCTACAAAAGAGTGCGAAATGTCTGCTGAAACACGACGTCACGTTCCACGCATGGAAAGCGTGCGTGTACCGATCATGTGCTTTACTACATACAGGTCTTTAAAGACATTGGGTGTCCTAGTTTCCAGTCAAAGGAATGTTAATCCCATGCATGATTTTTGCAGGGAGAAATCCCGTTCTTGTGGTCAGTGAAGTGTTTCAAGTTTGAGGTTCGTCTCGTAAATCTGTACTGGTATCCAAAATTGAACAAAACGATTGGTACAGCAAATGGAGAAAAAATAGGTAAATTATAAACAAATTGGCGTGGTTTTTCCATGCAAATTTACTTATTGGTGGACAAAACATTAGCAAGTGATTTTTAGTTCGTAAATTGTTGATTTTATTATATATTGTAAACTTCTAATAATGTTCAACATGTTTCTTAGACGGCCCTTAAAATGACTTGTCCATTTGATGACAGTTAATATTACCGTTAGAAGTACAGTTATTCATGGAAAGAATGAAACATGAGAAAATCAACACTGTTTTTAACAATAGAGTGACATTTGTCTTTAACATTTGACGCGCAGGCACGATGTGCACGAGGAAAATTTCCCGCCGTTTTTGCAAGAACAAAGCATGTATATAATATAAATATATTTTAATCAAGATCTTTACAATTCACCAATTATCCAGTCAGTACTATGTTCAACAGCTGTAACGATTAAAACAGTGTTAAAACACTAAATACATGCCCATATGAACATAATTAATAAAGGCTCCATCAGTAGATCGAGTGTAACCTAAAGATTCGAGAACGACGAGAATAGTGGGTTTGGACATGACGTCACTGTGCGAATGTGATGCGCACTGGACATAAACATCCGGAAAAAATCATTACTTTCAGTTTCGCAACTACGATGATGCTTTTGCTTTTAAAAGGCTAGAGGTATGCCGTTCAAACGGTGATGTTTCGTTTATTTCATTTCGTTTAAACTTGTACAAAAAAATTGAAAACATCTTAGCCTTAAATTTAATAGCTAAAATGCACCAGATAACGTCATTTGACACATGCCGCAAAAAAAATTGACGTACGGAGGGGATACCCCTCCCTAACCCACCCCTCTCGGGATGGGGACGCCAAAAAAAATCCCGTGGAAGGCACTGGATGTATATTTTCAGGTGGCATTTGTAACAAATAATATCATTAGTAACAAGATCTTCTTGCGGGCACATCGAAACGAGGATGTGGGGACAGACAGCTTTGTCTCGTATACACTTAAAAGAGAAAGTCATGGTTGCATTTTGTTGATGATATATATTTTCGAGACACAATGAGAATTTCTTATTTGCCTTGTATTTTGTTTCTGTCACAATTGTAATGCAATAATTTAACACACACTAGCAGTTCAGTTTATATCTGATAAATTTGATATATACATGAAGATTTAGCATTTACACAGAGTTGAATATTTAAAAAAAAAATATGTTAAAACTGGTTTCTCATTTTTAATAAGAATTTAGACTTAATAAGAATGCAGACAATTAACGTCATATTATTTGGACTTTTCTTTTGATATAGTTAAATTTAATATGTTTTTCGAGACCTCACAGCAATTATTTTCAAAATTTGCGTTGTGTGGTTAGATTAAGCTCGTTTTTCAAGGTCTGTGTTCGGGCAGTTGTGGATTCCAGTCCTGCACAGGTTAACTCGTCTTCTTTTAAAAAGGCATCTCACTTTACATTTTGTAAATCCATACAAGTATACAACTTTGTGGTAAAATCTAATTTAATGATGCCGTTAAAATATATGCATCTATTACACTTATTTACTCTGTAAAATTCATAAATACAAATGGTTAAACTGCATATAAAACATTGGTGTAATAAAACAGTTTATACCATGTTTGACGTCTTATTCTAACTTCACATAATAGTGTGTTTTAATGTTGATATTGTTATTAATTATAAATTGCTAATGGGAAATCGTTCGTTGTGTTAAGATTTGAACACTTTTTTCTTCTTTTTTTTTTCCACCTGCCAGTGGATATGTTCCCCAAAAATTTTTGTAAACCAGAAAATAAAAAAGGACTGGCCTCATGGCTGAACTAAAAATAAATAAATATTGGCCTGAACTAATTATTGATTGTGAACGATTGTGCATTGGATATTTGCTTTGAGCACTCGCCAAGACCTAATATCATTTAAACATGTTTCTATGCGAATATAAATATGGAAGGTGATTTTAATAGAAAGTAGCTTGTTTCACCAGATATCTAGTGGTATTGAATTGAATTGTATTTCAAGTGTATTTTACTGTGTCACCATCATTTTCGGGGATAAAGCAACACTACTTACCAATATACTGAAGCAACAAGAACGAGCTATGGCAACAGTAAAACTTTACCTTATATATATATATTTTATAGTTCTATATTTCTGTTTTTCTATTTCTTATTTTCAGTGTCCTGCATAAGTACGAAGAAAAGTTAAGTTTCAAAAAATAAAATACTACAGTAACTGTCTTAATTTTTTCAAAACAAGCTACTAATAATTATCCAATATCATTATTGAAATTGTTTCGCAAGCCATTGACCCAGCCATTGATCATTTAAACGCTTTGACATCCTGATAACAGCAATTATGGAACGTTCAACAAAATGTTAGACTAGCAGATGGAATAACAATCATACGTACCATTGAACCGTATGTGCTTTAGACGTTACAAGATGCCACAAAACGTTATACTAAAAGGATAAATGAAATTACAAGCATACGTTTCATTATACGTTACTAATGCCAAAGACATGTTGTCAAATTATTGTGATCTCGTACTACGTCCAACATTAGTGTTTTGCCTTACTCTTACTCGGTCAGGTATGACATGTATGAAAGTCTATGTCATTTACTTGTAAAGTGAAGAACGCGAATACCTTTAGAACACTACTTCATTACATCGGAATTATGGATATTTCATTAGGCATTTAAATGATAATAATTTTAAACTTGTTTCAGGTGAACCAATGAAGAAGACGATATTCACGTGCAAGTATATGGTTTCATTTCAGACTCTCAATAAAAATGATTATCAATAATTACAAGCACGTGTCAAGTTTATAAGGTCTTAGCTATTATACATGAATTCATTAATCCCGTTAGTCTCTGTTGCAGCTCGAATACATTAACCTGACACTTTCCTATATGCACGCATATATTACAAATTCGTTGCGGTGAATATATAAGTTTCCGAAGAAATCCCTGTAAGAGTATTGCACCGAAAATACCAACATGAATTCCCATTCTTCTTGCAAATTGCAAAGGTTTATGTCAGAAAAATCGCATTCGTTTACTATAATTGTATTTTTTCAGTCATTGTTCAAATCATATACCATACATTTCTTCTTTGTATTTGCCTTCTCCGAATTCTATAGTTATGGCTACAGTACACACAGCACACATCAGCCACGTGAATTAAAAAGTACTAGTACTAATGCACCAGTCGACATTGATAAGGGAAATCATTGGAAATGGACAATATAAATAGTGATCTTTATGTATGAATGTTCAATAAAGCTGAACAAACAACAAAAAACAACACCCAGTCTAACCAAGAGAAAAGATGACGCAAATGGAATTTATTATCGTAACAAATAATTATTGTATAATTATGCGGCATAATATATAACGTGTGGAGCATTGTTGCCAGAATGCATTTGATCAATGAAATTTGGCCCTGTTATATGTGCAGTTAGGTACTTTGAGTTAATTAACAAATATAACTGTGGCATGCATGTAATTACTTTAGATCATTTATATAATTTTATTTGGCATTTTTGTAACATATTTTTTTCAACGGTTTGTTGAAGATCAAATAAATATATCTGAACAAGGTCACAATTTCGGTTTGTCGGTGTTTTGTAATTTGTTATGTTTTTGAAAATGCAAACCGGATGTGAATTACATAATAATTTATATGCCAAATATTGTGTTAGGGTGTATCAAACAATTGGAAGCTAGTTTCATTAAGATAGGTGCATTGCCAATAATAAAAACCTTTTGTTTGGCATGTTTTTTACAATTTGATATTAAGCCCAATGACGTCTATGTCAACCGTAAACAGTTATGCATTTATACATAGTGTGTAATCATGATAGTTATGATGACGAAAAATTAGGTTTTTGAACAATATATACCAGTTATAAAAAGAAAAAAATTAAAAGGTATGAAACGGCAGCTACATCAGCAGCAAACAAAATCTGATCCATATCCTAAGGTCCTTGATTTCAAGCAACAGATCCATTATCAACACTCGGCAATACAAAAAGCACAAAAAGCACATAACACAAACATTATTAAAACTGCGCAAATCGCCTTTAAACGGTCGGGGCAAAGCATTGGATATTTAAACAGTGTTGATGGCGTGTCAAATCTCAACTTTGGACCATTTTAAAAGCAAGTGTACCCAACATTGAAAAAGAGAAGGACGAAACACTATATATAAATGAACAAACTGGAATCAATGCCTTTGAATGGTCAAAACAAAAACACAGGGGGTGATGATGACATGAAATATAAACAAGATTTTAAGACAAGTATAATAATTATAGACAAAAAGTATGCGTCTACATATCTCATGGTGTAAACGGTGCAACACTTGTTCATCAGCGTTCACGTGGGCATTAAGTCGTCTAGTACTGATTTATAGACATTTGGTGCATCACGTTTTGCCCGTTAGCTATGTTCTGCTGGTGATATTGTAATCCGTACTGCAATATGTGTTCTTTTGACGTTCATACAAACCAATGCAAATATGTTAAACTTTTACGTCGATATTAAACATAATAATTGTAGCTCTAAATAAACTAGCAAGCAGCAATTACGGTGCAAATATATGATATTCAATAGATTTTTCAATCAAACACTTTAGAATTTGAAAGTGCTAATGACAACACCAGCTGGTAAGCAGATAACTCAATTTCACCTTTTAGAAAACTTCAGATTGAAAAAAAAATCTATATTTTAAATTCAAATATGGCTATTTCGAAACCATTTAATTTATTTATTCTCCAGCTAAATGTGAGGTAAAAATAGTATATTCCTATATGAGAAAGAAATCAAAGTTACCTTGTAATCATCTGCCCGCGACGTCTGTATCAAACTACATTTTGTACGAACAATTTACCGGAAGTGATATGCGTTTTGAAATCATAAAAAATAGCGAAACTCGTGTTTGTTTATTTTGTTATAACGTATTTTGCTGATTTAAAAGTATAGAATTAATGTCTTATTTAAATATTTGTATATGCGATGCAATAATTTTAAATAAAAAAGACGAACATAAGCTTTTGAATCGATTTTTGGACAGAGTCTGTATTTAATACACACTTTTCAGTAAACTGAAATGGATTATGTATTTATACTGCTACTGGGTACATACACGCAAGTAATCATCCTAAAGTAGAATCAGAAATTAATATGCACTGGTGGTATATTCTAAGATTAAACACAATTTGCGGATTTCTATTCAAAACGGAGTTCTTTAAGATAATGAGTTCCCTGCATAATTCCAAACACTGTTCTTTACTATCATACCTGAGTATACATGTTTGCACCGTGCTAGCTTTTCTAATATTTCCAACGAAGAACAGCTGTCTCTTCAAAATATTCACTTTTATTTTCATAAACACCATATATACTGGTAATAAGTTATAATTCGAACGCATAAACAAAGTTAACTACTACATAATTAATTCGAGAATCTTGCATTCTCTAATAAGCAAAGTACAATTCATAAAAGGGATCATCTGCACCGGCAATGCGTGATAACGTTGGCGATTGAATTGAATATATTGCCATGTTATGTGTTTAATTGTCTCCGACTGCCACGCTTGTCAGCTGGTTTCAGATAGGACGATAATTTAGTGATCTTCCGTACTGGAAGTTCTGTCAAATTTTTTGGAAACAAAAGGTTTTGTCATGGTTTAGGGATAAATTTTAATGGAGCATTGTCGGTATTGCATCTAAATGCATGAGCACGAAACGATCACAAAATAAAATAATACACGGATGAATGAATTAGTGAATGAGTGAGCAAATGAATGAAAGGACAAACGTTTGAAAACAAACACACAATAAAATAAATAAATAAATACATTATTTATTTATTTATTTATTTAGTTAGTTATTTAATGTATTTATTAATTAATTAATTACCATACATGTCTTAAATTCGTGATTGCGAAGCATGGACGCATTAAAAGTTGCTGCGTAAGAGACTGTTAAACACGACATGTGTGTTAAATTGAATTGTCGATAGCCTTAAAAATATTTACATCTTAAGCTATTGTATTGGTACAGCGAAAATAATACCAACAGAGTTTTAAATGATAATAAAAAAAGCAAACAACTGTTGGATTGACTAGCAAACAATTTTCGCCATGTCAGACAATTAGAGTTTGACAAATGTTTCCCACCGGATAGACCAATCCATCTCTATAATTTTCAGGATCATATTGTGAGCGTTAGTTCCATGACACGTTCTATTTACCATATTTAAAACCATAATAAGATTTATTTATTCAAGCAAACTGTGTCTATTTAAACACCAGAGCTAAACTAAAACATTGAATAAGATCACGTTTGCGTTGTCTAAAGACATCAATAACTGCTAACAAAAGAAAAAAATACGTATATTCCTGATGAATTATTAAAGATTTAATAGTGTTAACACTTATTTTTTCTGGTACACCTTATATTTGTCTGCCATTAACCTCGCAACAGGAGAGCATCTAGCACTTTTGGTACTTTAAGGAACACCTCTGTTGGCATGGATTTGTCATGTATTTTGTGCCGTGGGTCTTTGTTAACGAAATAATAGAGTTGTCTTGTCTTTTCTTTTCTTGTCTTTCACTCAGCGAAACTTATAACTAGGGGCATAACTGTATTGGAGTTCAGCGAAACTTATTACATGTTTACTAAAAGAAGCAATGCCATTTTCGTTCAACGATGTATGGAATATGCAATAATTAAATTGTATAAATCTTTGATAAACGATATAGGCAATTCTGATTAGACGGATGGGTTGTCATATGTGTTAACTATGACGATATTATGAATTGTTTTGCAACAGTCACTATAACTAAACACATTTGCTGATTTAGTTCTTCTATTAAGTAGACACTATTACCAGTGTTCACAACAAGTGTGGCTGTTATTGTAGTGGTATAGTGTACATTGATTTTAATATTAGCATATGAAACTTTGTACTATTGGCACTGTGGGTACTAGCGGTTCAACTGTAACTATTAAACATACAAATATAATATCTATTTATTATATAACTTTAACACAAATAAAAGATCATCCTTAATAAGACCAAACCATACAATACTGACATGTAAAATAGCTATTCAATATACGAATAATATAATTATCGGTCAACTAGTTGTAGGCATGTTAAATGAAAAGTGAATATTACCACAATTTTCCAATGACCGAAAAACTGAGACACGTACATTTATTGTTTTCAGCGAGTGAGCATGAATGTATTTTCTTATGGTTCAAACGATAGGGTGTATGCAACAGGAAATTAGTTTCTGGTCTCGACAAATAATAGTATTATGCTACTAATATGTATTATAAATCAATACGTTATCCTTGTTGTTGCGTGTTAAACTTGTGCACACGTGACTATTTCAGAAAACTCAGTTAAATGATCAATTAGCATATTGTTAAAGTTGAACGTATTGCCATTTCGAATCGTCATGGATTTCCTTACTTAAAGTAATCACATATTTCCTCAGATGAAATACTACACTTAAATTGTTATGATGATAGAGTCTTTAATCGCATCCATCTCCTAACTGTCACCAAGTACATGTGTATGGTATTGGCCTTTTTCAGGCTGGAAATTCTATAGTATGAAAGGAAAAATCGTTTTATTTTATTCTCACGAAAGATGGTTTCTCCGCCTTTATTGCTGAACCAGCGGATATGTTCACAATTTCATTAGGTACTGTAAAGAGAATATACTATTTTGATGAGGAACAAAATGAGATATGATACTTCAATACAAAAATTCAGGTAACTGTGTATAATTGTAAGCGTATATAATTGTACATGAAATACAACACAGTGAGTTAATTTTACGACTTTGTGCTAAGCTTTGCAACGTCTGTAAATTTTTTGTGATCCTAATTAAGATTAACAAGAGTGTTCATCAACATCAATCATATGTGGCATTATAAATACAGTATTAAACGCGTTCCAATGTCTGCACACGTGTGTTGTGCTATATTAATGGACCATTGTATTATCAGTAATATCATACTATTATTGACATAATGTACACTCGTTAAACAGCTATATTAGTAAATATTAGTAAATATGATTTGGAATAAGCGCCAATAATTCCTTTACATTTGAAGCAAATGATCACTTTTATGTAAACTTCAGTAGTCTATTATATAGGGAACATCAATTTCCAGGTGCTCTTCTCTGGTGGTGCTTATGTTCAACAGCGAGACAGAGAGCCTGAACAAGTCAATGTGATGATTTCGTCGACTATCCGTAATGTGGAATGGATTATTTGGAATATTACGGTGCACCTAAAGTGACATTACATACAAAATTATTTTCCAGTTCAAATACATTAGGTGAGAGTTTGTTTTTTCTTGGTTCTCGGATCCGCCGACCCGATTTTTTCCAAAAACCAACAAAACAATTGTAGAATGTAACCGATATAATAAAAATGTGAAAGGGTTTCAATCTGTTACACGGAATGCAAAAACGAAATGACTGAATTTTATGTTACATGCATTGTGACTGTATATCGTTGTGTGATTAATATGATCTGCTCTCTTTTATTTCATACATCACGCAACGCGTAAAGTCAGAAGAAAATAAGAGCTTAGAATCATTGAATTAAATACACATTTGACATTTTATAGTAATATTATAATTAACAAATTTCATTGGTGTATATTGATTTATTAATAAGATATATTTAGTATATTTAGCTAGTTTTCACTTCATTAAACATGCTGTTATAAGGATATTTTAACAATACTTTTTATATGATAAACACTGTCTTTTAATATTACTATTATTGGTATTATTGTCATGGTTATTATGCAGTGATTAAGTTAATGTGTTATATGAATTTTGTAAGTAATAATTCATAAAGGTTTTAATATCACTGACGAAATATTACTTTGTAAATAGGTCTACGAAATGCATTAATGGATTTCGTAAAATAAAGCGCATTGAATCGTGGAGCTATTTGACAGACGTACGGACAGACAATATGTGGGATATAATTTTTTGCTAAATGATTGTGCTATAAACAATTAACGTTTTTTTAATTTTTATATAAAATGCGTATTATTGTCTATAACTGAAATCAATATAGACTGTGTTGGTATGTTGTTCACAAAATGCTCGTAGATTAATAAATGAGTTATGCTGATTCTGCATGCTTGATATTTGAGTGATTGGATTTCCATGTCACGTGTTCAATAATCCCCTTGGGAGCTGTGTGAATTAACATTAGTTGCAATAATAAAATTAATAAACTAATTCAAAACACCGCATTTATGTGGCATGTGTGTTATTCTTTGGTCTAGTATTATAACAAATCATTCATTAACGGGTGTGGTTGTCCACGGATCTGTATTTAGAACAGGAATTCTATATAGTGTACGTCAGTGATGTATAAAACAAAATATTATATTTTTAAGTTTACGCCACAAATATATGTTATTAAAAAGATTACATTACATTAACGCTAATACTATCATGTCTGCCAATACTGACGAATAATTAAATTTGTTTCAGGATACCATATGCAAAAGTATCCAAGTCAAATACGATTAAACATGAATTAAAGGAAAACGTTGAACTAAAGAAAAATAAAGAATTATAATGCACTACAATGTATGTTATAATTGTATCAATGTGTTGTATATTCACAATATAAATTGAATGTTATCTAGGTGTATGTCAATGCAAATTGCATTTTGATGTTTATACGAGTCTGATGGGAAGATATACTTGCGAGAAATTCCCTTTAATAAAACATATTTAATGCAAGACGTGAGTTAAATATCAAATAAATTGTTTAGTTAGCTTTGATCATTACGTCCATGTTGATGAGGCACATCGCCGAAATGTCCGAGCAACTGTGGCAATATGTTGAGGAAAAGGTATGTTTATATATGTCGAGTGGTTCCTGACGCAACTTCGATTATCGGTTTCAATTGGTTTCCATAGCATTCGTTGTTTTTTAACTATTAAAGAAATCTTATGATAAATATATTGTTAATAAAAGTACATTTATATAAAAATCATAAAAACCGACCATAATCACCTTTGTTGGTAATAGCATCATCGAGGACAACAAACACTGTCATGAAGGCTTATCAAAACATAACAAAAGCATCATGCGTATCAGCGTAAAAGACAAATGTGTGCCATATTAATGGTAGTGATGGCATAAACTCAAATACGTGACAATGCATTTGAAGAGATATCAGACACAACAAATACTGCGCGGTGTAGACCCCACAGTTGCAAATGCATTGCATGTTTCTTTTGCATTATTCACTGTGTACAATAATGTGATTATTTTGTAATTTGATAATACAAAGTGTTTGAATAAATAGTATTTATATATTTTAAATAACATATACATACTATTTTGTGTTTGAATGAATACAAAATAAGGCCATGGCTCAAAAGGACGAGGAAACCATTTTCTCCATGTCTGTCTGAAGACTATTAGAGTTGCTTATAAATGGTTCCCAACGGGACGATCTATTCCACACTCAATCTTTCATGAGCTCATCGTTGTGAAAATTCGTGGCTAGTACTTACGTTTCAGCACAGTAAACTTCCGAAAAATCTCATCCATCACGCAATATAGCGCTCAAATACGTGTACATATTGGTGCACAGTTTGAATACTATAACAGCTTGAGAAGCATCCGAAAGAAAATGGTCATTATTTTAAACACCAACTGTTATTCATTTTTACGAACAATTACGACATCTATGCATTAAAGCCTTGTTTATTACTGAATGGAATAATGTATAGAAACACATGAAACTATAACAACGTAATAGAGATTTGATTAAAACACAGTTTTAATACGTTTTTATCTGTAATTATATAAAAAATATCAATACATTGCAGAAAACGTACTTTGTTTTGTACTGGAAAAATGCGCCTGTACACTTAGGACATTAATGCCAATAATTGCAGCCAATACAGTTTTCAATTAGAATCAGTAATCAAAGTTTATAATTACATGGCGAGCCAGCTGTCAGTCAATTGGATAAAACACCATACACTATGGCAAAACAAGATATCACGAACACACATAAAACTAAAAAGCAGTCAATTTGGTTTATAAGTTTACATCAAATGGTTCAAGAACGTCTACAGATAACTGTGCACTTACGTTCATTTTCCTTGAAAAGATGTGTGCTTGTCAGCCATTTACCTCCCAGGGTGAAACTACTTAGCACATTAAAGCAAAGTATTACATGCACATTTATGGTCCACATGTGTCATGCTCTCATACACATTTATGGTCCACATGTGTCATGCTCTCATACAATGATTCTTTTAGTTCTTAATCTCCAGTAGCTGAATATCACTGTCTTCATCGATGTTGTCCTACCGGACGGAATCTTATACCAGTGTATTATTATTCAGAGAGCAGAACACGAGAACAATATCTGAGAAAAGGCGACGGTTTACTTGGTATTGGGTTTTCCAAATCCAAGATTGTCAGTAGACGAGCTTCTTACGCACTCCATTCAGTGTTTAGACATATTTCCCCCAATTTTGTCCATTTAAGACATTGTTTGCATATATAATTTCATCATAGTCTATTTAAATAAGGTCTCGTTAAATGTACAGTTGTTAAATCTTAAGTGATACGTCACGCGTATTAGACATGGAAACTGTTTACGAGTAGATTAGAAATGATGGTACTGTCGCGTATGTACCAATTGTAATAAGAAAAAGGCCAGCTTTCTTTGTTTGTTAGCTATATATAAATCTCTTGTAACATAAAACAGCATGCTTGTCGTTTCAGATAAAGATGACAACAAACAATTTTAATAGGTATGATGTATTATTGTATACAAAATTGCATACAATCTTTAAAATCCTTAATTACCTAGCTTTTATGCAACTGTCATCAACGAGCAAATGTTTGGTCTTTAGCTGATATGCCACGAGACAGTTTATAAAAAATCAACATATCGGAATTAATGATGCGCACCTAAAGCACACCAGAGGGTACATGTTGATTCATTCTTGTTAAATCAAATGTCACATATTAAATATACTTATGTTGATTAACTGTTTTTGTCACAAACAGATCTAATATGTTATGTTTGCCCAACTCATATGGCGAGCGTATGGGACTTCTCTCTTCAGACATTTCAGATGTTCAACTTCGCAATTTGCATTGCGACAACCCGCACTCTTTTATCCAAGTTTTCATAATTCATTTCGGCTTGTGTCAGGCATTGCGTGTTTAACATTTTTTTCTGGTGAACAATTAAATTTAAGAACTTGTCAACTATTGATGTTCTCCTAAAATGATGTATGTTAATTAGAACTTGTCAACTATTGATGTTCTTCTAAAATGATTTATGGTAATTAAATATGATTATGGCGCCAATATTTTATTCATCTAGAGGGACGCGTTCTATTTCAAGTTACATTATTTAAATCCCATACGTGCGTCATTATTTCATCGAAAAGAAAATAGAACTGAATCAGCTGAACATCAAGTAAATACACAAATTATTGCTGTTACCAAGAGCACATTGCCAGTAACTAAACAACCTAGTGATTCAACAACCAACTTTATTGTAATATTATGTGAGGGATGATAAAAACTAACATAGACTTTAAAATAATATATATAAACTTAATTGTCTGAATAAAACCTATATACCTCGGGATTCTAGAATCGGGATTCTAATAGAACATTGTTAATAAGTAATATTGTGAAATTAATTTGCTACGCGCCTTATCTAGTTGCTAATATAACATGGTAACCGTTAAGCGGAGCACGCCATTTATTTGCATTACAACAGGTAAATTGATCGTAAATTCTGTATGAAATAATTATATTTAAAATATTCGGTATAATGTAAGACAAGCATACATTGACATCATACCAAAAGTTGGCTTCATTTTAAGATTGTCTATTAATAAAAACAATATTGATATGATGGTGATACACAACGTCAATAAAGAAAAAATGTAATTGTATGATCAACTCTAAATTCTGATGGTAATGAAATCAAGTAAAGATATTTGTAAATCATCTATGCAGACATTTGATTTTATCGAGAGGTCGCAAAAAATACAGTTTTTGAGTAGGGCAAGTGTTTTCACGTCGTGCCATAGAATGTTCAGATGGCATTGTAAGCATTGAGACATGAATGGATAAGAAAAAGGGGGGGGGGCGATGACGACGTCAATCAACTTAAATTAGCTTCATCAGCAGGGACAGTCAATGGTCAGGTAGCTATGCGAAATGTCTCGCTTGGTTTATTTCTCCATGATTAATGCATGTTGATAAGTAAGAAATAATTAGAAAATGTCAATGTGACAAACTACATCGTTATTTTAATGTTCAGTGTACATGCACTGAGATTTAAAATAAGCCGTATATATTATTTTATTTTAAATATTTCTACCAGGTATTTCCTTTTTTGATTCAGTAAAATAATTATGGATATGTTGACATTATACACGTTTATATGCTAAATGTGTAAAGTAATCAGACATATTTAAAATGCAGATTGTTTTAAACTATAGTTTATATATTGGTATTAAAACGCCATAAAGCGCTCTGTACAAGTGTATGCGAGACTGGTTATCACCTTTATATTACTTAAATAATGTAGAGGTGTTTACCCTTGGTGCTTCTAATTTTAGTGAAAGACAATGCTATAACACATGCTGATAATATTCATGATTAAAGACAATAGAGAAAAAGAAATATCCCGCGTGTTTATTATAAATAAGTTACATCAAGTTAACCAAGTAATGGTGTTTAAAATGCTATGAAGTAAAATAAGATTAGGTTCAATAAAACGATTGCAAAGTTCGGATATGTTTGAACATAAATTGTTATCATTCTTTAAATCGAATGAAGACACAAATTATTGCTGTAACCAGGAGCGCATTGCCAGTTGCTAAACAACCTAGCTATTAAACAACTTCATTGTAATATTATTCTTAAATTGCAGCAAAATGTGATTTCCAATGTTGCCCATATATTGCACTAATTGCTGATTTAAATTCTATTGATCAATACCACTAATCTATAATATAATAGTACTGAATGGCATGTTCACTTTTTACTTGAATGCATATAGTGACGACGTGACAAATCAGTGTGGTCCTATAGAAAAATAAGTTATACTTTCATTACTGCTGTTTATTTCGACCTGTTTTAAATGTAATAATTAAAAACTCATTTCCGGATTTAAAATCGCGTTGATTGTAATGACTCTATTCCCAAATACTTAACAATTTAAATCTTAATATTACAATTTACGTCAAAACATAGTTAATTTAATCACAAATCAATTAAACAACTTGAATGCAAACCACTTTGGTCATCTCGTGGCGAACGATTGATCATGCCATTTGCAAGAGTTCTCTTCCTTGATCCTTGTTTGTATAAATACCCAAGATATTTTAATGATTTGATATAACATGGGCTAATAGAGTTCATTTCCTACTTCGAACATCAACACGTGTGTGTCAAAACACATCGCTATAACACATCATTATCGACTGTATTCCCTGAAAAATGTTACGAGGAGTCAAACCCGTTTCGTTGATGAGTTACATAAAGATGATATAATTCAAACGTTTTGACGTACATCATTAACTTAACATGATGTTTGTAAAAAAGTAAATATTATCAAAGTAAATGAAAGTGGCGTCAGCAATCTGCTTCTGAACATTTGATCAGTTATAAAATATTAAAGCAATTTAACCTCTAAATGATTTTCGGAAGGATAGAGATTGAGCCATATTTATATATACTGTATAAAAGACATACTTCCTTGCAACATACAATATACGACAAAGGAAGCAAACTTCGTGAATACCCTGCGACACCAATTAATCCTATAGAAGACGTGCAAAGCCTTTTGATTGAGAGGCCACCTTTACGAATAGACAGGTTTTCTTGATGGAAAATCCATAAAGTGTACACAAAACTGAAGTAGACATAGCCCCGGTATTGTCAATTAATACGTGCATTTGAATAAGCAACTACTAAAAATATCGGACTGTTATTTGTGGTTTTCACTTTTATACTTCAAAAATACAGTTGCGAAAGATTTGCACTTATGATTTGTACGTTTTATTATTAGGTTGCCTTTGTTGATGCACGTGGATAAGACAACTGCACCTACTGGTGCGAACCTGATCAAAGCCTTACCTTATGGTAAGTACATTTAAAAGAAAAACAAATTTGAAGCATGACGGAATTTAAAAGTAACATAGATTCCATTACCTACATGCTTACTGCTATCAGTCGGTCAATTGTGATGATGCACATCGGATATTTGGACGCAGCTGTCCGCCGTATGTGTTCACAGAAAAAGTATGATTTTTCTGCATTTTTATTTGTACTGTTGCAGTGCATGCAATATGTGTCAATTAACGAAATATCAATGAAATCCAAATAATTCTTTATAAAAGTTTACTGGTTTACTTTACATCAAGAACGAGTTCAAAAAGTTAATATGCAATTTATTTGATGTATTCATTTATACATCATTAGTCATCTTTCGTGTACAATGTATTTCTCTTGAATCATTCGTTTATATTTGAAGCAAACCGCTGTTGTCAAATTCATTCAGTAAAGGTGTCGATACGTGTTAAGTACAAGCAAGCATCAGGCAATTATAAGTCTACAAAACGCATTGTGTCAAAGCCACAGTACAACGCTTACAACAGCCAAAAAACGGGCCAATACAACGAATGTGTCCATACGATGTACAACCTACAAGAAACACAGGGGGTCTACGTGATTGACGTTGCCTTGAGCACACAAGGCTTAATAAATACGTACCTCCCACTTTTTGCATATTAATAATCAGGTGATGTATAGCACAATTTATATCAAACATTTATAATCGAAAATCTGTTGTGGCATCTGTTATTTGTACGTACATGTACATGTATTAAAATCAAAGTAGTTTTACTGACAAATATTATGTTATGCTGAAAAAGACATACATATATAGTAATGAAAGTAAAAATAAAATTAATTAGAATAATTATGGATCTATAATATAGGTAAACATATATATGTATAGATATGGGTATTCACTTGTTCTAAATATAAGCATCTGACAATCTCATTACTTTTAACCAAAAGTCAAGCGGAACAAAACAACTAATAATTGTGTTCATCAAGAACACCAGCTTGTGTGAAAATAGCAAATGCTGATTTAAGTGTCAAATGCCTGGGCCCATATCCACAAAGGTCCTTAGTGAAGACTTAAGTAAATTTCTTAAAAGTATAAAAATTCCGTATGCCTGTGGCTGGTTTATTTTGTCTGAAATGGCTTTAAACTGGTAAAGGATCGACAGACCTACTAATTTTACCATATTTCAGATACAAAATATTGATTCTAACAAAGAAAAAAAAAATTGAAATTTTCCCTTAAATATAACTTTAGTTAAGATATTCCGTATGGGCTTTGTGGATATTGCACCTGGTAACAATTGAAATCTTATCAAATGCCCGATGACAAGCTAGTGTTATAATTGAAAGACGTATTGTGGGCTACAGATTAAATAACCAAAGCGTTAAGAACACATAAAACCACAACACATGCTTACATTCATATATGTTAAAGACAATAGGCAAAAAGTAGTATATCAGTTGTGTATTATGAATATTAGATCTCTAGTGCCTACATATACTATTTTGTACATTTAATCGAATCGATGTTAGGCAAACTTGGTACATAACTTGAACATAATTATGTACTTACAATCCGATGCTCTGAGGTGTTTACTTTCATAATTACGTTTTCTTGGTGTATCACACTGGTACGCATAGTCGATTTCTCAAAGAAGCAGAACGCGTTTCAAATTCAATTTCCACTGACGTCACTGGCACACCCAACCAGAAGTAATCCTGGCCTAGATGGAATCGTGCACTCTAGACAAAGAATTCTCCTGGAGTGGCGGGCCAAGCAGTTCCTTGGTGCAGCAGTACCACGACATACACATATTCGAAATCCTACATCCAAATGAGTATATCAGGTCCATTTAAGAGCCATAACTCTGTGCATATATATTAACGGTGCTTCGTCATTATTAGTATATTAAAAAAAACATTGGGATAAATAATCGGATTAGAAATACAATCATTTCCCAAAGAAAATAATATTTGACATTGAAAATCAAAGGCTGTAGTAAGAGCTATAAATATGAAAAATTGTAACGAAATTTTATATAATTACTTTTACACTTTTGTGTAATACGGGCGACCATTATTTAAAAGAAACCCAAGCCCCGGTAGAATATTTTATATTAATACATCAGTTTTGTTTGAATACTGCGTGTCAGCCATACAGTGATATTCAACATTGTTTATTGCTTTGCTTTGGATAAAATTGAAGAGTACTGCCAATTTCAGCGGATTCCAACGAATTTATAGTTTTCCGTGAACCATGTAGATCTTTTCTATACTTGTTATATGTTCACCTACTTTTTAAATCATAAATCAAATATTTTGAAATAAACTCCATTACTTTCAATGGTAAGAGTAACTTTCGGATATGCATGCATGTATTGTACATAATCAGCATCGGTTATTAATATCACCAACGTTAATAAACTCGTACTTGTCTTTGGTTTTCAAGTTCTAATACCCTGCATTGACTTCCAATGTACAGCATTTTATAAATGTATGACCCTTAATTGAAGTACATGTCTAAATCCATACTTAACAAATTCATATTTAAAATATATCCATGTACATCCTCCCTCTAAATCCACTGGAATATGCCTTGAAACGTACCATATAGCTGTTTTCATTACATTACCATAACAAGGGCCAATCTAAGCAATTAAAGGGATATTTTAAATTACCAATCAATGATGAAAAGGCCCAAACGCCAGCTAGGGGCACCTGTTCGCGCACGTGGCGGGCCTGGTCAGGGTGTAGGCATTCCACTAAAGCCTGGCAAGTGCTCCACAGAGACCCGAACCTTCTTAATTATGCATGGGACCGACTGTAATTCTGTCATCTGCTGATTACAATGCCAGAATGCCATACTTGCGCTAAAAGCATATTTTACTCTAATACTAGGATCGTGCGTTCCAGATACAGACATAGTAAATTTATACGAAACATGTATGTCCGGATGTTCATCTTCAATATCTAGGTTTACTTTCATGTATCAATTTACAGCCTGGTAGTCCAATTTTCTGATAACCTTTGAGGACATTCTCGGCGTGGTTGGCGGGTAAACGCAGGACGTATAGCTTTTAAGGTCTGCAATAACCTTTGGAAATCCGTACCTACTGATCGGACTTTAAAAACTGAAAGGAAATACGAATGCGAGCAAAATTTCATGAAGAATTATTTGCTTACCCGTTTAAAAAATAACTCGTGGTTTCCGTGGCATATTACATTTGAGACCCAATGCGATGCTATCGTATTTCTGTACTGAAGTCACTTTTTTGCATATGAATGAACATCAGACAGAATTACATATTTTATTCGACTTTGATAGAATACCGGTTTTAAAAGTAAATTTATGTAACTAAAGCGGAATCAAGTCACATTGGTAATAAAGTATTTCGGTACGATGCGAAACTGATTGAGTGGCGAATCTAATAAAAACTAGAACTAATATTTGGCTTCAAACAGTACTTAAAAAGTATTTATTATTTAATAATAGTTCATAGCAAGTCAGTAAATAGTTTAACAATATGTTTAACATATTTTAATCATATTTTATTCGTATTTTCTCTCACATATATTTTAAATTAATAAATAAAAATACATGTAATTATTTAAATACAATTTGAAAATATCAGTGCCAACGACAGTGTAACTAGACTGCAGTAATTATTATTCTTTACAGTAAATAACGAGTAAATAAAACGATCAACTGTTCTTTTATGAATTCAACTGTTCCTGTACGGGATCTAAGTATTGTGATTGGCTTAAACCAGTGCTTGTATGATAATCGATGTCTGTATGAGATTTAGCGCTTTTGATTGGTTAGTTGAACTGTTCCTATATAAAATTGGAAATGTGGACGTTTCCATATAAACTTAGGTTAGGTTCATAAATAAATAAATAATTAATAATGATTGTATTATTTATTGATTTATTTGTTATTCATTCATTCAGTCAGTCATGCACTCAGTCACTCACTCATTCATTTATTCATTGTTTCGCGAAGCACATGGAATTTGAATAATTTGTTCATTAGGAATCTAACAAGTGACGCGGTCAGCGAAGTTACTTGCTTCAACGATGAAAGAGAAGTAACATTAAATATAACAGAATAATAAGTTATAATAGTGCGATTATTTTAAGTTTAGCAATTTTCGGTTTACAGATCCTCCAATATAAATTATTATGTTTGAAACTCTCTTTTCTCGGAAAAGTTTGTAAACTAAGGTAGGTATTCGTGGCAGGTATAAGCGTTCGAATGTATGATTTTCATAACGGCTTTTAGCATTGTTTATCTTTCTAGATGGATGTTTACATTGACTGTGCTAACGTCTAAACTATTGCCTGAATGCACGAGCATGCTTACACACGTGGTTTTAATTAAACCGTTAATTTCAGATTAAAGAGCCAGGCCTTCTGTCATACCGACTTCTGACATTACGAGTAAAAATGTAAATATAGGTTTATATTGCTAGTATTTGTGATAAACATATGGCATCATATGAACGTCTGAAATTAATCTAATTTATAGACATGTATCCAACGCATTAAGTGAAAGCATAACATAAATGCCGAAAACCATTAACGATTTGCCAGAAGCATTCATTAAATCATAAGCAATAAATTGCCAATGCAACTCGTTTGTTTGTGAAATTTTAAAAGCCTAAGTAATAATTAGGGAATAATAAATGGTAAATTACATGTCTTTATTAAACATCGACTCACATATGAGATCTTGAATAATCAATTGTTTTACAATCAAATTTTATTATGCATTTTAACATTTAAACAACATTATATAACTGAACATAATACGTAACCAATAAGACTAACTGCAGCATGTTTATGATTTTAAGTTATATATTAACATGTATATAATATAGGTTACTAGTACATGTATTTGCCTATCAAATACAGCACTAATATAACATAGTGTTGTTATTCCAGCATAGACATTGCAGCTTCGTATGCATCAATAAGCTGGAAAAACACCCGCTCCTTGGACACAATCGAGAAGAAATC
Organism: Congeria kusceri; assembly: GCA_027627225.1. Lineage (NCBI taxonomy): Eukaryota > Metazoa > Mollusca > Bivalvia > Myida > Dreissenidae > Congeria > Congeria kusceri. Next base: position 26,075,593 of record CM051031.1, on the reverse strand, counting down.
TGATCGATTAAGTGTAGCCCATACAGATGGAGTGCAGCCCGAAAACAAGATGGCCACCCCCACCCTGCGGTATTCCTCCGCCACAACCAATAGCGCGTTGATGCCCTGCGTGTCGATGTACCCCATACAGCTACAGTCAATGATGATCACTTTCACATGGGCACGACTCGCTTGAGACGAATCGCTGTCAATGACAGTCATATGCAAGCTGCTGTGGTTAACATTTGACGAATTCGTTAGTGACGCCACACTGTTATCTTGGGAATTGTCCACGGAGGCTATTGTTTGGTCATCGCTTCTGCCTCGTTTGCATACGAAAGACCCGGATTCGTGAGTGTTATTCGATCGTATCGTTGACGGATCACTACCACTTTGGGAAAACGTTATTTCAAACGAAGCTCTTCGTTTGTTTTTCACATGCAGTGGGTGGATAGTTGTCGTGTAGATTTTGCGCTTAAACCGCTCGGCTGTCGCAAAATAGAGCGAAGCGCACATTTTGAAAATGAGGACGCCATTAGTAGCACTTTCGGGCATTTCCCGCACGAACAACTGCTGCTCGCTGCGAACAAGTGTGAAAGCTGGAGCGCGCTGGTTGTGAATGACAAGAACTACCAATGACGTCACAATGCCAACCAACAGTCCGTATGGCAGATCGAGCAGGATTCCTGTCAAACATGCGGAGACCCAAATAACAGCATCATACACATTCCTTCGGTACAATGTTGGCAGGGATTTAACTTGGAGAAGCAAGGGTTTTACAGACACAATAATCATCGCTGCCAATGCTGGTACCGGAAGAGCAAAAAATAACTGCCCAAGTACATACAGCACTAGCAACAAAACTATGGACGTAAAGAATCCGTTCAGTGTCGTCTGCGCTCCCATGGAGCTGAGAATCATGTTCCGGGGCGGGGATGTGTTGGCGGGAAAGCACGGGAAAAACGAGCTGGCGATGTTCGTCAGGCCGTACCCGACCAGTTCTTGGTTGTCGTTCACTTCATACTCGTGTTTCTCCGTGCACACTTTCACCATGGCAATACTGAGGAAAAATATCAGCACCGCCATCTCAATGCATTTTGGAAAGATTGGCCAAAACAGTTCTGCGTTTGGGAATTTGGGAGCGCGGATCCCACTCGGGATTTCTCCGACCATTTCGACATCAAATATGTACAAATGTGCGAATTTTGATACCACAGTTGCGATGATAATTGTCAGCAAATCTGCCGGAATCGGAACTTTCAATTTATGTTTATATTTTACGTTAATAAAATCTTTCAGTATCATAATAAAAATAACACAAATTACTACAATAATAACTGATGCTAGATTAGATCCATGAATTCTTTCGAAAATAAGTTTATACATCACGACAACTTTCCCAATGCCTTTGACAAGAGGTATTTGTATGCCCAATGCTTTGGGCACCTGGCTTGTAAATATATGAAACGCGGCAGCCGTTGTGAACCCGCCGATAAACGACGTCGATTGAAACGTCGTAATGAAGCCCAGGCGGAAGGCCCCCATGACCAGAAGAATCGCTCCGCAGACAAACGTGCATGCGGTCGCCACTGTTACCTTGTACGCCAAAAGTTCTTCTCCTGTCAGATTAAACGCACTAGTCCCATTAGTCCCGTTCGCGGCCGCGTTTCGCAGCTTTTCTTCGTGCGCTTTTACTTGCGTTTCGACAACTTCGGCGGTGAACAGCGCGATGACCGAGTCCGTCCCGAACGCCATGTGCTGACACGTGCCGAAAAGCGTGTAGAAGAGCACGGGGAAGAAGGACGTGTAGAGGCCCTGCAGGGGGGACAGCGAGGCTAGCAGACCGTAGGCGAGGCCCTGGGGGAAGTGGAGGCACGCGACGGTAATGCCGCTCATTACGTCACCTGAAATAGCACAAAGTTTAACTTGATCAGGTTTATATGTTCATGATAAACATTATTTATCAGTTCATCTTTGCGTGCAAAGGAAGAGACGTTTATTTTTTGTGTTATTTTTTTGCTAAATTAAAATAGTTAACTTAACAGAACTTAACACCGGGCATCTCGTAGTTTGTATTATTTTTTCCGTACAAATCGTACATAAATAAAAACATGGGATTTGAGACGAAACCTTCTTCTGTCAATTGCAAATGTGGTTACATGTTTGTCTATGGAATGTTTGTTTGTTTTCTAACAGACAGCAGACAGTGTTGCAAAATTTACTAAGTTAAACATGTTCATTACAGAGTAATAAATTTACTTGATTTGATGAGCATTATAACATATGTTTGTGCCACAACAAATACTTTCCAGCTCTACCTTCTGTTTTCACGATATAGCAACATTGGTTTGTATTTGTACATGCATTAACTAATGAATAGTTTATGTCATTTTGTCCTTACCTAAAAGCTTATCACGAGAATATTCTCTTAATACAGAGAAAACCGGAAGTAGAGAAGACAGAAGTTTGAACCCAAACTCTCTGCTGCATTTCAGAGACGTCAGCAATCGTTTCCATTTACTAGTTCCGGATTCCTCGGGCTTGCGTGGGTACATGACCTCGATATCCTCCTGCGTGTACAGGTCACGTGACACGTGCACGGACAGCGTCTCCGTCTGCACCTCCGCGTGCTGTTGCCCGGCCAGAGAGACATGGCTGAACTTCCGGGTGTCCTCGATGGGAAACAGCTCGAGACTGGGAGATACTGTGGATAAATGAAACAATGAAACTGGCGTGGCAACGATATTATTACAGGCTAGTAAAACACGTCTTCGTGTTAAGTTTTAGGTGGTATACAAAACATTTTATTATACCTCACGTGACTAGCCCATGTTAAATTTCCATATACCTATCATGAAATAATTCGTATTATTACCTGATCGCCTATATAAATGCTATATCGTCATTTTTCACTATTTCATTATGGATACGACTGTTACCGATACATATGATCTGTTGCCGGATGACAGTTTTGACTGTTTCCCGCACGCGCCGATGTTTCCCAAAAAAATATTTATAGACGAAACATCTGAAACTCGGCAATTTTCCGTCACTTGTCGGGTCCGGCGGAAAATACTGAAGTTTCCTGTACAGTGTACAGTAACGACCATCTATGGAAATTGACGAACATGTTCCTACCTCAGTCTTTCTATTTCTATTCGGTCTTCATAGATATTCGTGTTACCACTTATTTCTGTTTCGCCATATATTTAGAGGTTCATCTAATAAATAGTGAATTAATAAAGATAAGTTTATTTAGCGAGACTTAAAACCTGAACCACGAGCCTTGTCGAATAACACGAAAAACATGACGTCACGAAAATCAACAAAATGACGTCATTATATTGCGCTTGTTTGCCTATTTCAAAGGGTTGAAATATAGCTACGTTTATTTCGAGGGTTGTTATTTCATCAATGCCGGCGTGAGGATGGGTTAAAATAAATTATATCCTGTCTATTTAGTGTTTTTAAAAGGTACTAAGCTTCAGATAGTCCAAGTATACACTATTTTGTAAAAAAAATACATAATTGACATTTAAAATTAGATCTAGATCGAATAATCCACACACAAAAATATTCTTAAAACGAAACATCAGGTAATAAAACAGTTATCAAATGGGTGTTGGGGGAAACAGTCAAAACTGTTGGCCCTCGGTGTCGGTATAACAGTTTGAACTGTTTACCTCGGCCTAGCGGCCTGGGGAAAGAGTTCAAACAGTTATCTCTCCACCTTGGGCCAACAGTTTTGACTGTTCCCGAAACACCTATGTGATAACTGTATAATGTCGCCGAAACACCTATGTGATAACTGTATAATGTCGCCGAAACACCTATGTGATAACTGTATAATGTCGCCGAAACACCTATGTGATAACTGTATAATGTCGCCGAAATGATGTCTCTCGGTGTTATGCACTATATAGGCCTATTCTTAGTTTATACATTACACAGTAGGAGTCGCGAGTCTAGTAGACTCTTGTAACACAATCTAAGATTGAAACCCGGCTATTTTCCGGATGAAATATATATTTTCTTTCACCAATACATCTTTCGAATCGGTTTTTGAAAAATTCAACGACGACGCATTCACAATTTCAACACTAGCGAGTTAGAGACGACGGTTAATCAGTAATTACCTACACAACTTTTTATGGGGTATATCGACGATATTTCGCATAAATATAGACATGTTTAATTAAAGCAAAAAATTTCTGCAGAGGCGAATAAATGTTGGGTTCTAGTAGGATTCGATATCACGAGTACCACAAATTCAGGATTACCAGTCTCCGCGAGTCCCAAATTCATCATTGGTTACACTAGCGGATCCAGGGAAAGTTCCGGACCATACGTATATGAGCACATATAAAACGGTCAGACATGGATAAGTATGCTACTTTTTTTCGCTCGCTCACTCGCTTACTTTTTAAAACTATACACATTAGAATAACATACCTAGCCTGCCTCCCTACGATTTCTTACGTATATATCGTAGTACCGGCGCCAAAGTCTAAAGCGAACACTATTAACTATAGATAATGGGTATATATACCTTTATTTGTGGATGGTATTGCTTTCTTCTGAAAATTAATATATAATATAAAGATGTCAGATGCAATACACCATTCGCACAGGATACCACAAAAAAGAAATGTATACTTTCCGAATTAATATGATTGAAAGCCGACACTGAAGTCAAATTAATGACTACTTTCGAGTTTAAATAAACACTTTTTTCTCAATAAATAGTTTAGTCCCCAAAACTCTAAATCGACGAACTTTTTGTTCAATGATCTATTAGCAATCACACAAAATTTCATATTGTTTTATGCATTCGTAAGAAAGATATAACGTGATAAAGAAGAGGTGTGTCCATACGTTAGCTCCAATTCCTGGCGATATCATATCTTTCCCGGCACCATATTGTTAGCAAAATTTGACCGCATCACTTGATTTATTAGTTTACAATAAAATCATGAGTACCACTGTACCTTTCACAATTCTTCGTGTAAAATATGGTCGTCAGTCTGTCTGTTAGTTCGTTTCGATGGAAAAAAAAGACAGTGCAAGGCACATTGAAGACAATTTATGAGCATGACTGTGAAAGTGCGAGTTATTTAATGATATTCACTTTGAAACGAGACCATTACACTTGGGTAAAAATAATAATACAAATAAGTATTGCTGCGCGTGTGTTTGAATGTAGACAGCTACGGATTTTACATGTTTAAAGATGTTCCTGATATATATCACATTAAATGTCAAATACGTATTTAGTGGACAAACACATCAAACAAAGGTAATTTATTTCCAAAACAGGCACATGACATACAGATGAACCAACCTGTCTTCACATAGGCTAATGCAGTAAAGTATTAATTTATTCTGTGAAACAACGAAGAAGAAGAAACAGATGACGCCGACGATGATGATGATGATGAGCCAAAACTTATTATATATCTTTGATCCGCATCTGTAGCTGATCACAGCAGACCCGAAGACCACGATCAAGAGTTTACGCCCCCACTAACCCTAAATATTGGATCCGCCCCTGAGTTACGAGGTCCGGTGATCTATTATTACTGGCCCGAACTCCATTGTACTGGCCACTCAAAACCATTTAGCTAAAAAGTACGTAGCCTACTTGAGCGGATTTTTTATCAGCCATGAGGCCCAGTGTTCTGGTCATTTTTACCGGCTTTTCAAAGGTCTGACAGACTTTCGCGGAGACTGTTCCTACGCTACTGTATGCCTAATGCTTATCGTAGTAAATAATAATAATTTAATAACATTTCTCTATAAATGAACTTTATTTCTTCACATTTTATTGTCGACATACCGTCGACACGCCCCATTAAGCTACGAGGATCTCAGGAAGCTACATTTTACTTGGAAAATTGTACAGAGGGATGGGGCGCGTTCTGTCCCCTCTATAAATCCGTATCTAGAGCTATACCTTAAACAGACGGTTACTTTAAAAACTGCGTGCATCGATGATGCATTACAATGACACACATCATACGCTTGAGGACTGAAATGCTAAAAAAAGCTTTGTTGTGTACCTGAAAAGTAAGCCATCAGTTTACATCGGATGACATCATTAAAATGACGTCATCAAGCGCGATTTGATTTTATAAAATTTGTTGTAGTTTAACCGGTTGCAATTGCTATGCAACTTAAGTAACAAACAGTTAAAACTATACATGTCAGATGGTTTAGAGGGCTGTTTTATTATTATTATTAATATATGTAACACATTGCTTAGAGGTTAAACCAAATTCAGTAGGCCTAAAATATGTTTCTCTTTGATAACTGAATAGCTCTCTATGCCAACGTGATAGATTCGCGACAGTATTTAATTCCAATTTCCACATTTAGTAGAAAAACAACGTGGCGGAATTGGCTTTTCATAACAGAATGTGTCTAATTACCGGTACCTTTTTAAATGAAACATTCTGAAGTTGCCTCAGAATTAAATGTTGAGCTACACAGAACAAGCGTCTGGAAGGCGTTTTAATATATAAATTTAACTATGGTTTGTTAGAGAGCGTACCCTTAAGAACATTCCTTTTTAAATTGACCATTTCCGACTATTTGGAATTACAGACGAGATGTAAATGAGTGTTAGCCATTATCTTTTCCACACAGCAGTAGTAACTAACTGTGCCTCAACACAAATTGCTCCAAAGAAAACTTACTACGATTTGGGCATTTAGGATATTGATGCAGATGTGGGACTCATGTCCACTAACGCCTCCCTTTTAACGTACTTAAAACCGATTAACATATCAAAACGTGTTTATAGAGTCATAGTAAGTCGTAAAACATTTCTTCCTACACTATACTTACTGTTTAATCTAATCCAAAGCGCCCGATTGCACCAGTAATGATATATTTATATCACTGCAGGCATTCTTTACGCCAAACATTTCACAGATGTGCATCCCATACACATACTAGATGGGACCACGAGTATAATAAAGAAACAACAATACAATCAACATGTTTAATTACCAACCGCACAAAAATGCACAACTGACATAAATTTGATATCAAATTCACATATTTCTTAAACAATCATGCACAAAAAGTGTCTAATCCTTCATGTTGCCACTGTTCCTCTTGTTCATCTTTCCCAGCATCCTGAACACGTTCTTCTTCAGCTCTTTCTGCTTCTTCGTCCGCACGGCGTCCACTTTCGCGCGCTGTTTCTGGTGGTCGGCCACGCGCTCTCTCATCTGCCGGTGCTCCATACGACACTTGTGCTCGTGGATACTCTTCAGCTTGCGCACCATCTTCGAGATCTGCAAGTGGTATTGTACACAAGGTTATAAGCATTTCCGTCACGTGTTTCTTTTTCTATATTAAATGATAAAAATCATTAAACAATACAATGTCATAATCACCCTTTGAGGATATGTGACATGACATCGCTCTCTTACGTCAATATCATTCCAGCTATGTTTACGAATGAAACTGCGTTAATTGTATTATTTTATGATTACTTCAAACGTAATTTCACTGAACATCATTTAAAACCATAATATATCTGTTATTGCATGCAATGTTCGTTTTTGTTGGAAAATACACAACTAATTTTTGGCCAAAAATATGGACATATATTTATTTTACAAACACACGTTTCATAAACATGTGACAATGCCTATTTTAAAATTCGAAGTATGTAGTATAGTCTTATAGACCTTAAAATAAGCATGTAATGTCGCCAGTCAAATGTGTATACTGCAATAAACAACAAAATCAATTTACTAGTCCGCCTTTTAGCATATGCCATTCGATGTAAAACGTTTCATACAAATATCAACAAGCTAGGCTTTGGAAATAATTATTAATTTAATAATAACAGCTAATTTTCTAATTTGTCTTTTAAAAAGCCAACAAAAAGAAGGATAAAACAAGTTTTGTAATAACCATCTGTTTTCTCTATAAACACGTTACATGTCCATCAACATACAACCCAACACAGAACCAAGTGGACTGTAGCCTCCATACCTTGGCCTCATGAGGCTCCCGAATGACAGCGACCCTCTGTACGGTGTCCTTCTTTTCCATGGCAACCCGGGGCGTATCCTTGAACGGCAGCAGCTTCTGGAGTTGCTTGGGAACCACCAGAGGCGTGTAGGTCCTCATCTTGCGTTCTATAGCCTGAGGGGGGACAGCAAGCAAGATTGTAGTTCAAATTATTAAAGTTACTAAATATTTATATAAATAAACAAATGCAATTAAAGTTGCAGATGGTCACTTGGAAGATACGAACAAGTTATTGGGATATCGAAGTTATAGACTATTTGGATAACAATTGTTACACTAAAGTTTATTATGCGTTGTTTTAATGTAAAGTTAAGGTTGCATTTAAGTGAAATGTAATAATTATTAATATCTAAATGTACTACAGGTATCTCCCTTGCCAAGGAACAGAGACTACATTTGGACATTTTCCCACATTGGAGTATGTTTCCGCACTACCCAAAATATTTCTAACAGTATATAACCATAGACCTACTAAACTCTGTAACCGATTTATAACTGGTATGTTTGACCAATAATAGACAGTTGACACATCTGGCCTAGTAGTTGCCAAAACCTTATTGTATTTTTGTTACATAATGTGCACCTACAATTTTGCTATTTCGATATAGCTGAACTACCTTATACACAGAGTCCTGTGAAAATTCTGCCTTAGTACCAAGCTCCCTTCTTAGTTGCCCTACAGTTTTCATTCCTGTCCATGCTTGTTTCTGGTTGCCAGGCAACAGTAGACTGGTAACTGGGTTGTAAAACTGGGGCACTTCCACTGGGTACCAGCTACGTAGGAACACAATATCTGAAATGAAAGAAATTCATTTATGAATTTATTAACAACGGAAAGACTACAAAATTTATACTTTTGAAAAATTTACAAAATGACTTACAAATTTAGTGGTTGAGGTATAATTATTTTACACATTAGTGAAATGTTTGCAAAATTACAAGACACAACCATCACTTTTAAATAAAGCAAGTCAGTTATACCACTGAGCAGAATCTTGTCTTCAAATGTAGCTCTGAAGGAGCCTTCCGGGGTTTTAGAAGCTTTCTTTATCTGGCCTCGAATTCCGCTCACTGTTCTGATACTGGCTCCTTCAAATTTTGCAACTTCTAGGCTCGAGTTGAACATGCCCTGAAAGTCAAGGCAAGCTTTTGGTCTAAAAAGTATCGTATCCACGTAATATGTAACAAACATTCAATTAATGATGTAAACAGTGATCGTAATTTTGCACCAGGTGAATTAAAAACAAGAGGGCCATAAGGCCCTAGGTCGCTCACTTGAGGGGCTAAGGAATTAAACTGTTCTAAGCAAGTTACATGAAGATTCAGCTAAAAATGTGGCCTCTAGATTGTTTGCAAACTTTTTTTTTAATTTGGCCTGGTGAACTAGTATTTTACCACATGTGACCTGGGTTTGAACTTATCCGAGATATCATTGCGACAATTGCTCTGAGAAAGTTTCATGATGATTGGGATACAAAAGTGGTCTCTAAAGTGTTCACAAGCTTTTTAAAATTTTCAATATATCCATATAAGGAAAACTGAACCCCCTCCCCTCTCCTGGTGGCCATGTTTTTCAATGGACCAGAACCACATTTTCTTACTCAGCCAAGATATCATATGAACAAATGTTCTGAGCAAGTTTCATGTTGATTGGGCAAACAATTTGACTTCCAGAGTGTTCACAAGCTTTTTCTATGGCCCAATTAGGAAAACTGCCCCCCCCCCCCGCCCACCCTGGCGGCCACGGCCATGTTTATTGACAGACCGGAACCATTTTCAAGCTCAGCCAAGATATCATAAGAACGAAAATCTGAGCATGTTTCATGGGCAAAAAATGTGACTTTTAGAGTATTCACAAGCTTTCTCTATAGCCATATAAGGAAACCTGCCCTCCTACCCCCCTGGCGGCCAAACAGAGATATCATAAGAACAAAGGTTCTGAGCAAGTTTCATGCTGATTGGACAAAAAATGTTACTTCTAGAGTGTTCACAAGTTTTTCCTTCAGCCATATTAGAAAAACTGCCCCCACCCACCTGGCGGCCTTATTTTCAACGGACCGGAACCATTTTCGAACTCGGCCGAGATACCATAAGAACAAAGGTTCTGAGCAAGTTTCATGTTGATTGGGCAGAAAATGTGACTTCTAGAGTCTTCACAAGCTTTTTCTATAGCCATATAAGGAAATCTGCCACGCCCCCTGGCGGCCATGTTTTTCAACTGAGAGGAATCATTTTCTAACTTGGCCGGGATATCATAAGAACAAAGGTTCTGAGCAAGTTTTATGTCGATTGGGCAAAAAATGTGACTTCTAGAGTGTTCACAAGATTGTTCTATAGCCATATAAGGAAAACTGCCCCACCCCCTGGTGGCCATGTTTTTCAATGGACTGGAACCATTTTCGAACTCAGCAGAGATAGAACAAAGGTTCTGAGCAAGTTTCATGCTGATTGGGCAGAAAATGTGACTTCTAGCATGTTCACAAGCTTTTTCTATAGCCATATAAGGAATTCTGCCCCGCCCCCTGGCGGCCATGTTTTCAATGGACCGGAATCATTTACCAACTTGGCCGAGATATCATAAGAACAAAGGTTCTGAGCAAGTTTTATGTTGATTTGGCAAAAAATGTGACTTCTAGAGTGTTCACAAGATTTTTCTAAAGCCATATAAGGAATTCTGCCCTGCCCCCTGGCGGCCATGTTTTCAATGGACAGGAACCATTTTCGAACTAAGCAAAGATATCATTAGAACAAATGTTCTGAGCAAGTTTCATGTTGATTGTGACTTCTAGAGTGTTCACAAGCTTTTTCTTCAATATGACCTAGTGAGCTAGTTTTTGACCCCACATCACCCAGTTTCGAACTCGGCTGAGATATCATTGGGACAAATGTTCTGACCAAGTTTCATGAAGATTGGCCAATAAATGTGGCCTCTAGAGTGTTCACAAGGTAAATGCTGACATATCACGATTCATGACGCAAGACGGACAAAAGGCGATCACAAAAGCTCACCATGAGCACGTTGTGCTCAGGTGAGCTAACAAGTATCCAAAACCAACAGAAACTTCACAAAAATAGTTTTAAAAGGTCATGAATTAGATATTAGTAAATGAACATGAATGTTAAAATTTTCACCATGAAGTAATGACATAAGTGGAGTTCAGGAATTGTACTTTGTTGATCATGAGGTCACCATAAATGCCAGCTGTATACCTGTACAAAGGCAGTCTTGTTGTAGATCTTTAGTGGTGTCCCAGTCAGCTTCAGTTTCTTCACAATCTGCATGGACTTGTCCAGCTCCTGTATCACACCAGTCCCTGCTATGCGGAAATCTGCCTGAAAACACACGCAGCAGATATGTTCTGATTGGTCAATTAATTATTCAATCAGGTAACAACTAGAATTACCTTCCAAGGCAAAATAATAAATGGACTTCATTTTTATCTATTAATACTAAACGCTAGCTAGAGGGCTCCAGATAAGAGGAGTTTTGGAGTAAATAATTTTAAATTTGGAAAATACTCATTAAAAATAAAAAATGGGAGTACCAATACTCATTAATTATCTTTACAGAAATTGTGATTGATTTTGAAACAGCACATATTAAGTATGAAAATGACTTTCTCACTATATAGTGATGGAAAAATAGTACATATAGTGCATATAGTATTGAATAGCAATTTTGATTCAATATTTATACATCCTTAAACCATTTAAATAAAATATTGATATTCATAGTTTTGCCTATGTTGGGGTGAATACCCGTTTATCGTTGAATTTAGGGAGTACCAGTACTCTTGACTGTACATTTTTATCAAGAGCACATTTTGCACTGTTCATCACTGTTGACAAAATGTACAGATTGGTATATTCGCGTAGTGCATCTCAAATATACATGCAGCTGGCACAATGCACATCGCACATCAACCAATATACAAGTAGCCTGCACAATGCACATCGCACATCAACAAATATACAAGTAGCCTGCACATTGCACATCGCACATCAACAAATATACAAGTAGCCTGCACATTGCACATCGCACATCAACAAATATACAAGTAGCCTGCACATTGCACATCGCACATCAACAAATATACAAGTAGCCTGCACATTGCACATCGCACATCAACAAATATACAAGTAGCCTGCACATTGCACATCGCACATCAACAAATATACAAGTAGCTTGCACATTGCACATCAACAAATATACAAGTAGCTTGCACATTGCACGTCGCACATCAACAAATATACAAGTAGCATGCACATTGCACATCAACAAATATACATGCAGCTGGCACAATGCACATCGCACATCAACCGCACATCAACAAATATACAAGTAGCATGCACATCGCACATCAACCGCACATCAACAAATATACATGCAGCTGGCACAATGCACATCGCACATCAACAAATATACATGCAGCTGGCACAATGCACATCGCACATCAACAAATATACAAGTAGCCTGCACATCGCACATCAACAAATATACAAGTAGCCTGCACATTGCACATCAACAAATATACAAGTAGCCTGCACATCGCACATCAACAAATATACAAGTAGCATGCACATTGCACATCAACAAATATACAAGTAGCCTGCACATCGCACATCTAAACAGTATACATATTTCTATCATATATTAACCCAACAGCCATTTAATGGTACTCACTGTTACTTGAGCTACATTTTCAACTGCTAATAAGCCTGTCCCTTGTGGAGTTATGGGCCCTGAAAAATCAAAGATGATTGAAAAAACAAGCATTTTATCAAAAACACTGAAATGGTATTGCTACAAAATATAAACCTTTAAAAAAGATCCATGCAAAGTACTGGTAACTAACCCTTCAAAAAATTTCCATGCAAAGTACTGGTAACTAACCCTTCAAAAAATGTCCATGCAAAGTACTGGTAACAAACCCTTCAAAAAATGTCCATGCAAAGTACTGGTAACTAACCCTTCAAAAAATGTCCATGCAAAGTACGGTAACTAACCCTTCAAAAATGTCCATGCAAAGTACTGGTAACTAACCCTTCAAAAAATGTCCATGCAAAGTACTGGTAACTAACCCTTCAAAAAATGTCCATGCAAAGTACTGGTAACTAACCCTTCAAAAATGTCCATGCAAAGTACTGGTAACTAAACCTTCAAAAAATGTCCATGCAAAGTACTGGTAACTAACCCTTCAAAAAATGTCCATGCGAAGTACTGGTAACTAACCCTTCAAAAAATGTCCATGCAAAGTACTGGTAACTAACCCTTCAAAAAATGTCCATGCGAAGTACTGGTAACTAACCCTTCAAAAAATGTCCATGCAAAGTACTGGTAACTAACCCTTCAAAAAATGTCCATGCAAAGTACTGGTAACTAACCCTTCAAAAAATGTCCATGCGAAGTACTGGTAACTAACCCTTCAAAAAAATGTCCATGCAAAGTACTGGTAACTAACCCTTCAAAAAATGTCCATGCAAAGTAACGAAATCTTTGATTTCTGTAAAAGATCTTAAGCTGAACAAATTCCAAACTAAATATTATTAATACTGAATGAGATCAGAGTCCTGAAAACTATCATCAAACCATCGTCAAACTGTATATCTTACCCCAAAACGATGCGTGACAGTGCATGTGCTCCGGAGTGTACTTGAGGAGCCGGTTTCTCATGTTGTGGTCCTGTACGGAGTAGAGAGGCATGGACTGGAAACGGCGCCATCCTAGCGAGAAGATTAGCGGGTTATGTGTCTTCAGAATCCTCTTGTGCCAGCGGTGCTTCTTGAAACGGGTCTGGGGATAAATCAACGTTCCATGCATTATCAGGTGCCATCACATAAATAAAATACCCATTGTGATATCAGCTTAACATTTTATAATAAGCACATCGACGAGACAATAAAATCATACTATCTGAATCCAACATGAGGAAATCAGTATACAGAATAACTAAAATGCCTTAGACCAAATACCTCAGTACAGATATCAGACGCCCAGCGAAGGCGCATACAAGGGTAAAATATACACACAAATTTGGAAGATTCGCAGAGAAAAATAAATTTTGAGTGTACAATTACGCAGGGAAATTAAAATTTGGGTATACATTTACGCACATTTTCCCCCAATTTCGAGCACGTAACGTAAATTTTAGACTGGAAGAGAGTAGAAGATTGAAGTTTTGACAGGTCTGCCCCTCTGAATGTGCAGTTGATTTTTGTATTATAAAGTCAAAAAATGTTCAGAAGTCTTATTGCAGCATTATTGTATTCAAATGGTGTTGCTACATAATTAAGGATCATTATAATAATACTAAGTTTTTTTTTACAAATTGCAATGATTTGTTGAATGTGAATTTACTACAACTTATCCTACATAGAGTGTACATTTACCACCATAAATTCTGGAGTGAGTGTACATTTACTCCCAAATTTTCAGAAATACGCATACATTTACCCCCAGTACAAAAGCTTATCTGGAGCACTGAGACGTTATATCTTTTTAAGTAAAAACATAAAATGTTTTCGTGCAAATTGGAACTAACAATGTCAACTTTATCGCAAAAAGTAATATCGTTTTGGCTTGCATCATTATAAGCATCCAACATAATAACCCTAATCACTACATACATGCATACAGACCATTGAAGGTAACAATTACCTGCACATATCCCACGTTGTTCTCCACACTGAGAAGCCCTCCCAATATAACAGGGAAGGTGGGGTCAAAGTTCGTCACAAACTCACAGGGGACGTTGTGTATTTCTACCCGGACGTACATGCCGGGCCGGAAGCCCTCATACTGAACACGCTGCTCATCCTCCATGTCTTCAAACACCGACCGGTTCATCTGTACACAGACAAATACTTGCTAAAGGAATATTAAGTTAAAAGTTCTACAGGTTCAAAAACTGCTCTGATTACTAATTTAAATGGAAGCATTTAGTAAGCAAAAGGTGCCATGTGACTTCCTTGTCCACCTCTGTGAAGTCTTAGGGTAAATACCCAAGCACAATGCACTACTATTAACACCAACCAGTTACATCTACAATACACACATCAGGGAAAATCTAGCACAAAACAGCAGGGTGCTGCAACCCGCTCCTTTTTTGTTCCAACCTGATGCCCCTCTTTAATTGTCAATACAAGAATGTTAAATTATCTTTTGTAATTTAATACATTGTTGCAAAATTCTGTGACAAACCATATTTGAAATATAAACATGATCAAACCCCTGGAACTGTCAAACAAGAACTCCGCAAGTTGGATGTATTGTCCGAGAGGCCATAACTCAAGTACGACGAGTAATGTGAGAGTATGCAGAAAACCGAACTTACCATTCCTTTTATGCCTACTTACACTTCCCTAAAGTTTAATAATGATTGCACATAAACTTCTTAAATTATTGTCTTCACAAACTAAATGGAACACTTCAGCTGCCACCAAAGTAACCCCTTTGTGTTGCCTTTTCAGGCGTCACAATAAAAAGCCAACGGCAAAGAACTGTAACAATTGCCAACTGCTAATTTTAAGATGCCTCATGTATGTATCTTTTCTAATCATAGAGCTTTTCAAAACATTCTACCAAATGTACCATCTCATGTGGCATACACCGCGTACCTGAGCCTGTTTCTCATTCTCCTCCTTCCAGGTGTCATAGAACTCTGTGTCCCCCTTTATGTCGTACGTGGAGTCAAACATGGCCTTCAGCTTGCGCTTCTTCTCCGCTCGACGCTCATCAGAAGACATGTCCTTTTTCTTCTTCGGTCCTTCTTCTGTGAATCAAATATTCTTTACAATAACTTCTTGTTTGTAAAGAACCGTTCATAACGGTCACATCTACTTATCAATTTCTAATTTTTAAAGATCAAGATTTTTATGGAATTTGTTTCAAATTCCACTTTACAAATTAAACAAAACACCTTATGCAGGCATTGTTAATAACTGCAGCAAAAGTATATAACACTCTTCAATTTTAAATTAATGGGTGTAAATTACTGACAGAGGTATATATATTTAAACGAAAAAACATCATCATGTTTAAGATATTT
This sequence comes from Congeria kusceri, assembly GCA_027627225.1. Taxonomy (NCBI): domain Eukaryota; kingdom Metazoa; phylum Mollusca; class Bivalvia; order Myida; family Dreissenidae; genus Congeria; species Congeria kusceri. The sequence goes on along the minus strand of CM051031.1, from coordinate 26,059,517 downwards.
GAAATAGAAGAATTAAGTCTGATCCAATTTTATAATAAAGTCACATTTTTGTTGTATTTCATAGACCAAACTGCATCTTTACACAGTTTGACACTAGCATTAACTTCAAGTTCAATTGAATGCCAAATTTATGCCAATTGTATGTAAGCAATTTTGTCAGTGATTCAAAAATAATTAGTATGAGCAACAGATAACCATTTAAGTTTCTGCAGAATAGTTCCACTCACCAGATTCTGTTTTTGCTTCATCATCTTCCCCTCCCTCCCCCTCCTGATCTGAGTCCCCCTCCTCCTCCTCCTTTGCTCCCCTCTGTCCAGCAGAATGTGTCTCCCCCGTCTCCAGATCCTCAAAGTCCCCATACATCTCATCTAAAAATCAAGTGTTTCACAATAAATATAGGCATTGTTATAAAAGATGTAAGTTACTGTTACAGACATGCTGCTGAAGACAATATATTGCCACTGCATGCCCTGAAAACTGTTTGCTTTATATAGCAATGCAACACCAATTTTTTTAATCTTAGCCTACTAAAACAATAATTATTCCATCAAGTAATGGAATCTTTCCCATACAAAAAACAGAAAGAATTTTTCAAATATCTCATCCGGTTACAAATGTACATGATTTTTTATAGTGGTACCCTCAACAACCATTTAAATGCACAAAACGAAAAAAAAGGACAAAAACATGACCCAACCCACGATTTCATGAAAAAAATACCAAACTGTTTGAACTCAGGCTGAAGAACTAAGTTTAAAACAAATTAATCATTATATTCTAAACACGAAATAAACATTTTAAACAATACTGTCACAAATTATACTATTCTGTTTCACTACCAAATGTCAGCTTTATTTTTCACAAATATTGGTCTAATCTGTTTCATGCTTGCTTGTGTTTGCAGCCATCTTGAATTTTTGCAAAATTTCCACCAAGACAGAAAAGAGTCAGATTGCATTATCATTCCAGATTTTTGTGTGAAAACCCTATACACAATCATAAACAACATACATATGATTGCAAAATTAGGTCTAATTTTTTAGTGTAAAAGCTTTAGTTTTATAAAAAATATATATTTTAATATTTTAAACTTAATTGTTTTAATCAAAATGACTAGTTTCTGCATAGTTAAGAGAAGCTCCGGGCAATTTGATTATCATAATTTATACAGATTGAGTCCAAATTTCATGGTAAAAGAAGTAAAAATTAAAGTAAAAAAACCTTGCTATTCTTGGGTCAAAGTATTGGTCATTTCTGGTCAGGAGCAGATTTGCCAAGGGAGGGAACTCTTACATGGTTTTGCATTGCTACTTTATATGTTAAGAAGTGTGTCACAATTGAAGTACTCACCATCTTTTTGGAGCTGAGCTTCGGCATCCTTGCTTTCTTCCCATTTACCAGTCACAAAGCAGTCCACTATCATTTCACGCAGCTGGAAAATTTGGAACATTTACATCTTTTGCTGTAGGTACAGGTATTGGTATCTAATACATTATTTATATTCATTCCATCTGGATCATCTTCATACTGGTATATCAATTTATTAACAGTTTATTACAGGACAGAAGTCCTATACCAGAATGAGCGAGCTAGCAGTTGTCTACCTTGATCAGGATAGTGTGTGTATTTCAAGTACTAAATAGTGTGCGAGTCCTACATTTTAGTGTGACAATATTCACTCAAGAACAGATTGGTTTTATGAAATCCCTTTTTAATCATAAAAACTTAATACATTGTGTATTTATGCTATTACCCGTAATCAATGTATTTTTGATGTGTCAAATGTCCACAAGTGAACAACACAAAGCCATTACCTGTTCCACGGTGTCCACAGTGGCAGTGTGCACGTGACACTTAGTGCAGTCCGTGGAGTTAACCGCCAGTCGATCCATGGACCGCGCCTCAGACTTCTGCTTCAGCACGCGGAACAGTCCGCCAATCTCGTCCTCCTCCTGCTCTCCCTTTCCATCAGCACCTTCACTCTCATCTGAACCGTGGAAATAGAATAACAGTGAGTGCTGATTATAGACAAGTTGAAACAGCCAAATGAAGCATACTATAACATCAAGCTATGGAGAGTTGGTGGTGCTTTTCGACCAACCAAATTAACATCTACATAATCTTTATTTAAGCTTACAGTTCACCTTATACCATCAGTGTGTGCCAATTTTTTACACAGTAACATTGTATTAACAAAATAAACGTTATATAATATAATACAAATATATACATGTATATAATACCGGTCTTTTCAGGAATGCTTTATTCTATGTTGTTGAAACAACGATATCAGAAAACTGATGGATGCTCCCCAATGCGCTTTGCCAAGTAACGGGAAAACAATCAGACAGGCCTCCTAGCAGACCTTAGTGAAAATAAAAGTTCAAATTTCGCAAAATAAAGGCTTTTTATGGAGATTTCGGTAAATTTTAAGCGCAAATAAAGGTTAATTTGGACCATCTAATTTGATTGATATTTAATGAAACATACCTGATTTGACGAAATTATCCTAAATTCAACATTCTACTTGTGCCTAAAATGTCACTTATTATATTTAAATATTGAATTAATATGAACTTTAAATAAAAAAAATAAACAAAGTACACTATTTAACATAGCAAACAGTCAAAATCCATATGGAAGAGAAAACATACCGGGAAACATTAAGAACAAGATAGCAGGGTGTTGCACATTTCTTCCTTCCGAATGTTTAACACCAGTTTAAAGTATATACTGGTATCTTGGTAAAGCATAGTACAAATGCATCAATTCTTGCTCTTGTCATATGCAAATAAAAAAAAAATTTAAGTTATTGTGAATGTGAATAATGAAGTTGGTCAAATGATGGCCATGAAATTTAAAAAAATAAAATCTCAAAGATATAAGTGAAAAACGATGGATGCTGTACAGCAATGCACTTGGGCAATTGTGGGAATGCAATTATGTTTAAAAACTTAAAGTCATTACAATTGCAAGACCAAATCAATGATCAAATCTGCATTGGAGCATGAGACAACAATGCCATACCAACATGCGGATGACACAAAATTACTAAATGCCCTCAACTAAGAAAAATCACTTAGTTGGAACATCATTGCAAAAGGTCATCTCATTTCTGTATCTTGCATCCCATAAACTATACTTAAAGTTCATTTGTAGCTCAAGACAAATAGCCATGACACAAACAAAACAGTGTGAGGTATCATACAAATAGCCATGACACAAACAAAACAGTGTGAGGTATCATACAAATAGCCATGACACAAACAAAACAGTGTCAGGTATCATACAAATAGCCATGACACAAACAAAACAGTGTCAGGTATCATACAAATAGCCATGACACAAACAAAACAGTGTGAGGTATCATACAAACAGCCATGACACAAACAAAACAGTGTGAGGTATCATACAAAAATGGAGCAATATTTAGTACAATGTACTGACATGCACACTTAAGCAACTTAGAGCAAGTATGTTCATTGGGTACCTGAAAATTTCAATTAGAAAGACTGATCACTGTGATGGCATACAAATATACAATCTAATGGCAGTTCTCAGATTTTGTTATTTATGCATACTACACATGCATAAAGAGTTTATAATTATTATTAAAGTGTGGAAGTTAATATAGTAATGAAACTACACTGTATAAACAAATTGGAAAATGCTTTCATCTTATGTCTTGCCTACATCACAACCTGATCACTGCCACTTTAAAAGCCAATAATGTTTTGTATAACTTTCTTGCCAGGAAATGTAAACATTTTGCTGGGTATTACTACAAACTCAACCAGAGACCTTCTTCGGACGAAGTAACTTACAATTTATAAGTCATTTGTACTTCAGCTGTTTGTTATTGTTTATAGTTTGATATATTTTACACAACTGCAGGGTTAGACATTAACTTTTGAGAAGTGGTGGTCCACAGGACCGGCTACCTTCAAAGTCTACTGGTCCGATACTGTTTGAACTTGTCCCAATAATCATAATATATTGAACTGCATAGCGCATACAATAGCTTAAAAACAAAATGATTCTCAGAATAGACATCGGAAAATATATGGAGCACACATGAAAATCTATTATTCATAATATTATATAACATAACCTCAAAATGTTGTATGAACATTGTTGCTTAAATAAAGATGAGATATCACCTTCTTGAACTTTGCATAAATTTCACATCCATGCGTTTGTGTGTGCTGAGCAATCACACTGCAATTAGAGCAATTGAAAAGATAATAATTGTTGTGTCGAAAAGTGAATACCTTCAGTGTTCAACTATCATTGAGCAAGGAGTAATATTAACGATATCCATGTACAAAGTATTAAGCCAAACTTCGGAATTTCGATTTTTGGTCAAAGAAAGATGTGAACAAATTTAATTGACCCTGTTAGTGTTGCACGTTGAATAGAAGCTATTATTAACTCATTATTTTATACATACCTGTATTAAAATAATAAAAGATTATTAAAACACTACTAGTTAATTATTATAAATGAAAGTGCTTCTCTAAAAAGCGACTACAATGCCTGTCAGTACACACTGTTAAAACATAATGTTTGGAAAGTTGACGAATCAGAAAAGGTGCAATTTATACACAAGAACTTGTAGTAAAATGCTAATAAACAATATCATCTCGGACGGTTCCCTGTATTTTTAATCACAAATGATAACTCACAAATTACACAGTTTGAACCAGTCCAAAAACAACTGGTCACCGGACCGGTCATCCTTCGAAAACAACTGGTCGAAGCGAAAAATCAAAGGTCACAGACCGATGGACGTGCGATAAGGTCGAAACCCTGCAACTTAGAGGTCACAGACCGATGGACATGCGATAAGGTCGAAACCCTGCAACTTAGAGGTCACAGACCGATGGACATGCGATAAGGTCGAAACCATGCAACTTAGAGGTCACAGACCGATGGACATGCGATAAGGTCGAAACCATGCAACTTAGAGGTCACAGACCGATGGACATGCGATAAGGTCGAAACCCTGCAACTTAGAGGTCACAGACCGATGGACATGCGATAAGGTCGAAACCATGCAACTTAGAGGTCACAGACCGATGGACATGCGATAAGGTCGAAACCCTGCAACTTAGAGGTCACAGACCGATGGACATGCGATAAGGTCGAAACCCTGCAACTTAGAGGTCACAGACCGATGGACATGCGATAAGTTCGAAACCCTGCAACTTAGAGGTCACAGACCGATGGACATGCGATAAGGTCGAAACCCTGCAACTTAGTTAAACATTAAATCTCTTCAGTATCTTGTATATTTTGACAAAAAAAACAAAACAACAATATTACTGAGTTGACTAACCCAGAGAGGCAGTAGTGGAAACGAGCTATTTTGTCCTGGACCTTGGAAAGTCTTCATTTGATTAATTCTATGGTCTTCCATGCACAAGGTGAATGACTATTTCAACTATCCAAAAAGTAATAAACTTACACACAATGATAATATTGTTGTTGATGTTCAGAACTGTTACAGAGATCATGCTGTTGACAAATATTTAGGGTTATTGCTCACCTGAGACCTTGTAACCCAATTGGAATTTGCATCCCCAAGGCGTGGCTTATTTTTATCCCAGTCGCATAATTTGAACAATCTTGAATAAACCTCTGGGCCTTGCGGTTTCAGGTAAAGATTTTTAAAGTCATTTTGCTATTTAAGTCTATATAAACCATGTGACCCCTCAGGGTGTGGCCAGATTTGACCCCAGGGGCATAATCTGAACAATCTTTGGAGAGGACCACTATGCAATGTTACGTACCAAATATAGGAAAGCTGTGGGCCTTGCGGTTTTAGAGGAGAAGAATTTTAAAGTTATTTTGCTATTTAAGTCTATATAAACCATATGACCCCTGGGGTGTGGTCAGTTCTGACCACAGGGGCATAATTTGAACAATCTTTGTAGAGGATGTTTCAAACCAAATATGAATACCTTGGCCTTGCGGTTTCAGAGGAGAGAATTTTAAAGTCACTTTGCTATTCAAGTCTAAATAAACCATGTGACCCCCGGGTGTGGTCAGTTTTGACCCATAGGGGATAATTTGAACAATGTTTGTAGAGGACCACTATAGGATGTTACATACCAAATATGAAACCTCTGGACTTCGTAGTTTCAGAGGAGATTTTTAAAACATTTTGCTATTTAAGTTTATATAAACCATGTGACCCCCGGGGAGTGGCCAGTTTTGACCTCAGGGGCATAATTTGAACAATCTTTGTAGAGGAATACTATACAATATTACATACCAAATATGAAACTTCTGAGACTTTAAGTCTATATAAATCATGTGACTCCCGGGGCGTGGCCAGTTTTGACCCCAGGGGCATAATTTGAACAATCTTTGTAGAGGACCACTAAAGGATGTAACATACCAAATATGAAACAACTGGGCCTTGAAGTTTCAGAGGAGAAGATTCTTAAAGTCATTTTGCTATATATTCCATATAAACCATGTGAACCCCGGGGCGCGGCCAGTTCTGACCCCAGGGGCATAATTTGAACAATCTCTGTAGAGTACCACTATAGGATGTTACATACCAGGGGCATAATTTGAACAATCTTTGTAGAGTACCACTATAGGATGTTATATACCAAAATTTTAAATTTCTGGGCCTTGTGCTTTCAGAGGTGAAGATTTTTGAAGTCATTTTGCTATACATTCTCTATTAACCATGTGACCGCCGGGGCATGACCCGTTTTGACCCCCGGGGGCATAATTTGAACAATCTTTGTAGAGAACTACTATAGGTTGTTACCCATTAAATATGAAACCTCTTGGCCCTGCGGTTTCAGAGAAGATTGTTTAAGTTTACATTTTAAAAATCTATTTTTGGCTCTGGTGACCTACATATGCAGACCGTAACAATTCGAACAACTTTGAAAGAGGGTCACCCAATGATCATTCCTGTGAAGTTTGGTGAAAATCTGCTAAGTGGTTTAGGAGCAGATGTTGTTTCAATGAAAAGTTGACGACAGACGAATGCACAAACGGACGGACAATGGATGATCACAAAAGCTCACCATGAGCTCAGGTGAGCTAATAAAAAAACACTCGAGCTGCATGAAGAAATATGCTGTAAAAATGTATTTGAGCTAAAATAAGTGAAACCATACAAACAAGTATCACTGAATTTCAAACAGCATAATTATGATGAAGTCCAGCTCAGAAACAGCCCAGACAAGTATTATGCACTATAAACTAATTTCAGCAATCTTCAAATGCTTATAACTCATAGAAAAGCCACTTAAGCGCAACATCCTGCTATTGTGCACACTCTGTCTTGGTAATGAAGATTCCAATAAATGTTCATAGAATTCTGGCCAGTAGTTGCAGAGAAATAGCCCGGACAAGAATTGTACATTATATTTTTTATTTCAGAAATCTTCGAATTCCTATAACTCTTTGAAAAATCATTCAATTGGAACATCCTGGTTATCTGCACACTTCCTCATGGTAATGAAGCTTTCCATAAAGATACATTGAATACTGGCCATAAGTTGCTAAGAAATAGACCCGGCAAGATCTGTGCATCATATACTAATTTCAGAAATCTTCAAAGTCCCATAACTCTTCAAAAAGCATGGAAGCAGAATGTCCAGGTTCAGTGCACATCTCTTGAAAATGAAGATTCCGATGAAATTCCATTGACTTCTGGCCATTAGTTGTTGAGATAAAGTCCTGACAAAAATTGTGCACTTAATACTAATTTCAGAAATCTTCAAAGTCCCATAACTCTAAGAAAAATCATTGAAGTGGAACATCCTGGTTCAGTGCACACCTCCTCTTGGTAATGAAGCTTCCAATAGTTGCTTGAAAAATGGTCCGGACAAGAACTGTGCATTATATACTAGTTTCGGAAATCTTGAAAGTCCCATAACTCTGTGAAAAATCATTGAAGCGGAACATCCTGGTTCAAAGCACACCTTTTCTTGGTAATGAAGCTTCCCATGAAGTTTCAGTGAATTCTGGATGGAAGGACAGACAGAAGGACGGAGGGACGGATGAACAAAGCGGTGACTATATATTCCCCCAAAATTTTTCAGGGACCATAATAAAGAAAAGCTTAATGTAATTCAATTTCAGTTTAGTTTGCCAATGCACATGAAGTAGTTCACAACTATGGAATAGTTACACTACAATCAATACTCCAATAGTTTAATACAATATTTTACCACAAAAATCCACTATCATGGACGACCGGCAAAACACACCTTTTCCATAGATGAGTTTCCTGTAGTTGACCCTCTCGGCCTGTCTCTGTCGGAAATTGGCAGCTGCCTGGGATGCCAGGTCATGTTTCCACTGCAGGGACCCGTCTGTCACAGGAATAAAGTTTGACAACCAATAGCTCATGCTTTACATGAAATGGAACATACTTAGACTAAACATGTTATCACAGCAAATGAAAACTCATAATCCAATATTGTAAGTTATGTAAACCATATAAATTCAATAACCAAAGTTTCATAACTTAACTTATATCTGTATCAAATACATTTAAATGAAACATTTTATGCTAATTTCTAACAAATCATGTTCTTAGTTTATCAACAAGACTTTTTGTACAAGCATCTTTATCAGCGAAACCAAACACACTTACTATTGCAGAAGTGAATAATAAGATACTTAAACATCAAGAAATTATATTGTCTAGGAAAAAATAAACAAGAATACCACTAGTTTGCAAATCCTTCATAACACACTCGTATTTATTGCTCACCATGCTCCATTTCTGTGTCCTCTGACGGTTTGCGGCGGTGGTCTCCCCTGATGGCCTTCTCCAGCTCATCCACAACATCATCCTCCTCCCGACGCTGGAACTCGATTCTCCGACTCTCCTCTGTGTAGGACTCCTGGGACAGCTGAATCAGCTTCTGTCGCAGTGCCGAGTTATCATCCGTTTTATTGGCCTGCGTCACATTTTCACTGACATTCTGTTCTGAGCCACTCTCTGAGTCACTTTCACTCGACAAGCTGTCACTTGCAGGTTTTTCCTGCTGGTCTTGCCCCGTTTCATTCAGTTTTTTTCTTTTATTGGGCTTGTCCTTTTTTATTTCACTAAAAGTGGTTTCAACTAAACGTTTATTTTTACTCTGATTCTTAGACTTGCTTGTTTTAGTTGAAACTTTTGCACTCTCCGTATTAGACCCACTGGTAATTTTTTCTTTCATATTAAAAGTTACCTCTTCATCACTCTCAATGGAGTCTGAATCACTTTCATTGTCACCTGCTACTTTGGAACTAGTGCTCTTGCCATGGACTTTTTTATCTTTAACTTTTCTTTTTTCATTTATAGTATCCTGCACTTCTTCCTCCTCCTCCTCCTCTTCATCATCATCACTAATACCATCATTCTCCTCCTCCTCCTCCTCATCATCACTGTCACAGTCCTCTTCTTCGTCATCATCACCTTCTCTTTCATAACTAAAAGTGCCTGCTTTATCACCGGGACTTGCTACGGAATCTTTTTTCTTAACAAGGGTTTCAATCATTCTATCAGTTGATGTAGGTGTTATTTCATCATCAGTGTCTGCAAACTCTATCTCTTCCCTTTCACTGACCTTTTTTGAAGACTTCTGCTGGGAAATATTACAAATGCAATGTATCAAATTGTTTATGTAGTTACTCTGAAAAAGATCTAGCCTAATTTTACCAATAGATTAAAATTCAATATTTCATTCTTACAGCTACACTGCAGTAAGTAAAATATAATAATGTAGAAAAAATGTACAAGACAATTTTATTACAAGGTACGGTACTCTTCTTCTTAGTAAAATAAAACATGGGCAGTATTATAAGTATTTAAAAGTGTTTGTTAACAATTCCTGTTGCAATTGATGATGAGATACAACTTCTTTTCTTCATTACCAGCAGAACGCAAAATGCTACCTACCATTTTACTCCGGTTTAGGTTCCCTATGTCCTTGTTTTCATTCTCTTCCCCATCACTACTGTCGTCATCAGAGTCATCATCATCATAATTGTTGTCATCGTTGTCGAAGACAGCTCTACGTCTCACCCTGCCATCATCCGTCTTAACACCCTCGAATTCTCTGCCTCTGTCATAACAAAATATATGCCAATTAAAAACATTTGTCATTTATATCAATAATTAAAAGTAATTATTGACCAAAACATAGGATATGGAATTGTTTTCAACTGGTCACCAATGAAATCTGACGAGGCAAAATAAGATAAATTTTGTACCTGCAATTGCTGCGTAATACTGAAAGGAACAATGTAACAGCAGATTTTAGCGCATGCTTTTTTAGGATGAAAACCTTATGGAGATCTTCAAATGTTACATGGTATGAAAACAGGTTCTCACTTTACTTGAAAGAAATTTGAATAATCAAAATAAATGACTGCACACAACAAATAAAAAGGCCACACAATTTTACCTTTACACTTGTGTATTTCATAAAATCCTTTTTTTTTTAAATCACATGCAATCAATGTTTTATTTCTGTTTTAACATACAGCACAGCAACTACATGATTTTACACATTAATATGTCCAGTATACAAAATACGTAAAAATACTCACACTTGCACCAAAACATTGACGCAGCGCTAAGGTCAAAACAATGATGTAACACTGCATTTCAGGGTAATTCAAACGGTATTGCGAATTTGTTATCATAGTAGCTATCATAAATAATGAACTACTGATCACATACTGAGACTCCTGGGCAGTTTGCTTGATGCCCTGAGAGTAGACGGCCACCTCACTGTGGGCGATCTTCTCATCTATCGGGTTGCTAATAGACATCAAGTTGGACACCAGCTCATTGATGGGTTCTGCCCCTTCATCATCCTTTAACAGGTTATTAAATGTTCACGTCTTCAACAAAGATTCATTTCTAGATACTGAGGTTAATTCAATGTTTAATGTTAAATGTTTAAATTCAATTTCTAATGCTAAAAATGATACCTTTGAATAAGTTTAAATGAACATTGGAATGTGCAAATTTAGTATGAAAATACCAAAACTGAGACAAAAGACAAGTACTTTTGGCTGCTCATGATGTGAATGGCTGCCCCCAAGGTCGATGTACACAGCATCTTTATCATACACAATACCACCCACGCCAGACATGGGTGCGTATATCATGCGTTCTCGATCGTTCAGGGTGCGACGCTTTTCCCTTTCCGGTGTCGGGCATGGGTCAAACAGAAAGTTCATGTCGTGAATGGTGAAGTCCCCACATCCAGGTATATGTACATTGATGTTGTTCTTCATGTGTGTCCCATGAACGTATCCAAATATGGAAACATTACGATCACATTTGCTCTGCTTCCGCACTTTTTCTGGGTCAGTGATGTCTTCCATTCTACAGTCAACAAACAAATTATCACTATACAAATAGATATTCTAAAGCAGTAAACAATGAAAATTTTAGAATAATAATCATAGCATGCAATGCATTGCTAAATGTCTTTACCAAGCATAAAACCAAAATGGCAAAATCTTAAAGCCATTTTGTTAACTGTTTGTTATACCTTAGTACCTTTAGAAGCAACTTACCAATATCTCCCAAAAATAAATAGACATTCAAAAACAAAAATAACATGAAAGAATATTGTTTTAACTGGTTGCTTACCTATCAGCAAGGATGTATGGATGTGTGGTCCTCCAGACGAGTGGTCTGAACTTCATCACGGATATGAACCTACACAGGTTGTGCACCTCCATCTTCTGGTACTCTCCGTTCACCATCCCGGACAGGTAGAACAGCTTGGCTCCCTGCAGATAACATGAGCATAGACTTAATATGCACCGTAATTTAAACAAGATTAAAGGTTTATGTCTGAAGAGAAATATACCCACATACTTCGTATTTTATGACATAATTTTCTACTTGATGACTACTGAAAGAATGGCAAAAAAACTGAATGGAATATGTTTTCATATAACAAATGATTTACATGTTACCAACTCATATAACTTCATCTTCAATTAAAATTCCAGCGAGTATCACAAACAATGGTCTAAAACAGGTATTTTCCATCCATCGTTTCATTAAAATCATGCAATTTTCTGTTTTAAGTTTACTTAAAACCTAAATAAATCACCCCTTTTTACACTAAAACTCAAGTATTTACCCCAAAATCTAAGGGAAAGGCATGATGCCAACAATGTTATATAAAAGTTATTAATTATCCATCCTCAAACTGAAAAAAAACTGCCAGTAATACCATATACAGCTGAACTTGTTTGTCTCGACTTTGGTGACATACCTGATACACCTCTGTCCAGAACCTGTGTTTCAACCTCTTTTTGGTCTTACGAAGTCTCTTGCTGTCTTTGAACGTGTCGAGGTGGGTAAGCACGCCCATGATACGGGGAAACCCGTGCACTTGACATATGTTCAGGAACTCAAACGTCTCCATTTCAAAACCAAAACTGGCATCGACCAGCAGCAACACCTTTCAAAAAAGAAGAATGGTATATTTATTAACTGTTACTATAGTGCTATAGAGAAATGGGTACAAAGCCTTTTCTTATTAATAAGAAATTCATTAGAAATGGGTGTAAGATACTAGTTGATGTATAATATAATAAAGATGTACGCAAGGGGTTTTACATGCACCTGTTGCAACAAACAGATAGTCATATCATTCTGTATTCCATATAACCTACCAAATCAGCAATCTTTGCAATATCTATCATTGAGCTGATGTCATTGTTGCATTCAATGAGTGTCAGCCGACGCTGCTTTCCAGAAACCACAGTTACTGGCCCCTGAATTCTTGTAAGGCGTTGCTTGGTGAAATTCTTGACAACACAGCGTAGAAGCGTGGTTTTACCAACTTTAGGGGGCCCCACCACAGCTACTATGACTGGGGGTGGTTCTAGTGGTGTACGATCAACAATTGGAATGTGCTGCTTCTTTGTCTTTATATCTTGTGTTCTGATAACAAAACATGGAATAAATCATTATTTTAGTTATAGCTTGCAAACATTAACTTGAAACTGACCTTTATGCATGAATATTTTTAATTACTGTTACGAAGAATATATCAGTTTCCGTACTGTAATCAAAAAAAAAACATAAACTAATACCCCACTAAAATACTATTATGGTATAATTAAACTCTTAAAATAAGTGCACAAACAAAACTAAGTATGAATATAGGAACCAATTCAAGCATGTAATTTATGCTAATTTAGTTCACGAGCTATACCTGCATAAACACTTATGCTAAACTGCAGTTACTAAAACAAATGCCACTGTTCCTAATCATATTGCTGTTATATTTTTAGGTTGTTATCATCATCAGTATACCAGGTTAAGTTTAACAAATGAAGTAGACTTTCAGACTTTCTAGTATCAAAATCAGGCCATCAGAGCATAGAAATGTGAGACACTGACTCCTAGATAACTTTTAAGTTACCGACGCTCAAAATTAATATAAACACTCATTACTCAACAATGATCTAATGCATGAACTTAATTTTACCTCTGCACAATCTTTATAGTTTTCTGAGCATGCTGTATTGAGAAGGCACGTGGGTTCCTCTGCATTGGATTGAGATCCTGTTTATGATCACTTTTGGCCTTCTTCTTCTCAGCTTTAGGCCCTGCATGTCGCTTCCGGTGAGCCTTCTTGTTATCTTGGTGCTCATCCATCTTAGTAACATGTACGACAAGGGTAAAGATTAAACGAGAGCACACTTTTCAAATCAAGAACTAAAAGAACATATAAATTCAAATAAACATTGCATAAAAATCATATGAACTAGCAGTCATTTATTGAAGATGTTTACTTATCACATGCACGTAATAATTGTTAATATTACATATAGAAGTAAAATATCATTGTGTAAGATCACGGTGGTGTAATGGATATGGTGTCATGCCATTCAGTAGGTTGTGACTTCAATCCCTACTCGGAAATGGTATGAATTATCTTTCGGATAAATTAATTTTCATTTCATACTCACTTTGCTGTATTTTACTAAACTATTCTTTCTCAATAGAAACAAAGTACTGGTTCTACCTAGATGTAGTTGTAAGCCCTATGCAAACATTAAGCTACTTTTTTTTATGGGCAATGTTTGCTGACAGGCTATACCGGGGAACGACCATTTCTGTGGTGGAAAGTTTTCCTTCTTTGTCTATATTGTTCCGACAGGATTTTGATCGCTACTTTCACGTCCCGAAATTAGATAGTTATTGTTAACGGATTGCAATAAAAGTTACATACCTGGACAGATAAACCATTCTTAAGTAATGTTCCATAAATATTTGTACGAAAACACTTTCATTTTGCATGCCTGAGCCATTTAAACCTACACACTATTGCATTTTTAAATAATCTCGCTGTCCTCCACTAAGTAAACTTTCATCGATATTCTGCTACGCTGTAGAAGTGTTACGTCGTTCTATTGGTCAGTATCAGGATAGCCTCACTCTGATTGGTTTGAGTGCTAAACGAGGCTGCAACTTTGTGAATTTCTACATACATGTGATAGATTTATACACAAGTTTAAATTGGAATTAAATGCATATATAAGGTAAATTTCGGCTCATGTTAATCAGTTTAGGTAAAATACTTTGATATATAACTCCATTGTTGCAAATAATGGACATTTATGAAAAAAAAAATTCTTGTAGGTTTCCACCACATAAATGGTCTTTCGGCGATGAGACATTCCAGCGAATTTAGCCCTATATAAAAAGTAACACTAAATTTGCAGCATGTCTCATGAATTAGACTATGGTTCTACCCAGGAAACCAGGGTTGTCAGGTTTTTGCCATGAGTGGAAAAAACCATGGTAAAAACCGAAAAAAACTGGCAAGGAAAAAACTGGGTGGCAAAAACTGGCAAAAATCAAAATAATTTATGTATAAAATTAATATAAAAAAACACAACAACAAACAAATACAGTATAAATTTAATGAGATAGGGTTCAATGTGTTTATATATGCACCTGGTGTTCATATTAAGTGGGGGAAAGGAGAAGACAGACATTTGACTTGAATGCCATGTCTGAGTCAAGACACCTGTTATGCAGCAAAAAACAGGAGAACAAAATCCAACTCAGGTGATAATGGCCTCTTTATTATTGAACTGGGGATACTGGGGCTAGCTAATGGGGCTGCTAATCACTGGAATGTTCCTCAGGGGAACAATTAATGGGTTCCAGAACAAACAGGTACTGAAATTTCAGAGCATGCACCACATTGGATTGTAGTTGTGTGTTAGGCATTCATCTGGCACTTAACATTAATAGGCATGTCCTTTTGGCCTATCATAGAGTTGCTTGAGTCATTTTCATGGGTTTAAATTCTTCTAAGCCATTGTAAGACAACCATTCGGTTTCTGAATTCACTCACTATAACTACATGTACCTTCATCACTTGCATATAGATCTACAATAATTATGTCAACAAGAGGAGGAAGAAATAAAGACCCAGTATGGGACTTTTTCAACAAGGTAGAAAAAGATGGAAAGACTCTTGCCCCTTGCAAGAAGTGTGGTCATGAGCAAAGCAACAAAGCAGAGCGTATGAGAAAACACCAGAAGACATGCAGTGAGGTAGTTTCATTTGAATTAAAACGCTCTGCAGAAGAAAATCATGGCCTGGAAACTGAGACAAGCAGTGCTCCAGCTCCAAAGAAAAGAATTCAAACCGACTTGAATAACCTAGTGTTTGTGACATCGGAAGAAACCAAATTAAAGCTGGACTATACTTTTAGCCAAGTTCTTCTTTGCATGTAACATACCATTCTCAGTGAGTGAGCATGATTCATTTAAAACTTTTGTGTCCACTCTGTGACCTGGATACAAGCCACCAACAAGAAAGAAACTGTCGGGACCACTACTTGATTCTGTTACAGAAGAGCTACAGTTGCAGGTAAAGGCACAAATTGAAGGCAAAGACTGTACTCTTATTGAAGATGGCTGGAGTGACTGCCATAATGATCCTGTGACGGCTACGTGTGTCCATGTTGATAAGAAAGCATTCTTCATTGATGCCAAGTCAACAGTAGCAACAAGCAAAACAGGGGAAAACCTCCGGGATATGTGTAAAGAATCCATCAAAAAGGCATCGTCTTTATATGGATGTACAGTAAAGAATATTGTGACAGATAACGCCAAGAACATGGAAAAAATGCTACGGCTTCTTCATGAGGAAGACAATGACTTGCTTGTGTATGGATGTAATGCCCATTTACTGAATTTGCTAGGACAAGATATTACACCATCATCTGTAATGAAACATGTTGTTGAAGTGCACAAATACTTCAGAAATCACCACCAGCCCAGCTCATGGCTGGGTGAATGTGAAGGGAGTGTAAAGCCCCAGCTGCCTGGGGACACAAGGTGGAACAGTCAACTGACCTGTCTTGATACATTTCTGAGAAACAGAGAGTTCATGATAAGAATTACTCAGGAACATGGTGACTCTACTGACTCCAACATAGCAAGGAAAGTTAATGATTTCAATTTGTACCAGCAGGCAAAAGATCTCCACAAACAAATGCGACCAATATCTGAAATGTTAGATCGCATTCAGGGTGACTCTGCCAATGCTGCTGATGCCTGCGATGCTTGGTTTACTCTACTTCACCACCCAGATCTGACTGAGCACAAAGATGTCATTAATAGTAGAATGAATCAAGCACTTCAGCCGTTCCATTTGGCAGCATATCTTCTTCATCCAAAATACAAAGGTGCACATCTTAGTGATAAACAAAAAGAAATTGCAAGAAATTGGATCACACAGAAAAATGAGTGTTACATCTCCTCAGTCATCAGCTTTGAGGCCCAGGCTGAACCATATCCATCCTCTTTCTGGACGACTTCGGCAACAAGCATGGATAGCTGTGTTTGGTGGAAGGCTGTGAACAATTCAAACTTTCTGCCAGGATTTGTTGATCTAATGATTAGACTACAAAAACTGCCCGCAAGTTCTGCTTCAGTTGAAAGAGTGTTTTCAAACTTCAGCCATATACAGTCCAATCTAAGGAACCGGTTTGGGATCGAAAAGGCAGGAAAACTTGTTTTCTGCTACCGAATGCTGAGAGGTTCACAGGAGCTGGAGTACTGATTTTCGTATCATAATCACACAATGTGCAAAGTTGAAGGGAGTAGATGGTGTACCTGGAATAATTATTCCAATAATAAGTTTGTAAAGTTTCACTTTTTATTGAAAATATGCATATATTCAATGGTAAAAAGTTCATGTATTATTAATTTGAATAAAGCAGTTTAAACGTATTGTTTTCAATGTCTATAGATTTTTGCCGGTTTTTTTCAGTTTTTGCCGGTTTTTTCCAATTTTTGCCATCGGCAAGGAAAAAATAAGTTTTTTCCGGAAAAAACCCAACCCTGCAGGGAACGACTCGAAATTGTCTCAAATATAAGCCTTTGTCTTTTGACAAAAATAAACATGCTTAAATTAAACTCAACATCATTGTCATATATGACACTAAAAGAAAAACATTCTAATTTCTAGTGTCCGAAATTAAAATTAGATCCAACAAAATTTCTAGTTATTTGGCTCAGACATTTCATGACCAAAACAAAGAAATGCCCTTTAAGTCTGTTTTATAAACAACAACGCACTCCAATGTTTGATATGTCAAAAATAAGTCAGTTTACGGCTATCTTACAGGGATGAGCACATATTTCTGTAGTTTCGGACACGTTCATTTGGGATAAATAAATTTTCAATTCATACTCACTTTGTTATAACGAATTATATTATTATTTATTTCAAAAGATTATCACAGATATTTAATATTTAATATTTTGTTAAATTTAACAATGCATCATAATTAGAACATGTACCACGAACTAAACCAAATGTAAACATTCACACGTGCGACATTTTGCAGTGCTAGTTTTCATGACGAGGTTAACATACACTAATAAACTTGGATCATTGCTGAATCGATTTACAGTAGGTTCGCTAAATTACCAATGAATCCAAGTTAGGAGAAAAATTACAGGTTTCACATTCAGTTATAGGTCGCAATGTAAAGGCTGGAATTTAAATATTAATTATTTGATTTTTTGTTATTTATATCAAATGCGCATATGTTGTTTTGTTTAAATTATCAAGACAAACTAAACCAGAAATCTATTTACAAACATATTTATTGATAGATTTTTTACTGAATTGGATAAAAGCCAATACAAAATTGTCTGAAAATTACTATGAAACAGTAGTTTTATAACAATGCGATTTTGCTAGACAGCAGTGCTAGAAGTGATATAAGCACACAGCATAAGAAAACGTTTTACCAGAAGATGTACCGCTATACTGTATATTTTAATTGGGGTTCAATTTTGCTCGTCTTGAACAAAGTCGTTTGTGCAAATAAGTCAAAGATATGTAAGTAAGAAGGTACTGAATTTATGCATTAAAACCCTGTAACCAATAAATGTCCACATCAAATTGTGCTCTTTAATTTTCGTACGTGTGAATATCTATAAATTATTAAAACAAAAACAGAGTTGTATTGTGAGTGACGTTAGTAAAATACAGCAAGTAAATACTAGGAAGTTTGTTCCAAGCATTAGACAAGCGAAACACTGGTAATTGAAAAGCACGTTGATGATTGTTCGCGTTAACTTACATAACTATTCCAGTCCGGAAGCTTTAACATTTTGCTCTGTATATTTATATTTGTGATCCTAAGTGTCCACAGTTCGTGTTGATATAGGTGCCTTTAACTGGTGCGCATAATTCAAAATCATTTCTTCAAGTATTATCCAGTTTCAACGAAATACCGGTAGATTACGGGATCTCTATCATTTCCATTGAACATTAGTCTTAAAATCCTTTTGTGCAACTTCACATAAGAAATCATGGCTGAGGAATATTGCATTTAAGCTTATTACTAGGGATGGGACCGAATACTGAATCAATATTCGAATATTCGTTTTAGGTATTCGAATATTCGTTTTGTAAATACTACTGCATACTACTATATACGGCACCCTGTCTGAATATTTATATATCCGAAATATGTATACGACGTGTACGTAGTTGTTTTACCTTGTTTCAGTGGTAAATGAGCGATATAACTTTGTGAGTGTTAGGCAAATATAAAGAAATGTAAGATATTGTTAAATGTATTGTTAATTAATTTGTTAATCGTTCCGTTTTTTTTTCAGAACCATGAAGCTTGTATCTGCTGTGCAGACTACACGTTGCCTGGGTTTTGTCTAATGACCGCGTGATGGTGGCATTGTTTTATAATAAAGACTCTTGTTTAATATACGGTGTTGATATAATGGAGAATAATTTACAAGTGACGTATAGTAAGATTTACCAGATCATGCTAATTTTGTTAAAAGAAATTGATTGACTGATAATGGATTCATTTTGATTGGTTTACTTAGAGAGTAATTGTAATTTACTGTAAACAAGTTAACCGTATAGATGTCACTTAATTAAGGATAATAATCAACAATGTACGCCTTGTGCAAACTGTGAAACCGTTATCACATGGCCCAGTTTTGTTATTTGTGGATACAATGCGTTATATTCGCGCCTCCTACAAACCGTTAACTCGCGGCCCTTGTACAGACGTGGCCAGGGGGCCAATTATCAATTGTCGTTAATTGGACATGTTTAGCATGTGTTGTAAAAACGTTACACTGCCCCCGCCCACCTGCTAGGCAGGAAATACGACTGGAATTCATGTTAACTTTGCAATAAAACTGAGGAAAAAACATGATTTCTTAAAGAAATTTTGTTCTTTAAATAAATGAGAAAATCGAATATTCGTATTCGTTTGTTATATTCGAATATTATCCAATATTCAAATATTCGGTCCCATCCCTACATATTACACGTCAATGCAGACATTGCATATTTAACGTATTCAAGGTTAATAATTTTTATCATTTTGTACAACCGCCGTGTCAAAAAAGATCATCGACAGAATCAACACAGAAATTTATTATACTTATTATAACGTCGCAACATGTACCATTTCGATGGTATAGTATTAAAACTTGTTAAACTTGACATGGTGTTAAACGTTTTTGGCGCTTGTGTGACATGACCCCGAATGGAAGGTGGAGCCACGTGCACATGTATTTGGAGTATGACCGGGATTACATGGAATGTCTTACATGTCGGCAATGTTCCTCTACATCATCAATATCGTGAACTATGTAAAGAGATTGACGTAATAATCTTGAAGAAGCAGACACAAAACGGACTACAGAGTAGAACTATGTTCCTATCACAACATTTTTCCTCTAATGACTACTATAGAACACAATATACGACCGATCCGGGATTTGTCACGAATAGTTTAAACTTCTCCCCATTGTTAAAGGTTAATTCCCATTGATCGAAAATCACGAACATTACCACGTGTTCATTTTAATATCACAAACATAATGCACGTGCTCGTTTGTTTGAAATAGTTTAACCGTTAAACACGTGATATCCAAGTGCGATGATTGGATAACATTGCAAATTAACTTAAATATGATTGACATTTGTGGAAGCGTCTATTGTAATAGTGTTTCATCGGTACAATTGACACCAGTCAATTTCCATTTTATATAATCAGCAACACAACGCAAGCTGCTCTTATGTTTAATTAATACATTTGATCATTTAATAATATCGAAACACATAATCAAACACAATTACACTGTACAAAACTCACAAGTCTACGGTACGGTTTTGACAAAGCTTACAGTAATGTATGTACACACAAATGAGATTATAGAGAGATGCAGTTGACAGAAAAGAAACCGAGTCTCGAAGGGAGACTGGAAAGTATTTTTGGATCAGATTCAGAAATTAGTTCACATGTTTAACACTGACAAATGGTTTTTCAACATCGAAATAGAACTTAAAGTACTACCTTTACATCCGTGTCTAACAGAGTATTATACAGACATAAAACTATAACAAGGCATGCAATGCGGCATCAATACATAAATTAACGGTCAATGTTTTAGAACATAAAAATATTGATTCCCCATTAAAATGAATATACATAATTTTGATTTAAAACCACATTTAGCTCGATATATATCATCTTCATTTAACACAACCAGTTGTAATGCTGTTTTTATGAACTAATTCTAAAAGATGAGTAACATTTGTTTGGAAATAATAAAAATATTGTTGCACTGCATTTTAAATAATTGTTTACAGTATGCGGTATTGCCTGACAAAAATACTAAGCAAATACAAAGACTGCATGTTGGCCAGTCAATACATAATAATTCTTATTAGAATTTGTGTTAAATTAACGAATACCCTGGTAACTAATACTCCATTCCCATTTTATTCAAAATACAAAGTTTATTACTACTTGAATGTTAATTCAATTCATAATAAAATAGCATAACTGGGTCAAATTCACATATTACTCATACACCTGTTATTTTGTATTAACTCTTAGCAATTACTCTTCAATTTCACATCAGAGATTCCCTTTCAAGTGAATGTGGCAAAACAGTGTTATTTCAAGTTACAAATGTTCATATATCATTCAAGTCTTCAAAAACTTCCGTATCCCATCCCACTCAGTAGCATACAGCATGTTCAGGGAATCCGTCTGTAATGAAATGAAAACATTTCATAGCCACATTATTTGAAAACAATCCTAAAATGATATATGTAAGTAACGAGCATAAATGAACATTGCATTTACAAGCTTGAAGAAAATCAATGAATTGCGTGAAAGTTAATTATTCTGAATATACTGAAATAAGGTTTTAAATGCGAGTTCATTGTTTTTAGAAAGATTCCGTGTTACAAATCGTAAATATTACTAAAATCAGCATTAATACTGAAATGTTTCACCAATCAAAGAATTCATTTCAACTACTTTTGCTACGCAGCTCAAAACCATAAAGACCAATAAAGCTAACAGATGTTAAAATTAGTTATTGACGTTAATAAGAAATTCAAAATTTGAATTGTGAGTTCATTTTGTATAAATGATTATTATAATATTAACAAGACACTGTGTTCAATGAACACTGTGTAACCCGGCTGGTGCTGGCCAGCCCATTTGAATCAGTACAAGTGCCAATTTGGTCAAGGTCAAGGTGAGATTGGGTGATATGGGTGGATTAGGAATAGTCATAAGCAACAACTGTGTAAGAATCCAAGTGTTGTATTAAGCGGTGTTGGTGCTAGACGAAACGGTAAAATCAAGTTAACCAATAAATAGCCCATTTGAATAATTATAAGTCCAAATTAGGTCATGGTCAAGGTGAGGCTGGGTGATGTGGGTGGATAAGGAATGGTCATAAGCAACACCTGTACAAGTTTCCAAGTGTTGTAGTAAGAGGTGTTGGTGCTACACAAACCGGTAAAATCTAGATAATCTCGTACGGACGGAATCAAGGACAGACAGTTCCATCACTATATGCCTCCCGCATCAATAGATGCAGGGCGCCTAAAAATGATTGACAAACAAGTAGTCTTTGAAATTAATTTTTGTGACATTTGAAGTTAACATTTAAATTTTTTGTCACTTGTCAGCTTAATTGGCTGTTTTGAGAAGCTGGGCCCAGAGGGTTGGAGATCTCACCTGCTCTAGAAGCTGACCGTAAGCGATCTTCAACGCCTCCACTTTCTGCTCCATGTCCCGCTGCATTCTCTTCACGTTCTCCGTGATCTGGCTCTTGAACTGCATCAGC
This sequence comes from Congeria kusceri, assembly GCA_027627225.1. NCBI lineage: Eukaryota > Metazoa > Mollusca > Bivalvia > Myida > Dreissenidae > Congeria > Congeria kusceri. The sequence continues at coordinate 26,036,836 of CM051031.1, read as the reverse complement.
TTCACTTTCTTCTCACAGTCAACACTCTTCTTTGCCTCCAGGTTTTCCTTGTCTCTGCAATGAAAAGAGATATTCTCAATAATATGTGGTAAATGAATTTAGATTAATCTGACATTTGGGATAATTTGCGAAAGTGCTTCTGCTAAAATAATAGACCATATTAATTTTGCCATGACTGAAACAACTGAGGTTTCAGGGTCAGTTTTATGTTTGAAAAAAACTGTTTACATATAGGCTATTTATTCTATAATCTATGCATTAAAATGAGAGCATTTTAAATACTGATGTTATCTGTTATTGTATCTGTACATAATATGAAAGACTCCCGGACAGGCAATGCAGCAAATAAACTTCAAACTGGATGCATAATTCTCAATTACAATTTTCTAAGGTTGTCAAACATGTACTTAGTTCACTACTATATCAAACTACCAGTAAATGTAGCACTACCAAAACATAATCACTGTCATCTAAATGGTACAAGGTAATCAGTTCTTGCTGTTATTTTTAATTTACTTAACCGCTATTTAGGGAACAATTAAGAATCTGACAAGGTACACGGTGCTGCTCAAAACGAGCAAGGTGGAAGTAAAGACCAATTCACGGACATAAGCTAATAACTGGACTTTTCCAAGGTTTTATGCATTAAATTAAGGCTTCTAATAATTATCTCTTCATATGCAATTGGATATTTGTATATAAGTTATAATTATAAAATACGTAAACATATTTAACATTTCTGTTTTGACTGACCCAGATGGGCGCCAGGGGAGAATCAACAAGAGCTGTCAGAGGACAGCGCGCTCCACTATTCGAAGTATTTCAGTTGGTACATATTTTGGACAGTGAAAGGGGCATAAATTCATTAAAATACAATATTTTTAAGTGAAGCCTTGTATCGTTTATAAATTTTTGGAACAAACTCTATGTAAAAAGTGAGCTAACTGTCAAAATACAAAACAGTTATGGGTAATGTTGCCCCTGATACTAGACTTGATGACAAAGGTTAGTTCCAAGTTTCAAGTGAATAACTTATGTAGTTTTGAAGTTACCAAACTTTTTAATATAAACTTTATACAGAAAATCTAAGTGAAAAGGAGGCATAACTCTGTCAAAATACAAAATAGAGTTATGGATAATGTTGCCCCTGGTACTAGAGTTGATGATAAAGGTAAGTTCCAAGTTTCAAGTGAATAACTTATGTAGTTTTGAAGTGACAAAACTTTGGAATAAAAACTTTAAACAAATTCAGACGCGGACGCCGATGGCAGTTGGAAAGCTCACCTATTCTTCCAATAGTCGAGCTAAAAAGGATGGTGAAGCACTTTGAACTGTTGCTCTCTATCTTACCCTACACTATAAGCCTTCAGAGAAAAATAAGAACCAACGTTCAAACTCTACTGACTGTTTGTAAGACTCCATCTGCTGTTGTAGAATCTTGACCTTGTTCTGGTGCATGAGAGACATCTTGGCGAGCTTCTCCTGCCGTTTACGCAGCATATCGAAGACCTGTTCCTTGCGCCGATCCGTTTCCCGCATCTTGTCACGACCCTCCTGTACTCGATCAAGAATGGCTTGAATCTCATTGACCATTTCACTAAAAATGTTGAACATGCTCATTTAACTGATAACGTTAAACTTACATGTACAATTTGTACATGTACAATGTATAACTAAACTTGTTTTACTAACATGTAGTTATAATGTTTCATGTTCAGATTTGGTTCGGAAACAGATAATGTTTTTTAACTTAAAACTAAACAAATGACTTTCCTGTGGAACTGCATGTTATAAAAATATGTTATCACTTCAGGTTGTATCTTCAAAGTTTCAAATGGTATGTTGTTTTTTTAATTGGAAAATTGAATAATGATTGAAGAAATGGTATCATTTATCATGGAAGGGCATTGTCTTTGATTTAAGCTACATTTTTTAAATGTAATTTATCACAACAGTTCTACCTTCCTTTGCTTTGAGGTATAAAATTAAGTGAAAATAAAAACCTTGAATGCCTTGGATTATTCAGTCTCGAATCAATACATCTAGTTGTCACAAGAATTTTTTATTAACATTAATATCATTCAGTAAAAGTGCTGTATTGAGTTCTATATTAGTCTGTCAACTACAAACCGTTCTTTGTCGACAGAAGCCTGTATAAGCTCAAGGAGTTGTATCCCCTTCTCGCAGTTCTGTACCGTCTGCTTGAGATCCTTACGCTGGGTCTCTACCTCACTGGGGGAAAAACGTGAAAAATGTCAGTTTAGATTAGTGACCCACACTGGCAATGGAATATCAGACTGATTTTTTTTATTGCAATTACTAAATGTTACTGTAATGTTATTTCTTGTTTCTTGGCATTATAACTGTAGTTTTTTTCAAAGTATCTAAACATTTTTGGAAGCTCAATAAAAGAACTTAGAATTTAATATATATAATTTCAACTTGTGACAACCAAAGATGAGTTCTCAACAATCAATAAAAAGCAAATTAATCAAGTGTTTCATCCAGTCACTGCAATCGGATATCAAATGTTCAACTGCTGACTGAATTTAAATTTTACACAAAATAGTACATTAGTCATGGTAATTTGGTATACAGGGATGTGGAAATCCTATGCGCGACTGGCGCTGGTAATTTTACCATAGGACAAGTAAATTTTTCCTGTCAGTTGTCCGTGGACAAGTACAGTTTCAGGGTGTGAAAATAAAGTTAAAGCTGGGAGTTAATTTTTTATAATAATCATATAATTATATTTTTACAACATTACCAAATTTTAATTTATTTATAATCTGATGAAAAATTATATTAAGAACGCCAGGAATATAAACTATATTTTTATTTGGACAAGTGACATTTGTTTGCAGACAAGTAGATTAAAGACGTTCGCAACAATTTCCTTCATTTTTTTTCCCGACAGATTTTCTTAAAAATTGGCACAAACATGCATCAATGTATCCTAAAAGTAAAACAGTTTAAAAAAATAGGGGTCACCGGCCTTTTTCCGGAAAAATTGAATTATGAAGACGGTACCTGTCTAAGCCTTTTTTTCAGTTTGTGTTACTTAGAATGTTGAATAATATACAGCGTTTATATTCCAACAAAGATGGAGATTTTTTAATGCATCTTTTTTTTAATGTTTCGTTTGGCAATATTCAAGTGCAGTTTAATGATAAAACATGCTTTATCTACAGCTATCATTTAACAAATAACTTTTAATGGACACTTAACGAGTTTAATTATTCATTAAACATGCCTGAGAAAACATCAATACTTTATATATATAATATACGAATATCTTTTGTTCCGAATATGGTACCTGTCAAAGCCCCTTTTCCAGTTTGGATTTTTATCAATGTTTTAGGTATAAAGGATAGTGTTTTTCAAACAAGTTTATGGTTCTTTCAACTGATATGTTTGTACATGCTTTGTTTGGCAATATACAAGTGCAGAGTTCTTTTTATGACCAATTTGGGGCCGAAATTCGGTCCCATTCACCTGCTAAAAAAGTATATATTTTTCCCCTATATTTACCTTAAAATTCCCCTCAGAGTGTAAGCTTTACTTGGAAAAAAAACAACTTTACCAAAATCGGACAAAAATTTACTAAGATAGAGGAATTTTTGTAAACAATCCCAGAATTTTTTTTATCAAACCAAATTTGTGCATAATCGAAGTTATCATTTGTAGCAAAATAATTCATTAATGTTTTATAAAAAGTATAATATAAAAATGTAATAATGCTTTTCTACCCAAAAAAAATCCCCTTTTGCCGTAAAATTCCCCGCCTGAAGGGCCCCGCCACCTTTCCACCAAAGGTGAAAAAAAAACACAGAAGTGTATGTTGGTAATAAAAACGCTTTACCTACATTTACTGCTTAAATAATGAATCTCACTGAACATTTAAGTGTGTCAAATGGGAACTAATAATGCTTTCTGAAACTTCATATCCAATGCATATTTTGTTCCAAACGACAGATTTTCTAAAAATTTCGCACATACATGCATCAATGTATACTTACACCAAAACATTAAAGAAAAGAATGGCTCACCAAACTTGTTTGGGAAATATTGGATTTCATATATGATACCTGTGTAGCCTTTTTCCTGTCTTGTTTTAACATACATAAACAACGTATCAATAGAATGGAGATATTTAATGGATCATTTCTTAACTAATTTGTTTGGAAAAACATTGCATAAGTGTGTTTTTGTTTTATTATGTATGCTTTATGAACTTTTACTATTAAAAATACTTATTTTAAATGGACATAAGAGATGAAATTAGTATATTGTAACCTATATACAATAAAGAAACAATGAGAAGCAAAAGGAGAAATTAACCCAAATATTTCTTTCTGTTGCTAACGTCTTTAATGCAATGAGCTTGTCTATGGACAAGTGTATAATTTTTATATTTCAACACTTCTGTGGCAGTGTTCTGCCGTGAATTTGGACTATTGGGGACAAGGGCCCTCTAGGTTTGAAAAAGTGGGGACATATTACAAAAATGTAGGGACACAGACATAAAAAGTTTTTCACCTCATGAATATTCCCAAAGCAGATTTTTGTTTTGACAAGTACGTACTAGCTGTTTTCATTCATGTTTTTTAAATGTTTTTATTTCTTTTCAAAAAAGGATTAATACACAATATTGTGTTCTTAATTAATTCATAACTTATTATCTATTGATCTATTAATCAATGTTACACTGCATCCTTTAATACCTTATAACCTTGCCGTATTAATTCCAATTTGAACAAACGATAAACTCCGTTATAAACACAAGGCGTTAATAATGAAACCTGTTAAAACTACAAAGTGTAACAGTGTGTCATCATCAATTAGCCGGGCATCCAGATCTGCAAGCCGTTAGCAACACCCATAGCAACGGTGTCGGTTAATTTGACTTCAAAAGTCTTTGATGTGTCTGCAGAAATGCAGCTGTCGTCTAGCAGTTTGTCGCTGAAAAGCGTGTTTCACGCTTAGCATGTGGACTGGACCGCGTGTACAATTATCGATTGATACTACTGTATCTGAACTGCTCAAGCGCTGCCGATAGAGCGTTAATGAATTAAAGTTCTAGGGAAAAAATTGGTTATAAATTGACGTCACAATCAATGATTTACTTGTAAATTGTGTGCACCCTTGGACCCACTTACAAAAACTTGGTGGGGAAAAATCATTTATTTTGGCGCTAATGGCGCAAGGCCACATCCACGGCAAAACACTGCCTGTGGTATAGCTTTTGAAATGCTTGTAGAGCCTGTTGAATGGAAATAAATCCTTTGAAAACAAAAAGCGGAGATAATAAAATGTTAAAATGTTAAAAGTTGGAAATATCTAATAGATATATAAACAAGAGGGCCATGATGGCCCAAAGCGCTCACCTGAGAACTGGTACAGATGAAGACCATACTGTTGTGACAGGTTTGAAAATTAAGGTATCTGAACAATACGCAGAGGGGGATATGATCAATTTTTATTTAAAACATCGGTTAGTGCAATGGGCTAACTAAAGTACAAGTTGGGCAGTTGATGTGCGTTTGTTTGCTAATGGATCTCAAATCACTTTTCTCCAAATTCTTACCTGACCCCTTTTCATTAAGTTATTGACAATTCTGAAAAATGCAGAAACAGTAAATTTTTATGTATTTCTCGCAGACAGTTTTGGAGAACTAGTTGAATGCAATAATTGCGATGGCTGTGCTTTAAGGTCAATTTTGCTTTTTCTTTGATAATTTTCTGTCCAATGATGATACATGATGTTAATGCATGCTCTGAAGCCATCAATGTTGCATGTACAAATAACTGCATGCACTTCTTGCAACTGTTGGAAATCAAATTTTATCTATCAATTTTTATGGTCATGCGCAAACTGTGTAAGATTGGTCAACATTGAATCAAAAATCATGTGTGCAAGCCAATCACTGATAACTTGTTGAATTTTTTTTTCCAAACACAAGGGGCAAAAACTCTGGTGTTTCTGGCCCGATCATGCTATTATTAAACTTCTCCTGTAGTCTTACGTTCATAGACAAACTGTACACGACTGGTGAAGATTTGATGAAAAACGAAGTCGCGATAACGGTCCAAATTGTTGACAGCAAATCGACGACGGACGACGCTGGAGATGTCCCCTATACCAATAGCTCACCGAGCACTTCGTGCTCAGGTGAGCTAAAAACGATAGCCACAAAAGAACACTGGAATAGGATGTCCACCATACACAATTCGATTCTTCTTCCTGTCCTCTGTTTCACGCAGCGTCTCCAACTGTTGGCGAAGGTCTGCCTGCTCTGCCATGACTTTTTCCGGAGAAGTCACAATTTTCTGTGAGAGGATGCCTTCTACCTCCTTCTGCTTGAGAATCTTACATCTCAGCTGGTCCTAGAAAATTAAGCTGGCACTGATGAAAAAGAGCTTGATCAAATTTCTAGTACAATCTTGTAAGCATGAAAAATGAGAGTGCAAGTCCAAAAGGTAATAACAAGAATAACAGTCAGCAATTTATCATTATCATAAACGATGGAACACTGGGTTTGCATTAGGTGACACTCATAGGTCATAGATCTATAAGTTTCGCCACAGTCATAAATTGAGATAAACAAACAGAAATATTTGTAAGTGAACAAATACTTGCAAGAAGGAAGACAGGAAATTTGTTTCACGTTAACAAAACAGCAACTTTGAAATAAGCTGGATGTATTGATTTGTTACCGCTCTGGCTTTCTTCTCCAAAATTTTAGCTTTGATGTCAGAAATGTTCTTCTCTATGGTGTGCCTGGATCGATGATTGTCCATCATCTGATTGGACACTTGACTGATTTCCTCCTGAACCTGAAACAAATTGGTACACAACTTCATAAAGAGTTCATCATGATACAATAAGACATCATTAATAGTATTTTATCGCTGTACTGATTTTTTTTAACTATTGACATTAATGATAATATTACCAACATTTTTAGTAACGCAAATAATGATTGGTTTCAATGAATCCAGTGCTGGATGAATGTGACAAATATTGTTCATAAAACACACGTCAGAAAATTACAAAAACATACTTAAAATATACAGAAAATGCAGCTCAAAATTTTCAGCTAATATAGATGTCAAACAAGAATGATTTTCATGGTATTTCCAGGGTACTAGAGTAACCTGTATCCAGAACAACTGTAAGTATTTTGCAAGAACTGAGTATTACCTCATCATTTTAGCTTAAGCAATAAACCAATACTTGTATTTTTCACTATAGTATATATGACCATCAGTAACACATTGACCAATATTTACACATTTGTTTAGCCTTCAGCATATGAATTGAGTTTTGTCCTTCATCAAAGTTTCAATTAATTGAATAAATGGTGTTTCTAAATTAGTCATTTAAGCAAATATGCTTTGTCTGTTGCTCTGCTTTGTCTCACAAAATCCCTTGTAAGGCATAACAAGCCATGCCCCTACCTTCTCCACCTCTGGCTCCCGCTGTGCGCGCTCAGACCGTATGGCGTTGATCTTCTGTTTGAGTTCCTCATTCCTCTTCAGCAGGGCCTCGTGGTGCTCTCGTTCCGTCTCCTAGTGGAGCAGTGGCACATTTTATTATCAAGCTGTCAGCATTGATTAAGGCATGTACCTTTAACAAGTCATCCATAGAGCCATCTAATTTAATAAAGAAACATATAAAAAGTATGTTTTTAACAATTTACTTCAAATAAATAAAAAAACTGACATAGCCCACTGGATGTTCAAGTAAGAAAACCGCCCACCCTGCTTTTCGCCAAATAAGCCAATGGCAACAAATTCAAGCCTTTGGCAATAGACAGTATGTTTGGCTGCAATTTCGCGTTCATGATACATTATAAAATACCCCAAATTCGTAGACATTCAATGCAGCAACATAAATTTGGGTTAAAAAATATTTTTGCCAGAGGGAGCCCTGATTTATAGCAGAATAAGTTGGAACATGTGTCCATAGGACAGGGATGCCCCCCACATTTCGTTGATTGTGACTTGTTACAAACTTCTGCTGATGTCGAAAAAAATGCACCAAAATACCCAATTGCACAAGTTCACATGCTTATATATGTTTATAAAGTTTCATCACTCTAGCAGTTATACTTTTTGAGTAACACGCGACACAAGTCCAAAAATGTCATTTTTTTGCTAAAAAAATGGCCATAACTCCGCTGATGTAGGAAAAAACTGCACCAAAATACCCAGGTGCACAAGTTCACATGCTGATTAATATGTATATAAAGTTTCATCACTCCAGCAGTAATACTTTTTAAGTTATGCGCGACACAAGTTCAAAAATGTCATTTTTTGCTAAAAAAAGGGCCATAACTCCACTGATATCTGAAAAAACTGCACCAAAATACCCAGGTGCACAAGTTCACATGCTGATTAATATGTTTATTAAGTTTCACCACTCTAGCAATAATCCTTTTTGAGTTAAACGCGACAAAAGTCCAAAAATGTCATTTTTTGCTAAAAAAAGGCCCATAACTCCGCTGATGTTGGAAAAAACGGCACCAAAATACATAGGTGCACAAGTTCACAAGCTGATTAATATGTTTGTAAAGTTTCATCACTCTAGCAGCAATACTTTTCGAGTGACGCGCGACAGAAGTCCAAAAATATAACTTTTTGCTAAAAAGGGCCATAACTCCGCTGTCGAAAAAAAAAATGCACCAAAATACCCAGGTGCACAAGCCCCGATGCCGATGAATATGCTTATAAAGTTTCATCACTCTAGCAGTTATAGTTTTTTAGTGAAGTGCGACACAAAAATCCGACGGACGGACAAGGGCAAATCTATACGCCCCCCCCTCTAAAGTGGGGGCATAAAAAACTAACTTTGTGCTAAACTATGTCTACAGACTATCCAATGTACAGTACTAATTGTTACATATCACCTAATGTAAGTAATATACAGACAACAGACTGAAACAAGCCAACTATGACTTAAAATCAGCCACATTACTGACTGTATTTGTATAGCCTGTGGAGCTACAATTGAGGCGTGTCATGGGAAAACCGAGCTTAATGCATGTGCGTAAAGTGTCATACCGGATGAGCCTGTGCATTTAGCCCGGTTTACCCACGACACACCTCAAATAGTTTTTGATCAAGAGATTGATAGACTTAGGACTTGTGCACTGATTTTATGATAAACAAGATTCTCTATTTGATAAACACACATGCCCCGGTTGGTGCTGGATAGCCCATTTCTTAGTCCAAATTAGGTCAAGGGCATGGTCAAAGTGAGGTTGGGTGATATGGGTGGATTGGGAACGGTCATAAGTAAAACCTGTGTAAATATCCAAGTGTTGTAGTAAGCTGTGTTGGTGCTAGACGAAACGGTAAATCTAGTTAACCAAGAAACAGCCATTTGAATTATTCTAAGTGCAAATTAGGTCAAGGTGAGGTTGGGTGATATGGATGGATAGGGAATGGTCAAAAGCAACAACTGTGTAAGTATCCAAGTGTTGTAGTAAGCGGCGTTGGTGCTACACAAAACGGTAAAATCTACTCAACCTTGTCACGGACCAATGGAAGGCCGGACGGACAGGACAATCTTTATATGCCTCCCGCATCAAGATGCCAGGGGCATAATAAAAAACAAAATATGAACAAAACATTTAAAATCAAGTAAACAGGAAAATGAATTTATTTTTCTTACCACTTCTGCCTTCATGTCCTCATATATACACACTCTGCTACCTTTATACCGAAGGAAATTGATGATGCCACTACAGATTTTTTCTAACCGAGCACTTGCTAAATGAAAGTGAAAAACTTTCTAAATAATCACCTGCTAACAAAATATTTATAGTTTAAAAAGAGCACTTGCTAACTGATTGTTTTTATAAATGATAACTGGCTAAAACAGTGAAATCAATACATTTGTCAATATAGTTTTCATATAGAATGTTCTTGTGTATTCATTAAATCAGTTACAATAAATATTAAAACAATTTATAGCTAAAAGCTAAACATGCTGGAATAAAAAACTCATGTTCATGTCAGTGTTCAATTCTGATTACTTACTGGGCATCAGCACATCTCTGCTATTAAAGTCTGTCACAAACAATGCTGGCATTACTTTCGACCTGAAGCAAATCAAATAAAGAAGTCATGTAAAACAATTCCGTCTTTTGAAAAATCATGCTAGACATAACCTAAATTGATTACCCCCTGAGCAGAAATTGTAAGAAAATCTTTTAACAATGGTTAGTGTTTTGTTAGGGCCAATTTGGGGCCGAAATTCATTTTGAAAAAAAGACCAAAATCGGACAAAAACTGTTTTAGAGACATTTTCGTAAACAAACCCAGCAATTTTTCATCACAGCAAGTTAGTGCGTAATCTAAGTTATCATTTGTAGCAAAGCAAGTGATGAATATTTTCTAATGAAGTAGAATGTAAACATGTAATAATGCTTTTCTAAAGAAAATAATTCCCCTTTTGCCGTAAAATTCCCCATCCGAAGGGCCCCGCCACCTTTCCCCCAGAGGTGAAAAAAAAAACACTTATGGTATAATGCTAGGTCCTGTTTGATCAAGGCAATTTTAGCTTCTGTGACATTAGACTCGGCAGTAACATGTATACAAACTGTCAACCAACAGAACTGTTTGGGGTTCAAATGTGATTTATAGAAAACAATATTATTTATAACACCAAAGATATACATGATACAAGCACTTGTGTTGACAATTGTTAAATGCAATTAAAAAATATGTTTGTGCGAACCAGAATAACCACAATTAAACTTACCAGCAGAGATCATAGACTTGAAATCAAATATACAAATACTTGCATGGCACAGATCAGATGCAGATTTGCAATTCCAACTTACATGGCAAAGATAAACTTCAAATAGAGTGAACAAACTGGTACTTACATTGCACTGATCAGAGGCAGTCTTGCAATTCCTACTTACATTGCATTGATCAATGTCAGCACACTGAGGGTGTCTGTGTACAGCTCTGGGAACTCCAGCTCCACTGGGGTCAGGGTGAGTGGGTCCTTGAACGTTCAAGATATATGGGCTTAACAGCATTCTACTTAGGAAAAGATTTTGGATCAGAAAAGGTACAGGGTGCTGCTTAAACGGAGCAGGGGTGTGTGAGTATGTGTACAGCAACATACGTAAATATTAATTTCAGGGGAAAATCTAGATAAAATTTTTATAAAATTATTGTGACACAATATGTCATGTTTCATTTTAAGTAAACATGTAAAACAATGCCTATCTGCAGGTTAGATTGAAAATAATTTCAAATGAACTGTATTCCTCCAAAAACTACTAGTAGTCTTCATTCTATCATGACCACCACAGCTTAGTTCTTTACAAGTTCGCACATTTCTCCAATGGTATTATAAATAACATCACATCCAAATTTCAATCCAAATCAACCAGTTACATTCGTCCATTGGTAAATATACTGCTAATTCAAAACACCATACAGCAACTTGAACTATTTAATTGTAAGCAGAAGATATTTTTGTACAAGATGAAGAAATGACGAGAATGTGTAAAGAGAGTGCTGGATATTTTCGTGCTCAGGATTTACCATTAAACATTCATCCAAAGAACGCTCCACTATCTCACTTAACATTTTCCTGTAGAGGTCCTGCCATAATAAACTCTGAAACGAAACAGTCAGATGTTTGGTAAAGTAAACCAAAAATCATGTGCAGATAATATTTTATTAGCTACAATTCCACACGAAACTGTCCACGACAACTACATTGTATTTCAGAAACAATTTAACAAAATTACATCGATCATTTGTTGAAAACAAATCCATGATTTTGTAAATGGCTGTTTTAATCGGACATATTTTGGAATTTTATTGTTCCAATTTTATCAAGACAATCTTTGTTTGAAGTGTTGTCATAATCCCCATCTTATACCACACTGATGTACAGTCCACCCTCTATACAACAACATTCGTTATAACGGAATATTTGACTTCGGACACAATTTTGTTGGGAACGGATTATTTTCCATTAAATTGGTACCCGTTATAAGGAATATTCGGTTTCCAACTCAGACACAAAATATGCGGGAACCGTCAAAACGTGGTAATTTGTCACAGGTCCTATTGATTTGCTTAATCAAGTGTTATCAGCATGTGTCAAAGGATTATGCAAATAAGGTGTTATAATTTGTTTTACGGCGTAAACTTAATTGACATAATAGTGAATGCCATACAATTACCATAAAAGGTTGTTTGTTTAAAAAGTTGGTATCGTATACTGTTTAAAGCAACTTTTATTCCATCTAAACCCCATGAAAATAATGAGAATGACTGTTTATGGTGCCAAAAATAGTAATACGTCATATCCACAAAATCATAATGTCTTAAATATCTGTTTACTTTAGCTTCTGTTATTCCATAATTATATATATTGCCGGAATTCGCTATAACGGAAATTCGATAGTTATATATAGGATCTGACACACATTGTCATTTCATACAATAATTTATAAAACGAGTTCAGGAATTTTGTTAGTAAGCAAGCCTGTGGCGAGCTTACTAATGGATTTCCTGGACAAGTTTAATAAGATGTGGTATGAAATGATGACAAGTGTCTGACCTTTTTTATCACAAGCTTTTAAATGAAAAAAAACATAATTTTACCAAAAGATGTTGATAAATACTAAAAGTTGTGTACTGACGTGATGTCATTTCATGTTGAAATCATTTCACCAAAATAACATCATGCAATTGGTCAGTCGAAGAATATGTAGCCATGAAACACTCAAAATGTTATCTTACACATGTGTAAGATAAAAATATTGGTAATGGCTATATTACATGGAAGACAAGGTATAGCATATGATAAAACAACATTTTTAACAGGCAGCCAGGAATGGAGTGTGTTGTCGTAACAAGGGCTGACTGTACATGATGTTGAATGAAAACTTACATCTGGTTTAGTGAAGTGTGCTTCTGTCAGCTGAAAGCCACACAGCTCTTCTAAAGCAACGATGATTTCACTAACACGTAACACGGGAAAAGTTAACGCCATTTTCTGAAGAAAAAACAACATAGATAATAAAATAATAGACTAGTACATGCCTATCATACTAGGGCTGCAACAACACATTAAAATTCGTATTGCAATATATTGCCAGATGGTAAACCCATATTGCAATATATTGCCATATGGTAAACCCATTATATTGCAATATATTGTTAATTTGTAAGAGAAAACTTAAAGCAGCAGTCCAGAATATGTAATAAAAATAAAACTTTACATAAATTGTTTCTAATGGACATCTTACAAATCAAAATACAGACAACCCGATTATTTGTGCTTTCATAATAAAACTTCATGTATATATAGTTGACTCAACTTAACTGCTAGCTTATTTACCCGGAACCGTAATTTCTGTTTTGGGAAAATGGCTTCTACTTAAAAGTAATCAAAACAGGTGAAGCAAAAAGGCACAAATACCACGTCTTACAGTCGAAAACAGAGTTGATTACTGTATTAGAATTAGTATCAGTAGTTTAACAAAACTAATTAAGGTAAAAATTGGAAGTTAAAAAACCATTTCATAAAACTATTAAATTGCATGAAAAATTATATGTTGCACTGCTCCACCTTATAATGGTCAAGTGGTAGATGGTTAAAAATTGACTAATTAATATAATATTCAATTTATTGATAAATATCATGAATAAAGTTGTAAGGTAGAGTTAGACTAAATAAAGTGATTTGAAAAATATATTTAACAGTTTTTATTTTCCACTCATTTGCTAAGTGGAAATTCCCCCCTTTTGTGTAAAACGATGCTAAAAGCTAAAAAGAGTGTACGCATTCCGAGATAAAAATCAATTTATAAAATGGGTTGTGTTTATTTGGCCCTTTTCCTATTACATTTTCATGTCAGAATTGTGAGCATTTTGTATTACCATAGTTTACAAACGACTCCTTACCAAGCATGATAGCCCAGTTGGTTAAAGCGCTTTCTACTATCATATCTTTGTATGGCTCCAAAGTTGTGAGTCTGATACCCGCTTGCGGTTGTAATGTTTTTTAGGCTTTATTGTTTTTATCAAATCTTATTGTGTATTATACAGGGCTTGCTTTAAGGGAAGTTTGGGAGTAATTAACTCCCAGTTTTTGTCAAAGGACTTTCAAAACTGCAGCCATGGAAGTTGCAGAACTTCCAAAATTGCAGCCAAGGAAGTTCCATCATGTAAGGATGAAAATGTTAGAAGAAAAATTAAGAAATTAATCTAAATGTATACCTCTTTCACTGAATAATTTGACATATAAACACTTGATGAAAAAGAACTTGCCTTAAAAAAAACTTGAATATTATACTTAATTTCATTTCTGAAATGCTCAGGACTTATGTAGCGCAATACTGTCAAAACTTCCAAATATTATGAGCAAAACTTCCAAAATCAGAGGCCAGTTTTCAAAAGTTAATGAAAGCCCTGATTATATTATTTTTATTTATTTAAGGCCTAAAATAAATAATTGTTTGTTTCCCCTCCCGCGACCGACCCAGCAAAATCACTGCGACCCAAAAAAATTTATAGACCAAAGAAAACAATATTTTATTTTATTTGTGTGAACATGCGGGGTACGAACCCTTAAAAAGAATCCAATAGCGTGTACAAATCTTACTTTCAAAAGACGCTTATAAAATGACTTTAAACGGACAGTTCTCGGTAACGCATAATTCGGCGTATTTGACGCATGCTTTTATGAAAAGGACGCCACAACATTCAGTGTCAGATTCTAGGGCGCAACCATTTCCACACGCATATGCATGTTTTTTTTAAGACAAAGATCGCCCACCGGCAATTAACAAACTCGCCTTTATGCACCAAGTGTCCATTATTGATAAAATCTTGACGCAGGAGGAGTCAGCTTAACAAGAGCCAAACAGTCAGCCAATGAGAACTCATAAAATTTCCAACATGCAAATGAGCGTCGTCGTTAGAAAGTTTATCACGCCCTCATTCTAATTTTAATCAGTAAAGGTGCAAGTCATTTGTAACACATCTGTGTTAGGTATATATACCTGTGTTTTGTTATAGATATGCGTGTTTTCAACAGCCGCGTTTGTAATAAATTACTACAAATTAAAATAGTAAATAAATAATTATAAATAATTTTGGTGAATTTTGGTGAAAGGAACCGTTTACTAAGAATATGAATTACGATGTCATGTAACTCGACAAACTGATCGCGTCAAACGTCTTATTTTGTTTCAAAAAAATTCAATTACTAGATCTAGTAATAATTAAGGAAAGTGTTATTCAAACTCATCAATGCACACGGATTAGAATTATGCAAAAACTTTGGCTGAGGCAACATTTGAATGAAAGTTAGCGAAACTAAAGTCCTTGTCAAAAATGAAAGTAAATAAACTTCAGCGCCTTTTCTTTTTATTTTAATTTATCAAAAATGTTCTGTTGCTTTCTTTTTATTAATGAACAAAGTTCCATTTATTTGTATTTCCATTGAATGCTAATTCATTTATGCTCTAGCGTTTGCGTTGTTCAGATACAGTATTACAGATTGATGCTTTTAAACACTATCCACGTGCTAAGCGTGTAACACGCTTTTCAGCTACAAACTGCTAGCCGCAGTTTGACAGTCACCATTGCTATGGCTGTTGCTAACAACGTTCTGTTTTGGATGCCCGGCAAATTGCAACATCACGCTATTACTCCTTAGTTTTAACAGGTTTTTATTATTTAATGCTTGTTCAATTTTGATAAATTATTGTAAGGTAATTAGAACATAGTATTACGTAAATAAGCAGAACGTTATTAATCTACTACAATGAAAATATTAAGAATTTATACTATAACGTAACATTTCGAACATAAGGAAAACATGAATGAAAATGACTTATTGTGTATAAAAATAAAATATTTTTCCGACCTACCCTTTATTAGCACGGGTCGCTGGAGGGGAAACAAACAATATTTTATTTTCAGCCTAATGCACATGTCTTAGTAAAGCGCTTTTCTATCAAATAATACCATTTATAGTGCAATAGAAAACCAATTGTTCGTTGACATAGTCCCTTTAATAAACGATGCAAAAGTCGACACTAGTACTTGTTGATTTAATTGATATTGAAGTGTTTCCTTCTTCATTTTTTATGTTTTTCTGTTTGCTTTCAAGTTTTATTGTCACTTTCATCTCCTTATTTTGAAAATAATTGATATGAAAGATTTGTACAAACACAATTTAAAGACAAAATTGTCATCACAACAATCTATTGGAACATGAACAGTAACTGTATATTTTTATGAATTCGTACACTCATACAGTATTGAAAATGCTATTGTTTTGTAATTGCGCATTGTACATGCTTAAGAATGTCACTAAAAATAACTAGATAGAAGCATTTTATTGTATATAAGCAGGGTCTACATTAACTTTCAAACCAACTTGTCCTGTCAAAAATCTACTTGCCCTGACCTCAAATCTACTTGCCCTGACCTCAAATTTACTTGCCCTGACCTCAAATCTACGTGCCAGTACAAGAAATACCCCCATTTACTGGGCTTTCATTAACTTGTGAACACTGGAAGTTTGAACTTTCTGGCCTCTGATTTTGGAAGTTTTGCTCATAATATTTGGAAGTTTCGACAGCAATGCACTACATAAGTCCTGAACAGTTCAGAAATAAAATTAAATACTGTATAAAATTCAAGATGTTTTTAAGGCCAGTTCTTTTTCATCAAGTGCTTATAGGCCAATTTATTCAGTGAAAGAGGTGAACATTTAGATAAATTACGTAAGTTTTCGTCTATCTTGTTCATCCTTGCATGATGGAACTTCCATTGCTGAAATTTTGGAAGTTCTGCAACTTCCATGGCTGCAATTTTGGAAGTTCTTTGACAAAAACTGGGAGTAAATTACTCCCAAACTTCCCTTAACAGAAGCCCTGCATTTACTGCAAAAATATGTAAAATAAAACAATGTTTTGAAACTACTGTCGCTTACTGAAAAACTTTTACCTATCCAAATAGCTCATATGTAAAATTTTCAAGTGTAAAAAGGCCCATTATTTTAACGCCGCAACCCCATCTGCGGGAATGTAAAATTTTTAAGTGTAAAAAGGGCCATAATTTTGACAAACTTCAAACTAGAGTTACCAAACTTGGCCTATAGGCTCATTTTAATATGGGTCATAACTGTTTGAAGTTTGAATGAAATCCCTGAAGCTGTTCCTGAGAATCTAGCTTTATACTAAAAGGACGAGTTGAAAAGTTTGCCTTTTCTTTGAAAAGGAGAGCTAATAATTCAAATTGGGATCCACGGTCAATTAGCGATGTGTTGTATCCAAAACAACGGATAACATTAAATTAATAGCGAATCTACAGTGTATTTTGCAGGTCATAAGGACTGACTTTCTCGAAAAACATGCCGGACCAAGTGGAATTTTGCTGGCCAGGACCAGCAATTTCGCTAAGACTGGATTTTAATACAAGCTTGTTTAGATTTTATAAAAGCTTTATTTAACTCTTAATACGTAATACAGATTTATTTAGATTTTAAAATTCATTGACTTAGATATTGACACACAAATTACTATATTATAACATTATTTTTATTTCAAAATGATTTTTTTAAATTTTAATACCTAATGTTCATACATTCCTCTTTACAATTTTGAATGTCAGAAATAAATAACATGATAATTTTAATTAAATGTATTTATTTATTCAGACAGCATTTTTTCCTTATTGCAATAAAATAAATATACGTAAAAAAAGTTATGTCAGCTTTTAAATTTTTTACACATTAAAATCCTTACTGTGAGAATTGATAAACAGATATCAATTGATAATTATTCTAAAAATTACTAGAACTCAGTTTCTTCCCCAGGAATTTTTTCAGGCGCCCCGGTCCCGATAGAGGTGGGTCAGAGAGGGGTATCCCCTCCCTACCTCGAATTTGTTTTTTTTGCGGCACGTGCCAAATGACATTATGTGGTCATTTTAGCTCTTACATTTAAGGCTAACACGTTTCAAATTGTGGGTAAACGTTTAAACGAAATGAAATAAACGAAACATTGTCGTTCAAACGGTATACCTCTAGACTTTCACAAGCGTCATTGTTGTTACGAAACTGAAAGTAACAACGTACAGGTTATTAATAACCTGCTGAAACGTGTGAAAATTACCTGCCAACTGTGGCAAACACTTCAGTTTATGTCACAATATAATACAGGGCGAACGGACCCAGGGCGAACATGTATTCAGATTAACCGATTGCCGATCAAATTCATCGTTTAAAATCATGAGAAAATTGGGTGGTTTTTTTCAGGAACTTTAAAATTCTTATTGGTAATATCACAAAAAGGCCCCCTAAACCCCTGACCAAATCTCTAGATTTAGATAAAAATCGCTTGTTTCATTTGAAAATGACAACCCTGACTCTATGCAGTGCGAACGGACCCATAACCTTTTTGGCATATAGACTACCCGCGAATACATATGACAATACCCATTAGCAAAATACATAACAAAGTGAAAAGAAATTACAATGCTTGACTGCTGCTGTTAGTCTGATGCGTATATTTTTCAATAATTTACCGCTGCTTTAATGGTAAAACAGCCGAAAAAAAAATTATTGTTGAGTTCCCTAACGTTCGTTTACCGCTTTGTTTTGAATTGTGCGCCATGATAAAATCCTACACCTTACTATGTAGACGTGTAAGGCTGCAATTCACACCGATTATTTCCATGCATCGATCGATCAGTCGATATTGCATAAAAGACCCGATTCGATTGTCGACACTAAACCAGCAAATTTTTATTCGATTCTTTTTTATATTGATCGATGATTTGTATTAATATTGTTTATCAACATAATGGCGTTTTTATAGACTAATCATGTACATTGATTATGATATCGTGTTTGTTGATATATACTAGTATATTGAATAGTTGTCAGACATTTGCACCACATGCAGTGGATAGTAATCGTAGTATGTGCCCCATGTTCTACTTATGTGTAATTGAAATTAACCACCGCTATGTTCCATGCTTTAATTTGTATTGATATATTTCGCTCAAGCGGCTTAAGCGGTTTATGAAGGAACATACGTTCACATTAACCAAAACATTAACCAATACTTTGAGGATATTTTTGATTAATTCGATGTAAGATCGTATTTTATTTCACATGTGTTCGAAGAAAATACTATTTTCACGAGTGTCGAAGCAATTTTTTTTTCTTCATGCAAAGTCTAGGTTGGCCTATCACCTGCTATTTTTTAAACATAGATCTAATTAGTTCTCATGTGTCATGATACTTTTGCAAAAGAATCATAATTTATTATAATAATTAACTTCCAGTGTTTTGTTTGGGTAAGTGTTCTTATTTCACTAGTGTCGCGTGCAGAGGTAGGGATTTCAGTTGAAGCAGAATCCTGCTTTTCGATGCAAGCAAATTGCAAATTATTCATTTTCGACTCCAGCAAAAAATCTGCCTTGCATCATTTTGAGGCTTTTATCTTACGTATGCCAACTTTAATAGCATTAGAAACTGATATTGTTATCATACTTACGGAGTTATTTACCTTTATTAACACAAATTCATTTTTTTTTATCTCTTAAACAAACATGCAAAAACAAAATTCATGTGACTTCAGTATCTTGACCCCTGAAATTTTCATTTTGACCCCTCGAAATTCTAAGTCTGGGGTCATTTGACTCTTGGTTTTTAAAACGGACTGATATCCCTGAGGGGTCTAGTGCACACGCCGTATTTACATGTGTCTATATATAGAGAATAACAGGTTACTGCCTGGTCTTTGGTAATATATCAGGTGAGGCTTAGAATAATATAACGGCGAGGCCTGCCGAGCCGTTATTTTATTCGTGCCGAACCTGATATATTACACAAGACCAGGCAGTAACCTGTTTTTCTATTTATCATACCACATTTTTCGTAATATATCACCAAAAGAGCTGATTTGTATATATTTATCTTGTGTAATATATCAGGTTCGGCACGAATAAAATAACGGCTCGGCAAGCCTCGCCGTTATATTATTCTAAGCCTCACCTGATATATTACAAAAGACCAGGCAGTAACCTGTTTTTCTATTTATCATACCATATTTTTCGTAAAATATCACCAAAAGAGCTGATTTGTATATATTTAAAAACTAAGGGCGGCGCTGATTTTGCTGAGCCGACATTACACGTTCACGTTCATGTAGTTATGGATTTCTAAAAGTTGACTGAATAATACCTTATTATTAACATTTCGTAATGATAAGTGAACTGTTTTCACTACGAATACATAGATTACACGCATGCTCATTCATAAAATACTGAAAATGCGAACCGAAATGGATTGCAACGATCAATTTTAACGGAGAACACACAACGCCGAATTGTTTGGAGACGCCATTTTGGAGTTGTGTATTGAAATTGACATTTCCAAGATCGTGTCAATATTGACAGTATTTGACTATAGTGTGTTCAATTTTGGTAATAATGTTTTTGGTTCAACATAAACTGATGCTGTGTAGTGACTTTTATGAATGTATTGAAATAAATTTGAATGGATGATTTATTGTGTTCCATAGATGACGTCATATCACTACCAAAGTGCGGGTTTATTTGAATATTTAAAAAATATCGTTTTTGTGATTTATGACGATTAAAAATAATAACCCATATACGTTCTTGGTTTCAAATTGTTTATTTTGTTGAATCTGATAGATTTTAACTGAAACTGTTGACTTAATAGTTGTTTCCGAAAAATATGACGTACCTCCAAACATTGACTGATATAAACGCTAGTGACCTGATATAAAAAAAATATATCAGACACTTATGTATCAGGCCGATATCAGCATAGTGGTATGATAAATAAATTGTCCTTGATTGTAAGTTGATCGGGTTTGTTTAATTGTTCACGACGTGTACATGTGACACAAAAACAGTAAATGTAATTTTATTTAAGTTTTGTAGAATTAAACCGTTTTTCGTTTTCTGTTTGTATATGTATTAATGCTTATTTTGATTTAATTTTAATTACAGAAGTTTATCATATACAACCAAACTATGTAATCTGGCCTTATACACTACGTATTACGGCTTCTTCCTGAAATGGATGGCGATGATCTGGAATATCTACGATATTCATTATGCAACAGGTCTTGAAATCCTGTGAACAAGAAGGGATTTAGCTGCTGCTTGTTTTTACTTCATTTCATCGTGCCTCAGAAAGTTGTAATTATGTTGCTCTGGTGAACGTTAAGCCACTGAGTAATTAAATTGTAATTCAATTGAATTATATTATTGTGCATTACATTTTTACTTAAATGGCTTTGTGTTGTGTTGTGCGTATAGTACTGTGTTGTATAGGCAATTGGTTACTTGCCTCAAATTAAGGACCTACGGTTATTGATAAGGGTTTCTCTTGTGCTGATGTCTCTGGAGTTTTATTTATCTTATATTAAATAATCATTGTACAAAATAATTTGTCTAATCATTAGGCGGGTAGCCCCGATGAAAATGTATATAGACTTATGTAACTAATTTGCGTGCACTAGGTGTACATAAACAGACTGTCTTCGGTCTGGTTTAAATATTTTCTGCTTCCAAAAGGTTGTTGTAGAAGGCTGTTTATCTAGTGACCTTTCTGTAATGTCTGTTGTCCCTCGGGGGTATGTACTTAGACGCTGCCTTTTTCTGGTATGCTTTAATGACCAACCAGAGACAAAAAGTGTACATAGTCTATTTTGCTAACGACACAGTTGTCTTTACCTCACTATCAGCTGCCAAGACGATGCCCACATCCTGCAAAATGACCTCCGCAATATTTATACCTTTGAACGGGAACTGGGCTATGGACAAATGTGAAATATCAAAGTAACTCCCAATATTCGATCCACAATAAAAAATAATTCAAAATCATCTTCAATATGCTATTTTTAAAGATGTAAAATGAGTGACTTCGGGTCAGCACATCAAAAATGTCACTACAGTGTTATTAAACAAAATGCTTAAACCACGGTTAAAGGAGCAGCCTACACTGTTACTCATGTAAGACAGCAGCTGGAGTACTGCTAATTTTTTTGATATCCTTGGCAGATGACGCCGACTAAACAACGTAAAAGTTTGCAGAGGTCTGCTGCCAGGTACCGGTATGTCTGCAATAACTGTGACTTTACTTAAAGTGTCACAGGAATGTTAACAACTCTAAACTGGAATACTCTTAAACGGGATATCGGGCGAACGGAACAAAGGGTGAAGAGGTTTTATGGCGACCGGACCCTGATTCTTCTAGAGGGTACTCTATAACTCTTCAATTTTCTTCTATATCGTATTTATTTTAATATATATTTTATTCCCCATTGCAAAATTATATGTAAGTGTTTTTTAATTGGTTTAATATAACCTTTGTCTTGTACGGAGTTTGTTAAGAAAGTCGAATTATACCCACAACTTTCTTCAATGTAACGAGACGCACTGTCAATATGCGTGTAATTGATCACGATTGTCAGTTTATAAAAAATTCTTTAGTGCTGCGAAATCAAACTATGTTTACAGATATAAATAATGTCTTAAATTTCTCAGAGGAGGTTCAGTCAAGCCCTCTTTCTGTAGGTATTTGTGAAAACAGGTGTGACAGTTCATTTCTCTTCCACCATTTCTTGTCATTTTATTTGAAGAATGAGTGCAACGTGGTTTTTGTCAGTCTGTGTCAATCGTTTGGCCATTTTAACTGTGTCAGTAGTAAATTGGGAAATAACCTGACGAAGCTGAGAGAGCAAAATAAATTAATATTTGTTGAAGGTTTAAAATATCTTTCCCAGTGTGTCACAACTGGAAAGGTTAAAGGTGATAATCCCTGGGGGATGTGCATGCTTCCGAGTGGTGAGATTTCAATTATTGCTTTGTTTAACATTCTGAAGAACCATGTTGAAACTGTGCACAGTAATGCCACAGACATATCACATAAAAAAGTGCTAGTAATTGACAGTATTTCTACACTGCTAGATGTTGGTGTTCCGGTCCGGGACATTTTAACGCTGTTACAATATCTCCGAGTGTACATGTCAGACATTCGAGGCCATCTCGTACTTGGCTGTGCAGAAAATCCCAATGATGAAGATGCTTGCTTACTTTTGACTTACCTTTGTCATGCACTGGACTTAAGTTTACAAGTTCACGGTTTAGAAACTGGATACTGCAAGGATGTACATGGACAGGTAAATATGGTGTCATCTTTAGTTATTTCTGTGTGAGTGTTTTTATTCACATTCAAAAAATTGTGGGACAATACTCAATATGGATATATAAAACAGGGTTGACTGGCCCGGGCAGGTAATACTGGGAAAAACCGGGTTTTACAGGGTTTTACTGGGCAATAGTGGGCAATACGGGGAATCAAGGTATTGCACAAAATTGTGACAATTATGTTTACATTGCATAATAATGAGTTTTCACATATAAACGCATATCTATTAACAATTATATACTGTAAGTTACATTGTTTATTACTATTTCATGTAGAAACATATTGATATTTTCTTTTCTTTTTTCACAAAATTGAAGTTGAAATATTTGGTCAGTCTGGACAATACTGAGTATTACTTGGCATCTGTGTTTTTACACATATTATGTAACAGAATTATGTTTCTCAAAGAAAAAAGTAGAGATGTATTAGAGAACTCTGACAATTCTAACATATTTTATGTTATAAAATATTTTAGGTTATGTCATGTTGCAACAAAAACAACCTCGCAGCCCCATGCTATATATTACATTAATGATACAATTAACTGATATGTACACCCTCTTAAACAAACACAAACTTAGATTGAATTGCCAGATGCAATTACTCAACAAACAATTAAACTGGACACCTTGAATAAACATTAGAAAGTAAGTAATGAAAATAGAATGTAAAAGTGATTTGCCCAATAATCCCTAGTATTACCCCAATATCATATTATTATATAATAATACTGACTGGGCTGGAATTATTAATGAGAGAATACCTCCCTATGTTATTTATTGATAACAAACAAGAACAGTTCAATGCAAGAAAAAAGAAGGACTAATAAGTGTAGACGTATGTGATTATCAAGCGAAGTCATTTCACAAACAACATAAAATATATTTCATGAAAAGCAATGCCATAAAAAAATAAATGAATTAAACAATAGGCTTAAAAAAAACTGTCACTACGGTATGCATATATTGAATCTGCAAAACTAAAAATAAGCAATTTACATTATGACATAAGCTGAACATTTAGATTGATAAAAGATTGATAAAAACTATAAAAACTGCATATTAATTGAAGAACATAGTATTGCCCAGTATTGCTCAGTATTGCCCACTTTCAGAGTATTGACTGTGGCGGGAAAAACCGGTAAAACCCGCCGGGAAAAACCGGTAAAACCCGCCGGGAAAACCCGGGGGCAGGTGATTCGTGCCAACCCTGATATAAAATAATGAAAATAATGAACTATGAAATGCTAGAACACATGATTTTGTAAATGTCTATATAATGTTCATATGCTTGCCTTATGTTAATTGTGTTTTTAGTTTCCAGATTTTATTTTCTGAATCAAGTATTTTTCTGTATTTTTCAGTTGATAGCCAGATGGTTACAGCCATTCACCAGAGAGAAACCAGCAGTGAAATCCTGGCAGTTCAAGTTAACTGATAAAACATGTGAAGTGTTTGCTGCAGGCATGTCCTCAGCAGTGTTATGATTTACATACATTCTCCTGTATTGCACATGTGTTTATGATTTCTTGTGGATACTGACAGTCAGACTTTCACCTGGTAATGAATGTGTTATACAATTACCAATAATTGTGACACAGTGTGTTAAGTTGTTAATAATTGCTTGAAAACACACTGGTAACTCTTTTTCTAAGAATGTATCTTTGTCATCTGAAGTTTGTGTATCTTATTTGAAATATGTATGTTATTCACAATGTATGATTTAGTTTTAAATGTCTTAAAATAATCAAAACTAGTGGGGCTGTATAATGAATGCACAGGTATAGTAAAACAGTTTTCTAGTTTTTTCAAAAATATCAGTTTCAATATTTTTTAATGTCTCTTGGTCAGGCTTTGGAACACACAGAGGCCTTTTAGTTTTTATAAACATTTAACATATTTAAATTGAAAAATAATTTAAATGTAATTGTTTAATTGCCCAACACTTTTACAGATCTAGAAAAAATTCATTTCCATTCATATAACAGCAAATCTGATTTGTGCAACCTTTATGTATTCAGTGAGAAATACACGCAAATACAAAACAACAACAAATAATATAAAGAACAGACTGACACATTTAAATTATAAAACTGACGCTGAAATCAATGCCAAACTTTCAGTGTTGTTTGTTGCCAATAATGTTTTTCAACTGTACACTGGATTCATGGATTGCAAGATGGGAGATTTTGATTTTTATCCTGGCACCATTCATCCAACACTAGATCTGTTAAACCATGTCTAACATAAAATAAACTTAACATATTCTTGAGGTACAATATTTTGTTCTTATCATTACTTAATATAAATAACAAATTAATTTAAAGTACATACTTTTATTTACACAGTACACTTTAAAACACGTGTAATAATACATGAATCATCTAAGACACTTGTATTTATGCTTTATTATTATTTACAATGCTAGAGCAATGCATATACTATTGTCTTATTCTTCTGCTAAATGGATTTGCAATTAATCCACACATTTTGTTTTAACAAATGAATTAAGTGACACGAACGAGCATTATTTGCAAGATACAATAACAAGTGCAAAATGTTGAGACATATTCATAATTATTTTATTACTTTTAGATATGATGTTGCTTTTTTGAAAGTTTTGTACAAATCAGACAAAAAATCTCAGCAAAAATCTATGCAAACAATAAACATAATAAAACAAACATTCAGTAACAAGTTAAATATAATTTTATTGTTTCCAAATACACATACCAGTGTTCTATGTTACACATTGTATGGCACGGTGCTGGATTCAATTCCAAACAATGAGAATAAATAAATAAAAAAAATGCTCAAAATCATGTTCTGTCTTGTATTTGTCAAGCAAGTATAAATTTATCACAATTTAATTTCAATACTGTGTGAATGTCATGATTGAGTCAACATGGACAGTTTAATGGCTAGACACAATCATATGATATATGTTATGTAAATGTCAGTTACTTAACACAGAACGATTACAAACCCAATAATTTGGGAATAATTAATAATAATATTATTAAAAATTAAGTACAAACCAAAAGTCGTCCGGGGGGGGGGGGGTAACTGCAGAAAAAATACATCGAGGCATGAGGCTGTCTGTGAAACCACAACAAAATAGTGTCATCCACATACTCAGTATCGTCGGATACCCCCCGACTGCTGATTACGCTTCTCTCTATCTATTTAGGATTGGAGAGTAACGTAATGAATTGACCGTGGGTGTGCGACGATGCATAACCAGCCCGAAAAGCTAGCAGTTCTGAATACAGAATAGGCTGTGATAAGCACTCGAGAATACATCTTTTGATAGCCAGTCATGCGTCATCACTATCAAGTTCCAACCAGATGCGTACTAAAGTGTTTTGAAAATATGCTTCTTAAATAGTGTGACATACTCTACATATTGCTTGTGATCGTGAAAGTGTGCAAATATCTTTTTAAGTCTATGCAGTTTATCAAATTACCCATACACACTTCCTTTTGAAATCCGATCCAAATATAATTATGATATTTAGTCATATAAGTAACTATAGAAAACCTGTTAGTGAAGTAAATTTTCCTAGATCTAACTCGTCGGTTAGAAAATTGAAAAGAATATTTCAGACAAAATGTTGAATTAGTTTAATTAAGTGGTTACACGTGACCTATACAATTATTTTGCTATGAACAAGTTCCGTTGTTAAATCGCAAAATTATGGGTTTTGTTCACATGCCAGTTTCATATTTCGTGGGAATTTTAAATTGTTAATGTTTAAACGCCCAAGAAATGAATGTGCCAGTAATATGAACATACTGCAGTGAATTTGCTCGTGCGTGGAGAGACTTAACGTAATACTATAGCGAGGTAACTGTTGTTAAGCAGATAAAAATCTTAACAACTCCCAATATGACAATAGACATTCCGCCGAAATTTAACAACTTCGCCCATTTACTTTAAAGGCACACACAAGGTGCTGCAAGTTAAGACAACCACCAATATTTAAATAAGATTTAATCAGCACATAAAATAAAACATTATGACCAAACACTAGTTTACATTTTCTTAAAATAAATGAAATTTGACTCGTTTTATTTCCACTTGATTGTTTACATTTAAAGACATTTTGGTGTCCTAGTTTCCCGTAACAGGAATGCAAATCCTATGGATGATTTTTGCATGGAAAAATCCCGTTATTGTGGTAAGTGAAGTGTTTCTTTTTCGAGGGTCGTCTAATAAACCTATACTAGTATCAGAATTGAATAAAGACAATGGTACAACACATTGAGAATACAGAGGTAATTATACACAAAGCAACATGGTTTTTCTATGCAAATTTACTTATTACAGTAGTCAGAAACATACCAAGTGGTTTTTAGTTCGTTGCATGTATTGTATATTTTAAACTTCAACCACTGTACAAAACGTTTTAGAGACGGCCCTCAAAATGACATTTCCAGTTTATGCCAAATGACTACTGTTAGCAGTACAGTTATTTATGAAAAGCATGGAACTTGTGAAAATCACCACACTAGCAAATAAACAAAGCAAGTGTTTATAAACAGTTTACTTGGAGGATCGGTGTTTTTATTTTAAACGGTATTCAAAAATCAAATAGTTTCCTGATGTTGGGTATAATAGAAGCTTACACATACAATAATACAATTTTACCAGACACGTTTTAATTGTTTAATATAAATTTGACAATGTTCACCTTAAATGAGGCTTTAACCCACGACTTTCTTATTTTCGACTTAATTTACGACCATTAATCATGTTTAACACATAACACAGTAACATGTATACCAGTAAGCATTAATTAATTTCTAACGTCTAGTAACAGGGCGCATTATTGGTTAACTTGTCATCAAACATGTGTGCCTTCGTGCGTATTTAATCGAATTATTGTGTTAGCATCGCTACCATGAGTATTTTGGATATCAAATGTGCCATTTGTTGCTTCATATGTAATAACATGTTTAATACAACATTTTCAGTCTGCGAGTATTTTGACGCGTTTACCCAGAGATCTATTAACACATTATTTATTTATAGATCTTTGGTTTGCCACAATATATACGATTTGCTAATAAAGCTCTGTCGCCGCCCAATCTCTACATGGTTGAGTATTTTCCGGATTCCTTGATGTCTTCATGGTCCTTTCTCAGCAGCAGTAGAAACACGAACCCTTCCACAAAGCACAGGCTTGTGGCGACCCAGCCAAGGATGAAAGACCAGTCATATTTGGTGCTGACGTTCTCGGGGTACAGACCTCGAGACGTCTTGTTTAATTCCTGCATGCCAATAAAGCAAATCCCACTGGCCATGGCTGCCATTGCTGCAAAGGAAATTGTGAAGACACGTTTTATCGCTCAGTATATATTACGACAACATCGCTACGTGGTTCAAACAGGACAAAACTGCGCTGAATACAAATTGTAACGCAATTAACTTTGTATAAGAAAACTGACTGCCAGTATCCACTCACATATACAACACAGTGTTAAAGACTGGGTATTAACTCTGTCAGGCTCCATTAAAACTAACTGTATGTAATATATAGAACCATTAAGCTAAAAAAAATTTAATGAATTGTTTCTCGGGCACTTTTTCCAATTTCATTTCATTTTATTGACTTTTTTTTATATCCTACTCTTTTCTATTGGCACTATGTAATGGCTTATTGAAACAAGTAAATAAGTACAGATTAAAGACAATTTTAAGTTTTAATAACAACATAAGCATCCCTTTTTGTAAAATTATAAATACAGATTTAAAAAAGACAATCAATTTGAATGTTCATAATTAACATAAGTGCTTTCAAATTGATATACCATCAGCATTAAAGTACTTTTATTTATAGAATTTAACTTTTCGTACTTCATATCTTTATAACTGTCAAAAATAGGAATTATTTTTACAATAAATCACCAATAATATTTGGAAAGGAAATTCAACACTTGTCAATGCAGTTGGCATTTTCGTTTGTTTCCATAGGACTTGCATGTATATTTACACAGATTTTCTTCAAAAACATGGAATGCTATTACACAAGCAAAAACATCTACGAAACAACAATTTTAATCAACAAATAGACGATATTTATAAAGGTTCCCAATCGAAAATGACTTGTTTTCAACATTTACCCAGTATTTCACAATTTGTGTACATACGATTTATATAATTAAATCAGAAAGGAAGAAAGTTACTGGAAATACCGAAATCTCCACCTGATTACTGTTCTTCCCCATATGTTAAAATGCGGATTCGTTTAATTTTAAGCCGCTGTCCATGGGATCTAATTCAATGCATCGTAATTTTAGTAATAGTCCTTATGAACGTTCATGGTGTTTATTCGTCCGAAATCTGTTTCTTATTTACGAAATGCATTGTTCAAAAGCACTTGGTACGAACAGAATATAATATAATGTACATGCTTGTTTACTCCCGAGTCATCACCAGTTGTCGTATACAGAAAATAAACGATAGCAATTTTCCAAAATGTTAATAATTTACAGATTTCATTGAGTAGTTTTTGTATTTTGTTCGGTAACATGCCCATTAAAAACACTTTCTGCAAAGTTTTATTAACATATTTCTGGACTGCTCCTTCAAAACCCCGGCGCGATCGTCAAAAATATTTAATAAAAACAAAATTGGCATTAAATCAAATTCCTGGCGGGCCATAAAATACGTTGCGGCGCTGCCTGAGAAACAAATCAATAATTTTTTTTAGCCTTAAAGGGTATATTTCAATGTGCTAGAAATCTTAGAAAAGCGTTAATGTGTAAATAAAATGAGAAACAGTCCAAGAAGAGCTTCTTCTACATACTTGCGAACAGAGTCATGATGGCGGCTATAAGGTACAGAGTGGACCTTTTGACTGCCTTCGCGGATTCCATTGGCCACAGTCCGAAAATCAGTGTAATAATGGTGAACAACTGCAGCCCCCCAGCAGTAATCATCAGTGCCACCCAGCTTCGCTCCAGACCTGATGTCATACAACACAGAAAAATATCAGTTGGGGTTTTGTTTGGAATAGTTTGACATACACATAATTTGCATTTCACGTAAAATGTACTACGGAAATCACGAATAATACAAAGAAAAGTTGACTGCACCGACATCGCTTAAGACATGAATCACTGTGAGGACTTACTCAAGTATCTGTACTCCTTGGAGGGCATGTTGTCCTCTGCCCGTCTGGTCATGTCCTTGTAGGTGTACACGCACTCACCGGCCCTGTCCTCCGCCTTTACCCCTGAAACGAGTAACAAAGTTTGCGTGAGATGTATGCAAACATTGGATAACTGGCACTTTCTACGGGAAAAATCATATGAAAATAATCTATTAGTAAAATTTTTATTTTCGCACGTTTGTTGTGAAGGGTACTGCAACAGCAAAGCCTGTGTTTAACAAGTATTGCTTATCCTCCGTTCATATTGTTTTAGAAACTTAAAACTCGTGTTTTAATTTTGGCTCATATATCATTTTACTCCGCCTAATTACATTGCAAAGATCATGAAATGTTTACGTTATATGCTGATAATGTGTTATACTGAATGCCTATTTCATTATAGTGAAAATAGAGTGATCATTCTTATATTGCCCATATGTTTACATCTACTAATAAAATTCCCGTCCATATGTATAATCGCCGCATGCACCTCTTAGCAAACAGGTGCAAATTAAAGTATTTGAAATGCTTAATCTGGCAAGAAGGAGAAACTTAAACGAGATTTCCCACCAATGTTCGGTACAGCTATAAATTAGGCTGTGTCTCTCAAAACCCTGGGCAGTGTAAAGCTTGGGCCAATTATCAGCGCCTATGACAGTTTGATCCAGACACCAATGAATGCGAAACACACCGCAGTCGTTCGTTTGTAGATCCAATTACATACCTTGAAATCGGCATTTTGCTCTCGTTGCTTCACTTTTAGTATACATTACATACAATTTACTTCATGCATACTTTATGTCGTTCCGTGCCAAGTTAGTGTCCAGAAATTATATTTATGGCTTACCGTGCGGTTGTTGAATTCACATCAAACGTAAAGAAAAAAGAATATTTGGGCAATCACAATAGCACAAAGCACGGTCCACTGCGTAATATTTCAGATTTTGATTTTTTGGACACAGACACGCAGGGCGAATAACATTAATATTATTGATATTAATGCAAGTTACAAGAAGTCTTTTGTAATGTCACTGCATGCGTACACGGTATCATTGTGTGATAGCAGCATATCTGAAAAATCCAACACGATGTCAGCGTCCTATACTGTCATTGTTTATATACACTTTTTCATACATGTACATTTCATGCTCCACATCGTCCATTGCCAAGTTTATGCCCACAATTTATAGGTATGTCTCTTAGCATGGTTGTTAAACACACATCAAACGTAAAGAAATATGCTATGCCATTATATAACACACTAACAATTACAATAGCACAAAGGATGGCTTCTTAAATATTTCATTATTGTTGGTTTTTGGACGAAGACCACCATGCAGGGAGAATAACCACCGGTAGGTATGTTGTGTGGATGCCCTTGGTAATGTCACTGCGTATGTCACTTTGTCGTCAGCTGTAAAAGTGTACATTCTAGTCAACTGAAAGCTTGATTGTTCTAACAAAACCTGCCAGTGCATTGTGGCCGTGCATTGTGGCTAATTTGGTTTTCGTGCAATTTTTTCAAATGGATGTTTGTGTGTCCATTATGGTCGCATGAAGTTAAAATATTGAAATATCCACATTGCTTTCGACAACAACTTAATAGAGTTACGAATTTGTATTTATATATCTGAAATCACCTACATTAATAGCAGCCTTATAATATTATATGCTGTTTATGTTACCCATTAATTGTTGGTATTTCATAACTGGCTACGCTAGCAATCACATTTAAATGAACAACGATACGTCAAACATGTGCATAATTGCGGTTATACTTCTTCCTGCTGGACTAATGTCGTAAATAACATGTACTGTATATTAAATTTGGTCAAAATAACAGTCGCGGTGGATAATCAAAACGGATTCTATACAAACAATATGCGTTCCCCGCCGCAGCTTCTATACGAACAGGCACCCTATTCTATACAACGAAAACGGCTGAACGCTTAACAGTCTCGTTATTGATCTGTTGTTTTTAATAAATACGTGTTCCCATAATAAATCACATTATAACGGAACATCTGATACATCAGTGTGCCATATTTTCCCGTTCTTTTATCAGAAAATAAAGTGATAGTTTCAAATGAGTCAAATACATCGCTGCGTCAACGTCAACATCATGTGCCACATTTTGGACTGAACAACCAAGCATGCAAAACGTAAATTGTACTCATTTTGGCATAAATAAAATGTCACTGTAGGCAACGGATAATAGACGATGCAAGCACCGGGTTAGTAAAGAATCACATTAAATATTATATAAACTCCAAATCTGCAGTTCCAACAATTTGGAAATACGACAATGGTGTGCTTCGGAATATATTAAACTCATCATTTAAACGGCCCGGTTTGTATAATCACACACACCTTAGACAACTTTTTAATCGGAGCGCTTTTTATTAATATTTACATAAATCTGCTAATCTGTATGCTAATAAAGAGTTTTATGCATGATCATATAAGTCTGTGAGGAAAACACTTTTGGACACTTTAGGACGATTCAATTGTAAGGGATCCAGACGTGGACAGTATATAGCAACCAATATAGTCACGGTAGTTCCACATCTTCATAACGTCCTTATATATAGGGGTAACTACTTCAAATCTGGAACATACTCGTAGTTAACAAAATGAAACATACAAACAATTCATTTTTTATTATAATGTTTAATTCATTTTCCGTGAACGTGCAAAATACACAATACAATATTTACATGAACACGTGATTTATATGTTTAATTACTTTTTCTTTAATAATTATTTTAATTCGCGTAATTTAACCTAACATTATTTCAAAATACGATTTAATATTACACAGACGTGTCATTACACAATAGTTTTACTATAATATGTCAGTCACATAATAAATTCATATGGCCTTCCAGTGAGTTTTGTAAAATGTTTGTATGAAGCTTGAATCCAGGTTAAGTCCTTGAAATTCAAATGACATGTATTGTCAGCCGATCCTGTTTTCAGCCCACCATCAACAGTTTCGGACAGGATCTGAAATTAAATCAATATTAATAAATATTTATTATTGACCTTATTAGAAGATACATGTATTAATTTTCATCTGTCTAAAAGAACTTTTGCATTGCACATTTAATATAAGTTTTGACAATCAGCAAACTTGTAGTATTAGTAGTGGTGGTGGTGGTAGTTGGGGCAGTAGTAGCAGTAGTAGTGTAGTAGAAGTAGTAGTAGTAGTAGTAGTAGTAGTAGTAGTAGTAGTAGTAGTAGTAGTAGTAGTAGCAGCAGTAGTAGAATCCCTGACGTTGAAATGCGAACCTACATGCGGACGGACATGATGGTGTTCAGACGCACTGACAAATCTAAATGCACCCATCATATTTTGTTGGTGCTGCAGGGGTGGGGCATAGGCCTACAAATAATTATTATTTCAAGCCGTCAAATATAGAATTAGCTTATATAAATACCGGGGTATATATCAGTGAAACACCAAGCGTATGTATGTAAGCTTGTCAAAATACATCCTGTGATCTCCGGTGCATTATTTCTAATACAATCAAATGTTCGTATATTATCCGTTGCATTCTTTGCTAGAAACAAACGCCAAAAACACCCATTTTAGTAAAGCTAACATGATATCAGTATGAGGCCGGTATAGTATTGCTGTTTTAGAACGATTATATCCATAAACAATGCGAGTAAAACTTTAAAAACAATAAAATAATCGCATTCGTTTGCCAAGTATAATTCTCCAACTGCTATTTGCTTTGCTTAGGTTGTGCTACATACAGCCTTTTGGACAATGAAGATCACATATATTAAATCATTATACATAACAGAGTTCCATGAAAAGCATCAATTTGATAACTTACACATTTTTCTTGGTTTCTTGTGCTTCTTTGAGGTTCGTAGCCATGTCTTAGTGTTCAGTTTTCACCATGCATGAAGAATCCGGTGCCTGTTCGCACAAAGAAGCCGGATAACGCGCATATTTGTTCGTATAGAATCTATTTTGATTATCCAGCGTGACAGTTGAAAAACTTAATCAGCATATTAAATGCTCCGAGATGCAGTTAAAAATCACAGCCTCTACGTGTTGATTTTCTTTGTAGCAATTGAATCACTGGCATTCGTGGGAAATTTCTATATATAGTGAGTACAGGTATGTCACAGTAGGATTTTTCCTTATACACCAATTCCTTAATAAAACTCTTATACCTTGCACATATTTAAAATCGTATTTTTTTTAATTATCAAAACACTATTTCTTTCACGGATCCTAAATACCCATTTATTATTTTATCACACACGTACTTGCGGGCATTATACAAAGAGACTATTGCAAAATGGCATGGCCATGAATACACTACTCTGGCCTTTATTATGCAGTGGCAATGTTTATGATTATGAACGACGTTAAGCAAAATATAAAAAAGCGTAAACACAGTCATAAGTATAAGACATACTGAGCCAGTTCTTTACAATGACAATTAGATACAATGTCGGCGACAGATATGCCTATACAAGTAGGTATACCGGTTCATGTACTGGTTTACTAAAACAGAAATATTAAAGTTATGGCTGAAACGTGTTGAAGATCAAACTGAAGAAAACTTAACAG
This sequence comes from Congeria kusceri, assembly GCA_027627225.1. NCBI lineage: Eukaryota > Metazoa > Mollusca > Bivalvia > Myida > Dreissenidae > Congeria > Congeria kusceri. The sequence goes on along the minus strand of CM051031.1, from coordinate 26,001,829 downwards.
TAATGCCGTCCTTTTGATCATTAAAACCCACGGCCATGGAGGAATTCATGTAAGCTGTAAATTTCATGAAACGGAAAAACTGACATTATATATACGTGTCAGACTACAGAAAAGTACTTTTTTACCCAGCGGGATATCGTTGTCGTAGCATCGCCTCCACATGCCGACCGAGTAGGAGAAATTCCGTCGCACTTCCGGCGTTGCATTGCCGTCTGCCGACACTTTAAACCAGAAGTCAGTGGTAATGGATGTTACAATAAGCGCCAGAGACGCCAAGATCAGACACAGAACCGTGAACAATAAGCCTAAATGACACCGCCCTAGTCGTGCCATTGTATTCCTATATTCTCTATGTCAAAAATTTAATTTGAGAAGAAATCCACATATAAAACACGACACAGGTGTTTTATTCACCTGTACACACTTAAACTCTCAACGAAATGCGATTTTGGTGGCGTACACTTAATACAGGGAGCGGTCGCGATTAAAATGTAAAACGAAGAATTTCTATTGAGAGACTTCACTCGAGTGTGTCCAAATTGTAAATATAGCCTGAATACGCCACGTCCCGCGGTTCTGTTGAACAGCTACTACATATATCGATTGAAAGCCATTATTAAGTTTATCGTAAACATGTTTAACAACATCAGATTGAAATACACACATTTGTAGGCTGTTTTAACCAGTAGCATACGACTGAATAAATTTCGGTCGCGGCTGTTGCATTATTGTATCAATGTGTAGTCATGGCTGCACTTTAACCAATATCCTGTGATTCAGATAAGGACGTGATATCATCCCATAGTCACGTGGGCATTTTTACTTTTGACCTGCCTTGTTATGTAAACCATTTCATGCCATCGTTCAGTGTTCTTGTCGTCTGCTACGTTCCGAAAAATGAATATACATCTGATAATATTACTTATTGGACGTAGACTGTGATTAACATGGTATTAACAAGCCTTCACCATGTAATATAATGCATATAAATCCTAGCATCTGAAAACATTTCAATATATATTATAGTTTATATTGACTCCTTTAACCTGATGATGTGCGGTAGTTACCGGTAATTAAAATGTAAATAACACATATTCATGCATTTATCTTATATTGGGCATCCTACATTGGGTTTTGCAAACTCGGTTTGCACGGGTTTGCTTTTTTTGCTGGGACCTATATAGGCTTGCTTGTTCGGGACCTATATGGGCTTTCTACGTGGGGCCAATATGGGCTTACTTGAAGGGCGCGCATTTTAGCTTTCTTGCTGGGACCCATATGGATTTGCTTGCTTGCCTGGGACCCAACATGGTCTAATATGGGCAAGACAACGCATATGGGGCCCATGTGGTATATCAGCCCAGATGAAGCCCATATCGGAACCACATGGGATGGATGGCTTGATGGGACCGATATGGGCATACTAGCTGGGAACCTATGTAGCCTTGCTTGCTTAGTCCAATATGGACCCGATATGGGCAGAAAAATATTATATGGGTCCCACATGAGGCCGATATGGTATATTTTCCCAGGTATAGCCTATTTTGGGCCCAGATGGGCTTGCATCCTGGGTTACGGTTCAAAATTGCGAAAACTGTTCAGTATACCACAAAAATAACGGTGAAAATAACACCTTCTAACGCCGTTTATTCGTCGAATTAAGGAATCGCATGGGTTGATTATCATTTGGCAATACATTTACTTTGCTTATTGGAACTATTGTTCACAATCGTTCTCAATGCCCTCTTATTTGAACGACGTTATTCATTGTTGAAATAACAAACATACATTCTCAGATCCACCACGTTCGACAAGGACTGTTTAACTATGGAAACACATTTTCGATAATAGTGCAAAGAATATATTGAATGTTATTCCGACATACCATCTGCTTTATACATTAGCATGACTCTAAAACCAACCGCATTAGTGAAATACATGTACATGCAAGTACTAATATGCCAAGTGTGCTCATGTGAAGGTAAACATTTCATTATGTACTCGTAGATAAAACTGCATGACCAACTGGAATGCATGCATTTAATATGAGCTACATAATTGTTAGTTTTCCTTCTCTATACAGAATATCCATGCAGTTGTATACCATAAACCGTGCATAATTTTCAACCATAGCGGTTGATATACATTACCCGTATATAGGTACACGAATCATAATTATATCTCCATTAATGAAGATATATTCAGGAGTCTACGCGTGTACCTAAATGTGCGGGTAATGTATATCAACAACATACACAGTATAAAAGCGTACAGTGAGTTAAACCGGAAGTTGGTGATCTGTACGACGATGATCAATTAGTTGTAAACAGCAGAAAACGCAGTAAGTGACACACATTTTTAATTTAATATTTTAATTCGAAGCAGAATATAAATAAAATTAAGTTCTCCGAACACATAAAATGACATTACGTAATATATTCTGTCGGTTATGCCTAGTATCTTAAGAGTACTTGTTTTAGCACACATGATCACTTAATTAGGGTTTCGATTTTTGAAATGAAAATAATAAGTTTGTAGCCGTATATTTCATAGTTATGATGGTTGTTGGTGTATTTTTGTGTAAAAACTGATACGTACATCACTTACAAGTCAAGCAATATTCATTTTATTAAAGAGAACAGGTTTTGCTTGGAGAAATGAAACATTTTGTCCAACCACCCAACGTGACTCGACTGTACGACTAATTGCAAAATGTCAAACTTAGACTGTACTATTAGTTGCACATGAAAACGATCTGAACGGTTATGTTCAAAAGTATTTATAACTTGATTTAATGTGTAAAAGTCAATTTATGTTAATTTTCTCTGTCCGCATTGTCAAGACGATAATTTTATATGTAAGAATGTAATAATTTTAAAACCAAAATCATAAGTTAATTGTAGTTGTTTTACTGAAAATAAAACGAAAGTGTGTAAGTTATATTTATTGTAGAAATGCATTTTAATTTGATCCTGTTGTATTTCATGTACTTCGACAACTGAGCAAGTGGATGTGAATCAAAGATGAATCCAAACCAACAGGAGAAACGCCAGAACCACCACTCAGCATAAGTGAGGTCTGCGACATGAACAGAAAAATGAAACAATTTGCGGTGAAAAAGGGACACCATAGGCTTCTACAGTCATTAATGGACACTATAGTGATGAATTAGGGGAGATTACAATAAAGGAGAGAAAGTGACGCAAAGATTGAGACCCTGTTAGTGAATGAATATCAGCGTGCGTATGCTTGTGTGTGTGTGTAAATATCATATTATATTATATTAAAATAAATGTATGCAAATACATGTATGTTTATATGTTATGTTTATACATATATACAAATCTATAATGTAAATTCACGTATTCTTCCTTTATTCTTTATGAACATACAAAATGTATATGAGTATATGATACAGCATGATTACTAAGGTACATCACATACATACATTTACAACCAACAACCAGCTGCCTGTGCAAGTCACACTGCATTAAGTGACGACCTGTGTAAGAGACCACTTTTAAGAATCGCCACGGGTGGTCTCGTAAGACAGGTTAGATTGTGCTTTGCATGTGAATTGCGTCACTGAATATAAATATGCATTGTTTCAATGAGATATATTGTTTCAATAAAAAAACTACTTTAATATTTTTTGTCCGAGTATGTTTTTATAACAACTAAATGTTTGTTGTTATAACTTCATGTAAAACCAGTGTTCATGTACATATTTTTATATGTAACAAAACAACAAGAAAAGAAGTTCCATTTAAGCCAGACTGAAATGAGCAATTGTCATCATTTCAAACGACCCAGAGTTATCATCCATATTTTCCACTCGCTCACAAAAAGCCTGAAATGAATAAAGAACATTTAATTGTTGACTTTGCTGTAAGATCTCCATGTTGATTGTCATGGAAAGCTTAGTTGCTCTAGGACAGAATAATTAGATCTGCAATTTTATTTTGAATGGAATATAATACTAGTTTTAAAAAAATACTAGTTTATCTTGAGATTTAAACATTCTTTTTTAGGGACGTACACACATTCGGACGTACAGAAGAACACGCGCGATTCCTATAAAGCAAAATAATGTATAATAAATATCGATATGTCACCACTAATTGACACTGTCGAATAAATTTATTATTTATTAGGCATAAATAATACATGCACATGTAACTAAATAATATTTACGTACAATTATATAATAATTATCAAGGAAGATCGAACATTTCTTACATATGTGTCGATCACTAATGGCAACTAAGCGTACAGAATTTTATTTCAATCGCGCACAGTCGCAACTAGGCGTACAGTCAATCAACAAACAGTGACTGAATAAAACGGTAATTATCTAGAATATTACAAAGATAATCCGTTATCATGTAATGTCTATAGTTTAATATGTGTTTATACGTGTTAAGCAACACACAGGTTTACACATCTACGCTAAATCCAAAGAATAACATGGAAATTAAATCAATTTTTTTCGATCGTTTCAACATATTTGCAGTGATAAACTACCGATTTCTCAACGAAAACACGATGTCCACACAAATTACAAAGCATTCATGTGACAAATAGGACAATAATTAACATAAACGTTTAAATCGTGTTACATTCTGCCCTAAAGTAAAAGATAATATCAAAAATTGTGTCAAAGTACAGATCACCAACTTCAGGTTTAGCTCACTGTACGATTATACACTGTGACATAGATAAAATGTAAAATTTATTCCAACCCATGTTCGCTTTATTATTTAATACATATTAACGCACATTTATTAGTAGTCACACCGTTCATATATTGTATTTAGTCCGTAACTTAAGACTGTGCTGCCAACTAACGGACACAATGTTTTCAGGAATAAGAAGCTTTATTGCAGTCTTTGGGATTTTGTGTCTACTTTCCTGGTGAGATTCAGCTTTATTGCAGTCTTTGGGATTTTGAGTCTACTTTCTTGGTAAGATTCAGTTTTATTGCAGTCTTTGGGATTTTGAGTCTACTTTCTTGGTAAGATTCAGTTTTATTGCAGTCTTTGGGATTTTGAGTCTACTTTCTTGGTGAGATTCAGTTTTATTGCAGTCTTTGGGATTTTGAGTCTACTTTCTAGGTGAGATTCAGCTTTATTGCAGTCTTTGGGATTTTGAGTCTACTTTCTTGGTGAGATTCAGCTTTATTGCAGTCTTTGGGATTTTGTGTCTACTTTCTTGGTAAGATTCAGTTTTATTGCAGTCTTTGGGATTTTGAGTCTACTTTCTTGGTGAGATTCAGTTTTATTGCAGTCTTTGGGATTTTGAGTCTACTTTCTTGGTGAGATTCAGTTTTATTGCAGTCTTTGGGATTTTGAGTCTACTTTCTTGGTAAGATTCAGTTTTATCGCAGAAGGCTTAGCATTGTTAGTCATGCATGTAACTGGATTAGACTCTTTCAGAAAGGCACTTTTCAGCAGTGATATGTAATATGTTCAATACGTTCACAGTTACAAAAACAATGGCAATAAGCCGTGTATGGTGGCAAAAGTAAAACTAAAAGGTCAGGAAAACAACAATTAAAAGTTATTTCAAATAAACCCTATTCGTAGTTTGGATACTAGTGATGGCAAAATCGATTATGATAAATCACATTTCGCATAAAATAAGTTTTAATTTGTACATGTATACACGCAATACTATTCAAGTCATTTTGCATGTTCACGTTTTTGAGCAGTAAATTTGCCGCTTTGCAACGGTGTAAAGAATACGTTTCATTCGTTTTGACTTACCACTTTTTGTATGCATACGCTATAGGTTGTACACTATAAATGTTAGACGGTGTTCGTATAAAGCGTCATTTGCATGAGCACATACATACGTCACAAGCTGATGTTCCTACAACATAGCTGTAATTGTGCCTATCAAATAAGTTTGTATTACTGTTAACGCAGTATTTTCTGTGTTGCTGACTTTCCTTTGAACATATTTTTTTATTTTTTTTTAAAAGAATGCTTAAAATATATTTCTTGGATCTATTTACCAATGCATTTAATATAGCATGTATTACTTATTCTGATAAAAATCCGCCACTTCTTCACGAAACTGGCATTATTTGTTTCCTAACAGGTCTCTGTACACGGTCACCGTATCTCAAATCAGCAGCATCGAGAAAGCGTTCGGTCTCAGCAGCTCAGAGACGGGGTGGCTTCTCACGGTCTGGGAGATCGGGTACGTGATTTGTACCGTGTTTGCCAGCTACTTTGGCCCCAGGGTCCATCTAGCCAGAGCCATAGGTGTCGCCACTATATTATGTGGAATCTCGGCGTTTGTCTTTGCTTTGCCGCACTTCGTCGCTTTCACCGATGGCGTGGAGTATATAAATGGCGGAAATATGACCAATGTTTTGAAAGCTGGCGACTTCAATGCAGATAAATTGTGTATGGTACACCCGAACGCTACTGCATATGACATGGACGTGAACGACGTGTTAAAACGGAGGCAGGTGCCCGCACAGTCGAACAAGATGCTGGCCTTCGCGCTGTTCAACCTGGGTATGATTCTGCAAGGCATTGGCAAGGCGCCCTGCTACCCGTACTCCTCGCAGTACGTTGATGATAATGTCGACCCGAAGAAAACAGGCTTCTATATCGGTAAAGAGAATTAACTTTGTCACTCTGTTATTTTCTTTGTTTCCTATGCATCAACAAATGTAAATCTACATATTTTAAATGTATACTTACATATCGAGTACAAGCGAATTAGTATCATGCCTTAAGGTATAAATATAATAATGACGATGCATAAGTTGACAACTTTTATTGAAAAAAAGTGCTGAAATGTATCCCACTTGCATGTACACAGGAATCGTCACCAGCATTGGCATATTCGGGCTTGTGGTGGGGTACGGAACCGGAAGTCTGACAAGTAACGTGCATGTTACTCTTAAAGGTACCGCGTGGTGTTGTGAATACTGTTTATTTATATTGGTTTCCATGGTTGTGTTAAAAGGGGAACGAATCGCTTTGTCATGTACTTGATCGAAACAACGAATAAGAATATATTGCCATCAGATATCATAATAAAAACAACTACACAGAAGACGAAAACGAGATATGGGCAATTAACAAGCTGGATATTTTCTACGATTTGCAGTTACTGAAGATAGGATTTAAATATCAATCATCAGTCTCGTTTAATTTTCATATATTGTTATTTTCTTGTACAAGTTTGTACTGCTCTAACACGTAGCTTTTAAAGATAATAATTGTGTATTTTATAGTTTTCTAAATATATCATTTATTTGATTGACGCATTCACATCCATAAAAAGACAACTATAACAATATCGACGACTATATGCAGAAGAAAGCTTATTAAATACTTATTAAAATAATGAGTATGTGTTCACCCTAGAGACGCCGCTGTCATCTAAAGACCCGAGATACATAGGGGCGTGGTGGCTAGGGTTTATCATCGTCGGTGTAGCAAACTTGGCCATTTCTGTCCCCATGTTATTTTTCCCGAGGCGCCTGAAGCACAAGAAACACAATAAGACGCATGAAGCTGCAGACTCAAATCCCGGTCCTCGAGCGGTCGGGACAGTCAAGGCTGAACTAAAATGTAACCGGTGTTCAAATTATGCAATTATGTGTTTTAAAGGTTTCTTGATACAATTCTGCTACACAGTTTACACTACACGTTACTTATTTTACAATATCGGGGTTTAAGCAATAATTCACGCGTGTCTTTTCTTAATTATATTCTGAACATTTGAATGTAAAATAAATGACTAACAAGCTCTAAACACATATACAGTAGTCAGAAGTATAAAGAGTCAAGCGAAAACAAAATTGTACATGACTATGTATTACTCGTATTAAACGACTGGAAACATTTTGCACATTTTCTGTTTCATAAAAAGCTTTGTTCTATTTAGATGTTGCCACGACGTTGATGACCATCGCAAAGTCGACAGGATATGTGTTCACACTGATTGCTGCATGCTTCAATATTATGTCTAATGCCGTGTTTCTCGGGTTCGAACCAAAGTACATGGAGACACAATTTGGCGTCCCGTCCTGGAAAGCAAGTATTGTAGTTGGTACGTGCAATCACACTTTCCTACGCAAAATTTATCATTTTGCACTGTTATTGTCCATAATGAATTCTACATTCATAACATATTGCTTTACAAAACTAGAAAACATTCGGAGAGCACAGACCTGCGGCAATGCAGGCAGTTTTCCCTATCTCGCAATAATAAATACATATTTTACAAACAGTCTTGATCCATACGCTGAGTCGACTCATTTGTCCATTGTGCCATTTTAATCTTCAAGACTTTCCTTAGAAGCTGTGTGCATACAAGTCAAGCAAAAGATGCAGTAGAGAAAGACGTAGCAATAAGACACAAAAAACACGTATTAAATCGGACAGTATTGAAGACAGGTTTAAAATAAGTCAACATTGTCTTAAATAAGCAGACAAGCATTTGCCGATAAAGGCAAAAAATCTCTCAAACTTTTTTACACGTATTCTTCTAGCAACTCTACATATTTCAGGTGTAATCAGCATTACCTCCTTCAGCATAGGTAGCCTGCTAGGTGGCTTCGTAACGCGCCGGTGGAATACGACGCCATACCACCAGATCATGACCATTATAGTCCTATGGGCCACTGTGACCATGCTGTTGGCAGTTGCCATGGTGATGGGATGTGGCAGCCAGTCTGTGCATAACCCGCTAGATAATGAAACGTAATTTTATTTTAATTATTTAAATGTTTATCCATGACTATATACATGTATATACACAAATATTTCATGTAGTACATGTTTCAAAGTAAAACAATAGATAGTATAATAAACTTTGTCATATGAATAGGTTTTAGTCAATCGATGTTCAACCTTAACCTTAGAACTATGGTTCGTTTGAGCATTTGTGTACCAAGTCCAAAGGTTCTTTATTTTTAGAGGATGAGGTCAACATATCAGTCTGAACACGATGTTTAGGTTAAACAGGTGTTTTGTACGATAATTCGAAGTCAAACACTTGAAAGTGGGTTTTGTTTTAGGCTGGCCGCCTCTCTGTCGTGTTCGTGCAACCACACTGAGTTCTTGCCGATCTGCAGCGAGGGCGTGAACTACTTCTCCCCGTGTCATGCGGGCTGCACAAACACGTCCGCCGGGGTAGGCGTTGCTTTTGTTGAAGTTGTTACAACTGTCCCACTATAAACTACCGTAGAAGTAATCTTATAAGTTGCACAATTTACGTAATAAGTATAAATGAATTACACTACTAACTGCTTTCCATTAACGTCAAAATATTTGACAAGCGAGTAGCTGCGTTTTATAATAATAGCATGTGACAGTCGGGTTAAACTTGTAACGTCATAACATGTAACTAGAGGGTATGACATCAAACCATGTAGCAAGTGGATAGTTAACAGGATTCAACATCATAGGATGTGACAAGCGATCAACTACATTTTAACACGTACCATACCACGTAACAAGTGGGTAGTTGCGTACGGATGTGACAAGCGGGCAATTACATTTTTAGCATCATACCACGTAACACGTACCAATTAGCGGGTAACTACGTTTTAACATCACACGGGCGTGTGCATACGTGTGTGATCCTGCTTTCTCTTGCAGATATTTTCGGCGTGCGTATTGATTCCCGGCGGCTCAGCCGTCGGTGGCCTGTGCGATGACAGCTGCAGCATGTTATGGCCGTACTCCGTGGTCAAGTTCATCATGAACCTCGTGGACGCGACAGCTTCAATCCCTATATTCCTTGTGTTCTTGAGGTAGTGTATACACATAAATTGTACACAGCTCATCAATGATTGTTTTGTATGGTTGTATATGTATTGTTAATTAAAACCCATTGTATGTAAAAAATAAATAAAAATGAAGCATTATACATCTTGAAATTCGTTTCAAAATGTGTTGTATTTGCAACCGTTTTACAAATACGAGAGACACTACTAATTACTTAAAGCCTCATTTAAGGTGAAAATTGTCAAATTTATATTAAAGAATGAAAACATGTCTGGTAAAATTGTATTATTGTATGTGTAAGCTTCTATTATACCCAACGTCAGGAAACTATTTGATTTTTGAATACCGTTTAAAATAAAAACACCGATCCTCCAAGTAAACTGTTTATAAACACTGGCTTTGTTTATTTGCTAGTGTGGTGATTTTCACAAGGTCCATGCTTTTCATAAATAACTGTACTGCTAACAGTAGTCATTTGGCATAAACTGGAAATGTCATTTTGAGGGCCGTCTCTAAAACGTTTTGTACAGTGGTTGAAGTTTAAATATACAATACATGCAACGAACTAAAAACCACTTGGTAAGTTTCTGACCACTGTAATAAGTAAATTTGCATAGAAAAACCATGTTGCTCTGTGTATAATTACCTCTGTTTTCTCAATGTGTTGTACCAATGTCTTTATTCAATTCTGATACTAGTCTAGGTTTATTAGACGACCCTCGAAATTGAAACACTTCACTTACCACAATAACGGGATTTTCCATGCAAAAATCATGCGTAGGATTTGCATTCCTGTTGCGGGAAACTAGGACACCAAAATGTCTTTAAATGTAAACAATCAAGTGGAAATAAAACGAGTCAAATTTCATTTATTTTAAGAAAATGTAAACTAGTGTTTGGTCATAATGTTTTATTGTATGTGTTGATTAAATCTTAGTTAAATATTGGTGGTTGTCTTAACTTGCAGCACCTTGTGTGTACCTTTAAAACACATGTGCAACATGCGCGTATAGATCGCCTCTATAATTATATAAAAGCAATATTGTTCAACCTCCGGTGTTTGTTCTGAAAACAAAACATATTAATAAATAAGTATAATGTAGTATTATACAAGTTATGTTAATACTAAGTTCTGTTCAGGTCTGCCGGTGAAGAGAGGAAGACGATGGCTCTGGGAGTGAGTGCTGCAGTTATCTCGCTGGGAGGTAGGGACACATTGCAGTGGATTGGCGCACATTGATATCTTCAAACAGTAAACTTACAAGGGAAAATTGTTATTCACTGTAAACTAGACATGTGTCCGTAGGACACGGATGCCCCCACATTCCGCTGCTTGTCACAAAACTCTGCCCATGTCTGAAAAAATGCACCAAAATACCCAGGTGCACAAGTTCACTTGTTGATTAATGTGTATATAAAGTTGCACCACTCCAGCAGTAATACTCTGAGTTATGCGCGACACAAGTAAAAAAATATCATTTTTTGCTAAAAAAGGGCCACAACTCCGCTGATGTCGGAAAAAATGCATAAAAACGTATAAAGTTTCATCACTCTAGCAGTTAGTTAGACTTTTTGAGTTATGCGCGACACAAAAATCCGACAGACGGACGGACGGACAAGGGCAAATCTATATGAACCCCCCCCCACCTCTAAAGTGGGGGCATAAAAATATTTGCATGTAAAGTTTAATTATTTGCATGTTTGCATGTTTTAGCATTCATGCTTTCTTTCTCTTCGCTCATTCAAGAAGATTATTTTACATGGCTTATAATTATCTTTTCGTAGGACTAATTATGGTAATATAAAATGTTTCATTTGTCGTATATTATTACATATACAAACATTGTTGGATTCTACTCAACCACCGTCTTCGCCTCTAGCGTGGTTACCCGGCCCAGTAATTGGTGGAAAGTTGATTGACAGCTCGTGTCTGATCTGGAACACCGCCTCTACATCCAGTCTGTTCTGTTCCCACTACGACATCGCGGATCAGCGTTACAAGCTGCACGTCATGATGATTGGTAACACATACAATATAGCTTTCGGCGTGGCTGGTCTATGATCATGGGCCACGTGCATTGCAATACATATAAACCATTCTCATTAAAAAGTACTAACAAAACGTTTGACACTCCAGTTTAGGTGCTGGTTTATTAACAATGTTATTCTTACACTTTAGCTAGTCGTAATTATGGCTATATATTTCTCTCATTGGTTCTGTCAAATGTTCTAGAAAACAGTTGCATCTTAACACATAGTACCAAATGCAACAGGACTTAAAATAGCGAGCTTTTCTAATCTAACATGTAACATTCTTTACCTTACAGGCCTACGGGTAGTCGGTCTGCTTGTCTCGACAGTTTCGCTGCTGAGTGCCCGGAAACTCAAGTCCTGGGGCCACCAGGCTGCAGCAGACGACAGACAGATGGAAAGCCCAGAGGTTCAACAGGCCCTTAACTCAAAACCGAACTGTGCACCGCTCTCTCCCGACTGATATGCGCGACCCTTTGGAGCAGATTTATGCGTGCATGGGATACATGTTAAATGTAATACATTTCGTACTTTTATCATTGTAAATTCACTATTCTCAGATACTAGGAATATTATTTTATTAAATAACAAGAGATGTTTGTAAAACATGTATGCCCCCCCCCCCACCTTGCAGCCTTTGTTCATCACAGAAGTGTACTGTTTCTGAAAAATCTAAGCTGAGACATCTTGATAGGAGTTGTCTTCTCTGCAAGAGCATTCTTCCTATCAAATTTGACGACTCGACCCAAGTATTCAGTAATTATTACTATGTAATAGGTCATCTACTCAAACTGACCATTGTACCTATATAGTTTGAGGACCATGTACCAATGGTTCATCTGTTATTAAGTGGAAATGTTTTTTTTACAAGCCCCTGTGACCTTGACCTTTGATCTCAAAGTCGATAGGGGTCTTCATTCCCTCAAAACTAACAAGCATACTAATTTATATGATCCTAGGTTAAAGCGTTCTCTAGATATTGTGTGGAAACGGTTTTCATGTTACAAGCCCCTGTGACCTTGACCTCTAACTGTTTGACCTCAAAATCGATAGGCTTCTTCCTTTCCTCCCGAGTAGCATACTAACTTGGAAGATCATAGGTCAAAGCGTTCTCTAGATATCCTGCGGAAACAAAATGGTCTACAGAGAAAACAGTTTTCATGTTACAAGCCCCTGTGACCTTTGACCTGTAGACCTAAAAATTGATAGGCGTCTGCCTTTCCTCCCGAGTAACCAGCATACCAACTTGGATGATCGTAGGTCAAAGCGTATTCTCCAAATCATGCGGAAACGAAATGGTCTACAGAGGAAACAGTTTTCATGTTACAAGCCTCTGTCACCTTGACCTTTGACCTGTTGACCTCAAAATTGATTGGCGTCTTCTTTTCCTCCCAAGTAACCAGCATACCAAGAGCGTTCTCTAAATATCGTGCGGAAACGAATTTAATGTTACAAGCCCCCGTGACCTTGACCTTTGACCTGTTAACCTCAACATCAATAGGCGTCTTTCTTTCCTCCCAAGTAACCAGCATACCAACTTAAATGATCGTAGGTCAAAGCGTTCTCTAAATATCGTGCGCAAACGAAATGGTCTACGGACAGACCGACCGACCATCCGACCGACCGACCTACCGACGGACAGGTGCAAAGCAATATACCCCACTTCTTCGAAGGGGGGGGGGGAGGGGCATAATAAAAGACAATATTTGCTTGAGAATTTTGTTCTTTTACGTGAAACAATAAAAAAAATCCATGAAATCGAACCAAAAACGATCTTAAACCATATGACCCTGCCCGGAAAAGGAAAACAATGCTGAATAGGATTCTTTAGTTTCATGATACAATGTAAACGCGATAGGCGATCCAAATCCAACATCTAAATGCATTGATTGGAAACAAATACATATTAATCTGTATATATATGGTTGACATTTATGGAAACGTCTATTAGGTCCAAAATACATTTGATAAATCTGCAGAAAATTGTAGTCTAACCAGTAAACACCAGACGTATTGACTTTAGCAACAACTTTCCAGCTATTTAACAACGGTTACACATATGTCGGAAAACGTTAACGCACTAATGTCGGAAAGAATCGACAAAAGAATAATATATTTCGGCTATGTAATAAGTATGTGGATATGTAACACGAGGGTTGAGAGGATTTTGCACATTGCAACTTTTGTGAAATTATGCACAATTTTCTGCGCTATTGGCCAGTACTGTATATCCGTGTATTATAAGATTGAGATACAATCAGTGGCAAAAAGTATTTGTGGAAAGAAGGCCATCTTGGATTTTAATGAAAATGTGTAGGCTTTGTCTTCCTTATATATACCTTAGTTACCTCATAAATCAATGCCATTTTTAGTTGTTGGTGTCATCGATGTTGTAACATAATTGATTAAAATGTCAAATAAATTTCCTGGCAATTAAATACGGCGTCCTTTCGCCATTTATAATTTTGTGCGGCTGACTGTATGTGCCCATCCAGTATAACGCCAATAAGCCGCTTTAAGTACACCGACACTGGTTTGATCATGTGTACCGGTAGCTGGATCCTCGCTTAGCGTCTTGACGGGTGATGTTTGCTGCTGTTAAATAATTTATGGTTGGTTTTAGACATCGACTGTTTCTAATGTCAGGTGAGACTGGAGCCAGATGGAACAAACTATGCAGAAATGTATAACGTCGTTATTGGCATAATGTCTGCGAATTTTCAAAAGCACATGACTGTAATTTTCATTCTGTTTGAGAGCTTCGAGCAAGCTCACTTACTGAATCAGGGCCTTAAAAAGTGGATGTGACAATGAACACGCCAAAAGCATCTTAAGGCGGGAGTTTTTTTATTTCTTGGTTCTCGGATCCGACGACCCGATTTTTTCCAAAAAGCAAAAAAAAAACTAAAATAAAATTGTAGAATGTAACCGGTATCATAAAAATGACCTTGTGAAAGGGTTTCAACCTGTTACACGGAATGCAAAAAAACATTAATGTCATGGTTATCATGTAGGGATTAAGTTAATGTTGATATGATTTTTGTAAGTAATAATGCATTAAGATTTTAATATCAATGCCCATTTCCATTTGTAACATTCTAGTCATTAATTTACTCAATTCTGTGTTGTTGTTTTTTTTTTTTATGTTTTTCCCCCCTCAAACCGGACACTTTTCCAAAAATGTCCAAGAACCAAGAAAAAAAAAACTCTGGCCTAAGCTGTGTAACATTTAACAATGACTGCGGGGCACGTTAAAATACGTTTTATAAATACGAGTTTCCGCAGTTTTCGAAAAATATGCCAGTCATCGGGTAAAAAACAGAAACTGTACGAGGCAGAATGCTACACTGCTCTCTGCATCTCCAAAAGAGGGTTATTAACCCGTTGGCAAGTACAGTACCATTTTCGAACTCGGTCGAGATATCATCAGAACAAATGTTCTGACCAAGAGTTTGATGTTAATTGGGCAAAAAATGACACTTCTAGTGTTCACAAGCTTTTTCTTCAATTCGACCTAGTGACCTAGTTTTTGACCCCACATTACCTAGTTTCGAACTCGGCCGAGATATCATTGGCACAAAGGTTCTGAGCAAGTTTCAGGAAGATTGGGCAGAAAATGTGACATCTTGAGTCTTAACAATATTTTTGTTCAATTTGACGTAGTGACCTAGTTTTTGACCCCACATGACCCAGTTTCGAACTCGGCCGAGATATTATTAAGACAATTGTTCTGACCAAGTTTCAAGAAGATTTGGCAAAAATAGTGACTTCTAGAGTGTTAACAAGCTTTTTCTTCAATTTGACCTTGTGATCTAGTTTTTGACCCCACATGACCCAGATTCAAACTCAACCGAGATATCATCAGAAGAAATGTTCTGACCAAGTTTCATGAAGATTTGGCAACACATGTGACTTCTGGAGTGTTAACAAGCTTTCTATTCAATTTGACCTAGTGACCTAGTTTTTGACCCCACATAACCCAGATTCAAAATCGGATGAGATACCATTGGGACAAATGTTCTGACCAAGTTTCATGAAGATTGGGCAAATATGTGACTTCTCGAGTGTTAACAAGCTTTTCCTTCAACTTGACCTAGTGACCTAGTTTTGACCTCACATGACCCAGATTCGAACTCAGTCGAGATATCCTTAAGACAAATGTTCTAACCAAGTTTCATGAAGATTGGGCAAAAATTTTGACTTCTAGAATGTTAACAAGCTTTTTCACAATTTGCCCTAGTGATCTAGTTTTTGACCCCAAATGACCCAGATTTGAACACGGCCGAGATATCATTGGAACAAATGGTCTGACAAAGTTCCATGAAAATTGGGAAAAAAATGTGATTTCTAGAGTGTTAACATGCTTTTTCTTCAATTCTACCCAGTGACCTAGTTTTTGACCCCACATGACCCAGATTTGAACTTTGTTGAGATATCATTAAGACAAATGTTCTGACCAAGTTTCATGAAGATTGGGCCCAAAATGTGACTTCTATAGTGTTATCAAGCTTTTTCTTCAATATGACCTATAGTGACCTAGTGTATTTGGAAACAATTTATTTCAATAGGATTCATAACTCTGTCAACATTTAGTGGTTTGTAACCATAGTTGAACTTGATCTGTATTTTATGATGTTACACCTGTGTACCAAAAATAATTTAAATATGTGAAGCCTCTTATGAGTTACTGTCCATGTTTTTCAAAAATTTAAGTCAAAAAGGGGCCATAACTGTGTCAAAATTTAGTGGTTTGTAACTAAAGTCGAACTTGACCTGTATATTATGATGCATGTGTACCGATGATTATTTAAATATGTCAAGCCATTGTTGAGTTATCATCAGGAAACCTTGTTTTAGGGAATTTAAGTCAAAAAAGGGCCATAACTTTGTCAAAATTTAGTGGTTTGTAACCAAAGTCGAACTTGACCCGTAATTTATGATGCTACACATGTATACCAAGAATTATTTGAATATGTCAAGCCATTCTTGAGTTATCGTCCGGAAATCATTTTTTTAGGGAATTTTAAGTCGAAAAGGGGCCAAAGGCTAAACTTTGTTTGTGGAGGTATAACTATGATTTTGTATAAAAGTAAATTGCTTTAATACGTCTAAGTATTAGAATCATTTCGTAAATTGGATTGAAATTTTGAAGGGTACGGTATTTTGAATAAACAGCTTTAATAATTAATAAATATCGATTAAAGAAATGTATCAGTTACAAAGATTGAACTTTTAATATTGCTCGTATTTTATATCATTCGATTGTTTGTTATTGATTTTAAAATTAACGTGTCCCATGAATTTTTGATTGCTACAGGCTCATAATTATGCCCCAATTAAGAGTCACCTTTGATTTTTTTTCATTGAGTCGCAGACGATAAGCGTTTGTTATTTTATATTTCAATGGTCAAATAATCAATAAACCCAATGTATAAATATGTTGTAAGAGAATAAGTATGTACATACGCGGTAAGGAAAAATATTATTTATAGTTATAAATATAAAATAGTCGTTAAATGCATTTCTTTATAAGTTCAAAGTAACACATCATATAAATAAATATACAAAAGTAACGTTCATTTGGTGGTTTACTATTGTGTATATCTTCCAGTTTGTGCAAGACCTGACTTAATCTGGCAAATTATAAACGCATACCTCTATGAAACAAAATCTAATTACCGGTATACTTCGTATTCTAGTTTAAGTTAAAAAAACTCTTAACAGAGATGATAGTCATATTATTATTAGTATATTATTATTTTTATTTACAACTGTAATTTTTATTTCATTATTGGTTATGGTTAAATTCGAGTACCTTTTAAATCGATGCATTGTTAATAATTTGGTCACACTCTTCAGTCGCGACCGGTACTTCAAATGTAAATTAAGAGAATTAAAATGATCAAATAATTTCTGTATGAAGATATTTTCAGATTTTACAATACTTATCACAGGCCCGTGGTAGTGGTGTCTTATATATCTCATAGTTACTGGTTATAATAATGTCCTTTGAAGATTGTGAAGCCAACAGTATGACTAGAATAATGATGAAGGTGGTGGTAGAACCTAACATTTCTCATGGTTAGGTTATAATAATTGCCTGTCAGGATTGTAAGACAATGTCTATGTTGGAATAATGATATAGGTTGTGGTGGTAGTGGTGTCTTATATTTCTCATAGTAAGGATATAATAATTGCCTGTGAGGATTGCAGGATCAACTCTATGACTAGAATAATGATGAAGGTTGTATTGGTAGTGGTATCTTATATATTTCATGGTAAGGTTATTATAATTACATGAGATGATTGTAAGATCAACCCTATCACTAGAATAATGATGGTGGCGGTGGCGTCTTATATTTCTCATGGTTAGGTCGTAATAATAAAAATGCCAGTGAGAGAGGTAAGACCAACTTATTGACTATAATAGTGATGATGGTGCTGGTGGTGTCCAATATTTCTCATGGTTTATAGGTTATAATTATTACAAGTGAGAAAGGTAAGGACAACTTGTTTACTATAATAATGATGATGGTGGTGGTGGTGTCTAATGATGGTGGTGGTGGTGTCTAACATTTCTCATGATTATGTTATAATAATTGCCCTGTGAGAATGATAAGACCAACATATGAACTAAATTATTGATGATGGTGGCGGTGTCCTATATTTCTCTACAATAATGATAATGGTGGTGGTTGTGTCTTATATTTCTCATGATTAGGTTATTATAATTGCCTGTGAGAATGGTAAGACCAGCTTATTGGCTAAAATAATGATGATGATGATGGTGGTTGTGTGTTATATTTCTCGGGGTTAGGTTATAATAATAACCAGTGAGTATTGTAAGACAAACTTTTTGACTATAATAGTGATGATGGTGTGGTGGTGTCTTGTATTGCTCAAATCTAACTAAACAATACCAGTAAGCGCTCAAATATAACCAATACCAGTAAGCGCTCAAATCTATCTAAACAATACCAGTAAGCGCTCATATCTAACTAAACAATACCAGTAAGCGCTCAAATCTAACTAAACAATACCAGTAAGCACTCAAATCTAAGTAAACAATACCAGTAAGCGCTCAAATCGAACTAAACAATACCAGTACGCGCTCAAATCTAACTAAACAATACCAGTAAGCGCTCAAATCTAACTAAACAATACCAGTAAGCGCTCAAATCTAACTAAACAATACCAGTAAGTGCTCAAATCTAAGAGATAAACAACGCGATTTGATAACAAGCTGCTTAAAGAAGCTGAACAACCGGTCATTCCTTTAAAGACTGTTTTATTAAAAAATAACATTTTTCAAGATTTGTATTGTCAACTTTCCGATAATATATCTTGGTAGTAATGATAGCTTTTTGCTCTCCAGAAGAATTTAATGTCTCACTGAAATTGGCAACGTATCTTCCAATTAACAGCTATGATTTCAATTGTGCATGTATTTTCACTTATAATTTAATTTGGTTGTAACTGTTGACTAGGCGACTGTACATGATTGGGTTTATTGAATTACACTCAGCTTGACTTAAAATTTTGACTGAGTGAATAATGTGTGTAATCATGTGTGTTGTTAGGTTACTCTGGATGAAATACATCAACTGGTATAAAATGTATCAGTTACAAAGATTGAACTTTTAATATTGCTCGTATTTTATATCATTCGATTGTTTGTTATTGATTTTAAAATTAACGTGTCCCATGAATTTTTGATTGCTACAGGCTCATAATTATGCCCCAATTAAGTGTCACCTTTGATTTTTTTTCATTGAGTCGCAGACGATAAGCGTTTGTTATTTTATATTTCAATGGTCAAATAATCAATAAACCCAATGTATAAATATGTTGTAAGAGAATAAGTATGTACATACGCGGTAAGGAAAAATATTATTTATAGTTATAAATATAAAATAGTCGTTAAATGCATTTCTTTATAAGTTCAAAGTAACACATCATATAAATAAATATACAAAAGTAACGTTCATTTGGTGGTTTACTATTGTGTATATCTTCCAGTTTGTGCAAGACCTGACTTAATCTGGCAAATTATAAACGCATACCTCTATGAAACAAAATCTAATTACCGGTATACTTCGTATTCTAGTTTAAGTTAAAAAAACTCTTAACAGAGATGATAGTCATATCATTATTAGTATATTATTATTTTTATTTACAACTGTAATTTTTATTTCATTATTGGTTATGGTTAAATTCGAGTTCCTTTTAAATCGATGCATTGTTAATAATTTGGTCACACTCTTCAGTCGCGACCGGTACTTCAAATGTAAATTAAGAGAATTAAAATGATCAAATAATTTCTGTATGAAGATATTTTCAGATTTTACAATACTTATTACAGGCCCGTGGTAGTGGTGTCTTATATATCTCATAGTTACTGGTTATAATAATGTCCTTTGAAGATTGTGAAGCCAACAGTATGACTAGAATAATGATGAAGGTGGTGGTAGAACCTAACATTTCTCATGGTTAGGTTATAATAATTGCCTGTCAGGATTGTAAGACAATGTCTATGTTGGAATAATGATATAGGTTGTGGTGGTAGTGGTGTCTTATATTTCTCATAGTAAGGATATAATAATTGCCTGTGAGGATTGCAGGATCAACTCTATGACTAGAATAATGATGAAGGTTGTATTGGTAGTGGTATCTTATATATTTCATGGTAAGGTTATTATAATTACATGAGATGATTGTAAGATCAACCCTATCACTAGAATAATGATGGTGGCGGTGGCGTCTTATATTTCTCATGGTTAGGTCATAATAATAAAAATGCCAGTGAGAGAGGTAAGACCAACTTATTGACTATAATAGTGATGATGGTGCTGGTGGTGTCCAATATTTCTCATGGTTTATAGGTTATAATTATTACAAGTGAGAAAGGTAAGGACAACTTGTTTACTATAATAATGATGATGGTGGTGGTGGTGTCTAATGATGGTGGTGGTGGTGTCTAACATTTCTCATGATTATGTTATAATAATTGCCCTGTGAGAATGATAAGACCAACATATGAACTAAATTATTGATGATGGTGGCGGTGTCCTATATTTCTCTACAATAATGATAATGGTGGTGGTTGTGTCTTATATTTCTCATGATTAGGTTATTATAATTGCCTGTGAGAATGGTAAGACCAGCTTATTGGCTAAAATAATGATGATGATGATGGTGGTTGTGTGTTATATTTCTCGGGGTTAGGTTATAATAATAACCAGTGAGTATTGTAAGACAAACTTTTTGACTATAATAGTGATGATGGTGTGGTGGTGTCTTGTATTTCTCATGGTAAGGTTATAATAATTGCCCGTGAGTATTGTAAGACCAACTTAATGACTATAATAATGATGATGGTGGTGGTGGTGTCTCATATTTCTCATTGGTTTGGTTATAATAATTGCCTGTGAGAATGGTAAGACCAACTTATTGACTAAAATAATGATGATTGTGGTGGTTGTGTCCAATATTTCTCATGGTTTATAGGTTACAATTATTAGCAGTGAAGATTGTAAGATCAAATTAATGACTATAATGATAATAATGGAGGTGTTGTCCTATATATCTTAAGGTTAGGTTATAATAATTGCCCATGAGAATGGTAAGACCAACTTACTGACTACAATAATGATGATGGTGGTGGTGGTGTCTTATATTTCTCATGGTTAGGCTATAATAATTACAAGTAAGGATTGTAAGACCAACTTTTTGACTATATTAGTGATGATGGTGGTGGTGTTGTCTTATAGATCTCATGGTTAGGTTATCATAAAAACCCATGAGGAATACAAGACCAACTCTGTGACTAGAATAATAATGATGATGGTGGTGGGGTCTTATAGATCTCATTGTAAGATAATATTTATTACACATGAGGATTGTAAGACCATTCTTGAAGTACTCTTTATCATTGAATCTTAAAGCGGCGTCCGTCACAAACACATATCACGGGTTTATAAGCAGTGTCCAGCAATAAGTTCAGTAGAGCACTATCAGCACTCTAGTCGTTTTTGAAATAAATATTTTTAAACGAGGAATATTAATATAACAAATCTTTAGTTCCAATTCGAAGATGGGTGAACTTAGCAACCCGACAAAGCAAATTAACTGTTAATCCCTCGAGCTTCTCAGCCTAATGGCTAAACAATACCAGTAAGCGCTCAAATCTAACTAAACAATACCAGTAAGCGCTCAGATCTAACTAAACAATACCAGTAAGCGCTCAAATCTAACTAAACAATACCAGTAAGCGCTCAAATCTAACTAAACAATACCAGTAAGCGCTCAAATCTAACTAAACAATACCAGTAAGCGCTCAAATCTAACTAAACAATACCAGTAAGCACTCAAATCTAACTAAACAATACCAGTAAGTGCTCAAATCTAACTAAACAATACCAGTAAGCGCTCAAATCTAACTAAACAACACCAGTAAGCGCTCAAATCTAACTAAACAATACCAGTAAGCGCTCAAATCTAGCTAAACAATACCAGTAAGCGCTCAAATCTAGCTAAACAATACCAGTAAGCGCTCATATCTAACTAAACAATACCAGTAAGCGCTCAAATCTAACTAAACAATACCAGTAAGCGCTCAAATCTAAACTAAACAATACCAGTAAGCGCTCAAATCTAACTAAACAATACCAGTAAGCGCTCAGATCTAACTAAACAATACCAGTAAGCGCTCAGATCTAACTAAACAATACCAGTAAGCGCTCAAATCTAACTAAACAATACCAGTAAGCGCTCAAATCTAACTAAACAATACCAGTAAGCGCTCAAATCTAACTAAACAATACCAGTAAGCGCTCAAATCTAACTAAACAACACCAGTAAGCGCTCAAATCTAACTAAACAACACCAGTAAGCGCTCAAATCTAGCTAAACAATACCAGTAAGCGCTCAAATCTAGCTAAACAACACCAGTAAGCGCTCATATCTAACTAAACAATACCAGTAAGCGCTCAAATCTAACTAAACAATACCAGTAAGCGCTCAAATCTAACTAAACAATACCAGTAAGCGCTCAAATCTAACTAAACAATACCAGTAAGCGCTCAAATATAACAAATACCAGTAAGCGCTCAAATCTATCTAAACAATACCAGTAAGCGCTCATATCTAACTAAACAATACCAGTAAGCGCTCAAATCTAACTAAACAATACCAGTAAGCGCTCAAATCTAACTAAACAATACCAGTAAGTGCTCAAATCTAACTAACCAATACCAGTAAGCACTCAAATCTAAGTAAACAATACCAGTAAGCGCTCAAATCGAACTAAACAATACCAGTACGCGCTCAAATCTAACTAAACAATACCAGTAAGCGCTCAAATCTAACTAAACAATACCAGTAAGCGCTCAAATGTAACTAAACAATACCAGTAAGTGCTCAAATCTAAGAGATAAACAACTCGATTTGATAACAAGCTGCTTAAAGAAGCTGAACAACCGGTCATTCCTTTAAAGACTGTTTTATTAAAAAATAACATTTTTCAAGATTTGTATTGTCAACTTTCCGATAATATATCTTGGTAGTAATGATAGCTTTTTGCTCTCCAGAAGAATTTAATGTCTCACTGAAATTGGCAACGTATCTTCCAATTAACAGCTATGATTTCAATTGTGCATGTATTTTCACTTATAATTTAATTTGGTTGTAACTGTTGACTAGGCGACTGTACATGATTGGGTTTATTGAATTACACTCAGCTTGACTTAAAATTGTGACTGAGTGAATAATGTGTGTAATCATGTGTGTTGTTAGGTTACTCTGGATGAAATACATCAACTGGTATAAAAAAGATATGTTCTGAATGGTGGCATACATCTGCATACTATAACTCTTTGGTGGCATACATCTGCATACTATAACTCTTTGGTGGCATACATCTGCATACTATAACTCTTTGGTGGCATACATCTGCATACTATAACTCTTTGGTGGCATACATCTGCGTACTATAACTCTTTGGTGGCATACATCTGCATACTATAACTCTTTGGTGGCATACATCTGCATACTATAACTCTTTGGTGGCATACATCTGCATACTATAACTCTTTGGTGGCATACATCTGCATACTATAACTCTTTTAAAGTCACAAAAAATTATCATATTATTTTTCGCGGAAGGCGAATTATATTTTTTGAAAGTTTGGAATTTTCATTAAAAAAATAACTGTATTGCCAGAATAAGTTAAACAATTCATGAAAATCTTAATATTTACTTCGTGATGATTAACACTAATCACTAAAAATAGATCTTATGCATTAGTGGGTAATATTTTTCTTGATAACTAGATAATTTTTAAAGAAAAAATTTTAGTTCATGAAAATTTTCAGTTTGACAATGGAGAGACTGACTGGCTGCAGGAGAGCATGTGAAAAGCAAGCCTTGTGTGAAATGAAACTGATGTCAACGTACAGAGTTTGCATGCCAATGAGCGGATGTTCAGGATGTAGTCCATACATTGATAATGTTGCTAAAGATGTCATTTTTATAAGCACCCCACATTGTTGAGCATATTTTTGCCATTGAGGACAGTGGGTAATGGCAACAGTTTATACAAAGCCCTATCGCTTGCACGGTGTGGGTCACAAAAATACCACCTGCTCTTACGCTTAATGACTACAATCGAGCTGATTGTAAACATGTCATTTTATGACAACAAGAGGCCCACGATGGCCTTAGGTCGCTCACCTGAGTTTAAGGCATCATAATCGCTAATAACAAGAGGTCAAAATGGCACTAAACCCCTTACCTAAGTATAAAGATCTGGGCCTTGCAGTTTCAGAAGTTTTTTTAGTCTATATAAACCATGTGACCCACCAGAGCGTGGCCACTTTCTACCCCAGGGGCATAATTTGAATAATATTTGTAGTGGACCACTATTTAATGTTACATACCGAATATGAAACCACTGGGCCTTGCAGTTTCAGAGGAGACGATTTTTAAAGTCATTTTGCTATTTAAATGTATATAAACCATGTGACCCCGGGGGGGGGCCAATATTTACCCCAGGGGCATCATTTGAACAATCTTTGTAGAGGACCACTCCACAATGTTTCACGCAAAATACAAAACCTCTGGGCCTTACAGTTTCAACAAGGAAGATTTGTAAGGCCCACTTGCAATATAAATCTATATAAATCATGTGATGCCCCGGGTCATGGCCACTTTTTACCCCAGGGGCATAATTTGTACAATCTTTGTAGAGGACCACTATACAATGTTACATATCAAATATGAAAACACTGCGGTCTAAGAGGAGATTTCAAAGTCATTTTGCTATTTAAGTCTATATAAACAATGTGACCCCCAGGGCAAGGCCAGTTTTGACCCCTGGGACATCATTTGAACAATCCTTGTAGAGGACCACTATGTTACATACCAAATACAAAACCTCTGGGCGTAGCGGTTTCAGAGGAGAAGATTTTTTAAAAAGTCATTTTGCTATTGAAGTCTATATAAACCATGTGACCCCTGGGGTGTGGCCAATTTTGAACACTGGGGCATCATTTGAACAATCTTTGTAGAGGACCACTATACAATGTTACCAACCAAATATGAAACCTCCAGGCTTTGCAGTTTTAGAGAAGATTTTTAAAGTCATTATGCTATTTAAGTCTATATAAACCATGTGACCCCCGGGGTGTGGCCAGTTTTGACCCCAGGGGCATCTTTTGAAAATTCTTTGTAGAGGACCACTATACAATGTCACATACCAAATATGAAACCTCTGGGCCTTGTGGTTTCAGGAGATTTTAAAAGTCATTTTGCAGTATATAAGTCTATATAAACCATGTGAACCCCGGGGCATGGCCAGTTTTACCCCAGGGGCATCAATTGAACAATCTTTGTAGAGGACCACTAGAGGATGTCACATATAAAATATGAAATCTCTGAGCCTTGCAGTTTCATAGGAGAAGATTTTTAAAGTTGTAACTTTTTAGATATATTTTTAGCTCTGTTGACCTACATATGCAGCGGACAGGAAAGATTTGAACACCTTTGAAAGAGGTCCACCCAAGAATGATTCCTGTGAAGTTTGGTGAAAATCTGCAAAGCGGTTTACGAGAAGTTGTTTTAATGAAGTTGACAACGCAGGCACGCACGCACAATGGACAACGGGTGATCACAAAAGCTCACCATGAGCACTTTGTGCTCACTTGAGCTAATAAATAATTCAAAAATGACAGCAGAATTTCTAGCGGTACTTACAACGATATGTTATCTGATGCTATTCAAGTGTATTCATATTGCAAAATGGGGCACATTTTTGCTCTGTGTGCCACACTTTTTATAGCCATCAGATTCGAAAAATTTGGTTAAAAACACTGTGTACATAAGTATGCATGTCTGTATGAGTGTATGAGGGAATGTACATATGTATGCATGTCTGCATGTGTGTATGAAGGTGTGTACATAATTCATGTATGTATTTCTTATAGGGGTGTGTACACATGTATCTATGTCTATATGAGTGTTCAAGGGTATGTACACATGTATTTATGTAAGTACGAGTGTTTATATGTACACAAGTATGTATGTCTGTGGGAGTGTATGAGGGTATGTAGACATGTAGGTCTGTGAGTGGGGGGTGGGTAGTACATTTTTATCGAGTGCACCGGGATTCTCCCATATGGCCATCGCCCCCAGAAGACTTGTTAGTTGGGTTATGGGGGATAGTGCAAGATACAGGAGACGCCCCGTTCCAGAGGCGACCCTGGTCTTTTAGCGCCCGGTGTGAAGCACCTAGTACACTGCACCTCGGTTTAACATCTCATGCGAAAGAAGAGTTAGTAGGTTAGGGTGTAGCGGGGGCTCGAACCTGCGACCCCTGGGTTGTGAAGCCAGTGCGTTACCACTAGACCACGGATCCGCCACAAGGTCTGTGAGTACGAGTGTATGTACATATGTATGCCTGCACAAGTGTATGAAGTGATGTACATATGTATGTGCATCTTCTGTATGAGTGCAATGTTTTTTTTCGTCCTTTGTGAATAGGGCCGCAGCCCTTTGGCTTGTGAAAATTAGCACCGTGATACCATTGTTTGTGAAAATAACAATTTAGACCTATAGGTCATAAGTAACAACTGTGTAAATATCCAAGTGTTTTAGTAAGTGGTGTTGGTGCTGGACGAAACGGTAACATCTAGTTAACCAAGAAAAGGTACTTTTGAATTCATAAAGTCCAAATTCGTTCAAGGTCAAGATCAAAAAGAGGTTGGGTGATATCGGTGGATTGGTAAAGGTCATAAGTAACAACAGTGTAAATATCCAAGTGTTGTAGTAAGATGGTAAAATCCACTTTAAACCAAGAAACACTCATTTGAATTATTCTAAGTGCAAATTAGGTCAGGGTCAAAGTGAGGTTGGGTGATTTGGGTTGATAGGGAATGGTCATAAGCAACAACTGTGCAAGTATCCAGGTGTTGTGGGAAGTGGTGTTGGTTTTAGACGAAACAGTAAAATCTACTTAACCTTATCACGGACAGACGGACGGACAGAAGGACAGACAGGACAATCACTATATGCTTCCTGCATCAAGATGCCGGGGGCATAAAAATATACTTTTTTGCTTAGTGAATGGGACCCTTTTTCAGCCCCATTCAGTGTCATTCTTTAGTTTAAACAGGTTATTATTCGAATCGCGTTTTTAAAGGATTTTATTGTTTGTTTTAATTGGAAAGAAAAAGAAGAGAAACAGGCTAACCCAAGGTCATCTAGATGCCACTATGAGGGTTTGCCACCTCCAAAGACACCTCACAGATGAAGATCTTGAACTATTGGTTGACAAATTCAAGGGCCATAAAACAAGAAAACTAGCATAGCGACTCAGCAATTGCCCTCAGAAATCTGACTCTTGTGTTCGTCATTCAAATATTGTAAAATTTAAGGTAGTCACACACTAATGGTTGTGATCACAAATGTGTAGTTTTTTTTCATCATAATCTACAAACAGTAAGACACTCTATTTGAAAAATTTAATACTTTTTATCGTGTAATAAAAACGTTTATGCATTTTTGTAATGCCACCCCTTTGGACAAAAAAATAGCTCAAGCAGACATGATGTCATATTAGAAAAAGCCACAAAACATGTTCATGTTTTTTATTTTCAGCATATTTTTAACTTCACAACAGTTACATGGACATCTATAGCAGGATAATAACAACTGTGTGATGTTCATATAAATAATATAAAGAAAAACATTAAAATATGTACCCCTATCGAAAATAAGGACAAATTCAACAAACTTGAAAATGAGTGTCCATACTTTAAAGTCAGTTGTGATCACATAGGTAAAGGTTATACGTGAATTGAGCCCACTAAAATTATTTACATACTTATGCAAATGAAATACCAAAAAAGTATGAACTTTCACCATCGTATAACAAATATTTGCAGCTTAAGTATACAGGGGTCGGTTTTGAAAACCTAGTACAGTAACTTGCCAAACGCTGTTTTTAGTACATAGCACAACTGAACATGTCATAAAACTTCATAAATTCTAACAATCTGATTCCAAAAACAGCTTGGTGACTTAAACTAAACTATTTTAAACAACTAATACAACTAAATACTAAACATTGTTACTACAATTTAGTATAAGAGTCACTCGGAAAACAGTTATCAGAGAAACTATAGTGGACACAAATGCCAACATACAGGACCCATGACATCCAATATCTGAATGATTTATCCAACCATCTTTTAACCTAGTATTTACATAACAAGAGCTGTACGAGGACAGCGCGCTCGACTATTCGAAGTATTACAGTTGGTACATATATTTTGGATAGTGGAAGGGGCATAAATTTGTTAAAATACAAAAATTTTAAGTGAAGCCTTGTGTCGTTTCTAAATTTTTGGAACAAAAACTTTAACCACAAAGTCTATGTAAAATGTGGGCGTACTCTGTCAAAATACAAAACAGACTTATGGGTAATGTTGCCCTTAAATATAAACTTTAACCAGAAAATCTATGTGAAAAAGGGGCATAACTCTGTCAAATACAAAACAGATTTATGGGTAGTGTTGGCGATACTAAAGTTGATGACAAAAGGTAAGTTCCAAGCTTCAAGTGAAGAACTTATGTAGTTTTGAAGTTACCAAACTTTTAACTATACACAAGTAAAAAGGGTGCATAACTCTGTCAAAATAAAAAAATAGAGTTATGGTTAATGTTGCCCCTGATACTAGAGTTGATGACAAAGGTTAGTTCCAAGTTTCAAGTGAATAACTTGTGTAGTTTTGAAGTTACTAAACTTTGAATATAAACTTTAACCAGAAAAATATATGTGAAAAGGGGGAATAACTCTGTCAAAATACAAAATAGAGTTACGGGTATTGTTGCCCCTGATACTAGAATTGATGACAAAGGTTAGTTAGAAGTTTCAAGTGGATTACTTGTGTAGTTTTGAAGTTACCAAACTTTTGAATATAAACTTTAACCAGAAAATCTAAGTAAAAAGGGGCATAACTCTGTCAAAATACAAAAACAGAGTTATGGGGAATGTTGCCCTGACACTGGAGTTGATGACAAAGGTTAGTTAGAAGTTTCAAGTGAATAACTTTTGTAGTTTTGAAGTTACACAACTTTTAAATATAAACTTTAACCAGAAAATCTAAGTAAAAAAGGGGCATAACTCTGTCAAAATACAAAAAAGAGTTATGGGGAATGTTGCCCCTGACACTGGAGTTGATGACAAAGGTATATTTCAAGTTTCAAATGAATAACTTATGTAGTTTTGAAGTTACAAGACTTTTGAATAAAAACTTTAACCAAATTCCGACGCGGACGCGTACGCTGACGCCAGGGGTAGTAGGAAAGCTCACCTATTCTTCAAATAGTCGAGCTAAAAACATACTGACATGCTCGTGTTGCAAAGAATAAAATCATTTAAAATTAATCCTGTAACAACAGTTGTCGAGGTTAACAAATTCATACGGGTAAAACACAAGAAGAACTGAAAAGTTTTAGTTTCTGTTGATCTAGCATACATCTTTTTATGTAGTTGAAAAATACATTTATTTCCATTTATATACAATTAAAATAGACTATACATTATCATAATTATACATAAAATACACAACTTTGTGATGTACACAGCAATCATATATTGACAAATAAGCAAAATGTTAAAGTACCCCCTCTAAAAACAAGTTCTAACACTTTTATACTTTTTGTACTTTCAACTTCAAAGTGAATTCTGGACTATTGTTCAAGTGTATGTGACAGTCCAAAATTAATTTTATTGTTAATACAAATAAACAGTGCAAAACTATAAACTTTTACCATTTCTAACTCGTCTGGAAATATATGCTGATCAATGAAGTATGGTAGGGTGGGTTTTATGAATTGACATCAGTTATCAAAACTAACATTGTCACAAACTCTAGTTTATTCAAATTTCTTACTTGATTCAGTTGAAATAAATGTTTAGGAGCTTTACAAGTAATTTGGTGATTAAATTAAAAACTGAAACACCTAACTTATTTGCTATTTAACTCAATAGTTATTCAAAGTGTATCAGCAAATTTAAAACAAAATGTTGTAATTGCATGTTGTGGTACTGCAAAAAATATATTTTACATTTGTATACAATGTATTTAGGTAATGTTGTGGAGTTAGTAATGTGAATAATATTGAACGAATATTAAATAATAAATAACTATGTAATAATTTATTTTGTTCATATAATATTCCATGAAAATAACTTACATAAATTTAAGCATGGTAACATTTCAGTGCTGTTATTAATATAACTAAAAGATGATACTGAAAAGTGTACATCAAAACTTTCATCAATATGGGCACAATAATGCAGATCATTAAATTAAAAGTGTCCAATCCAAGGACAGAAGCACTGTAATCTTGATGATTGTTGTTGGAAATTCTTCTCGTGTAATATATAGTTTCCTGGACCTGTGTGTTCTTGTGAAAACTTGAACTGATGAACTGCTTTGTTTTTCTCAAAAGTCCATGATGATTTGTCTAGAATAAGTTATAAATGTTGCCATTGATGTGACATCAGGGAACCTGAGCCAGGAAGCTGCAAATACAAATTATTAAGTCTATATTGTATAAGTACAAGTAACTAAAACATGATCATGGTTAACTACATACACTAAGAACATAGCTTCATATATTAGACTTTAGATGTCAGATTATGGATCATTTTGTTCAAATGTGAATCAGTTAACACATAAATTATTGGAATCTAGTGTAATATATACAAATCAAAAGACATTATACATTTTAACAAGAGCTGTCAGAGGACAGGGCGCTCGACTAGTCTAAGTTTTTCAGTTGGTACATATTTTGGATAGTGGTAGGGGCATAAATTTGTCCAAATACAAAACTTTTAAGTGAAGCCTTGTATAGTTTATACATTTTTTGAACAAAAACTTTAACCACAAAATCTATGTAAAAAGTGTGCATAACTCTGTCCAATTACAAAACAGAGTTATGGGCAATGTTGCCCCTGATACTAGAGTTGATGACAAAGGTTAGTTCCAAGTTTCAAGTGAATAACTATAACATTTCGTGAGTTCCGCAATATTTAAAAATGAATCTTTTCAACTATGTTGACTGGTTTATTCGTGTACATGTACAAACACCCAGGAAAGATGGAAGTCTAAGATCTTCAGTGCTGAAATTAACAAATAATTCATTTTACTTATAATATACATATCACTGTTTAAATCCCAACAATAGTATTATAATATTACATACATTTATACGATTACATATATTTTTACAATGTAATTACAATTAACACAGTTGAATAAACAAGTACATGAAATAGTTAAACAATATAGTATTTAAAATGAGAAATTCTATTAAAACATACCTGTGACCCCTTACACCATCATTAATAATATTTTAGCAAAATCATTTAAATAAAATACAATCAACATAATATTGTTTTACTTACAAGCATAGGCTGCTAACACTCTCAATCTGTCTTTCCAATTTAAATGATGCTTGTGTGGTTACTGAAGGTTCTGGTTAGTTGCTGCAACAAAATGTGATTTTCAGAGTTTGTGAAAACATGCATTTGTCCCTTTGACAGCCAAAAGAATGCATTAAAGAAGTTCAGAAATAGATCTCGATAGAAGTCAAATCCAATTGACAAATTCAACCAAATAAACCGTCGCAGCTCACTTAAACAACATTGCAACATGGAAATAAATGAATAAAGAATCAATACAAACAACTGAAAACCTTCTACTTACTTGATGACAATTATATTTTCAAGATTCAATTAGATTCAATAGTTATCAAAATATTCAGTTGCAAAACAGCAGGAACAAAAACAGAAGCGGAAGTCACATGATCAACCGTAAGTCAACCAAACTACCGTAAACCGCAATAATTATCGAAAAGCTGCCTATTTGCAAAAAGACTAAAAGTATATGGGGGTAATATAACTTATGCAGTTTTGAAGTTACACAACTTTTGAATATAAACTTTAACCAGAAAACCTAAGCAAAAAAGGGGCATAACTCTGTCAAAATACAAAACATAGTTATGGGTAATGTTGCCCCCTGATATCAGAGTTGATGACAAAGGTTAGTTCCAAGTTTCAGGAGAATAACTTGCGTAGTTTTGAAGTTACAAAACTTCTAAATACAATCTTTAATCAGAAAATCTTAGTGAAAAAGGGACATAACTCTGTCAAAATACAAAACAGAGTTATGGTTAATGTTGCCCCTGATAGTAGAGTTAATGACAAAGGATAGTTCCAAGTTTCAAGTGAATAACGTATGTGGTTTTGAAGTAAAAACGTTTGAATATAAAACTTAACCAGAAAATCTAAGTCAAAAAGGGGCATAACTCTGTCAAAATACAAAACAGAGTTATGGAGAATGTTGCACCTGATATAGGAGTTGATTATAAAGGTATATTCCAAGTTTCAAGTGAATAACTTATGTAGTTTTGAAGTTACAAGACTTTTGAATAAAAACTTTAACCAAATTCAGACGCGGACGCCGACGCCAACGCCGGGGGTAGTAGGATAGCTCACCTATTCTTCGAATAGTCTAGCTAAAAATAATATTTTTTTCAATAGAAAAGGTCTTTAATAAGATCTGAATAAATATGAACTCATATAATTGTATTTAAATTACTTAATATTGATGTTCATATATTTAACAAATAAAAGAATTCCACATACAAACACCATTGTCAAACAAACCTGTATGCAATGTGGTGCAAATCAAGCCAGTCTTCTCTTGAATTAAACTCTTTACATGGAGTTTATGGTTGATGGTGTGTCTTGCATTTATACAACACTATTATGAGCCAACAGTCTCCATTATGGCACCAAAGTAGCTAGTAACCTTCAAAGGAATAAAATGTTCCACACAATATTGTCACCGTTACAAGTCCACGATAGCACTGTTTGTAGATGGAAGATATTTTCAGAAATAACAACAAATTCCACAGCCACAGTCCTTCATAAGGCTTCCACTTCGAGAGATTGTGCGCCGTAGACACATCGTTTATAAATACACCAGTACAGGGAGCGTATCAACACGCTCACTTTGATCAGTAAATACGTTCACAAGCCTTTTTGCTGGTTCACTGTGTAAGTGTGTTTAGAAAATATATTTCAGTGATTATAATCTGACAGAGTCAATGATCATGAGCGCCGCCATTTTGATAATCACAAAGCCAAAGCGCAATATTTTTTATTTATGCTTATCAAATGAAATATACGTTGGTTCTGTCGAATAATTGAAGTTGCTATCCAAAAAGTAAATGTTTCGTTTCGGTTTATGGTTTATTTACAAAATACACGATGTTTATTTATGTAACTTTGTGCGATTATCGTTGTCCGACGGTTATCCGAAATATACCGGAAAACACCAATACGTTATGAACTGAGTCGACATCACCCGATTTCATTAGTGTGTGACTACCTTAAATGAACATTTGCTTTGACGAACAGTTTTACATTTGTTGGTTTAACTTTAATATAGGAATAATGAAACTCCAGAGACATCATCAGGAGAGAAACACTTATTACCATCCATTAGTCCTTTATTTGAGGCAATTGACAAATTGCCTATACAAGAATTATCTAACTTTAACAATCATATCATCTGATGATCATGTGTTAAAGGTGTGCACACAGTCACTGCAGTATAAAAAGTTAAATATATCAGTAGAAACAAGAAATGTCTTTAAAAAAGACAATCAGCGTTGAAATTAATATATATATGTCATTTTTTACCCGAAACAAGAGGGACTAGATGATCGGTTACATGACTTCTCGGACTGTAGATTTTTCGGACACCATAAGAAAACTTATCGGACCCAAAATTATTTTGAGATAAACTCAAACATTATTAATATGAGTACCATGAATAAACCGATCACACTTTCCATGTTTTCACCGGTGATAATTGAAATTAAAGTGTAACATATAGACAGGGCAGGGGGAGGTTAAAAAAGGGGCAGGGTGAAAAGAAAAAGGGGCATGGCAATCAAGTCGTGCCGTACAAGATGACCTACCTAGATGCTATATTACTATAATTACTATAATTGTTAAATCAATTTGTCAAGCAAATTAAAAAAATTAGCATGGTCAGAAAATAACTGCAGGAATGAATTAAAATTATTATATATCAGACGAGTGTACATAGTTATGTTATATAATATACTATACGTATCATTAGGTTTGCAAATAGTGTATTCATGCAAATGAAGTAAAAGTAACTTGAACAACATTAATCCTTAAAAAGAATCCAATAGCGTGTACAAATCTTACTTTCAAAAGACGCTTATAAACTGACTTTAAACGGATAGTTCTCGGTAACGTGTAATTCGGCGTATTTGACGCATGCTTTTATGAAAAGGACGCCATAACATTCAGTGTCAGATTCTAGGGCGCAACCATTTCCGCTCGCATATACATGTTTTTTTTTAAGACAAACAACGCCCACCAGCAATTAACAAACTCGAATTTATGCACCAAGTGTCCATTATCGATAAAATCTTGACGCAGGAGGAGTCAGCTTAACAAGAGCCAAACAGTCTGCCAATGAGAAAGCATACAATTTCCAACATGCAAATGAGCGTCGTCGTTAGAAAGTTTATCACGCCCTCATTCTAATTTTAATCGGTAAAGGTGCAAGTCATTTGTAACACATTTGCGTTAGGTATGTGTTTTGTTATAGATATGCGTGTTTTTAACAGCCGCGTTTGTAATACATTATTACAAATTAAAATAGTAAATAAATAATTATAAACAATTTTGGTGAATTTTGGTGAAAGGAACCGTTTACTAAGAATATGAATTACGACGTCATGTAACTCGACAAACTGATCGCGTAAAACGTCTTATTTGGTTAAAAAAAATACAATTATTAGATCTAGTAATAATTAACAAAGTGTTATTCAAACTCATCAATGCACACTGATTAGAATTATGCAAAAACTTTGGCTGAGGCAACATGTGAATGAAAGTTAGCGGAACTAAAGTCCTTGTCAAAAATAAAAGTAAATAAACTTCAACGTCTTTTCTTTTTATTTTAATTTATCAAAAATGTTCTGTTGCTTTCTTTTTATTAATGAAAAAAGTCCTATTTGTTTTTATTTTCATAGAATGCTAATTCATTTACGTTCTAGCATTTGCGTTGTTCAGATACAGTATAACAGATTGATGCTTTTAAACACTGTCCATGCGCTAAGCTTGTAACACGCTTATCAGCTACAAACTGCTAGCCGCAGTCTGACAGTCACCGTTACTATAGCTGTTGCTAACAGCGTTCTGTTTTGGATGCCCAGCAAATTGCAACATCACGCTATTACTCCTTGGTTTGAACAGGTTTTTATTATTAACCCTCTCGTTTTTAACGTATGTTATTGTTTGTTCAATTTTGATATATTATTGTAAGGTAAATAGAACATACTACAACGAAGATATTAGGAATTTATACTATAACGTAACATTTCGAACATAAGGAAAACATGAATAAAAATTATTGTGTATAAAAATAAAATATTTTTCCGACCTACCGACCAATCCTTTATTAGCATTGGTCGCGGGTTTATGGCTGTTGCTAACAGCGTTCTGTTTTTGATGCCCCGCAAATTGCAACGTCACGCTATTACTCCTTAGTTTTATCAGGTTTTTATTGTTAACCCTCTCGTTTTTAATGTACCGGTATGTTATTGTTTGTTCAATTTTGATATATTATTGTAAGGTAATCAGAACATACTGCAACGAAAATATTAAGAATTTATACATAACGTAACATTTCGAACATAGGGAAAACATGAATAAAAATGACTTATTGTGTATAAAAATAAAATATTTTTCCGTCCTACCAACCAACCCTTTATTAGCATGGGTCGCGGGAGGGGAAACAAACAATATTTTATTTTCGGCCTTATGTGAATAAATATTACATTCTGTTCATGACATACAATGAGTAAAATTGTTCATAATTATGTTCAGATCTAGAGTGTATGTCGAAGATATGTTTATAACTTTATTTTAAACGCTTATGCAAACAATTATGTAAATTTTAATCACCAAAAAAAATATGCAACAGCATTCCCTGAAATAAGAAAATTTGCCCAATTTTATTGGCATTCAGTTTTCCCGCTGCATAAAATTATTGCAAGAAATAGAGGTCAAAAGTGATATAAAATGTTCACAGTTGACAATTAAGAATATAAAAAAAGCGTGGACTATTTTCCCCTTTTTGAGGTTTTTTGCGCTAAAATTTCCCTATTTCAAAGGCACAGACAGGTAGTTGCAAAAATTCAAAAAAAACTCACTGACCTGGGAATGCAAATGTTCACTTTTGTTTTTAAACAAATAAACAATTACAAATATTTTATTTATAATGTTACTGATTTAGTCAATTATCAATGCACCCTGTTTCTACTATGAAGCACACTATGTTTTCCTACAGACAATTTACCTACTTTGTGCTTTTTTTTTATGATTACTGTCTGCAACAGTATTTCAGATACGTTTTCACCTCCATTTCTCTAACATTACAAGTCATGTTACGAACACAGTAGCTATGTTTAACAAAATAATTTTTTGGATAAAGACCGCTTGGTTAAGAAAGTCAAATTCTTATACAACTACGCAAAAACAAATCAATGTAAACTAGAAAGCTATCAAGACGGCACAGACCACCACAAAGGCAGTTCATTTCTCTCCCCCCCTCCCCCTCATTAGTTGTGCAACTAACAAGCTATACAGATGACAATTTGCCCTGATATAAGAATTCTGTAAAACTAGATGTGTCAAAGACACGGATGCCCCACGATACGTTTGGACACAGACAAAGGGCGTGTCACAAACACTACTTTTTGCCTCCTCACATTTATTTTCATAAATACAGTGGAAAAATGACAAAGGGCCATCATTCTACCAAAGTTGGTCACAGCCAAATTCCTACACATTAAGGTTCTTCAGCTGTGACAATTTGAGCGAAATCTGCCCAGCAGTTAAGAGGAGTCCAGTCCACACAATTTTGTAAAGTATGTATTCTATAGTGGAAAAAATGACAAAGGGTCATCATTCTGCCAAAATTCTTTACGATCACCAACACATAAAGGTTCTCCAGCTTTGAAAGTCTGAGTGAAATCTGCCTAACAGAGGAGTCCACAAAATTTTGGGATGTACGTATGGACAGATGGACAAGTGCAATGCTTAATGCCTCCCTCATTAGTAATGGTGACCTTGCCCTTACCCCACCCACCACATATGCAATCCCAAGAGAGGTCTCAGTATAAGATATCTGTGTATGAAGTTTCATTAAAATATCTTGATGCGTTCTCAAGTTATTGAGCAAAAACCATTTTCTATTTTTAGTCATGGTGACCTCCATATATGGTATCTACGAATGAAGTTTGATTAAAATATCTTAAAATATGGATTCTAAAGTTAATGAGCGAAAACCGATTTTCAATTTTTAGTCACGGTGACTTGACCCCAGCAACCCTATATGCAACTTGAGGTCTCAATATAAGCTATATATGTATGAAGTTTCATTAA
Source organism: Congeria kusceri (assembly GCA_027627225.1). Taxonomy (NCBI): domain Eukaryota; kingdom Metazoa; phylum Mollusca; class Bivalvia; order Myida; family Dreissenidae; genus Congeria; species Congeria kusceri. The sequence goes on along the minus strand of CM051031.1, from coordinate 25,963,974 downwards.
AATATCTTGATGCATTCTCAAGTTATTGAGCGGAAACCTTTTTTCTATTTTTAGAAACAGTGACCTTGACCTTGACCCCACACACCCTATATGCAATCCCAAGTGAGTTCTCAATATAAGGTATCTATGTATAAAGTTTCATTAAAATATCTCGATGCATTCTTAAGTTATTGAGCGGAAACGGTTTTTCTATTTTTAGTAACTGTGATCTTGACCTTGACCCCACCCATCCCATATGCAATTCCATGCGAGGACTCAATATAAGTTATCTATGTATAAAGTTTCATTAAAATATCTCGAAGCGTTCTCAAGTTATTGAGCAAAAACCATTTTTCTATTTTTGCAACGGTGACCTTGACCTTTGATCTGTTGACCTCAAAATGTATAGGCGTCTTTCTTTCCTCCCAAGTAACCAGCATACCAACTTTCATGATCGTAGGTCAAAGTGTTCTCTAGATATTGTGCAGAAACGAAATGGTCTACGGACAGACCATCTGACCGACCGACCGACGGACAGGTGCAAAGCAAGATACCCGCACTTCTTCCAAGGGGGGCATAATAAAGAAATTTACCCACAAATAATCTTTATTTACAATTTTTTTCCAGTGATATGATAACATTCATTTTAATTATTAATACAATTAAATAAGACGACATCTTACAAAAAATTTTGCCAAATTAAAAAAAAAAATCTTTTTAACTGCACATGTATGCAAAAGACAACAGCAACATTTCATTAAATACTCGAGCTTTATGTAGACATCATGTTTACTCAACAGTTTACTGCAAAGTGAATGAACAAGAAATAATTTAAAATTCATACACCACGAGGTAATAATAGAACTATTCTGCTTTGTACGTGTTATTAAAGAAATGAATATATAGTGAAATTTACAACAAATTAGTAAATACAGAATAAGCATGTGACTTTCGAACAACAGCAAATAAAATTTCACAGATCTATCTACTTTCAGTTTATAGAGCTATGATTTTTTAAGACCCATCTCCAATACTATTTTGTCCCTTACAAACATTGTCCAATACATTGACAATTAGTTATTTTAGTAAATGTGGCAAGGATTTTGTAGCACACAGCATCAGCACTATTTTCTAACCTGAGATATTTTGAAAAATATTTCTTTGTAAAAAACAACAACAAATCTATTCAAAATATTAATCAAGGAATCGGCAAACAATAATTTGTTTATGCTTCTTATATTTATTGTCCTACTGAACTATATTATCTAGTATAATTACACTTTCAATTAAAATTCCAAAGCTCTGTTGCCAAAAATATCCTCATCCCCCATATACATTTTTTAGTTTACAGCTGTCAAAAGCATGTTTATTCATTCTATTGTACATATTAAACTGGTATTCTAAAGCTCAGAAATAAATTAGCATAAATGTTGCTGCAAATAATGTTCACATTATTAATGTGACACATTTGAAAATTAAAAATAATATGGCAGAACATCAAATTACATGCTCTTTCCAATTAAGTTTTTGGCCAACAAATCTAATTTTCGTATTTACACATAAAAGTAAGTTAATATTCAGAAATATTTAACTCTTTGCAAATAAGTATTTGCAAACAAATATAACATGAATGTTTACACAAAAAGTAAGTGAATATTCAGGAATATTTAGCTTTTACTTAAAAAAGATACGAAGATATGAAATTCCTAGAAATGGTGAAATGAGACTCCATAGCAGGGTACTAATTATGGTACTGAAAATAAATGATTTTTTGGTAATTGGCACTAAAACATTGTACAAGTTTTAAAGAGTACTCTCCTACAACAGGCAAGACACACTGGGACTTCTAATCCACTTGTTACATTTTGTACATTTCCTGACCAGTAATTTTAAATATATATTATTATCGTTTTCTAACAGTTTTATCACATAGCAATCTACAGAAGTAGCATCGTTTTCTAAAACGTTTTTTTATAGTTTTATATCACACAGCAGACTACCCCAGTACCAACTAAACAGTAGGTTTCGGGACAACATTCTTGGACCTCCCTTTCAAGTTCCAAGGACATTTATCCAACTACTGCGGTGTAGCCCAAGATGACCAAGGGAGACAACCTTCACAAGAAGTGCAACTCCCAGGTCCCTTAGCTGGAAATGGGGAATATTGTGTCTGCCAACAGAAGCGGAATGTCTGCTAATATTTCTTGTAATTTTGTGAGATTTGTGTTTGCTTTTCAATATTTTTCTTTTGAAATATGCTAATTTATTAACTTGTTTCCTCAATGAATTCTCTATTAATTCAATTCTGCCAATGTTGGTTCTACACATTATTTCTTAAATGTTCATTTATAATTTGAAATTGATCTGAAATTGATTTGTACATTTTTATAACATTTTTAGGTCAGAAGTAGGAGCAGTACATATTTGTTAAATTCTGATCAATTGACAAATGCAGTAAATTTCACATACAATTATTACCCAATTATTACTCAAATCTTTTTTAACATCAGCAAATATTGCTAAATACTGCTTTAATACACGTTACTTGCTGATTTTTTTTTCGGCAAAATATCTTATTGGCATTGTATAAAAATGCAACTGAAACTCTTGAAGAATGTTTGTGAAATTAAAAATAAGTATTTCTCAGCATGAAAGGTAGGCTAAAGCAAGATTTACTACTAGAAAAATTATTAACCCTAACCCAGAAAATTTGCTGAAATTATTATCATTACTATTAGGAATATTGTTAAAATTAAGAAATAAACATGCTTTTACAAGCTATCTTTTGTAAAGCAAAATTTGCAAGTCACAGAAATGTCTATTAATGATATTTTCATTATTAGATCTTTAGGCAATACAAAATTGAGCCATTTTACAGCAACCATGGTTCAGTCGAACAATTAAAATTTCATACAGTTGTCCCCATTACATTTCTAATCGTACTCGCAATTATAAGCATGAAAGTTGACACTTAGAATATTACTTCTCAAACATTTTAAAGATGGTATATACTAACTATTGACAAAAATTCTTACGCTATTGAGATAAAAACTGTGTACAACAACAATGCCATGATGCCTATCACTTATTGTTCTTGCTGTTTGTTTTTCTCAATTTTTTGAAGACCAAATGGGAAATTTGTCTTTTAAATGTTTTTTTTGTACACTAACAGTAGATAATCTGTGAAATTGTTATTCACCATTGTTGGAAGGTCGCATGTTCATTCTATATTTACTAAATTGGTGTAAATAAAGTTCACTATTTCACATTCACTGCTTTTCAACAAAATGTCAAAACAAAACTGTTCCATAAACACATGGTATACAAATCTGTATGAACTCCTGATGCATACACATGCAAAAAACCATCAAAGAAACACATGTCCACAAATCGCCCAGTAATTTACGAAGTCTTATTGGCATCATCAGGTGCATACTGAAATTAAAGAAAAAATAACATTTTGTGACATTTTTTTGTCTCTATAAATGTTAAGAGATATTAAAAGTAAAAGTTTACTTAACTACATTTTCTGGAAATACATTACCATACAACACAGTAGGGTTTCTTGTATCACAAAACAAAAGTGTAGTCAACAAAAAGTTTTTAAAGGGGCGTATAGATAACAGGTCAATTAACAAGCTGTCGGAGGACAGCGCGCTCGACTTTTCTTGTGCTTGTCAGAGTTACTTGGATTTTTTTTCTAAAAGAAATATGGAAATTCCACGAAAACCAAATTTTTCTAACGAAATGCATTAAAGTCAGCACATCAACAAGAGATGTTTGTAAACATGTATGCCCCCCGACTTGCAGCCAAGTCGTGAATATGTGCAATTGTTAAGAAATATGTTTAATATTGTATGTGCATATTAACACATTGGGAGGAAATTAAAGTTGATGCTTTAGAAAGTAAATATAAAGCTGAAAGAAAGATAGAGTATAATTATGAATTTATTTTTACAGTCTATTATATAAGGAAACCTGTTTTCTATTTGATTTAAACATCAAAAAGGCCAAAATATCTCTAGATATCCTGCGGAAACAAAATGGTCTACGGAGAAAACAGTTTTCATGTTACAGGCCCCTGTGACCTTGACCTTTGACCTGTTGACCTCAAAATTGATAGGCGTCTGCCTTTCCTCCCGAGTAACCAGCATACCAACTTGGATGATCGTAGGTCAAAGCGTATTCTACAAAAAAATCATGTGAAAACAAAATGGTCTACCGAGGAAACAGTTTTCATGTTACAAGCCTCCGTCACCTTGACCTTTGACCTGTTGACTTCAAAATTGATAAGCATCTTCCTTTCCTCCCAAGTAACCAGCATACCAACTTAAATGATCGTAGGTCAAAACATTCTCTAGATATCGTGTGGAAACAAATTTCATGTTACAAGCCCCTGTGACCTTGACATTTGACCTGTTGACCTCAAAATCAATAGGCGTCTTCCTTTCCTCACAAGTAACCAGCATACCTACTTACATGATCGTAGGTCAAAGCGTTCTCTAGATATCGTGCAGAAACGAAACGGTCTACGGACAGACCGACCATCCGACCGAACGACAGGTACAAAGCAATATACCCCCACTTCTTTGAAGTGGGGCATAACTATTGAGCAGAAACCGTTTTTGTATTTTTAGTAACATTGACCTTGACCTCACCCACACCATATGCAATCCCAAGCGTGGTCTAGATACAAGGTATCTATGTATGAAGTTTCATTCAAACATCTTGATGCATTATAAAGTTATTGAGCAGAAACCATTTTTCTATTTTTAGTAATGGAGACCTTGACCTCACCCACCCTATATTTATATATGCAATCCCAAGCAAGGTCTCGATATATGGTATCTATGTATGAAGTTTCATTAAAATATCGATGCGTTCTCAAGTTATTGAGCGGAAACCATTTTTCTATTTTTAGTAATGGTGACCTTGACCTTGAACCCATCCGCCCTATATGAAATCCCAAAAGAGGTATCAATATAAGGTATCTATGTATGAAGTTTCATTAAAATATCTCGATGTGTTCTTAAGTTATTGAGCGGAAACCATTTTTGTATTTTTAGCAATGGTGACCTTGACCCCACCCACCGCATATGCAATCCCAAGCGAGGTCTCAATATAAGGTATCTATGTATGAAGTTTCATTAAAATATCTCAATGCTTTTCACTTTATTTGAGCGAAAACCATTTTTCTATTTTTAGTAACTTGTCACCTTGACCTTGACCCCACCCACCCCATATGCAATCTCAAGCAAGGCTTCGATATAAGGTGTATATGTAATAAGTTTCATTAATATCTCAATGCGTTATTGAGCAGAAACTGTTTTTCTATTTTTAGTTATGGTGACCTTGATTGTGACCCCACCCACCCCATATGCAATCCCACCTGAGGTCTTAATATAAGGTATCTATGTATTAAGCTTTATTAAAATATCCCAATAAGTTCTCAAGTTATTGAGCGGAAACAGTTGTTCTATTTTTAGTAACAGTGACCTTAACATTGAACACACCCACCCCATACGCAATCCCAAGCAAGGTATCGCTATAACGTATCTATGTTTGAAGTTTCATTACAATAGCTTAATCCATCCTCGAGTTAGAGAGTGGAAAGAAAAGTTGAGAAACTAGCTTACTGAAAACTATCTAAATAGCTTATATGTAAAATTGCTAAGTGTAAAAAGGCCCATAATTTTGACAAATTTCAAACTAGATTTATCAAAATTGGCCTATGGGTTCATTTTAATATAGGGAATAAGTGTTTTAAGGCTGAATGAAATCCCTAAAGCCATTCCTGAGAAACTAGCTTACCAAAAAACTAACCTGTCCATATAGCTTATATATCAAATTTCGAAGTGTAAAAAGGCCCATAATTTTGACAAATTTCAAACTAGAGTTATCAAACTTGTCCCATGAGCTCATTTTAAAATAGGGAAAAAGTGTTTTAAGTTTGAGTGTAATCCCTCAAGCCATTCCTGAGAAACTAGCTTACAGAAAACTTAAACCTAGCTCGGACGCTGACGCCGGGGCGAGTAGAATAGCTTGTCTTTTCTTCGAAAAGTCGAGCTAAAAACAATAAGTAAAATATCTTTATTTGCAAAGAATTAATATTGAGCCAATGTTAAATTCAATGGGTTTTTTTCTGTAAACTAATAGCAAACGTGTATTATTTTATCAAATAAACGGTGGTCACCAGTGACACTTTTGCGGGCGCACAAAAATTGTAGAAGTAAAATCAGCATGAATGAAATGTACATGAGGTTTAGTTACGCGCATGTGAACCATCGATAAACTGCATAGCATAGGAACATTTTCATTGAAGAACGTGAATATGTAGGCGCAATTAAGTTAGAGTCTTATTGGAAACAAGACTCAAATTATTTTTTGTCTTTGTTTACTTTTTTCTTATCGATTCCATCTATACACTGTTAATAATTGATTAAATAAACCCCAGGAAAAACAGGACATTGTCTTGTTTTAATATATGTTTATATGCATGCGAAATACCGTCGATATGCCCCTTTAAAATATAAAACAACCTGTATTTAGTTTAAGATTAATTTATAATTTGTCCAATAAAACCAATAAAATAAATTAAATAGCCCAATACTTTTAGTGAAATTTTTAACTTCAGAATGGTACAGACATTTTTACCTAGATTCTTTGTAAATATGGGCCTTGACAACTAGGATAACAAGGGTATCAGTGAACTGATGGATGCACCGCAATGATAACAAGGGTATCAGTGAACTGATGGATGCACCGCAACGATAACAAGGGTATCCATGAACTGATGGATGCACCACAATGTGCTTTGTCAAGTTCCATAACTGCAAGAACAAGAGGGCCATAATGGCCCAAAGCGCTCACCTGAGAACTGGTACAGATGAAGACCATACTGTTGCGACAGGTTTGAAAATTAAGGTATCTGAACAATACGCAGAGGGGGACAGGATCAATTTTGATTTAAAACATCGGTTAGCCCAATGGGCTATCTAAAGTACGAGTTGGGTAGTGGATGTGAGGGTTTTGTTTGCTAATGGTTCTCAAATCATTTTGCACAGTATTCTTACCTGACCTTTTTTCATTAAGTCATTGACAATTCTGGTAAATGCACAAACAGTAGATTTTGATGTCTTTTTCGCAAACAGTTTTGGAGAACTAGTTGCAAAGCGACAATTGCGATAGCTGTGCTGTAAGGTCAAGTTTTGCTTTGTCTTTGAGAATTTTCTGTCCAGTGATGATAAATGATATTAATGCAGGCTCTGAAGACATCAATGTTGCATGTGCAAATAACTGCATGGAAGTCTTGCAACTGTTGGAAATAAAATTGTATCAATCAATTTTTATGGTCATGCACAAACTGTGCAAGTTTGGTCAAAATTGAATCAAAAATCGTGTGTGCAAGTATAACTTGTTGATGTTTTTTTCCAAACACAAGGGGCAATAACTCGGGTCTTTCTGGCCCGATAATGCTTTTATTTGACTTCACCTGTAGTCTTATGTTCATAGGCAAACTGTACACGACTGGTGAAGATTGGATGAAAAATGACGTCTCTATCCTGCATAATGTCCATTTTTGCATATTTTTTTCACAAACATAGGGCAATAACTCTGGTGTTTCTGGTCCGATCTTGCTTATATTCTATTTCACCTTTAATCTTCTGGTCAAAGACAAACTGTGCAAGATTGGTGAAGATTGGATGAAAAATGAAGTCTCTATCCTGAATAATGTCCATTTTTGCATATTTTTTTCACAAAGGGCAATAACTCTGGTATTTCTGGTCCGATCTTGCTTATATTCGACTTCAACTGTAATCTCATGGTAATAGACAAACTGAGTAAGATTGGTGAAGATTGGATGAAAAATGAAGTTTCAATCCTGATTAATGTCCATTTTTGTATATTTTTTAAATAAATAATGTCCATTTTTGTATATTTTTTTAATAAACAAATGGCAATAACTCTGGTGTTTGAAACACGATCTGGCCCATTTTTGGCCTCTGCTGAGATCTGATGGTCATACACAACCTGTAAACGTTTGGTTAAGATGGGATAAAAATAAAAGTCTATATGCTGGAAAATGGCATTTTTGCACTTTTCGGCATGAAAAAGGGGCAATAACTCTGGTGTTACTGGTGTGATGTAACCCAATAACAATCCCATCCGAGATTTTATGGTCATACACAAACTGTGCAAGTTAGGTCAAGACTGAATAAAAAAGGTAGTCTTTATCGCGATAACGGTCAAAATTGTTGACGGCATACGGACGACCGACGACGCAGGAGAGGTCCCCTATACCAATAGCTCACCGAGCACTTCGTGCTCAGGTGAGCTAAAAATCATTGAAGCGGAGCATCTTAATGCAGTGAACACCTCCTCTTGGTAATGAAGCTTCCCATAAAGTTTCATTGAATATTGGCTATTTGTTGCGGGGAAACAGTCCAGACAAGAATTGCACAATATACACTAATTTCAGCAACTTTCAAAGTCCCCATAACTCCAAGGAAAATCCTTGAACGGGAACACCTTGTACTGTGCACGCCTCATTTTGATAATGAAGCATCACATACAGTTTGATTGTATTCTGGCCAGTAGTTGCGGAAATATAGCCCGGACACAAATTGTGCACTATATTCTAATTTCAGAAATCTTCAAAGTCCCACAACAATCATTGAAGCAGAACGTCCTGGTTCAGTGCACACCTCCGTTTGCTAATAAAGCTTCCCGTAAAGTTTCAATGAAATCTGGCCAGTAGTTGTGTAGAAATAGATTGGACAAAAATTGTGCACTAAATATGTATTTCTGAAATCTTCAAAGTCCCATAAAACTTTAAGAACAAGAACTGTCAGATGACAGTGCACTCGACTATTCGAAGTATTTTAGTCTGGGCATTTTTTGAAAGTGGACTGGGCATAAATCTGTCGAAATACAAGGCTGAGTATTGGCAATTATTTCTTTGATGCTGAAGTTGATGACAATGTTATATTCCAAGTTTCAAGTGAAAAACTTATGTAGTTTTTAAGTTATAAGACTTCAATGAAAACTTTAACCTGAAATCCTATGTGAAAAGGGGACATAAGACTGTCAAAACACAAAACAGTTATGGGGATTGGTGCTCCTGATGCTGGGGCTGATGACAAAGATATATTCAAAGTTTAAATTAAAATAACTCACGCAGTTTTGAAGTTATAAGACTTTTGAATAAAATCTTTTAACATGAAATTCTATGTGAAAAGGGGGAATAACTCTGTCAATATACAAATCAGAGTTATGGGGAATGTTGTCCCTGATGTTGAGGTTGATGACAAAGGTACAAACCAAGTTTCAAAGTTATACGACTTTTGAATAGAAACTTTAACATGAAATTCTATGTAAACAAGATTCTGTGTTTGATTAACACACATGCCCCCAGTTGGTGATGGGTAGCCCATTTCTAAGTCCAAAAATGCCCCCAGTTGGTGATGGGTAGCCCATTTCTAAGTCCAAATTAGGTCAAGGTCAAGGTGAAAGTGAAGATGGGTGATATGGGTGGATTGGGGATGGTTATAAGCAACAACTGTGTAAGTATCCAAGTGTTGTAGCAAGCGGTGTTGGTGCTAGACAAATGGTAAAATCAAGTTAACCAAGAAACAGCCCATTTGAATTATTCTAAGTGCAATTAGGTCAAGGTCAAAGTGAGGTTGGGTGATATGGGTGGATTGGGAACGGTCATAAGTAACAACTGTGTAAATATCCATGTGTTGTAGTAAGCGATTTTGGTGCTAGACGAAACGGTAAAATGTAGTTAACCAAGAAAAGTCCAAGTTAGGTCAAGGTCAAGGTCAAAGTGAGGTTGGGTGATATGGGTGGATAGGGAATGGTCATAAGCAACAACTGTGTAAGTATCCAAGTGTTGTAGTCAGCGGTGTTGGTGCTAGACGAAATGGTAAAATCTACTTAACCTTGTCACGGACGGATGGACGAAAGGACAGACGGAAGGACTGACAGGACGATCACTATATGCCTCCTGCATCAAGATGCTGGGGGCATAAAAAGGGGCTTAAGTCTGTTGAATACAAAAGAGTTATGGCAAATTTTGCCCTTGATGCTGTTGTTGATGACAAAGATGTATTCCAAGTTTCATTTGAATAACATTTGTAGCTGTGAAGTTAGAATACTGTTGAATAAAAACTTTAACCTGGAATTCTAGGTGAACAAAAGGGGCATAACTCTGTCACAATACAAAACAAAGTTATGGGGAATGTTGCCCCTGATGCTGAGGTTGATGACAAAGGTGTATTCCAAACTTCAATTGAATAACTTAGTTTTAAAGTTATAAGACTTTTGAATAAAAACTCACCTGAAATTGAATGTGAAAAGGGGGCATAATTCTGTCAAAATACAAACAGAGTTATGGGGAATGTTGCCCCTGATGCTGAGGTTGATGATAAAGGTATATTCCAAGTTTCAAGTGAATAACTTATGTAGGTTTGAAGTTACAAGACTTTTGAATAAAAAATAACCAAATTCAAACGTGGACGCTGACACCACAAACCTATTCTTCAAATAGTTGAGCTAAAAATCATTGAAGCAGAACTTCCTTGTTCAGTGCACACCTCCTTTGGGTAATGAAGCTTCCTACAAAGTTTCATTTAATTCTGCCCAGTAGTTGTGTTTAAATAGACCGGACCAGAATTGTTCACTAAATGCTTATTTCAGAAATCTTCCAAAGCCCCATAACTGTGAGAAAAATCATTGAAGTGGAATGCCCTGGTTCAGTGCACACCTCATCTTGGTTATGAAGCTTCCTGTAAAGTTTCATTGAATTCAGACCAGTAGTTGCGTAGAAATAGACAGGACAAGAATTGTACTAAATGCTTATTTTAAAAATCTTCTAAGTCCCATAACTCTGAGAAGTCATTGAAGTGGAACATCCTGGTTCAGTGCACACCTCCTCTTGGTAATGAAACTTCCCGGACGGACGGACAAAGCGGCGAATATATGCTTCCCCGAAATATTTTCAAGGAGCATAATAAACCATTACTGTACATTTTCAGTGATTATAGCACTGCAGACAGTTTTTCATACATTAAATGTACACATGTGCATGATTGCATAACTATGTAGAGAATATTACAGTTCGTTTCAATGCTGCAAAGTTGCAAGATGTGATTGTCGAACCAGAGGAATTTTTTATATCAAAAAAGAACAAAATAACATAATGCATTTACAATATAGTTGGTATCCTAATCATAGCAGTGAATATACATGTATCACCCAAACTACTCCCCTTTAAATGGAAATAGTTTTATGAACATTTGAGATGGCTATGGTGTAAATAATGGAGGGGTGGACAAAAAATATTTTGGCATAATTGATTATAACTTAATTGTTTGGTTAAATCGGGTGGGAAAAAATGCAATACAAGTCCCCATTGAACATGGTTTGCTTAAAATATGTCTACTGTGCCAAAATCCCTTTCAATACACCAGTTTGGTTGACGGACAGCAATTTCAACTCGTCTGCATCTAAACTTTACAGCTGCAGTTGGAGAAAGAGCAGCACAATATTATAGTGCACGAAACCACCAACAATTATTCCTACTAAAACAGGATACACTGATCTACTTTGCGACATCTGTATGCAATATCCGATACAAATTCCAAGAACTACTAGATGACGAATGATTATAAAGAAACACCACTACAACTTTCACAACAAAGAATTCTAAAGCAGTCACCAACCAAAAACCTCTTAATATACTGTGAATATTTTATTTTGTACCATCTGAAAAGTGCATTATGATGCTGTAAAGTACAAAAAGAATTGTGTAAGCCAATAACCAAACAATTTCACAGATTTTCAGGCCTAAAAAAACAAGAGCTGTTTGCAAAACAGTTATGCCCCATCTTGATTAAAAGCAATCTTTAAAATATCAAGTTTGGTAAGGATTGGATGAAACTACAGTTGGACATGGGGAGTGTATACTGCTAACAAGAGCTGTCGGAGGACAGCCAGCTCGACTTTCCTTGTGCTTGTCCGAGTTTCTGGCATTTTTTCTAAAACAAACTGTATAGTAGGGGCCATCTAAACACAATTATTTTTTTTCTCAAGTTATTGAGTAGAAGCATTTTTCTAAATTTCAAAACCGTGACCTTGACCTTGACCCAACTAACCCATATGCAATCACATGCAATGTCTCGTTATACAGTATCTACAAATTGAATTTTATTAAAATATTTCAATTTGTTCTAGTTATAAAGCATTTTCTATTTTAAGTAACAGTGACCTTGACCTTGACCCCATCCAACCCACCACAAATGCATAGAAGCTTCCACTAGGGTGTCAATCATATTCAATTTGATCTGCAATATTATCCAATCATCACACTTGGATATCACATGTTAAGCGGTTAAACTATTTCATACAAAAGAGCATGTGCATTATGTTTGTGATATTCGAATGAGCATGTGGTAATGTTTGTGATTTTCAATGAATGGAAATTAATCCTTTAACAATAGCTTGGGAGAAGTTTAAACTATCCGTGGCAAAACCCTGGTCAGTGTATCCCGAGTAAAGTGTTGCTTTAGGGTATTTATGTATGAAGATTGATTCTCAAGTTAGAGAGTGGAAATCAAAAGATGACGCCCACCATTCCACCCACTTACAATTTTTAAGTGTAAAAATGACCACAATTTTGACAAATTTCAAACTAAAATTGGCATGTGAGTTCATTTTAAAATAGGGAATAGGTGTTCTTAGTTTGATTGAAATTCCTTAAGCTATTCCTGAAAAACCAGCTTAGGCCTAAATTAAAATTAAGTTTGTTTGCCCTTTACCGACCGACCCACAAAAAAGCTGCGGACTCAAAAAAAATTATTGCAAAATCTGTGTAATTATTTTTTTGCGTTTGAGTGTGAAAACAAGCGCCTAGTGAACGGATACTAGTCAACAGGGTGTGTTTCACGTTTTGTCATGTACACGCAGGTCGACGTATGACGTCATCATCTGTGTATAGAATTACGTTTAGTTTCAAGGGAAGATACCAGTAAATAGTAGGGTGGTCCCCTTGAAAGTTGTTTGTATATGAAATAGTTCGTTCTTTCTTCTGACAAAACAAAGAGACATTTCGCATAACGGACACTGGTTTAAATGGTTATTTCCTGAAACGACGTCTTTTGTGCAATGTTGATGTATCATGACACTGAATTATTTGAAATTTGAATATTCAGCAGTTTATGTATAGGTAGCATGTGCTTTTGTCGAAATCGTGTTTCTTACGGGTGACTACAATCAAGTGAGATGAATTTTCTTAGAAGTAGAATAACATATCTTTTTTTATTTTCAATTTTGAAAGCAGAGCAAACCATCTCTCCAAAGAGATCAGACTCGCAATATCTGAATCAAAGAAAAGTGGCAAACGATGCCAGGAGAGTTTGCTGTTTTACAATGGGACAATATGGAGATTTATTTACCTGTTTCTAACATTCAGCGTGTTTGTTGAAACTAGGGATGGGACCGAATACTCGAATATTCGAATATCGGATGATATACAAATATTAAAAAACGAATACGAATATTCGATTTTCAAATTTATTTTTAAAAAACAGCTTTCTTTAAAAAATCATGTTTTTCTCCAGTTTGATTGCAAAGTTAACATGAATTCCAGTCGTATTTCCTGCCTAGCACGTGGGCGGGGGCAGTGTAACGTGTTTACAACACATGCCAAACATGTCCAATTAATGACAATTAATAATTGGAAGGGGGGCCACGTCTTAACAAGGGCCGCGAATTAACGGTTTGTAGGAGGTGCAAATATGACGCATTGTATCCACAAATAACAAAACTGGGCCATGTTGTGATAACGGTTTCACAGTTTGCACAAGGCGTTCATCGTTGTTTATTTAACCTTAAGTGACATCTATACGGTTAACTTGTTTATAGTAAATTACAATTACTCTCTAAGTAAACCAAACAAAATGATCCATTATCAGCCAATCAATTTCTTAAACAAAATTAGCATAGTCAATCATATACGGCACATGTTAATTATTCTCCAGTACATCAACAACGTATATTATATTACAAGAGTCTTTATTAATAAACAATGCCACCATCATGTGCTTGGAAGTACTTTACGCGGTCATTAGACAAAACCCAGGCAACGTGTAATCTGCACAGCAGATACAATCTTCAGGTTCTGAAAAAAACTGCAACGATTAACAAATTAATTAACAATGCATTTAACAATATCTTATATTTCTTTATATTTGCCTAACACTCACTAAGTTATATCGCTCATTTACCACTGAAACAAGGTAAAACAAGTACGTACACGTAGAATACATATTTCGGATAGGTAAATATTTGGACAGAGTGCCGTATATTGTAGTATTTACAAAACGAATATTCGAATATATTCGAATACCTAAAACGAATATTCGAATATTGATTTCAGTATTCAGTCCCCTCCCTAGTTGAAATCCATAAATAAATACAAAAGTTGAAACAAGTAAAACTTGGGATGTATTGTATAATCTATTGTGCGTGGTAGACAAGAACAAGAAAATTACCGACACAGTTTCGATTTCAATTAGCAAATCAACAAGTGGCTGTGCAGAAAAGTTCACCCTGATCAAAATGCTTACAGCATAGAACGACTGTTGGCGACAAAAGAAATTTAAATCATGTGTATTATTAGTGCATTTTTGCTATAAAGAAAACATTTGTTTGAATGAAGCTCAATTTCCCACCTTTAAACTTTATAACTTGGCTTTTTATTCAATAGTATACAGCATCATAATAAAACTAATTTGTAAGTAACGAACACATATTTGTTTCGAGCTAATTATCTTTTGCAAACGGAATAATATACATGCCAGTTAACAAGTCAATCTGCAACGGGCCAGAATAGCCGACAAAGCGTAGTAGTTCGGAGCATCGATTGTCATGCTTCGCAGTCTACTGAGTCAAAAGTAGGTCATACGATGCAAGCTCTCGATTTTCCATACAACAGTTTAAAATTAATACATTGCAGTAATTTGTTGTTATAATGTTCAGAATTAGATTCAGTAACAAGAAAAATCACTTTCGCAACAAGTCAAATTTCATGACACTCAGGTGAATATTTCGGTTACATACAAGTAAATAGCAAAAGTAATGGTGTCATTAGTTTAAAATTACCTTTTAAATAAATTGACATTTTGTAGAAACTGTGAGTGTAATCAATCACATGATATACACATTATATATATTAGTTATCTTAAATATTTAAAATGTAAGAAAACAGGTGTGAAATTTTGCTTTTTGAAGAATGATCCTTTCTGGTTTCGATTTTCTGACTAATAGCCTGCAAAGAAAAGAAGTAGTTTTCGCGATACCTGTTTTGGAAATTACCCTCTCAAAAGACCATTGGCTTCCGCCAACAGCCTAAAAAGAGTATGTCAGTACTGGCTTTGTTAAGGAATAATTCTTCTATCAGTACCAGTAACTGTTCTTTGTTAAATTGTCATTTCCAAAAGCACAGTTTATATTTGAGAGGACAGAGATATCCGAGTTTACAACATTTCTATTTTTTTATTTGTGACATTTTCATCAAATTATTTTTAATTTTCAGTTCATTGATTTGACATTTTCAAGCCAAACAGTATGTATTTGTACTGTATTAATATGATTTGGACTGTCTAGTCAGTTCAGCCATTCATAATAATACAAGTTTTTTTGTCAGACAGTATGTATCTATGCTCTATTAATTAATATGTGTGTCGAGTAAATTCAGACATTGGTATTAAATAGAATACATGTACTTCACAAATTGTTTTTTTTAAGAATTGCATATTCTATTTTATGTTATGTCCCTTATTAAAGACAGTGTTACCATGTATAATCTTAGCTGTATCAATCAAGAGGAAGAAAGTAATTGTGAAATTCAAGCAAAGATACAATTGTAATATATTGCTATTTAAATGACGACATTCATGTTTGACAAAGATTAAATTCTCGGAATAAAATAAAATATTTTTCCTACCTACAGACCCACCTCTAAAATTTTGGGTCGATAAAGGGAAAACAAAAGATTGTTTAATTTGGGCCTTACCGAAAAACTTTCATCTGTTCATATAGTTTATAATTATGTAAATTTTAAAGTGCAAAAAGACCCATAATTTTGACAAATTTCAAACTAGAGTTATCAAAATTGGCCTATGAGTTCATTTTAATATAGGGATTGGCCTATGAGTTTATTTTAATATAAGGAATAAGTGTTCTAAGTTTGAATGAAATACCTCAAGCCATTCCTGAGAAACCAGCTTACCAAAAAACTGTAACCTGTCCATACAGCTTATATGTAACATTTCTAAGTGTAAAAAGGCCCATCATTTCGACAAGTTTCGAACTAGAGTTACCAAACTTGGCCAAGAAGTTCTTTATAATGTGGGGAATAAATGTTTTAAATTTGAATGTCATCCCTCAAGCCATTCCTGAGAAACTAGCTTACCGAAAAACTTTAACCTAGATCGGACGCAGACGCCAACACCGACACCGGGGCGAGTAGAATAGCTTGCATTTTCTTCGAAAAGTCAAGCTAATAAAAAGGCCAATTTTAGGGCCATAACTGTTCTTCCTGGTGTGATTTGGCGGATTATCGAACTTGGCAAAGATAATACGGCAACTAACATTTTCCTGAAGTTTGGAGAAGATTGGATGAAAACTGTTGAACTTGAGAGAGTGGAAATGTCTTAAAATAAAAGACAACAAGGTAACTCAAGATCAAAAAGAAATTTTAAATTATATGTCACACTTTTATAAAAATCTTTATTAAAAAAACACAATATCGATATAAATAATACCGATAGGTTCTATAATAACATTTACAATAAAATAAGTCCAGAACAAACACAAAACGAACAAAAATATCTACCAGAATACGAATGTGCTAAAGCATTGCTAGAAATGAAAAATAACAAAAGCCCAGGATCGGATGGTATCTCTGCCAAATTCTATAACATTTTCGGGCCGGATATAAAACAATACGTTATAAACTCTCTAAACTATTCTCTGGAAAACAATAATCTTACTAAATTACAAAAACAAAGCATTATTTCTTTACTACCCAAGAACGGAAAAGACGCCCTATTGGTTGATAACTGCAGGCCCGTGTCATTATTAAATGTTGACTACAAAATTGCTTCAAAATCTATAGCCAATCGTATAAAACCATTATTTAACCATATTATCAGTATGAATCAAACCGGGTTCATCAAAGGAAGGTACATCGGTGAGACTATTGCAAGAAATTATTGAAAAACTCAATGAAACTAATGAAGCCGGCCTCATATTTTTTTCTGATTTCAATAAAGCTTTTGACAGCCTTGACCATGAATTTATGTTTAAATGCCTTCGCCATTTTGGATTTAATGAACACACTATACAGTGGGTTATGTTATTCTATAAAGATGCAAAGTCGTGCGTTACAAATAATGGTCACTTTTCTGATTTTTTCGGTATACAAAAGGGAGTTAAACAAGGTTGTCCTTTATCTCCATATTTGTTTATTATCTGCATCGAACTAATGTCGATAGACATTGAACTAAACACACAAATTAAAGGAATAAATATAAATAATGTAGAAGTTAAGCAGTCTCTTTTTGCTGACGACGCATCATTCATGCTAGATGGCACCCGTAATTCGTTTGAAACACTCATTACAATAATAGAAGAGTTTGCACTAATATCCGGACTAACTTTAAATAGAAATAAATGTAAGATTTTGAAGTTAGGTGCAATGAAACATAGCCCAATTCAGTACTGCAAACACAAACAGTTCATATGGAACTCTAACCATGCCTCAGCTTTAGGGATAAATTTTAGCAACGAACCAGTAGAAATTATGCTATTAAACATTCCGGACAAAATTAACGCGTTTGAATCATGTTTAAATAGATGGAAACGATGGAAGTTATCACTTATTGGAAAAATTACAGTTTTAAAAAACTTTGCTATCCCAAAATTAGTCTATCCATTAACAGTTTTCCAAACCCAACTCACGATATCATTATACAAATAAAATTAATATGTTTCAAATTCCTTTTTGGGACGACAAAACTGACAAAATTGCCAGAAAACAAATTATACAGGATTATGCAGATGGGGGTTTAAAAATGCTAGATATTGATCTATTCATAAAGTCCCTTAAAGCAAGTTGGTTAAAGCGCTTTATATTTCAACAAGATTCAAAATTAAGTCAGATATATTACAATATGCTAGATAATTACGGAGGATTGTTAATCTTTAAATCACATTTTAATCCAAAAGATGTAAAATATCTTAATATAAAATCCGTGTTCTTAAAGGATGTTGTTTGTGGCTGGCTCAGTGCTTCATTTCAAAGGGAAGATATATCAATACAGAAGCAACTTGTTGGAATAATTCATTTATAAAAAATAATAAAAAGACATTTTTCTTTAAATCATGGTTCGAAAGAGGCATACAATATATAGAACACATATATGATTTCAGAAAGAAATTTACAGTTTTCAAGATATTATGAATATATATGATGTTAACAAAGGAGACTACATTAAATACCACACACTTGTTAATAGTATACCTGTTGAATGGAAAAATAAACTTGCACAAAGCGAGATAGATTATTTCAACCCAAAATACATGCTTACTAAAATAACAGAACATACCAAAGTTTGCAAACTAGTGTAGAAAACACTAATAATAAAAGACAAACCTGAAGATTTCAAGCAACTTAATAAATGGAAACAAAAAAAAAATATTCAACAACCCAGATATCAATCAACGAGCCATTTTCAGTCAACCATTAAACTTAACAATTGATACTAAACTCAGAAATTTTCAAGATAAATATCTGATGCATATTTTACCAAACAATGCCTACCTACATAAATGCAATCTGGCTCCATCGACTTTATGCGAATTTTGTTTTATGTATCCAGAAACGAACAGTCATGTATTTTGGGAATGTCATTTGGTTCAAAATTTTTGGAGGCAAGTTAATATTTTTATAAATAGCCAGCTAAACATGGTAGATAATCTTGAACTTGATTACTCAATAATATCACTCTGTAATTTTGCAACAAACGATACTAACAACACACAAGTCATTAACTCAGTAGTGTTATTGGCTAAATACTTTTCTTCAAATGTAAATATGAAAAAAATGACACCAAATATAGAGACATTTACACACTTTTTGAAAAATAGAATTAAGCTCGAAGAAACAATTGCGACCATACAAAATAAACTCGAGTTATTTCAATTACGCTGGATGCACTTCAGGTTTAACTAGTAAGCCTACCAAAATGCAACATCTCATTTGTTTTTGTTTTTTTGTTGTTATTTTTTTCCTTTTCTTACTAACCAAACTAATATCATTCCATTGCTCTTCTTTTTCTTTCAACTATGGATGCTTCACTGATTTAAACATACTTGTTCCACACCATTAACAAATGTTAAATATGTCTTATGGACAACACTTAGAAAAACCATAGAACAGACTTAGAATCTTTTGTGTATATGTTATATTGTTTGTATATGGAATGTATTGTATTTATGAAGGCAATAAAAAATGGAATTACAAAAAAGAGCTGTCAGAGGACAGCACGCTTGACTATTCTAAGTATTTCAGTTGGCACATATTTTGGAAAGTGGAAGGAGCATAAATTTGTTGAAATCCTAAACTTTTAAGTGAAAACCTATATAGTTAATAAATTTTAAGATTTTGGAACAAAAACTTTAACCACAAAATCTATGTAACTAGAACTCAGCAAGTCAACGTGTTGTCTGATGGGGCATAACTCAAGTATGATATGAGCAATTATGCCAAAAACCCAACTTGACCTTCCTTTTATGCCTACTAACACTTCCATAAAGTTTCATAAAGATTGAACAAAAACTTTTCAAGTTATTGTATGCACAAGCCTTATTTGAACGATTTTTTGGTGTTAAAAAGGGGCATAACTCAAGTACGATAAGAGCAATTATGCCGAAAATTAAATTTAACCTTCCTTTTATGCCTACTAACATTTCCATAAAGTTTCATAATAATAATAGAACAAAAATTGTTTAAGTTATTGTCTGCCCAAACTGAAGGGGACTCTGCCGCCAAGCCCCCGCCGCCAATGCCGCCAAAAGTAACCCCTATATATGTCGCCTTTTCAGGCGACACAAAAAGGGGGCATACCTCTGTAAAAATACAAACCAGAGTTATGGAGATTGTTGAACCTGATGCTGGAATTGATGGTAACGGTATATTCAAAGTTTCAAGTGAATAACCTTTGTAGTTTTCAAGGCAAAAGACTTCTGAATACTTTAACCAGAAAATCTATGTGAAAAGGGGGATAACTCTGTCAAGATACAAAACAGAATTATGGGGAATGTTGCCCCTGATGCTGTAGTTGATGACAAAGGTGCATTCCAAGTTTCAGGTGAACAACTTTTTTAGTTCTCCAGTTACAAAACTTTTGAATTATACAATATACACTTTAACCAGAAAATCTATGTGAAAAAGGGGCATCACTCTGTCAAAATACAAAATATGTGTTATGGGCAATGTTGCCCCTGATACTAGAGTTGATGACAAAGGTTAGTGCCAAGTTTCAAGTGAATAACTTCTGTAGTTTTGAAGTTACAAAACTTATGAAAATAAACTTCAACCAGAAAGTCTAAGTGAACAAGAGTGCCATTGTCACAAAGATACGCCTGTCAAAGGAGCCTTTTTAGTGGTAAAACGACTAAAGAGAGAAAATCCATCCATGCTGGACAAAGATATGCTTCGGACAAAGTTTTAGGGTTTTATTTCTTATATTTGACCTTTGACCTTGAATTGTGACCTTGACCTTGGATGCCAAGTTAGTTCAAAATCCATCCATGCTGGACAAAGTTATCTTCAGGACAAAGTGTTAAGGATCGATTTCCTATATTTGACCTTTGACCTTGAATTGTGACCTTGAATCTGGCATTAGGGACCTGGTTCTTGCGCGCGACACTTCATCTCATCATGCTCATCACTTCTGCCAAGTTACTTGAAGCCATCCATGCTGGACAAAGTTATGCTCCGGAAAAAATCTCCCGCTGCACCGCCCGGCCACCAGCCCGCCCACCCGCTTGAGCGTTCCCATAATACGACCCCTTTTACAAACGGGCGTATAAAAAGAGGCATAACTCTGTTAAAATAAATGCCTGAGTTATGGGGAAGGCTGCCACTGATACTGGAGTTGATGACAAAGGTATATTCTAAGTTTAAAGTGAATAACTTGCATAGTTAAGACTTTTGAATAAAAACTTTAACCAATTCAGACGCAGAAGCCGGAGCGAGTAGGAAAGCTCACCTAATCTTTGAATAGTCAAGCTAAAAATGTTAATTTTAGATCATTCTAGGGCCACAACTCCACAATTCCTGGGGCGATTTGGATGATCATCGAATTTGGCCAAGATATTATGACCACAAACATTTTCATGACGTTTGGTGAGGATTGGATGAAAACGAAAGTGGTCTACCCAGAGACTGACATAAGCAAACCAATATACCCCTCCATCTTCAAGATGGGGCATAATAAAGGTATGTTTCTGGTTACATGCCCAAAACAATTGTTGTCACTGTAAGTGGCGAATAGCCCTGAAGATGTGTTGTGACAAAAGAAAGAGTTAAGGTCCTTGTACACTGCACTACCTCGCAAAGGTCTCTATCATTATATGAAGCATCATTTGAATCCCTTCAATACTTGTAGAGTTATACTCTGCACAAGAAGCGGGACAATGGAGAAACAGACGGACAATGCGATTACAACAAGCCCCCGAATGTCCCTTCGGGGCATAATAATATCGGTCGGTAGGTTGGGATATTGTTTTTAGTTAGATAACCTTAAAATAACATTATTAGACGGCCATTTTGAGAGAACTATTGTGATGCTCATGTTTGATTCTTTTATTTGTCTCTGTTTTCTTGTATAAACAGCGTAACTTAATAAACTTGAACAAATTTAATACTACTAAATATAAAACAAAATTGGCCTATCATAGGTTCATTTTAATATAGTGAATAAGTGTTTCAAGTTTTAATTAAATCCCTGAAGCCATTCCAGAGAAACTAGCTTACCAAAGAACTTTGACCCATCCAAATAGCTTATATCTAAAATTTCTAAGTGTAAAAAGGCCCATAATTTTTACAAATTTCAATCTAGAGTTGCCAAACTTGGCCTATAGGTTCATTTTAATATGGGGAATAAAAGTTTGAATGAAATCCCTCATGCCATTCCTGAGAAACTAGATTACCAAAAAACTTAAACCTAGCCATGGACGCAGACGCAAATGCTGGGGCGAGTAGAATAACTTGCCTTTTCTTCAAAGAGTCGAGGTAAAAATGACAATTTAATAATATGGTGAACAATTCGGAAATCCGGTGGACAATTCATAAATACGGTGGACACACTGGAAATATGGTGGACACAAAGGAAATATGGTGGACACAATGGAAATATGGTGGACACATTACACATTTGAAATATGGTGGACAAACTGGAAACATGGTTGACACATTACACATTGGAAATATGGTGGACAATTCAGACAAATGATGACCACAATGGTTTACCACATGCTGTTTGCATGCTTAGGCATGACATCATTTACAATCAACTTGACTTCCCTTCAATTGACTTGGTGTGATGGTTTTTAAACCGGCACACATATGTCATGGACGCACATTCTTCATGGATGGACCAACTAGACAACCTGTGCAAATCTACCAGGTATTTGTCTTTCAAAAAAAAAATGGATAGACGATATTCTGTTGACTTACCTTTGATTGATGATATTTTGGAATCAAGCAATTTAAAATAAATTCAAATTCAGATAAGCGAAGGCGTACAAATAAAATATGTTTGTTACCGGTAACCCGACCTACCCTAAAAAAATGCCCCGACCCTAGAACATTTAATTGAGTTAAGTCGGATTATTTTACTTTTCGGTAATTTTTCTCTTGAAATATATTTTCTTTGTGGTAATAAGTTATTTCTTGTGGTTCATTTCGTCAGCCAAATCGACCTTTCTGTTAATTTGTTAAAAGCGTTTCACATACATTGTCATATCATTTAATGGCTGGATCCCATTCAATACTTCCTTCCTATTAAAGTATTAAAGTAAGATTTTTATTATTGTAATTTTTGTAGTAGTTGACCCATTCTCATTTAAACTTTACAAAAATGACAAAAACAAAAAAGCTTTAAAGCATTTTATTTAAAACTGTTTTTTTTCTACCCTGGAGTTGTTTGTATCGTCTTTAAAATGATACAGTTTCTACAGCATACTTTTGATGCATTTTGATATACATGTCAATTTCACTGAGGCAGTACTATTTTGCACATATAAAACATAACCGTTTATGTACATCACAGTGTAAAATTCATTTATTTGTTGCCATGCTTAAAGATGATTCTTATCAGATGTTTTAAATTTTTCTACTTTTCTACCCTTTTAATGTAATCTGTTGAAGAATTCCAGTCGTTAAAATAACTATACTAAAGAATGTAGCGTTAGCTGTATCATAACTTTAAGAAACAGTAAACTTGTACATCTGGGATCTAGTTAGTAATGATGTATACATTTTAAGAAGCACAAGTTTGTTTATATTCAGTTCACTGCGTATACATTTTCATACGATATGACCATTTAATAATAAAAATCAGTGCCTTGCAAAATGACTAATTTAGATTGTAAACTGGACAGGTAGCCTGGTTTTCACAGATTGTAATGATTTTTATGTATTTGGAAATTTTTATGATAATATAGTAAAATTGTATCATATTTTAAGTGCATAAATGATAAACATTTGCAGCAAAAGTTGTTTAATTAATACATTCACTTCAAAGCAATGTTTAAGTATATTAATTTGAATAGTCATCCAGTTTTAGACGCTTCAAGTAGACCATTCACTAAAAAAACACAAAAAAATTCCCTACCTACCTACCCTATTTTTTGGGTCATGTTACCTGAAACAATTTTTTTTATGCCTAAAAACAGTTCAATGTGAAGCTGTGGACATTGGACGACAATATACATCCGACAACCACTGACCACACTAGATTGGGCTTCAGAAGTATGAGCCCATTTGATGGAAAAAGGACTCAATTTTAAACTGTAGGCATGGGACTACTCAACAATGCACAACGGACAACTACTGACTACAATATAGATCAGGCTTCAGCAGTATGGGCCAAAATGATGGAACAAGAGCTGTCAGAGGACAGGGCGCTCGACTAGTCTAAGTTTTTCAGTTGGTACATATTTTGGATAGTGGTAGGGGCATAAATTTGTTCAAATACAAAACTTTTAAGTGAAGCCTTGTATAGTTTATTCATTTTTGAAACAAAAACTTTAACCACAAAATCTATGTAAAAAGTGTGCAGAACTCTGTCAAAATACAAAACAGGGTTATGAGTAATGTTGCCCCTGATACAAGAGTTGATGAAAAAGGGTAGTTCCAAGTTTGAAGTGAATAACTTGTGTAGTTTTGAAGTTACTAAACTTTTGAATATAAACTTTAACCAGAAAAATATATGTGAAAAGGGGGAATAACACTGTCAAAATACAAAATAGTGTTATCGGTATTGTTGCCCCTGATATCAGAATTGATGACAAAGGTTAGTTAGAAGTTTCAAGTGGATTACTTATGTAGTTTTGAAGTTACCAAACTTTTGAATATAAACTTTAAACAGAAAATTTAAGTGAAATGGGGCACAACTCTGTCAAAATACAAAATAAGAGTTATGGGTTATGTTGCTCCTGATACTAGAGTTGATGACAAAAGTTAGTTCCATGTTTCAAGTGAAAAGCTTATGTAGTATTGAAGTTACTAAACTTTTTAATATAAACTTTAACCAGAAAATCTATGTGAAAAAGGGGCATTACTCTGTCAAATACAAAAAGAGTTATGGGGAATGTTGCCCCTGATACTGGAGTTGATGACAAAGGTTAGTTTCAAGTTCCAAGTGAATAACTTATGAAGTTTTGAAGTTACAATACTTTTGAATAAAAACTTGAACCAATTCAGACGACCCCGGGGGTAGTAGAATAGTTCACCTATTCTTCGAATAGTCGAGCTAAAAAAGACTACATTTTAAATTGTAGACATGAGACTACAACAATACACAACGGACAACCACTGACCAGAATTAAGCTGAAGCTTGGACACTGCATGCAGCGAACATACTTTTTCATTATTCCACAAATAACTGGTCATGTGAAAAGCGACATGTCCAGTTCCTGAGCTTCCAAATTTCAAAGGTAAAACAGAAAGCAATAAACTGTAGATCTACCCATTTTATAACTTTTTAATACTTATCGACTACTTTGTAGAAATGTATTAAATTGGAGAATGACTTTTCCGACAGTTTTTAATTAAAAGCTAAGATTTTCTAGTCTGACTGATCTGAACTACACAAATGGCCAAATACATATTTAATCTTTCCTGAAACAAATGTCTGAAGTCATTCTTCACACGTCAGCAAACATCTCCATGAAGAATGCTCCCATGTCTGAGGTGGCTTGAATTCTGTTGGATCATCCCCTCCACTTTGGTTTCCATGGCAAACACTGATAGATGCAGGATGTTCACATTTCCACTCTATAGAAAATGTGCATTTTACAAATTCTAGAAGGGTGATGGCTGGCAGCCAAATTAGCATCATAAAAGACAAACAATATGGTACATGGTTTACATAGCAACCATTTGTAGACACGGATGATTGGACACAATTACCACATAGCAACCATTTGTAGACACTGACGATTTGACACATTTACCACATAGTAACCATTTGTAAACACTGACGATTTGACACATTTACCACATAGCAACCATTTGTTGACACTGATGATTGGACTCATGTACCACATAGCAACCATTTGTAGACACGGATGATTGGACTCATTTACCCTGTATAAACCCTGGATGGACACTGGGGTCCTCTAAATCTTCATCATTACAAGGCCCAAAAGCAATAATAGAAATCTGTTAACACCTTTGTAGTTGCAACATTACATCTGCCAGCTATATGACCCTCCTGGTTTGAGGTGTACATTAATGTACACATTTGCTCAAAGTATTCAGGAAGAACTAACACCTTGTAACTTCAAGCCTTGTTTGGTGCTGAAAAAAAAAAGGCACAAACATAGCAACGTTTCTGAACGAACTACACACGTAAGTAATGATAGTTGAACAAAAATTTTAATAGAATACAAATAAAGATATTGGTATCAATTTGTTTTTATAATTATAATCATTTCAATTTCCAGTGGGAAATATTAAATGTTTCAAAAATGAAAAACTTTGAACTAAACACAAGTGCCAAGTCGTATTCCGAAAATGATAAAACTAACGATTGATAAAATACAACACAGCTGTCATCGAAACTACTAAAAGGAATAAATAACGTTAACATACAAAGCATAAATGCTTTCCTACCCTCTGATAACAAAAAAAATGGCGCACACAGCATTGGTCTACCGTCGTCCACGTCTGCTCTTTCCAACAGCTGACCGCCAACTGACTGATTTTGGCGGCAAATTTTTCATCTTCGCATGGCTGCACGGCAACGCGCACGTGACAACCACAGGACGAGATTTGATCTTTCGAAGGCTGAATTTTGTCAAATGGCCTCGTGAAAATGCGATTCCAAACATTGCTGAGTATTTTTCCGGGTGTACATATGTATACTAGTTGTGTAATTTGCGATTTTGTGAAAGAGGTCAATGCATACGTTTTGAAAAACCAATCTCGCTAATCACGTGCACACCCCTGTTATACTGACAGTGCACAACGTGTTTGTCCAATAAATTAAAGACGCATATAATATATTAGATGTCACATTATTAAACCAGCTACCACTATCCAAAAAAAAAGCTACTGACTTGGATGATGTCGATCGTTCATAATTTAATGATAGTTATACTTAGAAGATCACAACAGAGTTAGAACATGTATTTTCCTTCATTCCAGAAAAAAAAGATAACATAAAGGCTAGACAATTCTGGATTTGAAACAAATGTTTCATAATAATAAGTA
The DNA here is from genome assembly GCA_027627225.1 of Congeria kusceri. Lineage (NCBI taxonomy): Eukaryota > Metazoa > Mollusca > Bivalvia > Myida > Dreissenidae > Congeria > Congeria kusceri. Next base: position 25,936,922 of record CM051031.1, on the reverse strand, counting down.
TTGTAACATCTGAAAAGGAACTCGATTTAACCATAACCAATGATGAAATACAAATTGCAGTTGTAAATCAAAATAACAACTTACCTAGCGGACTGGTTGAAACACCAGCAGAAATTATTTTTAAAAAAACCTTCATATTGTCCAAGTATTATGTCACATCTAAACGTTATGTATTTAACACGACACTTGGTAAATACAAAAATAGAGACTGATAATATAAGACTATTATCTTTGTTAAGAGGTTTTTTAACTTAGCTAGAATACAAAGTATATCGGTGATTATATTTTATTTCATGGAAGTAAACGTCTATATTTTGCCACATTAAGTGGTCCTGCACAAATTGGAAGATATACACAATGATAAACATACCACCAAATAATCGTTACTGTTTTATATGTATATGACGTGTTACTTTCAACTAATAAAGAAATACATTTATCGAATCTTTTAGAACAGCCCATCTTTATATTAGTCCACAAATGTTCGCACTGTGTTATAAGAAGTTCAATAATAAATAATATTGTATACCCATAAATAATATTTTTTCTTGCAGCGGATGTAAATACTTTTTTCTTACTATATATGTATAAATTGGGTTAATTACGGTAATTATTTGGCATTGAAATATAAAACAGCAAATGCGTACACGTCTGCGGGTTGACGAAAGAAGATCAAAGGTGACTCTTAATCGGGGCATAATTATGAGCCTGTAGCATTTGACAATACACGGGACACGTTAATTTCAAAATAAAAACCAAACAATATTATAATGATATAAAATACGAGCAATATTAGAAGTTTAATCTTTGTAACTAAATGTTTAGTTAATATTTATTAATTATTTAAACTAATTGTTTATTCAAAATACCTTACCCTTCAAAATTTCCATCCAAATTACGAAACGAATCTAAAACTTGACATTAGGCCATACAAATTTATTTTATGTTAATCGTCCCCACGATTTTTCAAAACCTACCAACCAGACAGGAAAGAACAAGCAATGAGTCGATAAAAAATTTAAGATAACTTATTCGTGGCAGTGGTACAAGCTAAACCAAAAGTTTACTTGCAATACTATATAATTATCATCTTCGTATTGGAAACATACTTTAACAGCGTAGTTTAACAGTAAATTGACTGCACACTTTTTTTTGCAAATATTGGTGAAAACACATAAAAATAATTTTGTTCAAGTTCAGTCTGAAGTCATATCATATCATAAAGTTATTGACAAACCATGACATTTAAACCAAAGAATACATGTAGATAATAATATCTTCATATTCATAGAAACATGTTTTAACATATCTTAAATTGAATATATACAAATTTGAAAATATGTTTTAAAAAGGGCAATTCAAAATAATAATTAGACAAACATACCAATTCAAAGTGATTTAGATCTATAAAGATGTAGGTAAGTTACTGACAAATGCAAGATTCCGAAACATAATTGTGTAATATCATCAACTTATTTCGAGTGATACACATACCCAAAATGCAAGATGCACATCAAAAATATTCATTCAAAACTCAAAAATAACTTGAACTAAGCATCATGAGTCGGTCATGACTTGTATTATTTACAATGTCATTCATTGACTAGAGATCATAAAATTAAGAAATCACACAAAGTATGTCATTATTGGCATATTTTATACATTTTACATTGTCAAAAAATGTTGTTTGCTCGTTCAGGCAACCGAAAACCTACCAGCCTGATGACGCTAAACAAAGAATCAACTTGGTATGGCTTTATTATATAAATAGAGTAAAATTTATTATGATGATGTGTTAACTTAATGTTAAATAATGCAACGCTTTAGTTTACACATTTTCAAGCAATGTAACTTTATATACAATAATATTTCTTGTAACAGTTCATTATATTTATTTATTTATTTCGCAATTTGGTTAGAATACTAAAGGCTATTTTTCCTAACTACTGAATTAATGCATAAAAGTAATAAATAATAGGTAATAGAATTTGCTTTGTGTCTATGTCTCCCCTGTATGGGCTGCGTTTTCCTATTATTTCTATATCAAAGAATAGATCTCTGCTCTATATAGGCTGCGGTTTTCAACGATGTCTATATTGGCTGCACGGCTGCGTTTTATACACCTAAAACACAACCTGCATAGTACACGCTGTTGTTTCGGGGTTTATAGTCCTTCCGCGCCTGAGCATTATGTGAGGACTTGCATAGTGCAGGCTGCGCTCAAAGCTGCGTTTTATACCGACCCGTTTATTATACATCTAAACGCGTTATATTTCTGTTAAACAGTTCTTCGTTTTACTTTATACTTTTTTTTTAACTTTTGTCTTCTTGTTTATTGCCCCGGCATCTTGATGCAGAGGCATATAGTAATCGTGCTGTCCGTCCTTCCGTCCGTCCTTCCTTCCGTCGCTCCGTCCTTCCGTCCGTGACAAGGTTCAGTAGATTTTACCGTTTCGTCTAGCACGAACACCGCTTACTACAACACTTTGATACTGACACAGTTGTTGCTTATGACCATTCCCTATCCACCCATATCACCCAACCTTACTTTGACCTTGACTTTGACCTAATTTAGACTTATACTAATTCAAAAGTGCCATTTCTTGGTTAACTAGATTTTACCGTTTCGTCTAGCACCAACATCGCTTACTACAACACTTAGATATTTACACAGTTTTACTTATGACCGCTCCCAATCCACCCATATCAACCAACCTTACTTTGACCTTGACCTAATTTGCACTTAGAATAATTCAAATGGGTTGTTTCTTGGTTAACTAGATTTTACCATTTCGTCTAACACCAACACCGCTTGCTACAACACTTGGATACTTATACAGTTGTTGCTTATGACCATCCCCAATCCACCCGTATCACCAAACTTTACTTTGACCTTGACCTTGAACTAATTTGGACTTATAATAATTCAAAAGTGCAATTTCTTGGTTGACTAGATTTTACCGTTTCGTCTAGCACCAACACCGCTTACTACAACACTTGGATATTTACACAGTTTTTACTTATGACCGTTCCCAATCCACCCGTATCACCCAACCTCACTTGTACCTTAACCTAATTTGGACTAAGAAATGGTCTACCCAGTACCAACCGGGGGCATGTGTGTGTATCAAACACAAAATCTTGTTTTTACTTTATTTTTATTAAAAGAAAAATTGTACTTTCTTCCTGCAAACAAACTTTGAGATGTTCTTTCAAATATAGAAAATCTAATCACAGAAACATTCAGCAAAGAAGAGTGTTTTTTAACCTCTACGCTTATTTGTTTCTATAGTTATCGCCCCTAATTGACGTGGCTGAACGGAAGCCATCTTTGATTTACCGATATATGTACAGATTTTATATCTGTAGACATCGGAGTATTTGTCGTCATAAAAACATACTTGCAGTCAGCAATATGAAGTTTAAAATCTTGTTTACGTTGTGTTTGATTCTGAGTATTCTGGGTGTATCGCATACAGACGAGCACAATCATATTGTGAGTATTCCTCGGCTATGAAACTAACGTCAACAAACAATTTATTGCTTTTCTTATTCACATTTTATGGAAAGTTGAAGTAAATGAACTTAATTATAAAAAAAAAAATTATGGTCTAGTGGCTTTGACATTCCGTTGGGTGCATATTACTAATTTGAATCAAACTGCAGATGAAATCTGTCAAATTTGACAGCATAGTTGCAACAAAAAGGAAAAACAATAATAATGACAAGATCTCAGTTTTTTTTAGTACAACGAATGTGTCCATTCAATTCATTATACACTCCATTTATAAGGACAATATCATGTTATTCTATATTACAATTGGGTAAATTCAAGTAATTTTTGTCAAATGTTCAGATACTTGTGTGAAGTGACAACATGAAAACAATCACGAAACAGCTGAAGCACCATTTTAAATTGGACTGGAAAAGTTTCCATGGGTATCACACTAAATGGAGTGACCAGATTTCTTTAAAAACTTTAAATCGGTGAAATCAGAAATTGTAACTTGCAAGTGTTACATGCCATTATGCCAATGTCTCTTTCTGGGAGACCGTCTAAAAGCAATACATACAATGTATGACAAACAAAATGTAGATATTTGTTTTCTGGATATACCACAGCATTTTTCCTCACTACTTTGGGAATGGTACAGGTAATAGTCAAATTGGGAAAATTAGCCACGTTTTCAACCAAATTGGGAATTTTATCACTTTCTGCCAAAACTTCCAAAAAGAATTAGAAAACAATAAACACTATCAGTGCCTTTTCATTGATTCTTTCACAGGTACTTGTGTTTCCAGGAGGCAAAATGAAAGTTAAATACATAATAAGTTATTATTTTTAGGATCTGTTTCCCAGATATCTGGTATTTTTATCTTCAAATTGGGAATATGTGTAGGTAATTTGGATTGGGAAGGTACCTTTTTATGGTACTAGATTTATAGAGAGGAAAATGCTGTACCTGAAACTGTAACATTATTTCATGTCTAGTATGAAGATGCAGATGAAGTTGTCCTATGGATGAACACAGTCGGTCCCTATCACAATCGGCAGGAAACATACTCCTATTTTTCTCTGCCGTTCTGTGCGGGACCAAAGGTAGATATTAGCCATTACCATGAAACTCTCGGAGAAGCCTTGCAGGGAACAGAACTGGAGTTTAGTGGACTGGACATAGACTTTAAAGGTAAGTGCTTCCTGTCATAACAGACGCATAATTCATATGTGAAGAATAAGAGTTCTTTATAGGCTCGCATAATTTTTCTTGGTTAAAATCTTTCCTTGAAACTATTTTCTTGGTTAAGAAATTGCTTAAATATTGTATAAATTATTCCAGGTGTTCAGGTAACTGTACAGTATTGCAGTGTGAAATTGACAAAAGAAAAATATCAGGCATTTGTGTATGCTGTGAAGAACCATTATTGGTATCAAATGTACATAGATGATCTTCCGATATGGGGTAAGTTCAGTATGTCTTAAATGAATTTAGATTTCATAGTTGTGTTTATTCATCCTTTTTAGCTCACCAGAGCATTAAGTGTTCACGGGTGAGCTATTGTGGTCAGTCACCGTCCATAGACCATCATTCGTTATCCATCGTTTGTATGTCGTCGTCGACAATTTACTTCAAATAACTTCTCAAAAACCACTTGGTGGATTTTAACCAAATTTGGCAGGAATGTTCCTGGGTTGGTCCTTTAACAAATGCCTTTAATTCATTTGACTATATGGAAAACCAAATGGTGATTGAAAAAAACTGGAAAACTTTAAAAATCTTCTTGTCAGGAACATGTTGCATGAATTTAAAATGATTTTCACAGAAGTGTCCCATGAGTGACCCTCTACCAAATTCCTTCAAAATTTAAAATCATTTTGATTTGTTAAAAAACATGGCCATCAGGAGTTGGGACAGTTTTCCTTGTATGGCTATATTGAAAACTTGGAACATCTATTTGTCTGAATCAACTGGCTGTATTTCAAAATAATTTCACAGAAATGTTCCTTGGGTGACCGTCTACTAAATTTCTTCAAATAATATTGAATCGTTTATAAGCATGACACCCTAGGGGCAGGGCATTTTTGCTAATATGGCTTTATTTAAATCTTTGAAAATCTTCTTGTCTGAATCAACTGGCAGGATTTCAAAATAATTTCACCGAAATGTTCCTTGGGTGACAAGCTACTAAATTTCTTAAAATAATCTTGAATCGTTTATAAACATGACACCCAGTCCCTGGGGTTAGGGCATTTGCAACTTTGAAAGTCTTCTTGTTAGAAACTGAGACTGGATTTTAAAGTAATTTAACCTTAATATTCCTTGCATGACCCTCTACATAATTACTTTAAAATATTGTGATTTGTTAAAAAAAACATGGTTGCCAGTGGGCAAGGCAGTTAGTTTTCTTTATATGGCTATATTTAAAACTTTGAAAATCTTCTTGTCTGAAACCGCTGTCTGGATTTCGAAATAATGTCACAGAGATGTTCCTTTGTCTATCTACCGAAATTCCTTCAAACAATTGTTTCGCTTAAAACATGGCTGTCATTAGTCCATCGGTTATGTCCGTTTACAACATTTTACTTCAAACATTTTTGAATATTTTATTAAATTTTTACAAGCCATTAGGATTTATTAAATGCAGGTGAGCGACCCCTTGTTTATTCAATGTTGTGTATTTAGTAGTGCTTAAAACTTGGTTGTATAAATACTAGGAAAAGACCTAGAGCGAAATAGCAGGGTGCTACACCCTGCTCCTTTTTGGTTCCCCCCTGTTGCCCCTCTGGGCTGGTCAACACAGAAATGTTGAATATCGTTGAAAATTTAATATATTTGTGCAAATAATCAATGATTAATGAATAGAATATGCTTTAAAACCTTACTTAGAAGCATTGGACTAATAAAAACCCTGGATTGAGCATATTATTAGAAAATGTCAACAGACTGGTCTGGCTTTCCACCCTGCTCCTTTTTAGCAGCACCCTGTACCTTTTGTATTTCCCTAAAATGCATCTGTACTGCATATGGTTGAAGTAAAGTTAAATAAAGCATTTTCCTCATTTGAAGAGTTGACTAATGCAAAGCCCAGTTAGGAAATAATGTAACATGTTTAACCAATGTTTTAAGTTAGTATTAAAAAATATTTGTGCTTAGCTATATTGTACATGACATGTGAGATGTTTGCATTGTAGTTTGTGTTAATTACATTATTACGGTAGTTGTCTAGACCGTGTGACCTATATGTGTTTGGGTATAAGAAGTTAAGTGTTAATCTGTTGTGTTTCCACAGGCATTGCTGGTGAGATTGGGGAAAATGAGCATTTTATATGGACTCACAAGAAGCTTGACATTGGCTATAATGGCAAGCAGATAGTTGATGTCAATCTCACCAGCGACTCAAAAGTCAAGCTGGAAGTGGGGGCAGAAATTTCATTCACTTACGAGGTCAGTACTGACAGTTTTTTTATCATTATAATTTATGTATGTACTTGTTTATCCCTTTACTTGGTTGCATTTATCTATCACATATTAAGTACTTATCAATATTTTCTGATACTGTTTAGCATGACGTGTTAAACTTAAAAACACTACTGAGCGCCCGATGGTCAAACAAACTTGTACATACAGGTATATAATATTGGACAATATGTTGTTATTCAAAACACGTTACTTTAGTTGTTTCTCTGCAGGTGAAATGGCACACATCAGATGTGAAATTTGAAGATCGATTTGATAAGTACCTGGACCCAAATTTCTTTCAGCATAGGGTAAGAAATAATGGTGTATTTCTTTCAGTTTTGTATTTAGGAAATTAAATTAGAATGCTAGTAGTAAAATTGTATGGATACATTAGGAGAAAAGTTTTGTTTCGCATAACTGCAGTTTGTGTTGTAGAAAAGTACTTATACAGATTCCAGTAATTATATTGTTGCAAATTGCAACAATTTATTATGAATCAGAGTATTGCAGATTGCCCACATAATACGTCCATATAGTTTTGACATTGTTAATCATCAAATTACATGTGCAGTTAGTTTTAATATAATATTTGATACATGTGTATATAAATATATTTTTAGCAAAGAAAACGAGATTGATTCCTATATATAAATATATGAAATTATCAATATCCTGGGTAATGCTGACCTATTTTCATGGTGTTTCACAGTCAATCTGGAAATCCAATCCAACATGTACTTATCAATGATTGTAAATGTTGGTGTTTGTTCAGATCCACTGGTTCAGCATCTTCAACTCGTTCATGATGGTGATCTTCCTGGTGGGGCTGGTCTCCATGATCCTGATGAGGACCCTGAGGAAGGACTATGCCCGATACAGCCGGGAGGACGACGTGGATGACATGGTATACACTGGAGACATGTCTCACTGTGGGTGGGGGGTCTCGTAGTTGTTAGGACTCAGCACGTTATGTTCAAATGCATTGAGTAAGGGATGACATGGCATATGCTGGATACGTGTCTCACTGTGTGAGGGTCTCATTGTATTAGGGATGGTCAGGTACCATAAATATATGTATACGTGTAGTGGCTGTTTAATTACTGGATTTAAGTGCTTACATGTAAAATATTTATATTTGTTTCTAGTTGTGAAGGAATGTTATGATTTATTTACACTTTATTGGCTGTCACTACAAAACCTTAATGTCTCTCGTACCATGTTATGTAACAAACATTGAGTAAATGGGTGTCGATCGTCTTCATAATTGACCTTTATTTAAGGGTAATGATACACTGAAGTAACTTGTGTTTCGGATTATTGCATTGACCCAATTTCAGTGCTGACACATAAATAAGTAGCAAAAAAAGCTTTTTCTATGGTATGGTTTATGGAGAAAAAAACCCTATCCATTATTGTTTACTGTAATTTCTATTCTCTTCACTCTTATTCTTCAACAGCCATATACACTACTTGAGACCAACACTTGGTTAACATTTTACTAATTGCCTTACTGTAAATGGGTATTCTGGCTGCTGTTACAGGAGAAGGACCTGGGAGATGAGTATGGCTGGAAGCAGGTGCATGGGGACGTGTTCCGGCCTGCCTCTCATCCCATGCTGTTCTCGGCACTCATTGGCACGGGCTACCACATCACCGTAGTCTCCATCTGTGTCATCACTTTCGCCATCATGGGAGAGTTGTATACAGAGTAAGTTGTACATGGGCTCAGATTTTCATTATGATTCCTGATTGAATTTGCCCGTTGTTTGCTTGTTGGAATTAATAATTGATAACTGTTGTGTTTGGTAAATAGATCATAAACTCAGGGTTCCCACTGACTTTTGAAAAGTTGTCGCCATTTTTTTAAAATAAACTCATTTAAACGTCTAAGTCTTGTAAAAGTTTGTTTTCAACAGTATTGTTAACATAAATTATCAGTTACTATAAATATGTAAAGAGAATAGATTAAACATTTTAGCAAATATAATGTAAACTGACTGATGTTCTGTACAGTATCATTTGTTTAACCCTGAACATGATTTTTCTGAATTCTGATTAGCTGATATTCAGATTCACGCTAATAGGTGTATTGCCAGAACATAGATGGCTAATGACATGCACAATTTGTTGACACAACAGTTGTTTAAACTTGTGATCTTTTTTTAATATATTTGAATTATTTTTATAGAAGAATGTTGTATTGTTGCAATACGCCAGCAGTCTTTATTTATTTCTTTTTTGTTATATGTTGCAAGCCAGTAAAAAAACTAACATTCCCGGTAATTGGTATACCCACTGTAATAATTATTCCTGATGAAGAATACAATAAATAAACAAAACACCATTTATCTCTTTTATCAATTTATTTCAATAACGTTGAATTTAATAAGTAACAAAACATAGCATATTTCATATACCAATGCAGTAAAATCATTTTTTATTTATTATTATGTCCATGGATCATGAGAGTTTTACAAGAAATATTTTAGCAATGCACTATTAATATGTGTATCAACATCATTAATTAATATATTTTTTTAAATAGACATTTAACAATTCATAAATGTTACTAGTTTACTTATAAATATGATACATATTAATACATAAATATATACATCAAAATACAATGGCACACATCAGGAAAGTCAAGGTTCACTGGAAAGGAAACTGAAAATATACAGAAGACATCGATCAGCAGCAAATCTATATATATATTATGTTCACATAGATCTACCAAAGAATTCCAACTTCCAACAGTTTTTAAAATTTCTGTTCACTGGAGAATTTTGAAGTTTGAGCATGTTAGCTGGAGAATTTTCATTTTCAAATTCAACATTTCGTACCGATTGTCGTAACAAACTGTTTACTTACGGATTTTTGCTTATTTAATCATGAATGTGTTGAAAACGCTGCATACTTACTATTATGTTTTGATTTCTAATTATCGTTTAATCTCGTCCTTAATCTGTTACAAATATGGCACACTTCTATTAATTGCCGGTATTGACGATTAAAGAAAGAGCTTGTTGTTCTACATGCAATTAAAATGCCAATTTAATTGCCTTGGGCCATATAATCAGTTGCATGTAATCACCTTATCGATATGCATTCAGTTTCACGCTTCAGTTAATTCAATCGTACCGCTTGCATCACTAAAAATCAATACATACACGATAACTGTCGTGGTTAACCGAGTCGGCAAGACCGCTTAGGCTTAAATTTTGCTTACGTCATTTCAATAGTAAATAATTCTAACGAAGAACGCTGTCGCCAGAAAAATCGACAAACTTGAAAATTTGTTGCCACTTTTGCGATTTTGTCCCATTTGGCAACAGTGGCGATCACCAGCGCGAACCCTGAATAAACGTGTTTTAATACCAACACTATTAAATCTGATATCTTTACTTCAAACTTTTATGCATTATGAATAAATGTTTTTCAGACGAGGATCGTTACTGAGCACAGCCATCTTTGTGTATGCAGCCACGTCACCAGTGAATGGTTATTTTGGTGGAAGCCTCTATGCAAGAATGGGAGGTAGGTTGTTTGCCTAATCTTAATATGACTCCTTGTGTAAAGGACATGAATTAAAAACTGTTGTTCACTATGTAATTGTGCATTTAATAATTGTGGAAGAAAAGCTTCTGATTTATAAAATTATGGTAAAATATTTTTTTGTCCCAATCTCCCAGTGTGTGTGTTGTATTCACAGGCAAGGTGTGGATCAAGCAGATGCTCATGTCGGCTTTCATGCTGCCCAGTCTCGTGTGTGGCACGGCGTTCTTCATCAACTTCATCGCCATCTACTACCATGCATCCAGGGCCATACCCTTTGGAACCATGGTGCATACTGCAGATATATACATATATTGAATATTACATACAAGCGACTAAGCATTTGATAATAATTCAGATGTCTTGGTATCAATATTTCTTGGGTTTGTTATTGAGGCCAGCTATTTCTGGCATGTGATTGCAGGTCAGTGTTTTTTTTAGGGACAATTTGGGGCCGAATTTCGGCCCCATTCCCCAGCTTAAAAGGTATATAACTTTCCCTTATATGTACCTTAAAACTCCCCTCAGAACGTAAGCTTTATTTTGAAAAAAAAATTGATAAAAATCGGACAAACATCGACTAAGATATAGAAATTTTCGTAAACAATCCCAGCTATTTTTCATCAAACCACGTTAGTGCATAATCTAAGTTATCATTTGTAGCAAAGCAACTGATTAATGTTTTATAACAAAGTAGAACATAAACAAGTAATAATGCTTTTCTAAAAAAATTCCCCTTTGCCGTAAAATTCCCCATCTGAAGGGCCCCGCCACCTTTCCCCACAAGGTGAAAAAACAGGTTGCCTTAACATTTATATGTATATTCATAACCATGGCGCTGAAAATTTGTCTCTATAAATATCTCTGTATTTAAATGTCTTGGTGTTGTAATTCAGTTGAGCACAGCTATTTCTGTCGTGTGATTGCAGGTTGCCATGTCGTGTATATGTATATTTGTAATTGCAGCTTGCCGTGACATGTATATGTATATTTGTGATTGCAGGTTGCTGTGACGTGTATATGTTTATTTGTGATTGCAGGTTGCCATGACGTGTATATGAATATTTGTGATTGCAGGTTGCCATGTCGTGTATATGTATATTTGTAATTGCAGGTTGCCGTGACGTGCATATGAATATTTGTGATTGCAGGTTGCCGTGACGTGTATATGAATATTTGTGATTGCAGGTTGCCGTGACGTGTATATGTATATTGTGATTGCAGGTTGCCGTGACGTGTATATGTATATTTGTGATTGCAGGTTGCCGTGATGTGTATATGAATATTTGTGATTGCAGGTTGCCGTGACGTGTATATGTATATTTGTGATCCTGCCCCTGAACCTGGTGGGTACAGTGCTGGGCAGGAACCTGGCCGGCCAGCCTGACTACCCCTGCAGAATCAATGCTGTGCCTAGGCCTATCCCAGAGAAAAAATGGCAAGTGGCTGTCAAGAATTCAACATTTGGAATCTAAAGAACACAGCTGATGTTTCTTGTTTACTGCATTTTAATCAGAGTTTTCATTTTTAAGATCTAGTAGTTACTGTTTTAAATGAAGGACATCTGTTGTCCTATTCCCACAGTTTGAAATTAGGACTTTTATTTCCTCACAATATATATAAATTCATTAGTTATAGTATAAAGTTATAGTAAATACAAATTTTTAATGCTCAAAAAAACATACATGTACTTAGTAAAACTGTTTATTGACATTATATAGCAATATATGGCAAGTTCACTTCTTTTTGCGATGTGTGCCTTATTAACATGATCATTCTCTATTTCAGGTTTATGGAGCCCAGTGTGATAATCGTGCTTGGTGGCATCCTGCCATTTGGCTCTATATTTATTGAAATGTAAGTAAAACATCTCTACCTCCATAGCTACAGTTCTAAAGAAGTCCTGTCAAACTTGTTTATACCTATGTACATGTCTTAATTGTTTAGAGAACTTTATATGGGCGATATGAATTATAAAATATATTGACTCGTGTTTTGTATTAATAAAGATTATGTAATAGTTAGAACATACTACATAAAATCTTATTGTTTCAGAAGGGGTAGAGTAGGGCAGGTAATGATTACTGCAGATTCTGAGAAGGTGGAGTTCAAAATAGTGAATCGAAAGCCAGAAATAGCGTTAAGACCATTATCTTAATGATTAAGTCCTTCCCTTATTGCGTGCAATCCTTCCATTTCATTGGATCAAACTGTTGGTTATATTCTAATTATGAGGCGTGGCGTGGGAAAACCGGCCTTAATGCATGTGCGTAAAACGTCATCCCGGATTAGCCTGTGCAGTCGGCACAGGCTAATCCAGGACGGCACTTTCCGCTTTTATGGTATTTTCTGTTTCAAGGAAGTCTCTTCTAAACATAAATCCAATGTAGGTGAAAAATTGCCGTCCTGGATTAGCCTTTGCAGACTGCAAAGGCTAAACCGGGATGACACTTCATGCACATGCATAAAATCTGGTTTTCCCACGACGCGCCTCTTATAGTATTGAATTGATCATCAATTCGGGATGTTTTATGTTTCCAGGTACTTCATATTCACGTCATTCTGGGCCTACAAGATCTACTACGTGTACGGCTTCATGCTGCTGGTGTTTCTGATCCTGGCTGTCGTCACCGTCTGTGTCACCATCGTCTGTACATACTTCCTGCTCAACGCTGAAGACTATCGCTGGTAACTACACATCACTTATACCTAAAATTAATCCTGCATTACTAGCGGCATCTATTAGTAACCTCTGCCATGGAAGCTTGGAGCCGAATAGTTCATGATTATTACCTGCAGAAATGTGAACAAGTTTCCACATCACTTGTCATTATAGCCTAGTCTTTAAATATTTTATTGTTTGCCATATGTTGCCTAGAAAAATAGGGTAGCATGTCTTACAGGTCAATAATTCTAATTCAAATTGTACAGAAATTACAGTATATTGAATGACTTGATGCAAGTTACTTGCTGAATATTGGGGGGTGGTTACTGAAAGGAGATGCACGTTCATGTACAATCAGTTTTTATGCACCCACAAAGTGGGATGCGTTAAGCATTGCACTTGTCCGTCCATTCTTACGTACGTGCGTCCCAAAATTTTGTGGACTCTACTCCTCTTCAGTGCTGTGCGGATTTCGCTCAAACTTTCACAGCTGAACACCTTAATGTGTAGGTGATCGTAAAATAAGGAATTTAGGCTGCGACCAATTTTGGCAGAATTATGGCCCTTTGAAATTTTTTCCACTATATATACTTAATGAAATTTTGTGGACTTATCTCCTCTTGAACGTCTGTGAAACATCTATTATAATACATACTTTGCTTCATGTTTCAGGCAATGGACCAGCTTTCTGTCGGCAGCTTCTACAGCAGGATATGTCTACCTGTACAGTTTCTACTACTTCTTCTTTAAAACCAAGTATGATTTTATAGTTCCTTAGGCTAAAAAAATTAATGATTTGTTTCTCAGGCAGCGCTGCAACATTTTTTTATGGCCCGCCACAATTTTTTTTAAACTATTTTTTTACGATAGCGCCCGGGTTTTTAAGGAGCAGTCCAGAAATATGTTAATAAACCTAAAACACGAAACTGTTTGTCTAATGGGCATGTAACCGAACAAAATACAAAAACTACGCATTGAAACCTGTGCATTATTAACATTTTGGTAAAGTGCTAACGTCTATTTTCTGTATGCGATATAAACTGGTGATGACTCTGGAGTAAACAAGCATGTACATTATAGTATATTCCGTACGTACCAAGTGGTTTTGAACAATGCCTTTCGTAAATAAGAAACAGAGTTCGGACGAATAAACACCATAAACGTTCATAAGAACTACTGCTAAAATTACATGTATTAAATTAGATCACATGGACAACAGCTTAAAATTAAACAAATCCACATTTTAACAGAGTAACCTGGTGGAGATTTCGGTATTTCCAGTAACTTTCTTCCTGTCTGATTTAATTATATAAATCGGATTTACACGGAAAATTGTGAAATACTTTGTACATTTTGAAAGTAAGTCATATTGGATTGGGAACCTTTATAAATATCGTCTGTTTGTTGATTTAAACTTTTGTTTCGTAGATGCTTTTGCTTGTGTAATAGCATTCCATATTTTTTTTTAAATAAAATCTGTGACAATTTAAGTCCTATGGAAACAAACGAAAATGGCAGCTGCATTGACAAGTGTTGATTTTTCTTTCACACAGTTATTAGTGATTTATTGCAAAAATAATTCTTATTTTTGACAGACAAAAGGGTAATTCATTACAACAAGGCAGGTAACCCTGTGATTTGTATTTGTATTTCCAGAGTCATCGGCCCTTGTTTGGACTTACAACTTTGAATATTTTGATATGTTTTTGGTTAAATATAAAATTTCGCAATAACTATCAAAGGCATTAAATTGAAACTCAGGATACATGTTTATGTTGCTGACCCCATTCTGCAGACATGAGGAGGTAACTCTTTCAAGGATTTGTTTTTTCAACTTAAAATTTTCGCTTTATGTCAAATGTCTCAATACTTGTATGAGGTATTGACTTGAAACTCAAAGTACTTGATCACAGTAATGAATTAATTCTGTAGACAAGAGGAGATAACTCTGTCAAGGAAGTTTTGAGTAAATGCCCTTTTTTCAACTCACAGTAACTATAAGAGGTATTGACTTGAAACTCAAAATACTAGACAAGATGAGGTAACTATATCAATGATTTGGAGGAGATATTGCCCTTTTTTCAACTTAGAATGTTAGCTTTAGGTCAGATGTCTCAATATCGATAAGAGGTATTGACTTGAAATTCAACACACTTCATCACAGTGATGAACCCATTATATTAAGGCCAGAATACTATCACATACGAGAAAGTCAAGCGTCCAGCACTCATAGGCGGTGCTCTTGATATATTTTAATGTCATATATCTATGACATTAAAATATGTGTGTGGGTTTTTAGCATATGTTAGGTCTATTGAAAGCTTGTAAGTAATGTTAATAATGCAATGGTAATGGTAGAGATATCTATTACAATTTTCAAAAGGATCTTTTGCTATGTCTAGACTATGTATGCTTAGAATGGATGTTGCTTGTTCAACCATTGTTACTGCTTCATTGGTACTAAAGCTAGACATAAATGATTATCCTTGTATTTCAGAATGTATGGGTTCTTCCAGACCATGTTCTATTTTGGGTACATGTGGCTCTTCAGTTTAGCTCTCGGACTCATGTGTGGTAAGTTTGTTGGGAGACTTTGGTTCAAGATGAGGCGTGTCGTGGGAAAATAAGACTGAAAGCATGTGCGTAAAGTGTCGTTCCGGTTTAGCCTGTGCGGACTGCACACACGGCACTTTCTGTCTATAGTGGATTTATATTTTAGAAGATACTTCCTTGAAACAGAAAATACCATAAAAGCGGAAAGTGCCATCCTGGATTAGCCTGTGCGGACTGCACAGGCTCATGTGCGGACTGCACAGACTGATTTGGGACGACACTTACATGCATTAAGCCCAGTTTTCCCACGACATATTATTTATTATTCATTCTGCAAAACCATATATTTTCGTCGGCATGAAATTTCGTGGTTTTTTTAGCTCACCTGAGCACAGCATGCTCATGGTGAGCTTTTGTGATCACCTTTTGTCCGTCGTGCGTCAACATTTTTATTGAAACAACATCTCTAAACCGCTGGGCAGATTTTCACAGAAACTTCACAGGAATGATCCTTGGGTGACCCTCTTTCAAAATTGTTCAAATCGTTTCGGTCTGCTGCATATGTAGGTCACCAGAGCTCAAAATAGATTTAAAAAGTGAAAACTTAAAAAATCTCTGAAACTGCATGGCTGAGAACTTTCATATTTGGTATGTGGCATCTTCTAGTGGACCTCTACAAAGGTTGTTCAGATGATGCCCCTGGGGTCAAAACTGGCCACGCCCCAGGGGTTGCATTGTTTATATAGACTTATATAGCAAAATGACTTAAAAAATATCCTCCTCTGAAATCGCAAGGCCCAGAGGTTTCATATTTGGTATGTAACATTGCATAATGGTCCTCTACAAAGGTTGTTCAAATGATGCCCCTGGGGTCAAAACTTGCCACGCCCCGGGGGTCACATGGTTTATATAGACTTAAATAGCTAAATGACTTTGAAAATCTTCTCTGAAACCGCAGGGGCCAGAGGTTTGGTATTTAGTTGGTAACATTGTATAGGGGTCCTCTACAAAGATTGTTCAAATGATGCCCCCCGGGGGTGACATTGTTTATATAGGCTTAAATAGCAAAATTACTTCAAAAATCTCTGAAACCGCATGGCCCAGTGGTTTCATATTTGGTATGTGGCATCCTCTAGTGGTCCTCTACAAAGATTGTTCAAATGATGCCCCTGGGGTAAAAACGGGCCACGCCCTGGGGTCACTTTGTTTATACAGACATAAATAGCAAAATGACTTTAAAAAATCTTCTCCTGAAACCACAAGGCCCATAGGTTTCATATTTGGTATGTAACATTGCATAGTGGTCCTCTTCAAAGATTGTTCAAATGATGCTCCTGGGGTCAAAACTGGCCACGCCCTGGGGTCACATGGTTTATATAGACTTAAATAGCTAAATGACCTTGAAAATCTTATACTCTGAAACCGCAAGGCCCAGAGGTTTGGTATTTGGTTGGTAACATTGTATAGTGGTCCTCTACAAAGATTGTTCAATTGATGCCTCTGGGTTCAAAACTGGGCGCACCCTGGGGGTGACATTGTTTACATAGACTTAAATAGCAAAATTGCTTCAAAAATCTTCTCTGAAACCGAAAGTCCTAGTGGTTTCATATTTGGTATGTGGTATCCTCTAGTGGTCCTCTACAAAGATTGTTCAAATGATGCCCCTGGGGCCAAAACTGGCCACGCCCCGGGGGTCTCATTGTTTATATAGACTTAAATAGCAAAATGACTTTAAAAATCGTCTCTTCTGAATCCGCATGGCCTAGCAGTTTTATATTTGGTATGTAATATTGTATAGTGGTCCTCTACAAAGATTGTTCAAATGATGCCCCTGGGGTCAAATCTGGCCACGTCCTGGGGTCACATGGTTTATATAGACTTAAATAGCTAAATGACTTTGAAAATCTTCTACTCTGAAATTGCAAGGCCAAAGGTTTTGTATTCGGTATGTAACATTGTATAGTGGTCCTCTGTTCAGATTTTTCCCTTTGTTTAAAAAGAGGCCACACCCCAGGGGTCACATGGTTTATATAGACTTATATGACTAAATGGCTTTAAAAGTTTCTTCTCGGAAACTTTAAGGCCTAGAGGTTTTGTAATTGGTATCTAACATCTTATATTTGTCCTCTGCAAAGATTGTTCAAGTTATGCCACTGGGGTCAATCCTAGCCACGTCACGGGGGTCACATGGTTTGTATAGACTTATATGGCAAGTGGACTTTACAAATCTTCTCTGAAACTGCAAGGCCCAAAAGTTTTATATTTTGTACGTAACATTGTATTGTGGTCCTCTACAAATATTGTTCAAATGATGCGACAGAAGTAAAAAGAAGCCCTACCCCAGAGTCACATGGTTTCTACAGACTTATATGGAAAGTGGGCTTTGTGAATCTCCTCCTCTGAAACCGCAAGGCCCAGAGGTTTCATATTTGGCATGTCAATTGTATAGTGGTCCTCGACAAATTTTGTTCAAATTGTGCCCCTGGAGTAGAAAGTGGCCACGCCCTGTGGGTTACGTGTTTCTATAGACTATACAAATCTGAAACTGCAAGACCCAGATCTTTATACTAAGTTAAGTGGTTTAGTGCCAGTTGGCCCTATTGTTATAAGCCATTATGATGCCTTAAACTCGGGTGAGCAACCTAGGGCCATCGTGGCCCTCTTGTTTAAAAATGACAATTTTTAGAGCGCTTAAATTCCAAGATTTTTAATTGTATTAATAAAAGAAAACATCTAGAAATGCGTCAATCGTATCGTGTTTTCTGTTTGTAACACCGTGGGCCCCATTATCGACCTGTCAATTAAGCAATAGACCCTTGTTATGAAATAAACACGGCACGTCACTGTGGGAGGTAGGGTCTGACTACAAATGTGTGAATTAAATAATGGGCCCGTCATCTGCCAAAAACCGAAGTCGTAAAACGTGGTCCACGCTTTTTGCATTGAGAGTGTTTACTATGCGCATAGATCTTTTCTAGTCTATCTGAAAGAAGATAGCAATGAATATACAGCGTTACTGCATACGCAGATAAATCGGATATGACAAGTGTCAATAAGATACACAGTATATTACTCTGGAGCCTCGTTTGGAGTGTATGCAGATTATATAGGGGCTACCTGTCACACACAAAATAAACTGGATATTAAACTGATTCATTTATGATATAAATGCACATCATGTTTCAGGTAATGTATTTATCATAAACAAACTCTTATACTTCATTTAACTACTATAAACATTATATTTACATTGTCTTCATGTAGTACATGTACTAGAAAACTACATCTTAAAGCGCAAATTCGGCAGAACAAAATAGCTAGCTAAATAATTATTCGTTGGAAACTTAAATTCGTGGTTCATTCCATCCTCGAAATCCACGAAAATTAATGCCCCACAATTATTAATGGTTTTGCAGTATTTATTGCAAATTGGTAAACAATCTTTAATGCCATGTTTTACAATATGACATTCTATACAGTAACTTTGCAATTTACTCTTAAGTAAAAGCACCTAAATGTAGCTCTTGGACTGTGAATTTGGTAAGTTTCTTATTAGCTACCTGTTTAATATATTTTCAGACTTGGTCAATAGTCTTTGAAACCATGTTTTAAAATATGGATTCTATACAATAACTTTGGAATTGGGTGTTAATGTAAAACACGTTGTTTTGTTTCCATAGTAAAAAGTAGTTGTTTGATTTACAGGAACACTAGGGTATCAAGGTACAAGCTCATTTGTGAGGAAAATCTACTCAACAGTGAAGATCGACTAAGCACGAGGGCATAAAAGATGAATATCGTACTTGTGATAACTGACAAATAGCCATTGCATTGACAATAGATGTGTGGGACTGCATCAAAGTGTGAAGGGTCACCTGAAATTTCTCCATGAAATGATGCTGGTTTCTGTTGAACTACAAACTGTAAAGCAGTGTGTGTCTCACATAAGCAATGCTGATGGTTCAAATGCCTTTGTAATTTATCAATATCTTGTGCGGCATAGTTCAGTTGATTTCTGTGGGTTTGAGGCATTTTTGTCTACACTGGTATTGAACAACTGGTGCAATTTGTGTAAAAATAAAACATAACATGATTTTAAGTTTTAAACTCTTCATGACAGCTAGCTTGTACTGGATCTGTTACAAAAGTATTTTTCAAAAATGCAGTGGTTCTGTTAAGTTTTCAAGTATGTTAAACGTTTATTTAATTGTGTAGACATTCTTATGCAGATGTTAATAATTAACAAATATTTGTTTTGGAAAAAAGGTTTATTTATGGTATGTATCAATATTATTGTACATTGCTTCATTGTGTTAAAAAAATGCTTTTGTATTGAACAATTACCCCAAAATAGTCCTTTATTTCTATATTAATTTATTTATTCTTCACTGTGGTGAATGATGTTTGTTTCATCATTTATAAAGTTTTAGATAAAGTGTATATAATGTAGTGTATATTTTTAACTAATAGTACATTGGGGATAACTGTTGCTTTGGATTTTTTCTTGTGTTTGGCAAACAGTACAAATGAGGAGTGTCATGACAAACCCGGACTTAATGCCTGTGCAGAAAGTGTTGTCCCGGATTAGCCTGTGCAGTCCACACAGGCTAATCCAGGACGACACTTTCTTCTTTTATGTTTTTTAGCTCACCTGAGCACAAAGTGCTCATGGTGAGCTTTTGTGATCGCCCGTTGTGAAAACTTTAAAAATCTTCTTCTATGAAACCGCAAGGCTCAGACCTTTCATATTTGATATGTGATATCCTCTAGAGGTCCTCTACAAAGATTGTTCAAATTATGCCCCTGGGGTCAAAACGGGCCACGCCCCAGGGGTCACATGGTTGATATAGAATATATAGCAAAATGTCTTAAAATCTCCTCCTCTGAAACCCCAAGGCCCAGAGGTTTCATATTTGGTATGTAACATCCTATAGTGGTCCTCTACAAAGATTGTTCAAATTATGCCCCTGGGGTCAAAACTGGCCACGCCCCGGGCGTCTCATGGTTTATATAGAATATATAGCAAAATGACTTTAAAAATCTTCTCCTCTGAAACCGCAAAGCCCAGAGGTTTCATATTTGGTATGTAACATCCTTTAGTGGTCCTTTACAAAGTTTGTTCAAATTATGCCCCTGGAGTCAAAACGGGCCACGCCCTGGGGGTCACATGGTTTATATAGAATATATAGCAAAATGACTTTAAAACTCTTCTCCTCTGAAACCACAAGGCCGAAAGGTTTCATATTTGGTATGTAACATCCTATAGTGGTTCTCTACAAAGATTGTTAAAATGATGACACTGGGGTCAAAACTGGCCACGCCCCTGGGGTCTTGTGGTTTATGTAGAATATATAGCAAAATGACTTTTAAAATCTTCTCTGAAATCGCAAGGCCCAGAGGTTTCATATTTGGTATGTAACATCCTTTAGTGGTCCTGAACAAAGTTTGTTCAAATTATGCCCCTGGGGTCAAAACGGGCTACACCCCGGGGGTCTCGTGGATTATATAGAATATATAGCAAAATGACTTAAAATCTCCTCCTCTGAAACCACAAAGCCCAGAGGTTTCATATTTGGTATGTAACATCCTATAGTGGTCCTCTACAAAGATTGTTCAAATTATGCCCCTGGGGTTAAAACTGGCCACGCCCAGGGGGTCACATGGTTTATATAAACTTGTATAGCAAAATGTCTTAAAATCTCTCTGAAACCGCAAGGCCCAGAGGTTTCGTATTTGGTATTTAACATCCTTTAGTGGTACTCTACAAAGATTGTTCAAATTATGCCCCATGGGTCAAAACAGACCACACCCGATTGGTCACATGGTTAATATAGACTTAAATAGCAAAATTCTTAAAATTCTTCTCTGAAACCGCAAGGCCTAGAGGTTTCATATTTGATATGTAACATTGTATAGTGGTCCTTTACAAAGAGTGTTCAAATTATGCCCCTGGGGTCAAAACGGGGCATGCCCCGGGGGTCTCATGGTTTATATAAACTTAAATAGCAAAATGACTTTAAAAAATCTTTACCTGAAACCGCAAAGCCCAGAGGTTTGTTCAAGGTTGTTCAACTTATGCCCCTGGGATAAAAATAAGCCACGCCTCTGGTATGCAAATTCCAATTGGGTTACAAGGTCTCAGGTGAGCGTCCTAGTGCCCTCAGGGCCCTCTTGTTTCTGTTTCAAGGAAGTCTGGTAAACATAAATCCACTGTAGGCGGAAAGTGCTGTTCCGGATCAGCCTGTCCAGAAACTTGACGCACGTGCATTAAGCCCGGGTTTCCCACGACATCCCTCAAATTCTGTTCACGTATTGACAGAATTTTAAACATTCATACCTGGTATTGTCATTGGGACTGGTGTGTGGGCTGTTTGATATATTTATTTGTCATCAGCTTAATTTACCTTGAAAGTTTGGCTGTATTTGTGTTTCAAGTGTTGAGATGTATTTGTGTTTCAAGTCTTGAGATACCATTTTGTGCATGTTAATTAAATGCCTTTTAAGATTTAGAAGGTGGTATAAATTAGTGTATGTCTCTGTATTGATTTTGTATATCATCATGTTATTGTAATGGTGACTTGTTTTCTGACATCGTTACAGCTGTTTCAATTGAGGTTTCGTATTTTTCCAACTTGAAATTTTATTTAAGGCACATTTAAAATCTGACATATCATTATCAGCTTGTTCTCGTTTACTTTTTCAAGCTACCATTTATGGAGGACAGAACAGTTTAAAATCATGGATCAAACTTGTTTTAGCTTGGTCCAGCCTTAAGGTGAACCATTGGTGTGTTTAATTAAAAAACTTTAATTACTTTAAAGTCAATCTTATATGAACTGTTTGGGGATGATTATGGTCTTGGACTTGCTCATTGGTTTATTTTTGCGGTGTTGCGTCTAAATGGCAGTTTTGGGTGTAAATGGACCCGCATGTTTGGTGTTAACTTTAAAAATGCCTGTTTCATTTATTTCGTCTTCGTGTTCAGTTTACGTCTAACATTCCAAGAAATCTGTAGTTTAGGTGGTACATTCATCTGAATAGTCCCTCTGCCTTAGAGTATAAACTTGGAATGAGAGTCTTGGATAGACTGCAGATTGCAGTGTTGAGGTACTACAGATTATGACAGTTGCTATAATATAGTTCTCCTGTCAAACAGACAGGCATCAAACCGTAGATGTATGTCACATTTTCTAGTAATGCAAGGTGTACATTTTCTTATTCTCTCACTTAATTTTCTTGCAAATCCATGAAAGAAGTGTGCATGTTTTGCTAGTATGAAACTGCTTATACTTAAACATGATGTAAATGTGAAAATGAAAACATCGAGGTGTAGAGCTCTCTGTATATACACACGAGTGTTGCATGAGCTACTGTACGTTTGGTAGAAAAAGCCAATAGTGGTTTGTTGTAAATAAAATTCTTTAAACAGGGTTGGCATCATTAACCGATTGCGATCAAATTTATCATTTAGAATCATGAGAAAATCTGTTTCTTTTTTTTTTTCAGAAATTTAAAAATTGCAATAGGTAATATCACAAATGACATAGACCACATAGACATAGGAGGGCGGCCGAGCGTTCACATAGACATAGACCAATATCACATAGACCCCGCGCCAAATCGCTTAGATTTAGATAAACATCGCTTGTTTTCATTGATAATGACAACCCTGTATAAACATTTGTTGGACTAGGACTGCATTATTTGTCGTCTATGTACATTATTATATGTTGACATGTATGACATTATCAGTTGATTGTTTGGTTTGAAGATATCTTATTACTGTATAGTAATAAACTAATGAAATTCAGACACCGTGGTTATGCCTTTGTGTGGTTTAAGGCAGCTGACTCCAACAGACATTGGTTTGTCTTGAATTTCATTGCTCTATGATAGTACGAACATAAAAATGTGGATATGAGTCGCACAACCATAGAAACGTTCGAGATTTAAATACGGTACCTAGACGACGGATAGGACAACACGTTTCTTGGTTGACTTAATTGTCGGCATCTATTACAATCGAGAAATTATTGACACGGCCTAGTGCTACGTATGTCATGTGTATGCGATATACCAGTACTTGTCGGTAGTTGTATTGTGTGTTCGCGTTACCGGTACATCAACCTGCCCGACTTGATCTTTAATGAAGAAAAAACAAGCAAGCTTTCAAAAAAAAACTCGTGGCTAACCTTTACAAAAACAAGTTATATATTTTCAGTTCAATTTACATGACAGTCACATTTATAATAAAGTTTATAATTAATATATGAACTTTTTTTATACAGGTTCGTGTTAGTTGAATGTTACATTGTTTTAACAATACATTAAACACTTTGTTCTGTTTCGAAATAAAATTCAGCACATGTTAACACAAGAATATTACATACATCTGCACATAGTATCAGTTCTTTTTCGTTCTGCTGGTAGAGATCTTGGATTTAGCAATGTGGGGGTAAATAACATCGTATCTTTTTCTATATACATACAGTACTAACAAATTTAATTGCAACAAACTTCGCAATAATTACAGCAAATTACAAAGCTGTAATCGAGATGCTATTTTACACATGAACAAACTTTGTTTAAAATAAACCGCTTATATAACAGTTCCATGTGCAATGCATTACTGTTTATATGTAACAAAGCAAAGTATCCTGTTCAAACGCAGGATGTGTCAAATACTACCAAATTAAGAAATTTGAGGTGTGTCGTGGGAAAACAGGTCTTAATGCATGTGCTTAAAGTGTCGTCCCGGATTAGCCTGTGCAGTCCGCATACGCTAATCCGGGACGACACTTTCCGCCTACAGTGGATTTATGTTGAGAGGAGACTTCCTTGAAACAGAAAATACAAAAAAAAGCGCAAAGTGTCGTCTTGGATTAGCCTGTGCCTGCTGCACAGGCTAATCGGGGACAACACTTTACGCACATGCATTAATCCTGACTTTCCCACGACACACCTCTAATCTATTACAACAAGATAACATCTAATGACTTTCTCAACACAACTTATATTTATACCTCACGGACAAACACTGTTCTATACTGACAACACAAACCGTCTATTGTGACGTCATCTATTACGTGTGCAGCCTAACAGTTCCAGACGTCCGATATTCACAGACGCAATGGCGACAACGCTTGACGCCGATAATAAGCACTATACTTACATGATCGCACACTGAACGCGTGCAGATGGGATCTTTTATATACGTTATGTTTTAGCGTCAAGTCCATATCAGCCACGTCAGTTGACAGTTTTACAATGATACAACTAAAACGGACGTTGCGCATGCGCGGTGTTATGTATTGAAGGGGAGAGGTACGGGGTTCACGTTGTTGTTGGGAGAGAACGCTCGGCCGCCCTCCAAGTAGACGGCAGAAAACCCCTTCCAGTTGATCGTGTCGTCTGACCGGAAGCGCACCAGGAGGAACTGGCCCGTGGAAAATATCTCGGGAGGTACCTGCGAGAAGTAAGTGACAAGGTATTAACGTATAAGCCATTTATGCTGAGTCATTGCTGACAACCAGCGTACGATATTGGTTTCTTGTTCGGGCCTGGTTTGGAACAATTAACTGACATTATGTAACATCCATGGTAAGCTAATGAGAATTTTCATCATTCATCTAGCTACCCTGTGATTTTCAATGCCGTACAGCGACTATGTGTAATCAAATTGTATATCATCTGAATGCTTGTTTAATTAAATGGCGCACAGTATGTAATGCTTAATGCGGGGCCACATAATTAGCGTAGCGTAAGACACAAAACATTGCAAATTCACAACGGGTTAGATAACACCTCATTGATGAGATTACCGGTAATCAATAAGTCTAATGTAACATGCAACAACTCACAATACCCACCTCTCCTCCACAAAACCGACCAATGAGCGTGTCCGTATCATGAGGCCCGTCAAACACTTCAACATTGTCATACCTGGAATATACAACACGTTCAAATAAAATAACATACTGAAAGCGATAAACGCAACATATTACAAAAGAATTCGCGAGGTATCGGCTAGGCACGCCCACTCACCCGCAGTCTGTCTCGTCCTCTATCTCGAAGGCGGTGAAGTAGAAGGAGACGCGGTAGCCTTCCCTGGCCTCCAGCACCCACTCGCAGTCCAGCTTGTTGTTGTAGTTCTGGTCGCCGTACTTGGCGTGCGAGTACAGCGGGCTCTGCTTCTCCGTCACCGTCAGCCCGCCACCGCACACTGTAATAGGCACTCAGTTGGATGAGATAACACGGTGTGAATTTGAGAAGATCGCCGGTGTTATAGGTGGTATAGTTATTGTAGTTATTTATACTTTGAAAATAAGTAGTATTGTTACTGTAGTTACATTAAACAAAAATGCGTACGAAAGATGTAGCGCGACATGAAATGCAACTTGTAACAGTGAAATGCTTTGTTGTATGCTTCCCAAATTCCAAAAGTCGAACATAATGAAGAAACTTCTATCACATGACTTTAAAGTATTTGCACATTTACCGGTGCTATGCAGCGCGTGGAATCCTTTCCTCTGCACGGAAGCGTCCGAGTAGAACACCATGTACAGCTCATTTCCGGTCGAGATAACCTGGGGCGGTATCTTGGCCCCGCAGAAGCGTCCCAGACTATTCGCGTAGTTGTTGGCCCCGTCGAAGATCTCGATGTGGTCGTACGTGCACTCCTGGTGCTGCTCCAGCTCGAAGTTCTGGAACATGACCTTGATCCGGTGGCCGTTCACCGTGGAGAAGTGCCACACACAGTCTTTCCGGCTCGGGTAGAAGTCCGGCCAGTTTGGGCTGCTGATCTCGCCTGCTGGCGACGAGATCTCGTGCTGACAGCCGCCCTCTTTACAGTCGTGCTTGTTCTCATGCAGTGTGAATCCGTTGTGACATGCGCACTCGTAACTTCCGACCGTGTTCTTGCATATATGCTGGCAGCCGCCATTATTCACAGCGCATTCATCTTTGTCTGAAATTCGAATCATGGAGCCAGTCTAAACATGCACAGCACACACGTTTTATATAAACATCAGGCAATAGTGTTGTTAAACCTACCTATCTGGTAAATTAGAATAGTTTAATGGTAAATGAATAATCATTCAAAGCTGAACAATTTACCTAATTGCATTCAATAGATTAAAATGATTATCAATGGTTCTTTAATTTTAGTTGTTATTTACCTGTAAAGAAAAGCGCCATAAAGCCTGTCTTCTGGACGGAGTTGTCTGAGTTGAACTCGAGTGTAAGGGTGTTACTATCGGAAGTGATAGGCATGGGGAGGGTTGAGCCGCAGTACATGCCGTTCACGACCGACTCCGACCCTGTGCCACTCGTAATACGAACGCTGTCGTACTCGCAGTTTTGCTACAAATAAGCTGGTCGTTAATTTACTGCTACACAGGTGTCCAAATAAAGTGAACATTTCCGTTTTTATCCAAAACACCAAAAGCACTTTAATTCAATTTTCATGTCCGTCAATTTTACCATCTGTGTACCTTCCCAAAAGTTAAAACAATATGGTTTCATGTACATACACAATTTTCCACCAAATCTGGATGCGATATTTGTGTTTATGCTCACTTAAAATGGTAAAATAGCGTAACATAGTAACATATTTCTTTGTATGTTGAAGACATTCAGAAAAATAAAGTATTTATAATTTCAAAGATTGTATATAAATTGTATACAGAAGTATTCGTGACAAAATAGCACGCATTGTACTATTTGTAATTTCAAAGTCTATGTTTACTGAATAAAATACTAGTAGACAAAAGTACTTTTATATTTCTAATTGCAATTGAAGAAAGTGTGACAGAAGGAAGGTCTACATTACCGTACTCACATTGTTGCCCTCGAGGTCGAAGTGTGTGAAGTTTAGGGTGATGCGGTACTGCTCGGGCGCCACGATCTGCCACACACAGAACTTGTTGGGCGGGTAGAGCTCGGGGAAGCTGGGCGACTGCAGCGTGCCGTTCGTCTGGTCGATGTAGCCGCCACACGCGTCTGTTGCCGTTGGAAACGAACAACGTCACATTAATGAGCATACAGCAGGTTATACGCATGGACTGCGTATATTATATTTAAATAATCGAATGTCATTGATAACACGTAGTTAATACATTGTAGTATGGTTATCTTTTTGGTGTGTGTGTGTAATATGCTGATATTTGGGCTGGACGCCTATTTGTCAATCAATTTAAATTGGTTTGAGAAAACAATTCCGTATAAATCAAATATCAGTTTATACCCAAAGACCATTTAATATATACAATATTCCACTGCTACAAACGGCTTTTATGAAAGAACGTCAACACATTTAATCCATTATTACGAATGTATTTGTAGCATTGTATGTCCTTATACGATAATCCATGTTTTACCCACCTTCACACTTTTTGCCGTCCGAGTGCAGCTCGTAGCCGATCTTACATTCGCACTTGAAGCTGCCCAGCGTGTTCACACACTCGTGGTCGCACCCGTGCTCGCCTTTTGCACACTCGTCGTACTCTGTAAGTACGAAAAGGAGAATGCGTCAGTCATCGTTTAAACGATTAAATCATTATTACACATGTATTTACTAGTACTTATTCAATTTTAGTGACGATTAGAACGTTCCTTTCTTTGAAACGATCTATGAAGGTGTTATTTGTAGTCTCAATTCATGTATTACTCAAACTGCTAATAAGCTTGCATTTAGAGGAGAAAACGAAACGAATGTGCGCATGCAATTTTTTTCATAATACTTATGTACAATATAGTGAACACACACTCGTATAAGCTATAAAAACAAAAACAAAAAATGGTTAAGGTTAAGAAAGTGCTTTTAATTTTAAACTTTCTGCGCTCTTTCACGTTTCTGGCTGGTAGGGGAGATTTGTGCAATAGCTGTTTCTGTATTTGGTTATCTAAAATAACGTCTAAATAAGGCTCACATTGTTTCTATATATAGCAACTTTAATTCAAGACTGTCATCCCATATAATAATACCTTTCACAAAGTTAGCTGCGAAGCCTGCTTTCTGCACGGAACCATCCGAGACGAACTTCACGTACAGCTTGTTAGACTGGGACTTGATGTCATCCGGGATCTTGTAGCCGCAGTATCGACCAATCAGAGGCGAGGTCTCCTCATGGCCGTCCCGTATCTCGAGATAGTCGTACACGCAGTTGTCGTGGTTCTCAATCTGCGAGATAATTGAAAGCGCACTATTCAATTAGAGTTCTGCTGTGCATGCAGACCATTTTACGGTGCTTTGTTTTGTTTCAGCTCCGGACTAGGAATACGTAGATGAAATATAATATTATTATTTTTAACTTACTTATTATACAAGGAAATAAGATACGTTTTAAACCATACAACGTGATACATTTTTTTAACAAATCGATTTCAAAATATCAATATTAGTAGAAATTACATATACGTCCAAAATGTAGCATGGCTCTGCAGATAAATGCTAAATTTACGAAATGAAATGACTAAACGTCTTTCTGTGTGAAATTGAAAACAGTAATCATTGTATTAAATGTAGGCGCTTATTCTGTTTTACCACGCCTAGGTGACCTAGGGACCGAATCTTCGTTACATGACGCTGTATGAAAATTATTTCAATGTCCTCTGCACATTTGTGAACCGCCTTCGACTGAATAACGTTACCCATGCGAACGTCTAAGCACGTCAGATTTGCTGGCCTGTACGTGTACCATGCATGTGACCGCTATTCATTGAGGCTAACCATCACATTTCCTTGTCCATTGCACGACTTTATTGGCAGTAACATTCCAACCACGGTCAGCAAAGAATAATGTACCCAGTCTGACTGTGAATATAGCTAGTTATGGTCAACATATTAGCCCTGGTTATTACATTTTCTCTCGGACTCTAGTAACTATAGTCTTCAATAACTATCAGTTAGTATCCCACTAGGGATTAAAGTTCAATCTCCAGCATTACATGTGTGCCTTACTGGAAGCATTCTAGTCTATTAAACGTCACAATTATGATGTATTGTTGCTGCATTGGGTCAATATTTGCACGTTCTGAACAATTGACCTCCCTGTCAAAGTAAAATCAATGCTCCGATTGGGGATTCGAAAAGGAATTGCACGCATTAACAATACGCTTAGGACGTTTGCAGCGCAATAAACACTAAAGAAAAAAAATGAATATATATAATTGTGCTGTTTAAAAAAACGGTTACCGCAACAAAACCATGTGATAATTATTTTATAAACTGCTGTCCACATATGTGATACCGGCAGTCGACTAATTAAGGATTAATCGCACTAACGTTTGAACGCATGGCTATTCAAATTACTACTTTTACTTCCTTGCTGTAGCCAAGCAGTCTGAAGATAGACGATGGCGCGACATGTGCGGCATGTACATGTATTAGTTGAGGAAATATCACGCAGAATTATGGCTGGTTGATAATTTCCCTCACAGAGTGAAAAAAAAAAACAACAACATGAAAGTGCAAAGAGAATGACAAATCATTTTGCAACAAAAATATAAGCAACGCTCAAACAGATTACTGTGTTCCTGTAATACAGGTGTTATTTGGAGACTGCTACGTAGTTCGTTGTTTAAAGGATGACACATTTCTAGAGCAACAAAAACTGTGAATGTTGATTTGGGGACTTACAAACAACCGAAGGAAATTTGTCCAAATGTCCAAATTACCAATTTTTAGAGCAGTAAAAATAAATGTTGATTGGGGATTATGTCCGGTTTTGTCAGGGTACATAACGATCAAATTCAGCGGGCTCTGTGTACCTTAAACATACCTCAAATGATTGGAACTTGACGGCCACTGAGTACTCCTCGGGTACCGTGATCTTCCAGACGCACTCCTTGTTGGGCTTGTAGTCATCCGGGTAGTTGGGACTGGTCAGCGTTCCCTGCTCCTTGACGATCTCACCGCCGCAGATAGCTGCAATATGATCCACATGGTGCACCGTAGTGTACGGGGAAGGTGATGGCATATGGACGATATTGATGGGTATTAAGACACATCAGAACCGAGGTCAAAAAATGAAGGGCAATCACTTTTTTACAAAGTGAAATAAACCATCAGATTGTGCGGTATTCAATCTCTGCAAGTGATATAAGAGAGAAAGATGTGGTAGTGACGATGACGGTAGTGCGGTTACCATGGCCGTTGGTACATTATCGACCTGCGGTATGAGATTATCGTATCGTCTCGGATCAACTTTAGTTAGCAATGTTGTATGGGTAATTAAGAACACGTTTTCTTAGACTGCACAACACGCGTGACCAAGTCGATGCTCTTACCCTCGTACTTGGCCTCGAACCCCTTCCCTCCGCCGGTGCTGGTGCGGTACTCGGCCCACATGCGGCTGTCAGTGGAGATCAGTGTGCCCGGGATCTTGTCCCCGCAATACCGCCCTGGAGAGACACACGCATACACAGCAACCGTTTGCTTTGGACAGACGAATGCGAAATGCATGTATACCCATATCAAGGTTTTGCACACATATTACCGTGTGATTTAATTGAGAATTGTAGTCAGTGACGCGAAGTTTTCCCCGAAAAAAAAATCAAATAAAACTATATTATATTATTTTGGTATATGATATGTCATAATACAATATTAATTGTGTTAGTTACAACGGTTTGTAATGGTAATGCGTCTTATGAAACACAGTGTACATCTCTATGCATGATAGCTGTGGGATATAATGGTGACCTTTGAAGGCGGTTACCATATATTCTTGCTCAAGATCATTGAATTCCAAATTTCATTATAACCTCACTGAACTCATCTGCAAATTGGTAAACTAGCATTACATAAAGGGAAAATTTATTATCGCTCAAACAACAAATAGATGGTCGAACAAAATATGTCCGAATGTGAAGAAGAAAAATTCAGCAGCAGAGCTACCGTTTGCAGACTTGTAAAATTAAGTTTCTGGCTAATTTCGTAGCTGGATAATAAACCAGCAATAACGTGCTCATCAGTGTCTGAGCAGACAAGCTAATAGATGATCAGTCAAAAGAAACACCCGTTAGTTTGAACAAACACATCAAGCCAACAATGAAAATGTCTAATAATGTATTAACTGAACCAACACAGACCATAAAAAAACAATAACATATGGATAGCACAAAACTACATAGAATTGTAAAATTGTTACGTCTAAGCATATTTTCAGTTTAAACCTGCTATACCAGTTTTCTGAGTGGAGAAATTACGCTTTCTTGTACCTATAAGTATGAAGGGGGTCTTAGTGAAACAGGACAATACGTTTGGATAACATGTAGAGTGAAACAGGCTACCGCTATGTAGCAATATGTATAGGATTGCACAGGGCGTAGTGAAACAGGTTATCCTTATGTACTAGTACTACTATGTACCTATAAGTTTGGACAGAATGCAATTCTGTGTCAATATGTTTGGAAGGGACAGAGTAAAACGGGCTACTGGTATGTAGTATTATGTACCAATCAGTTTGCACAGTGTAGCAACGTTAAATGTCGCACCGACGCTTAATGTCGCACTTGACGTTATATGTCGCAAGGCTTACGCTAAATGTCGGAACCAACGCTAAATGTCGCAAAACCTCATGACGCTATATGTCGCATCTGTAACGCTAAATGTCGCAACAAATTGTACTGCCGCTATATGTCGCAACATCAACGCTAAATGTCGCACTCCGTTATAATCACTCTTTTGCAGTATTACTGTCCTATTTAAGATCCCGACGTATCCCGGAACAGTGATCCAGTGTTTACCGGGATGAACCGGCTACGACCGTAAAGGCCCAGTCTTACGTACTGTGCCGGTTTGAGATATCGGTGTAACCCGGTTGGACCGGGTTCAGTTTAAACACATTTTACTTTATTCAACTTATATACATGAAAGATATATATAACAATGATATGTAAAATTTCAATAACAATAAGGTTTAATATGACTTATTATTTGGAAAAAAAATCAATTACACGCGCATTTTGGGCTTGATAATTATAGTACGAATCATACTGCAGTAAGTTAAATATATATTAGTGAATCTCTTGAAACCGGTTTCGAAATATGCTACGCGAAAGGTTTAATGAATACTTTTGCAAAGTAAAGCAATTTAAGCAAAGGTAAATGATTACACCCCCCCCCCCCATTTCCCCGAAATAATATGATAATATTTACTAATAGCTATTTTGAATAGGGCTGTGACGATTAGCCGGTTAATCGGATTCGATTCTATTTGTACCTGAAGTTTTCCAAAACGGTAATCGTTCTGAATAAAAGAAGGCAGGGCCGTACTCAGGCAGTTTTAAATTGTACGCACAGTAAACATCAACATTAGGTGCCGAACCTAACCCACCCCGTACCCCAAACCTCAGTGTTACGTGGTAGCATTGAGTGCAAATCAATATATTTTTGAAATACACACTTAATTTGGGCCTATGAGCCCTCATTTTTGATATCTTTTTGACATTTTATTTGTTAATACATGTGAGGGGCGTCGTGGGAAAACCGGACTTAATGCATGTGCGTAAAGTGTCGTCCCGGATTAGCCAGTGCAGTCCGCACAGGCTAATCGGGGACGGCACTTTCCGTTTTTAGGGTATTTTCTGTTTCAAGGAAGTCTCTTCTAAACATAAATTGACTGTAGGCGGAAAGTGCCGTCCTGGGCCCGTATTCACCAACGTATTCTTAGACTTAAGTCTAAGAATAAAGAATATTCTTGAAACTGCTCTGTTCTAAAAGCGCTGTAAATTTGAATCTTCCATGGTATTTACCCACTCTAATTACATAATTCTTCGTTTATAACGATTTGTTAATGACATAAGCAATATTGGTACCCAGCATATTTGCAAACGCAAACGTATTTTTCTTGAGTCTAAGTCTGTTCTTTATTCTTAAGTCTAAGAATGGGTTGGTGAATACGGACCCGGGATTAGCCTGTGCGGACTGCAAAGGCTAATCCGGGTTGACACTTTACGCACATGCATTAAGTCCGGTTTTCCCACGACGCGCCTCATATAGTTTGTAGTTTTCCTGGCTAATTATGCGCATTTGCGTACGTGCGTATGCCTGGGTACACACCTGGAAGGTGCTATGTAGGACCGCACTTTGGTGTTAACCCAACTTCGGTGTTTGGTGTTAATCTAACTTCGGTGTTCAACACCAAAGTGCGTTCGC
This sequence comes from Congeria kusceri, assembly GCA_027627225.1. NCBI lineage: Eukaryota > Metazoa > Mollusca > Bivalvia > Myida > Dreissenidae > Congeria > Congeria kusceri. The sequence goes on along the minus strand of CM051031.1, from coordinate 25,903,030 downwards.
TTTTTGGTCAACTGCGTTGAAGTGGTACATATAATTGGTGAAACGGAACGCACTTTGGTAGTATCATCATTGTCATCATCATCTTCTTCTTATTATTATTATTATTATTATTATTATTATTATTCGTCATCGACGTCGCCGTCATAGTCGTCATCAGCATCAGCATCAGATCATAATAATCATTATCATCATGAATCAGTCACGCGTCAGTTGTTGCAAATTTTAAGGCCAATTGGAAAAATTAAAATCCACATCAAAATTAAAATTAGAAAAAAGGAAGATTGCGGATTTATTGAAATGCACCCAATACACAAATGGGAGATTAGCAATTTGGCCTAGTATATAAGGTATGAACTACATTCTACGCATAAGCATGTTCTATATAGATGAACAACTACCACTCTATAACAGAAAATAAACAGATGATGACTATGATACTGCTGTTGTTGCTGTTGCTGATGATGATGTTGATTATATTGCTGCTGCTGCTGCTGATGATGTCGAACACCGAAGTTGGGTTGACACAAAGGTGCGTTGCAACAATGCTATGACAGTCCTAATATTAATTTTTGTCCTCAGCGGCTTCTACGAGTACACTTTCCAAAAATAAAACGTACAAAAAACATTTACATTTATCGGCGCGTACAGCAGATGCACAGGGGTCTTGATAAACGTTGTCAATGTCGATTCACAATGTCGATGTACTGTAATTCTTAAAACGTCTTAAAACAAATGACACGCAGTTGACACCTGCCATATTTCTACAAGAAACGAAAACGAATTCGCGCCAATGATTATCATTGGTCAATGTCTTCGAATCCAGCAGTTTCCACATCCGGCATTTCAGTTAGGCATGTGAGTGTATCACATGTGCTAGAACAGAAAGTATGAAGATTTTGAAGATGCTCCTGATATTGGGGTAATTATAAGTATTTATGTTTAATTAATTATGATCTGAAATTGCAACAAATTCTTTTGGATTTATACCATTGTAACAACGTCATGACGTTATAAACCCCGATTTCCAATACAGCTCAGTACGGAATCCAAATTGACTGTCGTGTGTCGCTTTCCGATGGCGACACACGACATTTTTACACGACACACGATACGACACACACCATCGCGACGCGACAAACGACATCATAAAACGACGCGCGACATTTGAAAACTGAAATGTCGCGTTTTGTTATATTACCATTTGACAAATTTAGTGTCGTGTCAAATAGTCGTATAGTCAAATAGTCGTATGTCGCTTCGCGTGTCGCGTGAATTGTCGTGTGTCGCTTCGTGTGTCGCATGAATTGGCGTGTGTCATATCGTGTGTCGTGCCAGAATGTAATCTGGCACTTACTTGATTCTGTAGCTTAGCAAGGCCTATGCTATAGTGCAAAGTACAAACATGCCCGCTTTCTATTTGAAAACCAATGGGTTCGAGTCAATTTAAGGATCTCCTTCTCTGATGCGGGTGCTGGCATATGCGTTGGTTAAATGAAAAAGCTCAAGTACTATAATCCTTCACCACAGCATTTTGTAAATTTTGGAGGCATTGTTTTATTACACTTGTTAACATTTATTCTATATTTTCATATAAAAGACACATAATAATTACCTCTAAATTATTTTAGACAAATACACCTTTATTTAAGCCTTTGTCAAGAATGGCGCTTTTGATAAAATGATCTACGGTGTTCCGTTAGTGACATCGCCTCCTCTCTAAGCAAAGCTGAACGCGAAGCGCGAAGACGCGATGGCGAAGGCGGTATTATATCGCAGTTTCGCCATCGCACCTTCGCACTTCGCCGTCGCACTTTCGCGGATCGTGCTTCGCCAGAAAGGCGTAAGCGAAGCCTGAACACGCGATGACGAAGCGCGAAGACGCGATGGCGAATCGCGAAGACGCGATACTTTTTTCATTGCTACTTCGCGCATCGCCTGCCCTAATAATAGCTTCATTGCCTGAAAGGTGAAGCGCGAAGATGCGATGAAAACAATATCGCAAAACGCCGTCGCAATCTCGCGCTTCGTCATCGCGACTTCGCACTTTTGCGCTTCGCTATCGCTCTTTCGCGCTTCGCCATCGTGTCTTCGCGTCCAGTTTTGCTTAATGAGGAGGCCAATGGCCCTAACTGAACACCGTAATAATCTAAGAAAAAAATGCATTTTAGACCTTCGACTATATTTTGTTACAAAGTCGGTGGTGATGAAACTAGTTAGGATGGGAAAGCCTTAAGTGAGAGCTTTAGTTAATAGCAACAAATACATGTGCATGCAAATTTAGCTTTTGCTTCTATAAAAACAAACTTATTCTTAATCAAGATCTTACATGTTTCAGGTTAATATCCTTGCTGTTGTCCGGTGTAATGACAAGGGCAAAAGGCAGGGCATGTGGGCTAGTGTCAGACGCAGAATATAAAATTATATTGAAAGTGACATTGAAAGGGACTTATGATGTACCTGTTGCGGAAAGGACACTCCTAGAAAGATCTACATTGCGCCGATACCAAAGATATAAGGATTTTTATTCAGTTGAAAATAATCAATTATATTACAAGGGAAAAGAGCTTATGTGTGAATCAAAATGTAAAAGAGTGATCATTCAGAGCTATCATAAAAGTTAAGGGATTGGAGTCAGAAGACTGTACCAACTGTTAAAGCAGAGGTATACGGGGGTTTCAGAAACTAAAATAAAACACGTTCTTTCTAAACTGCCAGAATATTAGAAGAAAAATGCAAAATTTCCGAACAAAGCTCCCCTGAAGCATGTGTGCAGCAGTTCTGTTCATGACATACTTCATCATGACATACTTCAGATCGATCTAGTAGATTTGCAGCGGGAAGCAGTGATGTACAAAAAATTCAAAAAAGTGCAAATTCATTTTAAGCGTGATGGACATATTTAGTCGATTTGTGTGGTTACGTGCTATCCCAAGCAAATCCGCAGATGTTATCACAAACCATTTGAGTCTGATATTCGCAGAGTTTGGTAAACCAAAGATAATACAGCATGACCGAGGACGTGAAAAAGATGGACAAGTGAAAAGACTTTTGAGAGATCTCGTTATAAAGAACATAAAAAGTCGCCCATATCATCCCCAAAGTCAGTGAAAAGTTGAAAGGATGCATAAAACACGGAAACAAAAGATTGCATACGATTCAACACATGCGAATCGCTGTGGCATCAACTGGGCGAAACAGCTGCCAGAATATCAACGTATATTAAATAATGACCCGAAAGAATGTCTAGCATGGAGCACACCGTATGAAATATACTATTGAAGGGATCCTTATAATGAAGGCTCATCATTAAATCATAAACTAAAAGCAAAAAAAAACTACGAGATGCCGCGAAAGCCGCGACAATAAAGTGTAATAAACGAAACGACGAAGCGTTTAAAAGGCCTGCAAAACACCTGTATATAGTATTGGAGATACAGTGCTGTTACGTTTTAAGAAGAAGGGTTTATTGAATAGAAGGTCATGGGTAGTGGATGGGATAATACAGCAGCGGTACTTAAATACAAACATGTACAAAATTAAATATTGTGTTCCTGATTCCAGGGTTTGACATTAACGTTTGGGAAGTGGTGGTCCACAGGACAGGCTACCTTCAAAGCCAACTGGTCCGATACTGTATGAACTGGTCATGATAATCATTATACATCGAACTGCATAGCGCATACAATAGCTTAAAAGCAAAATGATTATCAGAATTGACATCAGAAAATATATTGAGCACACATGAAATTCTATTATTCATTATATAATATAACATATTTTCGCTCACAATAGTGTATGAACATTGTTGCTTAAATGACGATGAGATATCACCTTCTTGAACTTTATATAAATTTCATATCCATACGTGTTCGTGTGCTGAGCAATCAAAATGCAATTAGAGCAATTGAAAATATTATAATTGTTGTGTCGAAAAGTGAATACCCTCAGTGTTCAACTATTATTGGACCAGGAGTAATATTAACGATATCCATGTACTAAGTATCAAGCCAAACCTCGGAATGTCGGTTTTTGGTCAAAGAAACATGTGAACAAATTTAATTGACCCTGCTAGTGTTGCACGTTGAATAGAAGCTATTATTAACTCATTATTTTATACAATATCTATTAAAATAATAACAGGTTATTAAAACACTATAGTTATTCATTATAAATGGAAATTGCTTCTCTAAAAAGCGACTAAAATAACCGTCAGAAAACGCTTTTAAAACGTAATGTTTGGAAAGTTGACGAATCAGAAAAGGCCCGATTTATACACGAGAGCTTGTAGAAAAATGCTAATAAACAATATCGTCTCGGACGGTTCTATGTATTCTTAATCACAAATTATAATTCACGAATTACACAGTTGGAACCAGTCCAAATATGTAGCAATATGTATAGGATTGCACAGGGCGTAGTGAAACAGGTTATCCTTATGTACTAGTACTACTATGTACCTATAAGTTTGGACAGAATGCAATTCTGTGTCAATATGTTTGGAAGGGACAGAGTAAAACGGGCTACTGGTATGTAGTATTATGTACCAATCAGTTTGCACAGTGTAGCAACGTTAAATGTCGCACCGACGCTTAATGTCGCACTTGACGTTATATGTCGCAAGGCTTACGCTAAATGTCGGAACCAACGCTAAATGTCGCAAAACCTCATGACGCTATATGTCGCATCTGTAACGCTAAATGTCGCAACAAATTGTACTGCCGCTATATGTCGCAACATCAACGCTAAATGTCGCACTCCGTTATAATCACTCTTTTGCAGTATTACTGTCCTATTTAAGATCCCGACGTATCCCGGAACAGTGATCCAGTGTTTACCGGGATGAACCGGCTACGACCGTAAAGGCCCAGTCTTACGTACTGTGCCGGTTTGAGATATCGGTGTAACCCGGTTGGACCGGGTTCAGTTTAAACACATTTTACTTTATTCAACTTATATACATGAAAGATATATATAACAATGATATGTAAAATTTCAATAACAATAAGGTTTAATATGACTTATTATTTGGAAAAAAAATCAATTACACGCGCATTTTGGGCTTGATAATTATAGTACGAATCATACTGCAGTAAGTTAAATATATATTAGTGAATCTCTTGAAACCGGTTTCGAAATATGCTACGCGAAAGGTTTAATGAATACTTTTGCAAAGTAAAGCAATTTAAGCAAAGGTAAATGATTACACCCCCCCCCCCCCCCATTTCCCCGAAATAATATGATAATATTTACTAATAGCTATTTTGAATAGGGCTGTGACGATTAGCCGGTTAATCGGATTCGATTCTATTTGTACCTGAAGTTTTCCAAAACGGTAATCGTTCTGAATAAAAGAAGGCAGGGCCGTACTCAGGCAGTTTTAAATTGTACGCACAGTAAACATCAACATTAGGTGCCGAACCTAACCCACCCCGTACCCCAAACCTCAGTGTTACGTGGTAGCATTAAGTGCAAATCAATATATTTTTGAAATACACACTTAATTTGGGCCTATGAGCCCTCATTTTTGATATCTTTTTGACATTTTATTTGTTAATACATGTGAGGGGCGTCGTGGGAAAACCGGACTTAATGCATGTGCGTAAAGTGTCGTCCCGGATTAGCCAGTGCAGTCCGCACAGGCTAATCGGGGACGGCACTTTCCGTTTTTAGGGTATTTTCTGTTTCAAGGAAGTCTCTTCTAAACATAAATTGACTGTAGGCGGAAAGTGCCGTCCTGGGCCCGTATTCACCAACGTATTCTTAGACTTAAGTCTAAGAATAAAGAATATTCTTGAAACTGCTCTGTTCTAAAAGCGCTGTAAATTTGAATCTTCCATGGTATTTACCCACTCTAATTACATAATTCTTCGTTTATAACGATTTGTTAATGACATAAGCAATATTGGTACCCAGCATATTTGCAAACGCAAACGTATTTTTCTTGAGTCTAAGTCTGTTCTTTATTCTTAAGTCTAAGAATGGGTTGGTGAATACGGACCCGGGATTAGCCTGTGCGGACTGCAAAGGCTAATCCGGGTTGACACTTTACGCACATGCATTAAGTCCGGTTTTCCCACGACGCGCCTCATATAGTTTGTAGTTTTCCTGGCTAATTATGCGCATTTGCGTACGTGCGTATGCCTGGGTACACACCTGGAAGGTGCTATGTAGGACCGCACTTTGGTGTTAACCCAACTTCGGTGTTTGGTGTTAATCTAACTTCGGTGTTCAACACCAAAGTGCGTTCGCTTTTTGGTCAACTGCGTTGAAGTGGTACATATAATTGGTGAAACGGAACGCACTTTGGTAGTATCATCATTGTCATCATCATCTTCTTCTTATTATTATTATTATTATTATTATTATTATTCGTCATCGACGTCGCCGTCATAGTCGTCATCAGCATCAGCATCAGATCATAATAATCATTATCATCATGAATCAGTCACGCGTCAGTTGTTGCAAATTTTAAGGCCAATTGGAAAAATTAAAATCCACATCAAAATTAAAATTAGAAAAAAGGAAGATTGCGGATTTATTGAAATGCACCCAATACACAAATGGGAGATTAGCAATTTGGCCTAGTATATAAGGTATGAACTACATTCTACGCATAAGCATGTTCTATATAGATGAACAACTACCACTCTATAACAGAAAATAAACAGATGATGACTATGATACTGCTGTTGTTGCTGTTGCTGATGATGATGTTGATTATATTGCTGCTGCTGCTGCTGATGATGTCGAACACCGAAGTTGGGTTGACACAAAGGTGCGTTGCAACAATGCTATGACAGTCCTAATATTAATTTTTGTCCTCAGCGGCTTCTACGAGTACACTTTCCAAAAATAAAACGTACAAAAAACATTTACATTTATCGGCGCGTACAGCAGATGCACAGGGGTCTTGATAAACGTTGTCAATGTCGATTCACAATGTCGATGTACTGTAATTCTTAAAACGTCTTAAAACAAATGACACGCAGTTGACACCTGCCATATTTCTACAAGAAACGAAAACGAATTCGCGCCAATGATTATCATTGGTCAATGTCTTCGAATCCAGCAGTTTCCACATCCGGCATTTCAGTTAGGCATGTGAGTGTATCACATGTGCTAGAACAGAAAGTATGAAGATTTTGAAGATGCTCCTGATATTGGGGTAATTATAAGTATTTATGTTTAATTAATTATGATCTGAAATTGCAACAAATTCTTTTGGATTTATACCATTGTAACAACGTCATGACGTTATAAACCCCGATTTCCAATACAGCTCAGTACGGAATCCAAATTGACTGTCGTGTGTCGCTTTCCGATGGCGACACACGACATTTTTACACGACACACGATACGACACACACCATCGCGACGCGACAAACGACATCATAAAACGACGCGCGACATTTGAAAACTGAAATGTCGCGTTTTGTTATATTACCATTTGACAAATTTAGTGTCGTGTCAAATAGTCGTATAGTCAAATAGTCGTATGTCGCTTCGCGTGTCGCGTGAATTGTCGTGTGTCGCTTCGTGTGTCGCATGAATTGGCGTGTGTCATATCGTGTGTCGTGCCAGAATGTAATCTGGCACTTACTTGATTCTGTAGCTTAGCAAGGCCTATGCTATAGTGCAAAGTACAAACATGCCCGCTTTCTATTTGAAAACCAATGGGTTCGAGTCAATTTAAGGATCTCCTTCTCTGATGCGGGTGCTGGCATATGCGTTGGTTAAATGAAAAAGCTCAAGTACTATAATCCTTCACCACAGCATTTTGTAAATTTTGGAGGCATTGTTTTATTACACTTGTTAACATTTATTCTATATTTTCATATAAAAGACACATAATAATTACCTCTAAATTATTTTAGACAAATACACCTTTATTTAAGCCTTTGTCAAGAATATACTCCTTGCAAAATGGCGCTTTTGATAAAATGATCTACGGTGTTCCGTTAGTGACATCGCCTCCTCTCTAAGCAAAGCTGGACGCGAAGCGCGAAGACGCGATGGCGAAGGCGGTATTATATCGCAGTTTCGCCATCGCACCTTCGCACTTCGCCGTCGCACTTTCGCGGATCGTGCTTCGCCAGAAAGGCGTAAGCGAAGCCTGAACACGCGATGACGAAGCGCGAAGACGCGATGGCGAATCGCGAAGACGCGATACTTTTTTCATTGCTACTTCGCGCATCGCCTGCCCTAATAATAGCTTCATTGCCTGAAAGGTGAAGCGCGAAGATGCGGTGAAAACAATATCGCAAAACGCCGTCGCAATCTCGCGCTTCGTCATCGCGACTTCGCACTTTTGCGCTTCGCTATCGCTCTTTCGCGCTTCGCCATCGTGTCTTCGCGTCCAGTTTTGCTTAATGAGGAGGCCAATGGCCCTAACTGAACACCGTAATAATCTAAGAAAAAGATGCATTTTAGACCTTCGACTATATTTTGTTACAAAGTCGGTGGTGATGAAACTAGTTAGGATGGGAAAGCCTTAAGTGAGAGCTTTAGTTAATAGCAACAAATACATGTGCATGCAAATTTAGCTTTTGCTTCTATAAAAACAAACTTATTCTTAATCAAGATCTTACATGTTTCAGGTTAATATCCTTGCTGTTGTCCGGTGTAATGACAAGGGCAAAAGGCAGGGCATGTGGGCTAGTGTCAGACGCAGAATATAAAATTATATTGAAAGTGACATTGAAAGGGACTTATGATGTACCTGTTGCGGAAAGGACACTCCTAGAAAGATCTACATTGCGCCGATACCAAAGATATAAGGATTTTTATTCAGTTGAAAATAATCAATTATATTACAAGGGAAACGAGCTTATGTGTGAATCAAAATGTAAAAGAGTGATCATTCAGAGCTATCATAAAAGTTAAGGGATTGGAGTCAGAAGACTGTACCAACTGTTAAAGCAGAGGTATACGGGGGTTTCAGAAACTAAAATAAAACACGTTCTTTCTAAACTGCCAGAATATTAGAAGAAAAATGCAAAATTTCCGAACAAAGCTCCCCTGAAGCATGTGTGCAGCAGTTCTGTTCATGACATACTTCATCATGACATACTTCAGATCGATCTAGTAGATTTGCAGCGGGAAGCAGTGATGTACAAAAAATTCAAAAAAGTGCAAATTCATTTTAAGCGTGATGGACATATTTAGTCGATTTGTGTGGTTACGTGCTATCCCAAGCAAATCCGCAGATGTTATCACAAACCATTTGAGTCTGATATTCGCAGAGTTTGGTAAACCAAAGATAATACAGCATGACCGAGGACGTGAAAAAGATGGACAAGTGAAAAGACTTTTGAGAGATCTCGTTATAAAGAACATAAAAAGTCGCCCATATCATCCCCAAAGTCAGTGAAAAGTTGAAAGGATGCATAAAACACGGAAACAAAAGATTGCATACGATTCAACACATGCGAATCGCTGTGGCATCAACTGGGCGAAACAGCTGCCAGAATATCAACGTATATTAAATAATGACCCGAAAGAATGTCTAGCATGGAGCACACCGTATGAAATATACTATTGAAGGGATCCTTATAATGAAGGCTCATCATTAAATCATAAACTAAAAGCAAAAAAAACTACGAGATGCCGCGAAAGCCGCGACAATAAAGTGTAATAAACGAAACGACGAAGCGTTTAAAAGGCCTGCAAAACACCTGTATATAGTATTGGAGATACAGTGCTGTTACGTTTTAAGAAGAAGGGTTTATTGAATAGAAGGTCATGGGTAGTGGATGGGATAATACAGCAGCGGTACTTAAATACAAACATGTACAAAATTAAATATTGTGTTCCTGATTCCAGGGTTTGACATTAACGTTTGGGAAGTGGTGGTCCACAGGACAGGCTACCTTCAAAGCCAACTGGTCCGATACTGTATGAACTGGTCATGATAATCATTATACATCGAACTGCATAGCGCATACAATAGCTTAAAAGCAAAATGATTATCAGAATTGACATCAGAAAATATATTGAGCACACATGAAATTCTATTTTATTCATTATATAATATAACATATTTTCGCTCACAATAGTGTATGAACATTGTTGCTTAAATAACGATGAGATATGACCTTCTTGAACTTTATATAAATTTCATATCCATGCGTTTTCGTGTGCTGAGCAATCAAAATGCAATTAGAGCAATTGAAAATATTATAATTGTTGTGTCGAAAAGTGAATACCCTCAGTGTTCAACTATTATTGGACCAGGAGTAATATTAACGATATCCATGTACTAAGTATCAAGCCAAACCTCGGAATGTCGGTTTTTGGTCAAAGAAACATGTGAACAAATTTAATTGACCCTGCTAGTGTTGCACGTTGAATAGAAGCTATTATTAACTCATTATTTTATACAATATCTATTAAAATAATAACAGGTTATTAAAACACTATAGTTATTCATTATAAATGGAAATTGCTTCTCTAAAAAGCGACTAAAATAACCGTCAGAAAACGCTTTTAAAACGTAATGTTTGGAAAGTTGACGAATCAGAAAAGGCCCGATTTATACACGAGAGCTTGTAGAAAAATGCTAATAAACAATATCGTCTCGGACGGTTCTATGTATTCTTAATCACAAATTATAATTCACGAATTACACAGTTGGAACCAGTCCAAATACAACTGGTCACCGGACCAGTCGTCCTTCCAAAACAACCGGGCCGAGCGAAAAATCACAGGTCACGGACCGACGGACACGCGTTAAGGTCAAACCCTGTGATTCTGTTCGAACGGGACAACAGCGTTCAGAAGCAAAATGGTACCACATAAGCGACATCACACAGTATACAGCAGCTAGTGTGTCCAACAGGAAACAGTTACATCGAAACCAGTATTACATACCTGCAACTTGAAAACTTGAGGTCGGACTTCGGACTACCCATCACAATGTATCCTATTGGGAATGGAAACTGTCAGTTTGCGACGGTAGCATACCAACTACGCCATTATGGAATACATAGGTCGGAAGAAACGGTGTGGCAAGAAGTGCTTACCTTTTTGAGACAAACCCCCGCGCTTGGCAATAGGATTTTGGGCGAAAATTGGTGGAACTCAGTTCTTGAACAACCACAAATATGTTTGTCGCGAATTTCAAGAGAATACGAGTATGGTGACCAAATAACATTATAAGCTATGTCACAGTTATACAACGTACAAATCATTGTAGTATCGACTATGAATAGTGCAACTACATTAATTAGTCCGGATTGTAATTCTAGTCTGTCGAACAATATCCCTCCTATTATATTGGGACATTACCCAGAGGGCGCTGGTGAACATCATGTTGCTCTTGGGTTTAACAGAGATATTAAAGAAACAATTATTGACTGATCAACACATATTACATGGGAAACGAGAAACTCAACCACCGATATGGACTCACACACTAACGATATGGACTCGCACACTAACGGTATGGACTCGCACACTTGTGATATGGACTCGCACACTAACGATATGGACTCGCACACTAACGATATGGACTTGCACACTAACGATATGGACTCGCACACTTACGATATGGACTCACACACTAACGATATGGACTCGCACACAAACGATATGGACTCGCACACTAACGATATGGACTATAGCAATAGTGGTTCATCAGAATTTCAGACTCGCATTAAACAATCGCGAGAAATGATATATTTAAAACGGAAACCGAAACACGTTCACCAAAAACACCATGTAGAACTACCGCCGGAGATTTGGTTTATTACTGTTAACCTTGTATTGAAACAAAATCCTTTGTCGCGATACTCCCTTCAAGGTCTAATTACCCCAAAACGGAAGTCACATCCTCAGTTAGATAATAAGCACATGTGGTTGAGTGCAGGATGCATATAATTTGTAAAATACAGTTTAAATGATATGTTTTGGTATCATTTTAAAGGTATATATGTAAGCAATAAGAAAAAAGGCTGTTTTGTGCACTACTTTTTGTCTAGTGGTTCCCAGCTTCATAACTTTTCGCCCATGTATTCATGCGCAAAATGGTAGCCTCCATGCCCGTCAAAACCGGTGTGTTTTTTCTAAGGTAAATATTTTGAATTACAACACATAGAATTTTTTGACATGCTGTTTTTTGAAACGGTTATGTCCTTCCAACAATGTATGGTGATATATTGGAAAGTAGCTTGGTCATGGTGAAAAGTGAGATCAAATTTTGAATATTTTATATGTAACAAAGAAGGAATTTATTTGCGCATGCGTAACCTTCAACGGGTAATAGATTGTTCAAAGACATTGTGAGCAAGACACCACCTCCGCGGTTGTATCTCAACCCTGACCGGTTCCGTGATATATCTGGGTCACCTATTAGTGTTAGAAGAATTATTAGAATAGCTGGGTCTGGCAGTGGGTTAGTTCAGGCAATCCGTGTTGTGGCTCGTATACAATAGACAGAATATGGTATAGAAGACCACGACATTAGTAATGGGATGTTAAAGCGCTCCATGTATCCACTTTTATAAGTAGGTTCCAGAATTACCAAAAACGATTTGATCATATTTTTATTCCGTGTAAGTTACCCCTTTTATTCCAGCACTATTCGCTTTTTCGGCGTAGCTGTCTAAGATCACTTTCGGCGTAGCTGTCTAAGATCACTTTCGGCGTAGCTGTCTAAGATCACTTTCGGCGTAGCTGTCTCACATCACTTTCGGCGTAGCTGTCTAAGATCACTTTTGACCTAGATTTCTTGCGATAATTATGCAGCGGGAAAATTGAATGCCAATAAAATTGGACAAATTTTCTAATATTAGGGAATGCAAACTTCAAACAATGGTTTAACGTATACCAATAACTGTTGCATACTTTTGGGGATTAAAAACTTGCATAATTGTTTACATAAGCGGTTAAAATGAAGTTATAAACATATCCTCGACATATACTGTACTCTAGAACTGAGGCTAATTGTGAACGTATTTTCTCATTGTATGCCATAAACAGAATGCTGTATTCATTCACGTAACGAAATAACTATTTGGTTTAGCCTACACTTATATAATCAGTACGCTCTATAAATAGCAATTGTGCAATGTTCCCATTCATAAATCTCATTCGCAGAGTTGCCGTTCCATGTAGCCCATTGATTCTAGCGAGTTCATCACATTCCAGAAACAGTAGTGCCATTCTAACAATAGCGCGCGTAGCTAGCAACCGTTGTATAGCTGTGTTAACATACTCGTACATGCATCAATAATAGCGTCCAGAGAATCGTAAACCTAAAAATTTCAATAAATGGGGAATTTATATTTATAAACTTACTGTTAATTTGAATTAAAATTGTGGTAACGATTTATTAACGATTATTTATAATTGCATCTTTCTATCAACTTCTCCAGTAGATGTTATTTAATCTGTAAAAAGATGCTACATTTTCTATAGATAAAATGTTATGAAAGAAGATTCGGAATACGTCGAATTGTTATTCGCGTAGCATGAATACACAATTTGCAATACTAATTATACACAGGAACCCTTGATATATCATATTTCTACTGATATAATTTAAAATCGTCATAGTCTAATGAATTTTTATTTTTGCGTTATCAAAAATAAAGTCTTAAAATTTCAAAAATCGCTGAATGTTTTCTGACTATTGCTTTCTATTGGGATACACAGTATAAATGCTTATTTGACTTCAAATCGTTATTATATTAGATAACTAACATGAATGGTATACCGGTTCTATAAATAACTATATAGACTCGTCTGATACATATTAATTTTAATTCATTCCCGAAATTATTGTTTTACATTGTTAATTTGTTAAATTGGCTCGACAAATTCAGCTAACAATTATGTTAACCTAAATTAGTTTGGTTATTCATATATCACTGGTAGAAACATGGAACTGTATGATTAGTTTATTCACGGCAGAGATATTAATGATAATTTTATTTAATTTTTAAATTAATCAATTTATCTCAAATTAACTTTTTGGTCCGAGAATTTTTCTTATAGCGTCCGAAAAATCTGGGGTCCAATAAATCTCCTAATATTGGTGGGGACCAAAAAAACTGGGGTCTGAGAAGTCACGTAACCGATCATCTTGGCCGTCTGTTTAGGTAATTTTTATATGACATCTCAATATTAATTTCAACGCCGATTGTATTTTTTAAAGACAATTCTTGTTACATACGTTTTGCTTCTAAATTTTGAGACAAGAGTGACAATTGTATACCAGTTACAATATGTGGCTATCCATAGAAAGCATTGCCTAGACATGTTCACGGACATACGCTTTGACATTACCTTACATTTATTTAATGTTTGAGGTTGAGTAAACCGTGCCATTACGTTATAACATGTATTGCGTTTATTACTAAGTTCATTATGTTTTTATATCATTCAACCAAAAAGGTTTTCGTATTTTTGTATGATTTTATGACAATACATACGGTATTGAACTTATGTTGACTAATTTTAACTTACATTTATGTAGAAACATAGCGTTACGTAAATATAATGTTTGAGGTTTAGTAAACCGTGACATTACGTTATAACATGTATTTCGTTTATTACTAAGTTCATTATGTTGTTCTATCATTAAACTATGAAGGTTGTGGTAATTTTGTATGATTTTATGACAATACATACGGTATTGAACTTATGTTGACTAATTTTAACTTACATTTATGTAGAAACATAGCGTTACGTAAATATAATGTTTGAGTTTTAGTAAACCGTGACATTACGTTATAAAATGTATTTCGTTTATTACTCAGTTCATTATGTTTTTCTATCATTCAACCAAAACGGTTTTGGTAATTTTGTATGATTTTATGACAATACATACGGTATTGAACTTATGTTGATTAATTTCAACTGATATTTATGTAGAAACATAGCGTTACGTAAATATAATGTTTGAGGTTTAGTAAACCGTGACATTACGTTATAAAATGTATTTCGTTTATTACTAAGTTCATTATGTTTTTCTATGATTCAACCAAAAAGGTTTTGGTAATTTTGTATGATTTTATGACAATATATACGGTATTGAACTTATGTTGACTAATTTTAACTTACATTTATGTAGAAACATAGCGTTACGTAAATATAATGTTTGAGGTTTAGTAAACCGTGACATTACGTTATAACATGTATTTCGTTTATTACTAAGTTCATTATGTTGTTCTATCATTAAACTATGAAGGTTGTGGTAATTTTGTATGATTTTATGACAATATATACGGTATTGAACTTATGTTGACTAATTTTAACTTACATTTATGTATCTAACGTTACGTAAATATAATGTTTGAGGTTTAGTAAAAATAAAATGTTTCGTTATTTACTTGTTGTTTATTGCTGACTGTCTCGGTCAAAGTCCTTTGCCGTTTCACAAAACGATCTTAGGACACATGAAAACAGTCCCTTAAATGTGGTTATCCTTCAAACTGAGTAAAACGAAGGTCAGTGTTAGTGTTTGTTTACGTCCTTTTAGCCTGTAATAATAGTATAAATAATATACCGGGTAACCTAAGTTGTTGGCGCACACTGTTTTACAGATAAGATTTTCTGAAATCGATAATAATGGAGTTGTCAACATGACTTTTTGAATATAGATCTATCGGATTTCTTTTAAACTTTGCAAAAATGATGTCTGTCAATACACTGGTAGGATTCGAACATGGGACCATCCTATCTCAAGGCGAATACTCTACCACTGGGCCATCACTCCCCGTTCTAACAACACACACACTCCGGCGACGGCGCTATATAATGCCAATATAAAAACAAAACCCCGAATCAGACGACCAAAACCCCCGAATCAGACGACCAAAACCCCCGAATCAGACGACCAAAACCAATAAACCCGGAGAGTAAACTAAACAATGAACAGTCATTTATTACCACGTAGTAATACCGGGTACTACACCACGATAGGGTCTTAAACTAAAACAGTAATACAGTGAAATCACGATAAATCGATGACGCTGGGGACGAAGCTCTTTGTTCGAGTTATCGCAGTATTTGAGCAAACGCAGGTTTTATTATTATGATCATTCTATTGAAATTTTGAGTCATAAACAGCGCAAATCAAAGTGGTGTCAAGTTTAAAATACTATCTATCAATAGAAAAGAACTGACGCAATGCTATTAATTTAATTGTGTATTTTGAGTATGTGAAGAACTGTAAATAAGTCACTTCAATTTAAATGTTAAGTTTATTCAAATTCAAACATTTCAAAAATAGCAAAGCATAGATGCATGTATACATGTATGTATGTTTTTTTCAGAAACAAAGCTAATGTTCAAGTGCACAAAACGCAGTATTTAGTCTGACTTCTTTGTGGCAATGTCAATGTCGCTGGCTTCATCTTGTTTGTTTCGCCATGGCAATGCGTATGCACTCGTCGACAAAACGTGTGCATCATCGTAAGTTCCTAAATTAGTTAAAGACCAAATAGCAAGCAAACGTAAAACGCGTTTCAATATTCAACAACGCGTTAGCGACTTTCACAAACATATTACATGTATTTTCTCAGACTGATAAGATGTGAAATTTGGCGGCTGCTCAGAGTTATCGCGGATCTCCAGACTGGCAGTATGTGAACAAGAAAATTATGCTCGAACTCGAGTTACCCAGTAAATATTTTTCATGATTTATGCTCGCGGAACCGTTGAGGAGCTCAAGTTTTCGGATTAACCGATTTTGAGAAATCGCCGGTAAAGAGAATATAACTAAAGAACTTTTTTTTTCTGGACCGCAATTATGGCTCGGGAATTTCGAGTTATCGCCTACTCGAGTTATCGCGATTTCACTGTACTACAAAAGAGTGGTTATAAAGGAATGCGACATTTACCGTTGATGTTGCGACATATAGCGGCAGTACAATTTGTTGCGACATTTACCGTTGCATATGCGACATATAGCGTCAGGAGTTTTGCGACATTTAGCGTTGGTTCCGACATTTAGCGTCAGCCTTGCGACATATAACGTAATGTGCGACATTAAGCGTCGGTGAGACATTTAACGTTGCTACACACAGGACATAGTAAAAACAGGCTACTGGTATGTAGTTCTATGTACACCTATCGGCATGTACATGTATAACTATGTACTTATACATGTACATATAAATTTGGACAGAATGCAGTTCTGTGTACCAATATATTTGGAAGGGACGTAATAAAACAAGCTATCGGCATGTATAACCATGTACCCAGGAGTTTGGACAGAATGCAATTCTGTGTAAATTTGAAGAGCGCATGGTGGAAACAACTCATGTGGATGCGACTGAAATGGGGGATTAGACTGAACTAGACTACATACCTATAAGTTTAGAGAGGACGTAGTGGCCGTCGCGGACCTCCAGGTAGTCTGTATCGCAGGGGTCGGCGCCCGGGTGGCCGGTGACGGGGATGTCCAGGGCGGTGATGTTGAGCACGATCTTCTCCCCGTGGGTGGCGCTGATCCGCCAGCGGCACAGCTCCTCCTTCCCGGGGGTCGGGGAGTGGTAGAAGTGGCCCAGGAACTCCTGGAGGGTCCGGCCGCAGGCTGTAAGGAGAAAGGCAGCTCTAGTAGCCAGAAATATACATGTGCTTTGGTCAAAGTTTGGAAGTGCAGTTATAGAAATGGACTTCTTACAACAAAAATGAAATATTGTCCGTACGATGAAATGAGAAATGTTCTAGTAGCCTGAAATAAACATATGCTTTGGTAGTGCAATTTAAGCATCGAAAAACTGACTGTTTTATATTGATATACGTGTATTGTATACATGCATATATAGCTTTAAACAAAGCAGATGCTTAAGTTACATTAACAGTGTTTGAACACGAAATGTCAAATAACTTGATTATTTAAATACCATGCAAGAATGTACAACTATTTAAAAAAAAAAAAGAGGATGCCAGTATATGCCTAATGTCTTTGAATTAGTTTAATTTTGTTTTATTAAATTCCAGTACAGCTTTGAGGTGTAAAGTTAATATAGGGCGAACTCCGCTTCTTATACACAATGGAGGCGGATTCCTTACTCAGCGCACCTTCTTGTTGAAGAGCTAACTCATCAAGTCTTGGATAGTAATTAAACAACCACAACCACAACCACTTTGCATCACTATCTGGGGTTTATAAGCGCTGAAAGTTAAGCCATCTGTTATGAAAAATGCGTTGTTAATATCATCTAAGACTGCTGAAATGGTGCGCTAATGAGTCCAAAAACTACTGTTCTACACTCCCCGGCATCACTCTCCTGGTTCCTAAATATTAGATACAGATGTTTGGTAATAATGTCAATAATAAAACCACTAATATATTTATGTTGATAGCTTTCCCAGATATTCAATTTTTTACGATAACATGCACGCAGGTTACTGTATGATGACGACGCCAGACGCACGGACCCGTCGACCTGCAGCCCGCGGTAGAGGTAGATAAGATAAGACTCATAGCTATTATGCATATCCCAACTCATTAGCAATACGTAAAGTATAATAACCCCAGCACAAATTGCGGAAAAATTATGTATGCGGAAGTTATATTCTGGTACACCAGGTTAAAATAGCAGACGTTAGAAATTTAGTGTTTCCATTTTATTTTTTTGTTGGGGGGAGGGCTAGCTGAGGTTCGGGTGGGGTGGCATCAATACGCAATGCCTCTCTCACAGCTACTGATTTTCCAAGGAGGGCTAGGTGGGGGTTGGGGTTAGGTGAGGTGGCATCAATACGCTATACCTCCCTCACAGCTATTGATTTCCAAGGAGGGCTAGGTGGGGGTTGGGGTTAGGTGAGGTGGCATCAATACGCTATACCTCCCTCACAGCTACTGATTTTCCAAGGAGGGCTAGGTGGGGGTTGGGGTTAGGTGAGGTGGCATCAATACGCTATACCTCCCTCACAGCTATTGATTTCCAAGGAGGGCTAGGTGGGGGTTGGGGTTAGGTGAGGTGGCATCAATACGCAATGCCTCCCTCACAGCTATTGATTTCCAAGGAGGGATAGGTGGGGGTGGGGTGAGGTGAGGTGGCATCAATACGCAATGCCTCCCTCACAGGGGTGTGGTGTGGTGAGGTGGCATCAATACGCAATGCCTCCCTCACAGCTATTGATTTCCAAGGAGGGCTAGGTGGGGGTGGGGTGAGGTGGCATCAATACGCAATGCCTCCCTCACAGGGGTGGGGTGTGGTGAGGTGGCATCAATACGCAATGCCTCCCTCACAGGGGTGGGGTGTGGTGAGGTGGCATCAATACGCAATGCCTCCCTCACAGCTATTTATTTCCAAGGAGTGCTAGATGGGATGGGGTGGGGTGAGGTGGCATCACTACGCCATGCCTCCCTCACAGCTATTGATTTCCAAGGAGGGATAGGTGGGGGTGGAGTGAGGTGAGGTGGCATCAATACGCAATGCCTCCCTCAAAGCTATTGATTTCCAAGGAGGGCTAGGTGGGGCTGGGTGAGGTGAGGTGGCATCAATACGCAATGCCTCCATCACAGCTATTGATTTCCAAGAATTGTGTTATATCCGATGCTTAAAATGCAAGTGCATCACAAGTGCGAACACCATCATGAAAATGTCATCTGCTGTGTAAACTATGTATGTATGTGATAAAAATTTCAACGGGTGGTAACCACTTCCAGAGATTGGATAATTATCTCAGTTAGTTTGTATGGCTTACATGTGTTACTACGGTGGCATAGATGTGACATGTGCGTGCTTTTATTTACGTCGTTCCCACGACATATGAAGTCGTGGGAACGAGATCTTATCTCGTGGGAACGACATAATTATGTCGTGGTAACGACATATTAAGTCGTGGGAACGAGATCTTTTCACGTGGGAACGACATAAATAACTCGTGGGAACGACCTATTAAGTCGTGGGAACGAGATAATTAAGTCGTGGTAACGACATAATTAACCAATCAGAATACACGTTGTTTAAAAACATGTTTCAAAATGACTGATACAAGAGAAGCTTACATAATATCGTATTTCAATGCTGGGTTAAGATATAAATAAATAGTTGTTCTTCTGCGAAAGCAACATTGAATTTGATTGGCTCATTAAGTCGTTCCCTCGACAAAAATATCTCGTTCCCACGACATTAGTATGTCGTTCCCACGAGATAAGATCTCGTTCCCACGAGATAAGATCTCGTTCCCACGACTTAATATGTCGTGGGAACGACATAAATAAAAACTTGCACATGTCACATCTATGCCACCGTATGTTACAGTCTGTATGATGATGTTGTGTTTGCATTAAGTGCCAGGATTATGCCGCAAACGATAAAACTCTAGTTTTGCCACTACTTGCTGTCTACATCACAGTTAAAGTTGCAGCGCCATCAGCACGTGCAAAGAACGCGCGCACGTGCCACACATTGCTGACATAACACACCGACGGATAGATTCCCACTACCACACATTAAAGAGAATCACCGGCCTGAATCATCAGACTTTAGTAATCAGGAGCTCAGTAACAATGCTACGTAAAAATCCAAAGAACTTACAGCTTCCTTTCTGAGTGCACAGTTTCATTAATGTTATGCACATAGCGAAAAGCTGAACAGTTCACCATAACCCCGCACCTGCCAACCAAGACTCTGACCGGGATAATATAATAAATTACGTATTTTCTGTTTTCAGTGGTGTTGCCAAATGTTTGGCCTGTCATTTTATACAGACTTGTGAACTTGAATCTTCTGACATCAGGTCGCACCAATTGTATTCAATGACCTTTAAAATGACCCGCTCGCTAAACTTAAATTCTACTGTTTACATTATATTTGACCCTGAATCTTGTAGCAATGATAATGTGAATAATTATGTTACAGGAATCACAATGGATCTGGAAAACGCAATAGTCTCAAAGCTAGTTAATAAATAAGTATTATATGTATATTTTAAGCACATTGTATTTTACCTAGGGTTAGGGTTAGTTCATGACATCCGTATATAATAATTGGGTGGATGGAGAATTTCATTAAAACCATTGACTGTCATAAATTTAATAATATATATGAATTAATACCAAACATGAGCATAAGCAAGAGTCGCAGAGGTGTGTTGGAGATATGTTGTCCGCCTCGCGATAGGGAGGTCGTGAGTTCGATCTCTACTCGGGGAGCGTTCGAATGGTTATTCAAAATAATACACCAAGTTTGTGTTCTACCCAGGAAACGGACTCGAAAGTGTCTCAGTAAACCTCAGGCTCTCGACACAATCGATCTAAAATAAACAGGATGTACACCTGTTCCAAGTAAATTCCCACTTACACGGACAGCTGTACAACTTGTTTGCCTGTGCGATGTCGCCGGGACTCAGCCTCACGCGCTGACCTATTTCCGGTCGGACCTCCATTTCCGGTTTTTTCCGAGGTAGAATGGTGTCCACGTACGTGGCACGTGCGAACGTGTTTCGTGCATAGTGCATGATGCTGCCGTAGTCGTAATCTTCCCCGACAGAGTTCACTTCGTTGGGCGTCAGTTTATTGAAGTTGTACTGTTGTCCTGTAAATATATACCATTAACAGTTAAACATGTGGAAATATAAAAGATAATGGCACCCTTGCTGCATCAACTGTAATGATATTCTGAATTTTTTTCTAATATTTTTTAATTAATACAGTATATTGTTGATATAGTATTTTCTTTCAATTACTGATTATAAATAAGGGGATTATGCATGCAGGTAGACGTGTAGTGTAAGTGCTTTATTTAACTTAATATAAAAGTATGTACATGTATATGATATGAGTTTTGCTGGTAAATGTGGAACCGATGTACATTTACCTGCTTGATTGAATACATATTTGACATGGATTTAACCGGTTAGCATGTTATTGCTTTATTAAACATCTGAATGTGGTGGCCCTTGACCGATACGGGTAGGTCGATGACGTACGGTGTTACAGGTTCTCAAAAACACGTGTTATCGCCTGTAACGGATCACATGTATACCGGTAGTAAGTGATTCACAGCGTAAGCGAGTGAGTTCATGACATCCGTATATAATAATTGGGTGGATGGAGAATTTCATTAAAACCACAGGCTGTTCCACGAATGTATGGTTGAACAATGAACAATGATCCGCGGCGTGTTGATGTGTCGGAAGGAAAATGCGTAATCCAGTAACAGTCGAGGAGGATGTAATGATAGGCACACGGATGCTAATTCACGATAAGCCGGTCATGATTCAGTTATCAGAAAATGTGTTTATTTTCAACAAACAATGGTAGGTGGACCTGTTTTAATGCATTTTTCAGCAGCGACTGTTATTCACAAGTTTGCCATTACATCCAATGCTTAAAAAGCTTTTTGTGTAATCAAACTTCTGTATTCTTACATGATACTCGCTAATTTTTTCTACAGACAAAGAACACAATTATCGGTATTAAACTACCCAACAAACAACGCAAAAAGAAGTTCCGATTCCGAGAGGAGCATAGTAAAAAGTAGTTTCAATTACAGTTGCAAAAATACGTGTCAAATCATGTTAGAATCGAAATAATTTCCGCATTATCGTTGTTTATCGGCCAATAGACAGCTCTTTGTCGTTCTGATGCGTGGCTATTAAACAACTCGGGCTACCGCCCTCGTGGTTTAATTCCTAATCAGAACTCCAAATCGTTGTTTATTGGCCGATAGGCAACGATAAATCAAACATTATTTCTTAATTAAACATCGGTTTGAGGGAAATATAATATTCTTAAGCTGTGCTATACTACATTCACATAGCCTGTAACATTGTTTTTTCTCACTGCGGAAGATGAAGTATGATGAGATAGACGAGAGAAGACAAGACAACTGTTTATTGTGTAAATATAGGCCACCGGCCCAAAATACAGAGTACAAATTACAGAAATATCATAAATTAAGTTGTGTTGAGTCAATTTAAATCTACATCTTTCTTTTTAATTACTTAATTAACAAAGAATGCTAGGTTTTTTAATTTTCTGTCATCTAAAATTTGCATTAGATTACAGAAATTATGAAAATTTTGTTCACCATTAAACCATGAAAAAAATATATATTTGCCTCTCTTCAATGCAGTTGTCAAAACAGTTTGAACTAAACAATAACTACCAATAAGGTTTTCTCTTGAAATCCCTAAATGTCGACCAGTTTCAATGGCTAATATATGACTTGAACAGCGGAATCTAGGTAATGATTTTCGAACAAAGAATGGTATATCGATATATAAATATTTTTCTGGATTTAACATAGATTTAAAGTGTTTGTATGTATCAAATATTGGGGAACTTCTAATGCTTTCTAGCCAGTTCTGTGTTTTACAATCAACCAGTCTATGTTTAAACGACAGTAAAAATAACTCTATGTTTCCTACCTCTTGACTAAGCCAAACAAAACCAAACCCATAGCTAAACAAAATATTTTTTACATATGTAACCCAATTTTTTCTTCCAATATCGTCTTGTCGTTTTAACATTATATAACAATTTCTTGGATATCGATGTTCTGTCATACTAATTAACTTACACCAATATTTAATGCATTTTACATGGTGTTCTATACAAAGAGGTAATCTACCACATTCTCCTAATACAACACTGTCATTGACACAGTTATTTACACGAAGAAAATCTTTACAATACTGAATTTGAACTTGCTCAAGAACATCTGAGAATTATATTCCGTATATTTCCGATCCATAAGTAAGTATAGGCTTGACCATGGAATCAAACAATTTAAAACAATCAGTATGCGAAAAATATCCAAATGATTTATGGTAAGATTTAATAGCAAACATGGATTTTCTGGCCTGAGCCGCGAGTTTTTCTTTAGCTTTTCTCCATGATAATTTTGGCGTAAAAAGAAGACCCATATATTTATACACTAATATGACATTAACCGGCCTGTCGTCATAAACCAATTGTTCGTATGATCT
The DNA here is from genome assembly GCA_027627225.1 of Congeria kusceri. Taxonomy (NCBI): domain Eukaryota; kingdom Metazoa; phylum Mollusca; class Bivalvia; order Myida; family Dreissenidae; genus Congeria; species Congeria kusceri. The sequence goes on along the minus strand of CM051031.1, from coordinate 25,879,135 downwards.
AAGTGGACCGCCGTTTCTAAATACGACTATTTCAATCTTTTGTTGGTTAATTGTCATACCAGTGTTTTTACAAAATTCAGAAATGGTGTTCAATAGTGATTAGAATAGAACCGCATTCAATAGCGCGTGACAATTAACAACAGTACCAACGCGTGACAATTAACGACAGTACCAACGCGGTAATATCTGCCCTGACGTCATTGAAAACAAACTGAAGAAACATCCGAAAAACTAAACTGAAATAACAGTTTGGTTATTCTCGTTTACCGGAAATATCATGGAGTCAAACACCTTACGTGTGGCAGCATCAATAAAACAACGTGAGCATAATTAAAATGAAAGGGACAAGATAATTACGACGGTCGTTATGACGGAATGGCGGGGTTAGACACCAATTATAAGCCCTAGCTTCTCTTATTTTGAGACCCCCTACCACCAATTACTGGTCAATATAGAAACCTATATAAATTTACTACAATTTAAAGTGACGTCACGTCCGGTTCGACGTAAACAACTTTTTTTAAAATAGCGTTAAGAAAATAAATTATTTATTTTAATTTATGAAAAGTTCTTTTAGTGAAACTCCTAAATATACCAAGAAGATGTAGATCAGCAAAAAATCTTTAAATATATATAAGTTTAATCGTGATAAAAGGTTCTTCAATAAAATGACAGACGTTTCTAGTGCTGTAATACTTACGGACGATCAATATGAACGACTATCAACACTGGTGAATGAGAGACGTGATTACAGACTCAATGAGAAAAAAGCTGTTCGGAAGAAGATGGCCGCGACAACAAGATCTGAAATATCGATCACAGAAACAAGCGGAGGAATAAAATTTGTGTTGAATGCCGGACTATACGAGCTCTTGAAAAATGCAACAGAGCAATACTACAATTCAGAAAAAAGTGAGTACCCATTCAAATGTCAGAAAATTCCAGTGCTAGACCAGAAAGGCAATATTGTTGAAACAAAATTTAAAGTTACTTCCGGAAAAAATCTCAATATACACTCTTAATATGTACCATAGCAAATCGGGCTGTCTTGTGAACGGTAAGCAAGTAAGACAATTTATGCAAAAAGATTTGCCGAACATTGTGGACAGCATTGAGCAATCTCTTGCTGTGAACAACACAACAGTGCAAGAAATAAATGAACAAATCAAATATCTTATTATCCAATATAATTCATTGAATGAACAAAGCCCAGAAATCGCAGCAAGTCGAAATAATGTCTCCCGACCGGAAATCGCCCAAAGTACCAAAAGTGAATCCAGACCGGAAATCGCAGAAAAATCTAACTATGACTCCCGATCGGAGATCGCCGAAAATGTCCAAAATGACTCTCGACCGGAAAACGTAAAAGTCCGAAAAAGGTCTCCCGACCGGAAATTACACGTAGCCATAAACATGACACCCGAACGGAAAACGCAGAATATTCCAAGAGTGACTCCCGCCCGGAAATCGCAGAAAGTTCTAAATATAACTCCCGACCGGAAATCGCTGAAAATCTAAAGAGCAACTCCCGACCGGAAATCGCAGAAAAAGTCCAAAATGACTCTCGACCGGAAAACGCAGAAAGTCCGAAGAAGGTATCCCGGCCGGAAAGTGCAAATAGTCATAAAAAAGACACCCGAACGAAAAACGCAGAATATCCCAAGAGTGACTCCCGCCCGGAAATCGCAGAAAGTTCTAAATATAACTCCCGACCGGAAATCGCTGAAAATCTAAAGAGCAACTCCCGACCGGAAATCGCAGAAAAAGTCCAAAATGACTCCCGACCGGAAAACGCAGAAAGTCCGAAGAAGGTATCCCGACCGGAAATTGCAAATAGTCATAAACAAGACACCCGAACGGAAAACGCAGAATAGCCGAAGAGTGACTCCCAACCGGAAATCGCTGTAAGTTCCAAAAAGGAATCCCGAGAGGAAATCGCACACAGTCCTAAGCATGACACCAGACCGGAAAGCGCAGAAAAACCCAAGTCACCGGAAGTCCCGAGAATGACTATGAAAGAATGTTAAATATGATGGAGAATTTAACAGAAAGAGTCAGTAATGTCCAGGACTCACTAAAATCGTTTATTATGGACACCGCCAGAAACTTTAATATCATAAAAGATGAAATTTACAGCATAAAGAAAGCTACACAGATATATATTCGACTACATCAAACCAGATAAACGAACTAGAAGACAAACTCGCCGTCATGAAACACGATGTTGAGAATGCCTACGAAACAATTGGAAACAAACTAAATTCATTGACAGACATTATGAAGAAGACTAAAGAAAAACCAGATTCAGCAACATTATCAGCAACAGTAAGAATCACTGATCAGACAACAACCTCTCACAAAACTACTGAAAAATCAACATCTTTTGAAAACGTGAAACGTTAAAGAACATTGATCATCGCATCATCGATATCAACAAGCTGAGTAGAGGTCGTATAGCTGATGTACGTAAAAAACTAAAAGACACTGATTTGCGTCGGTATAAAATATTATTATTTACAATTGGCCGAAATGACATTAGCAACGGAACATCTGCAAAAACTGCTTCAAATGAGTTACAACGTCTGGCGCGCCATCTCCAGGACCAACAGTGTAAAGTGCACCTATGCACATTATGTCCAAGAAATGATTGTAACCTTATACAAATGAACATTTACATACGTGAAATGTGCCGAGAACACGGAGTGACATTAATTGATTGTTACAAATCGTTCGTGTACGGGGACGACACTACTGTACGGCACTATTTCATGAAAGACGCAATACACCTCAGTGATAATGGATCCAGAACATTAGTTTCAGTATTTAACAAATCGTGCCAAATTATCAAAAAACAACCCACCGCAAGAGAGAAGAACACCATGACGTTTCCAACTCAAACAAGAAACAATATTAAGAATAAACCACATGGAAATCAACTATATTGCAACAACTGTCAAATGACAAATCACAACACCAGAGACTGTAGAAGAAGCCCACAAAACAATCGTTTCGACAGAAGTAAGTATCCCACCTTCAACAACAATCGAGTTATGAATATTGCTGCAGTTGAATACAGTCCGCTCAACAGACGTTCTACTAGAGACACGATGAACAATTTCTACACCCCTTACTAGGATAGTGCCGACAGACGTGCTATATATAATCAAACCAATATCTACGACTGCTTACGAAACATTTGCTGCTTTTGTAATGAGGTAATGCAATTATGTGAGTGCAAAACGATAACTAAACATATTAATGTATTTAATAACAATCGATGTTTACCGGTATATATAAATAATGAAATAGGTAAATAATATTTATAAATTAGGTAAAATTAGCGAATTAACCACTGACACTGGCACAAACGACTCTAGCAGCTTAATTAACAACACCAGTCAATCTCTGCCAATAATAAAAAAACACAGCACATGCATGCAGCAACAATCTCCATAACAACAACGCCGCTGACAACCACAACACTATTATCAACACCAACACAATTAACATCCAAAACAGCACATGCAACAACAACGACAATGACGTCATCAATATAAACAATATTAACAACGTCATCATAAACAATACGTTGAATAAAAACTCTACAACGGAGGGTGAGAATGAAAAAAAATAACTCTAAGAAGTAGTAGTAATATAAATAATAATCCAATGTCAGGGTTCGGATTTGAAGGGAAAGGATTATTTATTGCACATATTAATATTCAACATTTGTTACCAAAGTTAGATGAAATTAAACATCACTTGTATAATGAAAATGCACCACATATTCTTCGAATGTGTGAAACTTTTCTTAGCGAAAATGTTTCAGATAACATTTTATGTATAAATGGATATGTGTTTGAAAGGAAAGATAGGCATGATAAAAAGGTGGTGGAATATTAGTATATATCAGAGAGGATGTATCAAATAGGCGACGTTCCGATATTGAAACTAATAATTGAATCAATTTGGATTGAAGTAGTATGTAATAATTGTAAACCATTTCTGGTAAATTTTATTTATCGCCCGCCTAGTTCATTGCAGACATGGATAGATGATTGTGAGGAGCAACTTGACATTTCTGATCTGTTAAATACTAATTACATTCTCCTAGGTGATATGAATTTCAATTGTAACCCAGACTATAACAACTTTAGCAATACAAAATGGAATAATACTGTACAAAAATATAACCTTTATCAACTTATTAAAGATAAAGGAGATAACCTCGCCCATATTGTTCTCGCTGTTTATTAATGACATCGAATTCGATTTGCAAAATGGAATAAACGCTGGCATTACGCTAGATCAAATATCGATCTACCTATTATTATTCGCTGACGACGCGGTTTTATTTTCTGAAACCCAGGAGGGCTTACAAGAATCATTAAACAATTTAGAAACCTACTGTGATAAGTGGAATTTAACAGTTAACATTGAAAAAACCAAGGTCATGGTATTCCGAAAGGGAGGGGCAATTAGTAAAACATTAAAATGGACATATAAAGGTCAAGAATTAGAAATTGTGAACAATTTTAATTACCTTGGAATTGTCATGTCAAGTGGTGGATCATTTGTGCCCGCAACAAATACTCTATATGGCAAAGCAATAAAAGCGATGCATTCTTTGTTCACCCTAACAAAAGACATGAGCGTACCTATAAATATCATGTTCAATTTATTTAACGCATATGTATTATCAATTTTAAACTATAACTGCGAGGTTTGGGGATTTATCAAAGCGGGAAACATTGAACGCGTTCATCGTAAATTTTGTAAAAGACTATTAAATGTAAAAATGTCAACAAATTCATTATCGTTATATGCCGAAGTTGGTCGATTCCCCCTGTATATAGACAGATATGTCAGGATCGTTAAATATTTTTTAAAATTATACACTTTAAAACAGGGAAATTGTATTCTTAAACAAATTGCGTTATTACAGAGATTAGAAATTGAATGCAAAAATAACGCAAACAATTGGACATCGAAAGTACGGGACATTCTTAACCAAACCGGTTTTGCCGATGTATGGCTATTCCCTGAATCAGTGAACACAGATCAATTTATCCCGTTACTTAAAAACAGATTACGAGACCAGTACATCACTAGCTGGAATGTCAGTGTCACATCATCTAGCTCAATGACTCTATATAAGGAACTAAAACCAGTATTCGAAAGATCATCGTATCTTGATATTGTTGAAAATATCAAACATAGGAATATTATTTCTAAATTACGTTTGTCGTCTCACAAATTATTTATAGAAACGGGTAGACACCATAACATTGTCCGAGATCAACGCAAATGTGTGTTATGCAACCTAAATGACATCGAGGATGAATATCACTTTGTTCTTAAATGCCCTTATTATGCTGATGTCAGGAATACATTAATTCCAAAGTATTATAGATCCCGTCCAAATATGTACAAGTTTATCGAACTAATAAATAGTTCAAACAAAATATTGTTAAGAAAACTAGCTATTTTTTGTATAAAATGCTTTAAAATACGAGAAAATGTCATATATATGTAGTATAAAATATTTATATTTTTTCACAAAGAAAACATGTACAAATAATGTAATATTGTTGAAATTGTTAAAATACGTGTGACATTATGTAGTCACTATGTATTAACCTCATCCATGTGGCATTCTCACGAAAACATGTTTATTTCGTGTCTATTTAAATTGATTTATCTTCGAAATGATGTATGTTTTGTATTTACTTCAAACGCATGTTGTTATTGTATATGTGTGTTAATGACGATGAGCTTTATATGCTTAAGTCGAAAATAAACTATTCTGATATCTGATATTAAAGCCCCTACAAGAATTACTAAACGTAGCACAACAATTATTGACCATATATATGCCAATTGTACAAAAAACATAATCAAAACGTTTTTAGCAAATTTAACAATTAGTGACCATAAACCTATTTGTGTAATTCGATCATTTACAAATAAAATTAAGAAAACGGGTGAAGGACATAAAGAATTAACATACAGATGTTTTAAAAACTTCGATGAATACGCTTTTCAAAATACACTTATACATTTAGGCATTGATAATGTTGAAACATATCATGACTCAAACGAAGCACTTAATGTCTTTTATGATATTTTCAATTTTGCCCTAACCAAACACGCGCCTATCAAAACTAAACGTATTAAACGCGACTATCAACCAGACTGGTTTACTGATGAAATAAAGGCTATGTTATTTAAACGAGACTTGTGTCATAAAAATGGCGATTTTGCACAATACAAAATGTTGCGAAATCAAGTTACATCAAAAATAAAACATGAAAAGAAACATTTCTTTAATAAAGCTATTCAGAAACATAAAGACAGTTCATTTCTATGGAAAAAAATTGAAAACAAGTTCACATTTGGAGGAATCAAAGCATATAAAAATTCCAAAGAAACTTGTCATCGACAATTCTACAATGACAAATAATGAAATTGACATTGTTAATGAATTGAATAAATACGTCATAAATATATCAGACCTCATCAAGGAAAAATCGTACTCAGAAGAGTATTGTGCTAATTTAAAGGAAACTCTGGATAAGCAAATACACTAATATGATTTGACATTGAGTGTATTAGTTCATATGAAGTTAAGAAGATAATAGAAAATCTCAACATCAATAATCTACTGGCATTGATGGCGTTAGCGCAAGGATATGAAACATTGTAGGGATATTATAACTCCAGCTATTAAATCAATTATTAATAACAGCATTTCATCTGGAGTATTCCCAGATTCACTAACATTTGCTAGAGTTCTGCCAATATTAAAATCGGGCAACCATGAATCACCTTACAACTATCGTCCAATATCAATTATGCCAACTATTTCAAAAATATATGAAAGGCATATTTCTACACAAATACATATTTTGAACAAATTAACATTATTCATTATGCTCAATCTGGTTTTAGAAAACATCACTCATGCCATACAGCTCTTATTAAACTAATAGACACATGGCTAAAAGAAATAGATAGTGGTAAATTGATTGGTTCCGTATTTTTAGACCTACGAAAGGCCTTTGACCTCGTAGACCATGACATTTTACTTAGAAAATTAAAACTGTATCACTTTTCACAACGTTCAATTAAACTTTTCAATTCCTATTTAACTGACCGAAAACAAATTGTTAAAATTGGGAACATACAATCTGAAATGCTATCGATCAAATCAGGGGTCAATACTTGGGCCGTTACTATTTGTGTTATATATAAACGACATCGCATTTGTATGCCCTAATATAAATATAGATCTATATGCTGATGATTCCACTTTACATGAATCTGGAATAGATACATCCGATCTACAAACTGAACTGCAATTTAAACTTAATAGTATAAAAATAAATGGTGTTCACTTAATAACATGTCATTGAATCCAGAAAAATCAAAATGTATGTTGATCCGGACTCGTCATAAAATAACCATTTCTAGTCCACTTAATATCAATATAAATGGAAATGACTTAGAAAATGTATGTATGAAGAAAATCTTAGGTATTTATGTTGATCAAACCTTGAATTGGCATGATCAAATAGATCACGTTTGTAAACAACTGAACAGTAAAATAACATGATTAAAACACATCATATACTTTCTCAGTGATGAAATGAAAGAAATGTTTTATAATGCATATATTTTACCTATTTTTGACTACTTTGTACTATTCGGGGAAAACCGAACAATTCGTATATAAACAAGATTTTAGTACTGCAAAAAAGAACAGCTAAAATAGTTCTTAATAAACCTTCAAGGGCTGCTTCTGTATAAATTTTTAAAACATTATGGTGGATGAAATTTAATGACAGAGTAAAATACCACACTGCTATACAAATATATAAAACCGTTTACAATTTGGTGCCATCATATATGACAGATTTATTAACCTTTTCAAACAATGAATCCCACAATTTACGGTCAGCTATGCACAAAGATCTTATTTTGCCAATTAAACCACGAACAATATACTACAAAGATACATATACATAGTATTGCATAATCGTATGGAACAACTTACCATTGAAATTAAGAAATAAATCTTCATTACCATCATTCAAACGAGCATATAAAACATATTTACTTGAACAAGTCAAATAGATGTAACACAAATATCACAATTATAATACTGATATAGATATATTTATTGAAAATTAGAAAATGTATATTGAAATTGATGTTGTTAGCAAATAATTATATTTGTTTTGTATATGGAGAATTTTTAAATGAAAATTTAACTTTTTTATGAGTGTATCAATGCATTGTGCATAATTTCTATTTTCTATTGCTGTCTGTCGATGCTTTGTAATTGTTTTTTTTATTGACAAAATTATTATTATTATTATTATTATTATTATTATTGCCATTATCATTATTACATTTACTGTGTGCTTGTTTTGTAATTATATGTTAAATGTGAATTTGGTTGAATGTTTGAATGTGTATGAAGGCCATATGAAAATAAGGTATGTTTTTGTCATGACAATACGATGTCTTATATGTCACCTTCGTAAAATAAAGTGATTATTATTATTATTATACTCGAACTATGGTAAGCGTTGAGTTGAGCGTTCACGTTTATTCGATACTAATGAAATTGTATTTACCGTCACCACTGTGCAACAAAATGTCACTACTGAAAAGTTATGTGTCGTCGGTTTTGGCGTTGTCTCAAAATCATCTATTCTGAGCATATTGGTTAAAAATATTATCTGAATGTATTCACAGTTTTTTTTTTTTAAGACGTTCACATAAGATAGGCGATATGCCTTAAATGAATGTATACACTGACACTTTAATGTCTGCTGCTACAATGAATGAAATTCTCGTTAACAATTGCTGTCAGTATTTAAAGATTAACATTATTATAAAATCTGAAAAGAGCAATTTAATGCGGATGTGACGAATATGTTTTTATTCAAATCACGTGTACGCCCAACCAGTGTAAGGATATAGTGGAAACATCGATGGTTTCGAGTACATGCGTACTTGAGAACTGCAAACAAAGTATTGTTTCTTGGAAATAAAACAATATGAAAAAATCGTCATAGGATAATCATCAAGATCGCAGCATGTTTTAATTACCAATTTTTAACTGCTGAACTCGCATCCAGTTACGCATGCGCAGTCAGTCGAACGCGGTATGATTGCCGAACCTAACATTAATCGTGGCAATATTGTCTGCTGATCGATAATGAAAACACATAATCGGATAACCTAATTAATTTCAGCGGCATCAAGAGTTATATGTAAAATCATAAAACGGTTTCGTAGTTATAACAATCTAGTACTAGCTGAGTCAGAATGGCGTAATATACTAGTTGGTCTCGTCATTTTTGCGCTAATGAATTGGCCATAAAACTGCAGATGCGTTCATCAAAGAGCAAAATAAGATGAGTTTATAATTATAAATAACAAAAAATGAATTAATGCAAAATATATGTCAATTCTCTTTAACCATCCATCCTGATTCATTATAAAGGTACCCTCGGAACCAAGAGGATCTTAAACAATAACAAGTACAAAAGTGTGAAATTCAAAAGCAAGATTTTCGAAAATTGGACATTAATTGTTTAACCGTTCTTCAAAAAATCATGTAATTTCAAGACGCCGGTCACCCGTCTGTTATACGTCTGTCACTGCCAATAGCGTGTTATAACTAAGAAATAATTTTCAATTTAGAGTGGTTTATAGGCTAATAAACAACGATTTTTAGTTTTGATGCATAGGAATAAAACCACGAGTGCGTTAGTCTGAGTGGTTTACTATACCGCATCAGAACGACAATTCGTTGTTTATTAGCCGAAAAACAACGATAATACGAAAATTATTTTGATTATAACATGACCTGACAACATATTCCGCAATTACAATGCGAACTATATTTTACAGCTTCGGAACTATTTTTTCCTTTTTTTTTTGATAGTTTAAAAAAAGGTAAATTTTGTTTTTTGAAAACACTGTGCGGGTCATGTTAGAATATAACTTCTGCAACTGAAACAGGCATGCTCCTCGAATGACTATTACGCAATCGTGAGTGGTATCGGTCACGTGTTCCCTATCGTGAACTGGTTGCCTTTGCAACGTCTGTCGAGCTCCTTTGTTACAAAAGGCGATACATAAAGAAACAAACACCTCTCAATTAACAGATGCCAGTTTAGGAAGAAGGCAATGGACAAATCATTGGATATGTCAGCGACGCCATAAATACGCCACCGCAACGCTTACAGAAGGAGCCATTGCCGAATGTTATTGGCTATTGGCGGAGTGATCGCCTGTTAGCGTGATACGGAAATCAATTATCAGTCCTACAAATGACCTGTCTCGTACATATGGTTTCCTCTTATAGCTGCTTCACACGTTGTACAATACACCATTCTCAAACATCTGTGCTTCCATACACGCTACAGTGGCTGACCCTTCACAGTTGGAAAATAAACGAGGCGTGTCGTTGGAAAACCGGGCTTAATGCATGTGCGTAAAGTGTCGTCCCGGATCAGTCCGCACAGGCTGATCCGGGACGGCACTTTCCGCTCTTATGGTATTTTCTGTTTCAAGGACGTCTCTTCTAAAAATAAATCCACTTAAGGCGGAAAGTGTCGCACAGACTGATCCGGGACGACACTTTACGCACATGCATTAAGCCACGACACGCCTCAAACAGAACGAAAAACACTGGGCGTACACGTGAAAAATAACTGACGGGTAAGTAAACATTATAAGGTCATTTATCTTACGTAATTGACCGTTCGACGAAATTCGATCGACAATACGTTTAGCTATTTACTGTAGCCGTAACTGCTTTGTTGGCGGAGCTGTTTGGTTAAAAAAAAACTGTACTACGTAGCGGTGTTTGTCGAAGATCTAACAGAGTAGGCGTGGTAATAAGTCTAATAACTATCCAGCAATTAAATAACACAACTACCGGCTTGAAATAAAAACGCTGAAAGCGTAGAAAGCCTGAAAAGGAAAGCGAGAAAATGAAAGAAACCTAAATAAAGGGAACAATTGTCTAACAGAAAGGACACAGTTGAAATTGAATTCTGCAATGCCATTTTTACACAAGACAAATTATCGAACTACTCAATGCTATACTCCCTACTTTCAAAATCTTGGTAGATTACGTGATTCAATCTCTCAAAATAGCCCTACTAAAGACCGTTGGCTTCTGCCAAAAGTCTAGAAACATATACACTGAAACAAACATGATTCAATTATAGCTCTCAATGATTCTCCAATGATCCTTCATATTATTTGACTAAAATGGAGTTGTCATGTTCATATGGCAAAATTGTTATACCATATCAAGTAATACCCACCTGGCATGATATTTTTGTAGATGATTTTCACGTGGTCGTCCCGGTCGGGCCTCGTGTGCTCGTGCCAGAACCCTATCACGTGACCCAACTCGTGCACCACGATGCCAAACTTATCACAGTTTTTGCCGATACTGATGGCTTGGTTACCATTGCCCCGCTTGCCTACGAACGAACAGCACCTGAAATGGCGGTAAAGATCAAGGCATAACAAATTAGTTATACGAACAATTTTGGCAATAAGGTTTTCATATTTTACAGATGTATATTTTATGTAATGAATGTGAGAGTACAAGCAATCTTCGTGTTTTGATATTTATCACTAGCCATTCTAACATTCAACACAAGTGTCTTCTGTAAAGAAAATAGTAGATTTCATATTAAATTTTTAAACTTTTAAGTACAGAAAATTAGTCAAAAAAGAGAAACATACCACTCTTTATAAATATGTTCAGAGACAAGGTACAGCCTCTGTTAGACAATATTAATGAAACTGGGGTTTTCTTGTTTTGTACCCGCACTGGTCATATGTGAGGTTCGGGTGGTAAGCAATAAAACTGCACGAGGTAGAACCTACCCGCACGGCCTCTCGGTGAACACGATGTAGTTCTGATGCTCGGCGGTGCGCTCGACGAACGTGACGCACGTGTAGTTCTCCCAGTGACGCATGGCCAGCTTGAACAGCGCCTTGTGAGCACCTGCATGTGGAGATGACGTCATGTGTGAGAAATATTGAACATAGAAAACGTGTGACGTATGTATTTTAATTTACATGTGAATGGGACGTCATGTGTGAAAAACATTGAACATTGAAAACGTGTAGGTATAAGTTTTTATGATTCTATTTTATTATTATTATCTGAAATCGGCAATGATCATGTACGTATAAATATTAACTTATTACTGTTGTTAAACTATCTAAAATCAGTACCATATAAACCCTATGAAAGAAAATAAAGGTGCATATTTGCGTCACATCGTAAAACACCTTTGCATTTCTTTTGCAACTAAACATGTTAACCCATTTTCGGGTTATAACATTTCTACTGAAGTGTTTTAGCATAGTAACTAACTTAATGACTTAAAATATTGCAAATTAATACCTTGTGCGACATACACTATTATCCTCATTTTTTAAATAAAAAATGCAAACATTATTACTATGTGTTGGTAACAACGATAAGTAAATAATCTGAATTATATATAAGCGTTCTGTGATTTCAGTCAGTTTTTCATAATGATTATCTTGAAGAAAAAAACAACATAAAAAATTGACGTCAAAAAGTGCTATTTTAGTAGCGTGCGTTCTGAAATACAGATTTCAATTTCATCGAGGATACGTCATGATATTCGGTAGATTCAGCTAATGCAGTCTAAATGAAATAGGTTGTTTCCCAGCGGGAAAGCTTATGCCGGATCAAGTGAAATGAGGCCTTATACTACGAGAGGCAATCGGAGCCCAGATTTCACGTAATGATAGCTGGGATATAAGTTCAATTATACGCGAAAAAAATCTTCTGGCAACGTGGTAATAAGTTTTGATCAAAACAGAAATTAAAACTGCGGGATTCTGTGAAACATATTTTCCAGAAATGTATAGCTCTGTCAAAGATCCAAGCGCGGGATAAAAATGTGGTGTAAACAGTTTCGAGGCTCTAATGAAAACGAAGTTAAATTCGTATCAATCTGCAATCACCCCAGATTTCTCGAGCAATGTCTGCATCGTTTACGTTTAACGGGTATAAACTATAAATAACGCGTCATTTATATATATATATTTTCGTGTACTTTAAATAAACAGCATGCTTCCTCTCAAGCAAAATAAACAACGTAATTATATATAAATGTTTCTTTTCCGTTCTGTATGCTAGCAATTACAGGCCAAAACATAAAAAATACAGTAACATATTATATAATAATACTAATTTTGCGGAATGGGTAGGATGGTCACGAAAACAATTATTTGCTTCAACCTCCATTGAGATGCCTTACCACTAAAATTTGCCTCTATTTCGTAAGGAATCACTCCGTAGTCCCAGATTCTCTCGGGACGCGCGGTTGCTGCTCTTTTTTCTCTCGTCTGAGACGTCATATCCGGCGCATCGATGCCCTTCAAATTTCCCTTTTTACGCGTCTTTTCGCGCTTCCGTTGTTCCCTTTTTGCTTTACGCGCCATTTCTCGTTTAAGCTGCTTCATCTTTTGTTTCTTTTCTCTCTGGAGTCGCCTTTCTTCTTCTTTACGTTGATGTCTTTGTTCGCGTTCAAGTTTACGTTGAGCCTTTTCTTTCTTGCGTAGTTCACGACATATGAGGTCACTATAGTAACACAGACAAAGATACCTACGATATACTGTTAATGGTGAGAACGGCAATTACACGTATATATAGAATACTTTGTGCAGAATAAATTCGTTAGATGTAGTTAAATAAACATGTTTACAGGTAATTAAACAAAAATTGTCTATGTCATAATTACAGACATTATAGCTGAGAAATTTCGGCAGCCTTTTCTCAAAATGTCTCTACTCCAGACGCACTGGAATGCTACAAAAACAGACATAACACAAGTGCAGTCGTTTATACTCGGAATTATAACGATAAATACATTTGCACAAACCAATTTTACATCTGATGAACGTATACGAGCGCTGGATTTCCAGCCAGGTATTTATTTTGTAGCAGACGATATTTATGTGAGACACCTAGCGCGCGTGCGGATGAACCAGCGTGGGCCCTGGTTCCCTGTAGTGAGTTTACCTTGAGCGCTCGGCTCGGCACCAGAATCTGACATTAATCAGCGCGTAAAAGAGGGTGTTTGTTTTATAATTATGCATCCTGGTGCCCAGTTGCTCCAGACTTCAGCACTTAATTAGGTCTACAGATGTGAAGACGGTGATTTTACCAGACATTCATACACGAATACTATATTATAAAATTGTCGGAATCTGATTCGTTATTTGTTAGTGTTTACAATGTAAAACTAATGTAATATCAAAACTTAGTTTCCATTTGTATTCGCACATGTTAGATACTGCAGAAAACATAATTCGTTATTTGTTTACCGGAGCCTATTTGGCTACAGATATAATTTATATGATCAGTTGGTTTAGACTATGTTCACATACGCCATCATAGCAGCCATAATAGCAGGACTTTATGACAATAATCGATTATCGTTATATGTATTATATCGTCAGTATAACTGTCCAAATAATGATAATATACACTCATTGTTCATTAAAGTGCTTACAAAAAATGTTATTTTGCGAAATATACATGTATGTTTCGAAGTACATTGATTGAGCCAATACTTACCCTTTTGCGCATTTTTGTCTTGATTTTTTATTATGCTTCTTGAGATCTTTTGGGGAATTTTTATCCGCATTGTCTTTATCACTCGTTTCTTTGTCTACCAGGTCATCAAAATGTGTGTATGGCCCTTTTTTCGTCGGCCCCTGCATAGTGGAGGGGTCCTCAATTTGCAGGTCGTATATAGAGGTGCCCATCTTCTCCTCAAGGTAGTCGTGGTTCTTAAACTCCTTGTACTCCTCTTCTGATAACGCTATGTCACCCATGAACCCGTCTGAAATGATAAACATGAACCCGTCTGAATGATAAACATGAACGCTATGCCACCCACGTATCCGTCTGAAATGATAAACACGTACCCGTCTGAAATGATAAACATGAACCCGTCTGAAATGATAAACATGTACCCGTCTGAAGTGATAAACATGAACGCTATGTCACCGATGTACCCGTCTAAAGTGATAAAAATGAACGCTATGTCACCTACGCACCCGTCTGAAATAATACACATGTACCCGTCTGAAATAATAAACATGAACGCTATGTCACCCATGTACCGGTCTGAAATAACAAACATGAACCCGCCTGAAATGATAAACAATAACGCTATGTCACCCATGTACCAGTCTGAAATGATAAACATGAACCCGTCTGAAATGATAAACATGTACCCGTCAGAAATGATAAACATTTACCAGTCTGAAATGATAAACATCTACCCGTCTGAAATGATAAACATGAACCCGTCTGCAATTATAAATATGAACGCTGTGTCACCCACGTACCCATCTGAAATGATAAACATGAACCCGTCCCAAATGATAAACATGAACCCGTCTCAAATGATAAACATGAACCTGTCTGAAATGATAAACATTAACACGTCTGAAATGATAAACATGAACGCTATGTCACCCATGTACATGTCTGAAATAATAAAAATAAACCCGTCTGAAATAGATAAACAAGAACGCTATGTCACCAATGTCCCCGTCTGAAATGATACACAAGAACGCGATGTCACCCATATACCCGTCTGAAATGATAAACAAGAGCGCTGTGTCACCCATGTACCCGTCTGAAATGATGGGAGCATGTTTTCCAAAGTATTAAAAGCAATGCAAAAGTATGAATTCTTATTACTAAATCGTTTGCCGTTAAAAACGCGTTGTCAAATTTATTTAATTTTGTTATTTTTAAATGATTTCCACTGGGCAGGTCAACAGAGAAATGTTGAATTTCTCAAGGCATATCATAATACATGTATATATTTGCAAGTATTCCATGACAAATGTAGGAACCAGTCTTAATATAAAAAAAAACTTAATTAGAAGTATTAGATTTATCAATTTATTAGCAAATGTCAAAGAACTTGCCAGGCTTCCCCCCTGCTCCTTTTGCGAAGCACCCTGTACTTATTCTGATCCCAGGTCTTTCACCAGAATTCACCGTGAATACAAATGCTTCCACGGTTGTGGGGCAATCGGCTGCACAGGAAATATCCTCAATTAAATGTTCCTGCGTTTTAATTTTGACAGATAACAATGTGCAGACATTCTCTCAAAGCCGGCATGTCATCAATTCTTTAATACATACAGGTTATTCACTAATTGAATCACCTCTGACACACTAACCCGTGCATGCACTTCTGCTGTAGAACATCACGTGCCCAACAAGTTTATTAGCGTCTGTTAATGCACAATGTATGCATTCTACTCAATCTGTAGAAACTACAGGAAAATCGAAAATATAAACGCATGGTTTCTTGCCTGTGGGAAAGTAGTTATGAAACTACTACTATATAAACAAGAGCTGTCGGAGGACAGCGCGCTCGACTTTCCTTGTGCTTGTCAGAGTTACTGGCTTTTTTTTATAGAAATATGGAAATTTCACGAAAACCATTTTTTTCTAACGAAATGCATGAAAGTCAGCACATCAATAGAAGTTTTAGTAAAAGTGACCTTGAC
The DNA here is from genome assembly GCA_027627225.1 of Congeria kusceri. Taxonomy (NCBI): domain Eukaryota; kingdom Metazoa; phylum Mollusca; class Bivalvia; order Myida; family Dreissenidae; genus Congeria; species Congeria kusceri. Next base: position 25,862,509 of record CM051031.1, on the reverse strand, counting down.
CTTGACCCCACCCACCCCATATGCAATCCCAAGCGAGGTCTCGATATAAGGTATCTATGTATGTAATAATTTTCAATAAAATATCTCAATGCATTCTCAAGTTATTGATCGGAAACCGTTTTGCTATTTTTAGTAACAGTAACCTTGACCTTGACCCCACCCACCCCATACGCAATCCCAAGCGAGGTCTTGATATAAGGTATCTATGTTTAAAGTTTCATTAAAATATCTCAATGCATTCTCAAGTTATTGAGCAGAAACCGTTTTTCTATTTTAGTAACACTGACCTTGACCTTGACCCTATATGCAATACCAAGAGAGGTCTCGATATAAGGTTGTATGTATTAAGTTTCATTAAAATATCTCAATAATTTCTCAAGTTATTGAGCGGTAACCGTTTTTCTATTTTTAGTAACAGTGGCCTTGACCCCACCCACCCCATATGCGATCCCAAGCGAGGTCTCGATATAAGGTATGTATGTATAAAGTTTCATTAAAATATATCAATGCGTTCTCAAGTTATTGAGCAGAAACAGTTTTTCTATGTTTAGTAACAGTGGCCTTGACCCCACCCCATATGCAATCCCAAGTGTGTCACGATATAAGGTATGTATGTATAAAGTTTCATTAAATATCTCAATGCATTCTCAAGTTATTGAGCAGAAACCGTTTCTCTATTTTAGTAACACTGACCTTGACCTTGACCCTATATGCAATCCCAAGAGAGGTCTCGATATAAGGTTGTGTGTATTAAGTTTCATTAAAATATCTCAATGCGTTCTCAAGTTATTGAGCGGTAACCGTTTTTCTATCTTTAGTAACAGTGACCTTGACCCCACCCACCCCATATGCAATCCCAAGCGAGGTCTCGATATAAGGCATGTATGTATAGAGTTTCATTAAAATATCTCAATGCGTTCTCAAGTTATTGAGCACAAACAGCTTTTCTATTTTCAGTAACAGTGACCTTGACCCCACCCACCCCATATGCAATTCCAAGTGAGGTCTCAATATATGGTTTCTATGTATTAAGTTTCATTAAAATATCTCAATGCGTTATCAAAATTGAGCGGAAACCATTTTTCTATCTATAGTAACAGTGACCTTGACCTTGACCCCACCCACCCCATATGCAATCCCAAGTGAGGCCTTGATATAAGGTATCTATGTGTTAAGTTTTATTAAAATATGTCAAATTGTTCTTAAGTTATTGAGCGCCGTTGTTTTTAATTTTTAGTAACAGTGACCTTGACCACACCCACCCCATATAAAACCCCTAGCGAGGTCTCGCTATAAGGTATCTATGTTTGCAGTTTCATTACAATAGCTTAATCCGTTTTTGACTAAGAGAGTGGAAACGAAAAGTGGAGAAACTAGCTTACCGAAAAACTTTAACATGTCCATGTAGCTTATATGTAAAATTTCTAAGTGTAAAAAGGCTCATAATTTTAACAAATCTCAAACTAGATTTATCAAAATTGGCCCATGAGTTCATTTTAACATATGGAATAAGTGTTCTAAGGTTGAATGAAATCCCTTAAGCTATTCCTGAGAAACCAGCTTACCGAAAAACTTTAACCTGTATATAGAGCTTATGTAAAATTTCTAAGTGTAAAAAGGCCCATTATTTTGACAAATTTCAAACTAGAGTTACCAAACTTGGCCCATAGATTCATTTTAATGTGGGGAATACACGTTTTAAGTTTGAATGAAATCCCTCAAGAAATTCATGAGAAACTAGCTTACCGAAACACTTTAACCTAGCTCGGACGCCGACGCCAACGCCGACGCCGCGGCGAGTAGAATAGCTTGCCTTTTCTTCGAAAAGTCGAGCTAAAAACGGTCGCGGTCACAGTGCTTATATAGGCAGAGGAAAGTGAGTATAAATGTAAGTGGACGACGATTATTATAATACATTGATGATGATGATAATGATGATGATGAGGAGGAGGAGGAGGATAGTGATCACGATAGTGACGATGATGATGATGATGATGATGATGACGATGAGGATGAGGAGGAGGAGGAGGAGGATAGTGATTATGATATTGACGTTGATGATGATGATAGTGACGATGATGATGATTATGACGATGGTGATGATGATGGCGGTGACGATGATGATGATGATGATGATGATGGTGATGATGATGATGAAGATGATCAACTGAGTACGTGGTTCTTTCAAACATTTAACAGACGCGCTGACACCGGATTATTGTACGTATTTGGATTTAGGAAGTGTTATCTGATCACGTGTCCGTATCAATGAGTAGCAGGATGGTCGGTGCAAACCATTTACAGGTGTCAATGTGAAAAGTAAGGATGTTAACATTGACGTCAACTGCATCTTCATCCCTTAAATCCGAGCCCTCTTTCACCCGTAACTGATATTCATCGCGTAAGGCTAGGTCTGCCCTATATACGGATTCACGTTTCATACATTATCTTGATATTAAAATTTAAATTGCCGTACTCGTATTCAATACAGTCGTTGGTGTGAATCAGTTATATACCTATATAACTGTACATGCATGCTTAACACCGATGTGCAGTTTGCGTTGATGATCCGGAGATTAGCTGAGTACAAAGTATGCATTCAAAGGGTAAATTTGAATGCTCTAGGGATTTATAACCACTTTAATATTTTATTACATGTTAATTGATTTATGATTATATCTGAACTGAGTTCCTTGCGTTATTTTCGTTAAAAAATAAGTGCATTCAGCAAAATCGTCCCGTCGCGCTGAATATTGCATGTATGCAGGTATTAGGTTGGGCTCTGAAGGACCATATTTTTCACAAATAATATTTTTCACATCTGTGAAAAATAGTATCTCATTCCTCATAGGTGTGAATATTGAGATCTTATTCTTCACACTCCACATTCTTATTCTTCACATTGATATGCAATGAAATAATATTATTCTGTGACCCTCACGTATATCCCATTTTTGGCCAATCACATTATTTGCACTTCAAAATATGACAAATGAGATCCTATTCTTCACAGGTGTGTGAAAAATATTATTTGTGAAAAATATTATTCTACACGGCTCTACATTATTAAACTGATTTGAAATGTGAGGTCTCAGTTTCACAGTTTTAGACTGTGAGAAAAAGGTTTGAAAGCACACTCTTGTGCAAAGTTGTACTTTTGACGAATACATGTTATTTTTATAGTAAAAATGCTTCCTGTTTGACATACCTTAGTAATATTCATTACAAAAAGGCATCCTGAATATCAAAAGTAGTATGCTTGCAACCGTAACAGCATAACAGACAAAAAGTTCCGAAAGATTCTACAAATTCATGTGTTAAAAATTGCAGTTTTAGAGGAATGCTTTTCCAACCACAAATTGTGAGACTGTCCCTTTAACGACAAATCTTGGCCAGCATATATATTACGGCCGGAAAACAAGTTTTCGAAAACATACTGTATGAAAGTTCATTAAGGGCGACAACCATCGTTTGGGGATAACTCTGTGTGTTTGTTTGTTTTGTTGGGGTTTTTCGACGTTTTTAACAGTATTTCAGCCATATCACGGCGGTCAGTTAACGTACTCACACTTTTCCTGGGCAAGCTTAGCCGATCTAAGCAGTTAACCAGTACTAAGCGCACAAACCTGTGCCAGGTAACTGACAACTGCCCTACTTGAATCAGAGGTAGGGGGTGAATGGCCGTAGAAATAATTTCATGACCAATCCCCACACAAGTTATGTGGCCGGGCTGGGTTCGAACTCACGATCCCCGGATTGACAGTCTAGCGCTATACCAACTGAGCTAGCCGGACCCGGCATAACTGAGTGTGTCCCAGCAGTCCAGCACCCTTGCCTAATTTACTTTAGGGACACTTCAAAAGTTGACGTATTTTGAATTATAGCTTCAAATTACAGCTATTTATTTTTTTACTAAAATATTCTTAACTTTGGTGCGGTCTTGTGCTGCGGGGGAAAGCCGGAGTACCCGGAAGAAACCCCTGGCACCTGCCCGGTATGGTGATCACCAACCAAAAATTGGGGATAACTTCAATTTTAGCAAACTTTATATGAGTCTTAACGATTCAGTTTAACCCAGCAGTTGAAACATTATGTAAAAACCACAGAAAACACCTGTCTTTGGCTGCTACGAGTATTTTATCTTAACTGTGGTTAGGACAAAACTTATTTGGATACTGTTTTATTCACTTTCGCTTTATGATAGACTTCTACATGTAGATATATAGATTTATTTCAACATAAAATGTCTACTCACATGCCACACTACATCACAACATGCTAACTAACAAATACATTTTGTATGGATTAAAATGCCATTGTTGACATTAAATTGTTGATGTCAATTCAACTGCTTTCTGTATTTAATTGTAGATAAACATTATATTTCAACAATAAATTACAAATTTATTATAAATTATATTACGCATTGTAACTGTAAGTTAACATACTTATGTTAAATAAATAGTTATATTAGTACGTGTAAATAAAAAGTACTACATTAAAATGATGATATTCCGACATGCCTGAAAATAAAATATATCATGTCGGAAATGATGCATCCTTTAAGATAACCTCTACTGTTGAACTTAATTGTATTAAAGATTTTTCAATTCAGCTATATTGCCACGTTGCATCGTGTACTGGTGTATTGTAGCACTGATCGAGAAATAGACACTATACAAATGTGCAAGATATGGAGAATCGTTTGTTTTTGAGTGCATTTATGTTTTAATGAGTTCTTATATTCGATCCTTCATTCTAGAGACTACAAATCGTGAAAGGCGTTTAATGCGTTCACGATGATAACAATGCCCGCCATCGACAATTAAATGCTATTGTTCAATACGAGATACTCTCTTTTATAGGTTTCTTATCAAGGTAAAGGAGGTCAATGTGATCAGGATTAACCGCGGTTTCCGTCAATAAATAACTAAAAGGAGTGTCGTGGGAAACCCGGGCTTAACGCATGTGCGTAAAGCCTCGTCCCGGATTAGCCTGTGCGGACTGCGGACGACACTTTCCACCTACAATGGATTTATGTTTAGAAGAGACTACATCGAAACAGAAAATACCATACAAGCGGAAAAAGTCGTCCTGTATGAGCCTGTGCGGACTGCACAGGCTTATAAGGAACAACACTTTACACACATGCATTAAGCCCGGGGTTCCCACGACACGCTTTTTAAATATCTAACTTGACTAACACCCGTAGAAACAGCAGCTATCTGAAGAAATCATCATTCATATTATTGTTTTTAAAAAAATGGAGCTAGAAATCAATGACTAGAAGACAATCATATCAAATAATTGTAAAATTTAAAGTCCCTTATGTCATTGCATTCCCTGTTTACGAAGTTACAAAACAATTACTGTTGTGAATCCCGTTCATGCTGAATATATAATAATTATTTAAGATGAAAGCTTTCCTTAAATAGTACAATAACAATCTTGCTTAAACGGATATCTTCAGTGGTAATTCTTTATCATGAGATGTACAGAAACCGCTAAATCAGCAGATTATAATCATAGTGTCATGTACATCATATACATGTATATGACATCTATAACCCAATCTTATACAAATAAACAGTTAGTGTCATTTGCTTCATTTAAGGTATACGCATGTATTTGTTTATCGTACAAGCTTTTTCAATGGCCCTCTCTATGCTCATTCGTTTCGTTTCGTGCACGGAAAGCCATTTACATTCATTCAGCATGTCGATATTTGCGACATGTATAGTTTTTCTCCGCAAGTCGATTACCACCATCTCCCCTTATCGTCCTGTGCACGGGACGGGTCCCATAATTTAGCGGAGCGTCGCGGTCAGCAGTGACCAATATACATGTACGTGATGGCGGTGGGATGCCACAGAACTCAGTCGATCGATTGGTTTGGGAAACAAAGAAAGTCCACTGGCACATGAAACATGGATAAGTTGGGTTTTATTTCTGTACTGCATTTTAGACGAACAAACACAGCATGGAACTGTGGATGGGAATATTGTGCTCTTAGAATCTGGACAATACACGTGCACTCAATGAGATGATGAGCCCTTTAAAATACATGTTAAAGACTCGCATTTCACTGAAATGTCCGTAAACGTTATCTATGATGACATCATTCTGATAAACAGAATACTTTGAAGTTTTATGGCTTATAGTCAAATCCGTATTTATGTACACAACACAAACGTGACACGATTTTCCACATTGTGTAATAACTGTCTGGAATTGATATGATACACGTCAAGATAATAGAAAACATTCAGTAAGATCATACTCAAATCGAAAAGGAACGTATTTTCTCTCTGCAGATTTCTTGAGACCGTGTATACATGGAGGATACTGTATTAATGCTTAAAACAAAACAAACTGTCGTGACAAAGACCGGTCCATTGATACCACCACTGTTATTCTCTTTGACAGATCATTTAATGAACCCTGGCGCTATTTTGTCTATAACGGTGTCTTAAATGGATTTTGGTCTATTGTGAAAGGGCGCTAAATATCGCTGTTCGCTCTCAATAATGTAAAACTAACGATCTGTCAGACGTGCAGTCCGACTGACATGCTACCCCCGATCAGACCCTGTCAATATAACAATGTCTGAACAACTCGCCAACAAAAATCAAGTGTCTTGCATGGCGCATTTGATACTCTACGGATATCATTGTACGACTTCTAAAAGGAGAATGTCATATTCGGTTGACGCGTGCATTCATTTCACGCATAGAGGATTCCGAATGAGACTGTTCCGCCCAAATGGGCAATTTGATTGGCCTGGCGAACACTATCTGCTCCAGATTATCGTGAAACCGGTCATCACCTTCACAGCTCGAGATTAGAGAAACAGAAACACGGTGTTAAGTTTCACTCGGTTTTGTTTTAGTTATTTTTAAAATCAACAGGCGAGTTTTCAAGGGTTGTACATCTGTTTGGAGAGCGGTCAATTATATTTATCGAGTGGTAAAAAATAGATGTTCAATTGGTTAATAGTTTGTTTCCGTCTGCTTTCGGTCACAACACATGGGCTGTGCACAGCCGTTTGATAAAATCTGCATACCGATCCAATGTATATAATATACAATTCCAATGCACTCATTTCATCTATCAGTCTCGTTGTTGATATAATAACATGATAAATTTCACGCTACATTCCCAGTTATAATCTCATAACATGCCGTACAATGCACGTGCGGAAACGCTGGCTTCAATTTCTGGAAACATGAATGCATCTCATTCTGACAAGGTTTTCTAAAGTGTCAACATACAAATATGCCAAACTGATAGTGAATATACCCAGTTATCAATATTCTACCCACATACGATTATTTCAAGTGTTATTAGCATGTTTTCTTCCAAATTAAAAAACAGCGTTAAAAATGATGCTACTTGCATCACAGACGATTATAGACGCACACACACTGGTAACAAGGAATTGTAAATGACGAATCCCTGCAAAATCTTGAGTTATATGCTGATGATAACTGACCCTCTGTGTTGCTAAAAATAATCTCAAAATCAGTCATCAACAGGTCACCACGACATTGTTATGTCATCGATTTGATTTGATTTGTTTTTGCCACTTGCTTTGCCACATCGAGCGCCCACAGACTGATTAAAATTTCAGTGCGCCATATTTTTTTTAGCAAATGTTCGATGTTTGTCAACAGGTAGTCAAGAATACATGTTAAGATCATCCACTCGTCTATTTGAACACTACTGAATGTCGCGGAAGTGCCCTATTTCTTGGTGGAGTCCAAACGAACACGTATTTTGTATTTATATTTGGGACGAATTTACCCATCAAATTGATTTATATTACACACAGTCACTGAGGGCAAATATTTCTCAAAGAAAGTAATGTGTGGACAGTCGCATGCGTTGGGTAATAAAGCCCGTGTTTATTACGCATGAGTAATTAGGTAGTTTTTACCCGGATGTGCGGGTATTATAAAATAGTGAGCGTTGGTACTAGCAGAGGGGCTGTCCGGCTAGCGCAGTGGTTGGTACACTCGCTTCTAACCTAGGCGTCCCGGGTTCGCTTCCCACTCCCGGCGCATGTGAGTTTGGTTGGTGGTCACCATACCGGACAGGGTGGGTTTCCTCTGGGTACTCCGGATTCCCCCCACAGCATAAGACCACACCAAAATTAAGAATATATTTCAGTTAAAAAAAAAAAGCTGCAAATTGCAGCTATGATTCAAAATTCGTCCCAACTTTCGTGAGTCTCTAGTAAATTAATTAGGTAGGAGTGCTGGGACACACTCCGGGTCCTCACATAATGCAGCCTCAGGCGCGGAAGAACCTCATAAACTTCGAAATACACACACACACACACACGCGCGCACACACACATTCTAGCAGAACAACTCCCGACCTCGACAAGTGAACGTCGTTAAAAAATATTACAGGTAATTAAAAGTATATTATTGGCTGGGCGCTCTGAGGCTGGCAATCCTCTTCTTGCGACATATGGGCCATGTTGGCAGGATTCCTATCCCTCAATAGCCCGGGTCGCTAGTAAATTGATAATATAAAGTTCCATATCCCCGTACCAAGACTCCAGGTCTCTTCAAAGGTTCCATACCCAGGGTACGGGGTCATATAGCAATAAAACGCCATACTCATGTGTTCCAGACCCGGAGTATCCCACAGTTTTTCATACCAAGGACTCGGGGTCAATACAGTGTTACAGACCACCCTCAGGATATCACAGCAGACTCGAAGTCATGCTAGGGGTCATTGTATAATACCCCGGTAGTTAATTCTATTTTAATGTACTGTTCCACACCAATCATTTGTCTACAATGTTATAATCATGAAGCAAGGTAGCTTAATATACATATTAGTTATATTGTTTGTTGCATTCTTTAATTGTGAGCGCCATACTTGATACCCGAAGCTCGGGCGAAACGTTACATATGCATCCACTTGGCCAATGCAATGGCCGGCTTATAATATCTTACAAAGGACGTTCCTTTGGGAATCTATATTCGGTTCTGTGTCGTATGGAGTGAATGTGAATTGTCAATGAATATATGATGTATGTAAAACGCTCGCACGAGCTAAGTACGATATAGAATTGTTTTGCTGTATCATTGAAAATATAGGATGTGTGTCGTGGGAAACCCGGGTTTAATGCATGTGCGTAAAGTGTCGTCCCGGATTAGCCTGTGCAGTCCGCACAGGCTAATCCAGGACGGCACTTTCCGCCAACAGTGGATTTATGTTTAGAAGAGACTTCCCTGAAACAGAAAATACCATAAAAGCGGAAAATGCCGTCCTGGATTAGCCTGTGCGCAGTGCACAGGCTAATCCGGGACGACACTTTACGCACTTGCATTAAGCCCGGTTTTCCGAGGACATGCCTCAATTAGATTTTTTTCCGACAGCTATTCAGAATGCATGTGTGATGTATGCGTGTCATGGCATTAAAGTTTAAAGAGGAGAAACTATTTCTTGAAAAACGGGAGACAAATGCATTATATGGTTCGGTGGTTAAATTTATATAATAGTAAATGGATCATTATATTTATATGAAATATTAATATAGTCTATTGTCGGTTGCACACGCTTGACTCATACCGCAATTTATTGCTAACGGAACAAAGGGTAAATAACATTGTGCGTATACAATATGATATGTCGGTGAAATGATGTTATTTTATTTATGATATACGCTTCGTAAAATAGCACACCAATAAAAGCGGTGAACTTGAATAAATATACAAATAAAAACAACCGATGAACAATAACAAAGGTACATTTACAATCTGACATTCCAATTTGTAACTATGGAATCTGGTGGCTCGGTAGGTACGTGTGACACACAACACGAGACACGAGAATTGCGCGAAACACGAAGCGAGACACGATATTCCCGCGAGACACGAAGCGAGGCACGATATTGTAACACGAGATCTCGCACTGTCGCAGTATCCCATACCACGATATTTCGCGGCAAAATATCGTGTCTCGCTTCGTGTTTCGCGCAATTCTCGTGTCTCGCTTCGTGTCTCGCGGTAAAATATCGTGCCTCGCTTCGTGTCTCGCGCAATTCTCGTGCCTCGCGTTTAGAGGTCGAGGCACGAGATGCGAAGCGAGACACGAAGCGAGACACGAAACGATACACGATATTCAGGCGAGACACGAAGCGAGGCACGATATTATATCGTTCAAATACCGCCCGAATATCGAGTATCGCGGTAGATTTTCAAACCACGATGCTCGAAACGCGAAGCGAGACACGAGAATCGGGCGACACACGAAGCGAGGCACGATTTTGTATCGTTCAAATATCGTCCGAATATCGAGTCTCGCGGTTTGAAAGCTGGGAAGCAAAGCAGGGAAACACTCTTTTTCCTAACGAACGAATGCGGGTCAGGACGGCCCAAGTCGTTGACGGCCCAGACCCTGAAGGCCCAGTCCATGACGGCCCACTGTCTGTCTGTCTGTCTGCCTGCCTGTTTGTCTGTTTGTTTGTCAGCCTCTTTGTCCGTCAGTCCACCCATTCGCCTGGAGGATACTGCTGCTTTGTGGCTATTTCTACTCGATTTGATAACTGTTTCTGTTTGAACTATAATGATGACTATGTTTTATTTATGCTTATTGTTTATTTTTATGAAAAGCCAGTTGCTGTAGAAGTAACGGTCTGTCTCTCTGTCAGACTGTATCTTTGTCTGTCTGTCCGTCCGTCCGCCCATCCGTCTTGAGGAAACTGCGGCTGCAATTACTTCTGTTGCGTTGTTAAATAGTTGTGTACTAAAGGCCTTCTTCAAATTAACTTTCACACACTGAAAGTAGGTCAACATGACGTGGGGTTGCATCATGCACTAAAGCAGATAGGTGCATTGCCCTATTGTCCTATGTAGCAACGCACTTTGGTGTCAACTCAACTTCGGTGTTACTTATCATCATCATCATCATCATTATCATCATAATCATCGTCATCATCATCATCAACAACAACAACAACATAATCATCATAATATTTTTACAAAAAAAAAAAAAAAAAACTACAACGTGATTAATTCCTGGTGCACCGGTAGACGCGAGACTCGATATTCGAGCGATATTTGAACGATACAATATCGTGCCCCGCTTCGCATGTCGCCGGATTCTCGCGTCTCGCTTCGAGTTTCCTGTATCGTGGTTTGAAAATTTACCGCGATACTCGAGATTCGGGCGGTATTTGAATGATATAATATCGTGCCTTGCTTCGGTCTCGCCTGAATATCGTGTATCGCTTCGTGTCTCGCTTCGCATCTCGTGTCTCGACCTTTGAACGCGAGGCACGAGAATTGCGCGATACACGAAGCGAGGCACGATATTTTACCGCGAGACACGAAGCGAGACACGAGAATTGCGCGAAACACGAAGCGAGACACGATATTTTGCCACGAGATATCGTGGTATGGGCTACTGCGACAGTGCGAGATCTCGTGTTACAATATCGTGCCTCGCTTCGTGTCTCGCGGGAATATCGTGTCTCGCTTCGTGTTTCGCGCAATTCTCGTGTCTCGCCCTCGCCGTAAGAAGCACGATATTCCATATGGCACTAACCGGATTCCATACAATATGACTTTCATTGTCACGCACTAAAAGTTACTTTTAACTCTAATAATTCTTTGTAAGGTTTTGTTATAACGCATTTTACAAATTATCCATATTTATTTCACCATCAATATTTCCCATCGTCACGATTGAATATGTGTCAGGTTAGTTCGAGCTCTGAGCTGGGCTAGATGGGAACTCGTCATTAACAGGCGGAAGAGTACATGTACAAGAGATCCGGAAGTCCTCCATAGCCGGTTCGCCCGGGGCAGGGGACGGGTTTGGGGCGGTTTAAAACATGGTCCGTAAAAAAAAAACCTCCTCGGAGAAAATTTAAGTAAATTTCTTAAATTAATAAAATTCCTTAAGTCTTTGGCTGTTTCATGTATATGTATTTTGACAGTTCACTGTTTTAACCTAGAAAATAATACATATATGTTTAGTATTTTACCCTTTTGTAATCAGAAATCAATGAATTTTATATAGAAAATTTGATCTGATTTCTGTTTTACTTAAAAGCAACTTAAGTTGAGATTTCCCTTACAGCTTTAAGAATACCGACCTAGAGCACCAGAATTGGAGTGTGACTTTGCATTTAATTGCTAACTTCTTTGATTAACTGCGTTCTTCTCTATTAATTATGTAAGCGTCAGTTATGAATACCAGTAATTAAAAAACGTGGAGAACAAAGTTCTTTGAACAATATCGTACACAACAGATTTCAGGCCTACAGCTTAATGACATTGAAGTCCCATTTTCGCACACTTTATTAAAATTTGAAGCGTGTCGTTGGAAAATCGGGGTTAATGCATGTGCGTAAAATGTCTTACCGGATTAGCCTGTACGACACTTTCCGCCTACAGTGAATTAATGTTTAGAAGCGACTTCCTTGAAACAGACAATACCATAAAAGCGGGAAGTGTACAGGCTGATCTGGGGCGACACTTTACGCACATGCATTAAGCCCGGGTTTCCCAAGACACGCCTCATTAATGTTTTAAACACAAATCTTTGAAACAAGTTACTGTTAACCTTATGGCGTCTATTACAAACGTTAGACGAGTAATTAAATTAAACGCGAAATTACTCGGATGTTTACGCCCGCTCAAGGAAAGTTCAATGGTATACAAATTCAAATTAAAAACACCTAATGTAACTTTCGTGTATAAGAATGCCACAGATGCAGCACGTCCTTGTGATGCTGAAAGAACTTCTTAGGTGCACACAATGCATGTTCACGCGATCTGCAATGTTACCGAGTCCAGTCAAGATTTATTAGCATATTCAAAAAAAAAATTGACAATACATACGTAATAATATAGGAAGATGACAAAATACAGAGAATGCGAGAAAATGTCATTTCCTATATTGACAAAATGTTCAGTGCATATTAAAGGAAAATACATAATGATTGGAGAAAAGCCTGGAATAAATATTTCGTGGCATGAGTTACGAACGAAAGATAGTCAAGCATATTTAATTTTGTTAACAGAGCATAACTCATTTGCCATACTTAAGAAAGTGGCTATACTTATTAATAGTTTTTCAATAGTTTTTTAATACCAAAACACTATATCGCCAGTTTGATAACCCATAACCCAGGTATACGATGCTCGGTGTATGTTCATGTGAACCAAACTGATTAATTTGTGCTCTTGTGCACAAAATACACTGAAAAAGTGCGAATCACACATTTGCATTTAATACAAATTGCAGGATCAATGTGAATAAAGAGTTTGATCAGTATAAGCTTAGTTTAAAGCATTCAATCCAACGTGTCCAGTGGACAGTCGACGCTCTTTGCAACGACATTCTTTACAACGGAATGTTTGACTTCAGACACAATTCTGTTGGGAACGGATAATTTTCCATTAAACTGGTTGCCGTTATAACGGAATATTCGGTTTCCGACTCCGACGCAAATATGCGGGAACCAATCAATAGAAGAAGCTTTAATCCGAATCGTCGTAACAGAACACAACAGAACATTAAGACTTTCAAGCAATACAAGCTTAAAGTCATATAGGTATACTTCAATAAATAAGAAAAAAAATACATGAAATGAGACATATACAAACTATAATTAATAAATTTACATCAAATGTATAGAGGAAACACATGAAAAAGAATGTGAGAGTGTATGTACGGAGTGTTATCGTTCAATTTCATAACAAGAGGACCATGCTGGCCCAAAGCACTCACCTGAGTACTGGCAATGACAGAGACCAGCTCTGACATCTGAATGCGGTTAACTACAAAATGACCCACATCAGACAGATATATTACTGTTGTTGACCTGGTAATCGACAGGCGCTATACAGGTGCGTTTATGATCGCAACTGTATATGGATACACTATGGGCGATATGTTTAAACCATGCCAAATCAAACTTACATTATACATAGAGTTTCATCCAATCTCTGCAATCCAACGATATTCATGTATCCAGCTAAATTCCATATACGTCGTTGTGTTTTTATGTTTACAGAACAATAAATAAAACAGTCGCAAGTGACAGCAATAAAGAAACCTGTCAGCGTTGAGTATATCATTGATTAAGGACTAGTCAATCAAATAGGCCAACTGGATGTATTTGCATTTTAATTGCGTGTTTAGGTCTTATAAATGATATTTAGCTTACCGGTTAACAGCTCAAATACCAAAACCAATAAACCGGTTGAACTGAAATACTATTTGTTGCCATTCCTAGTGTAAAATGAAGTCTCTATCATGAACACGGTCCATTTTGGCCGAGTGCATATAGTTCCGAAGGCGCGCCGATACGGACTAAAGGTCCACCATAGCCGCGTATTAACCTTTTTATTACATAACTTCAAAGTAGATTAATCAAGATTTTGATTAATTGCATCAATTTATTAATTCAACATACTGTACTTATTACAACAAATACGTTAAAATACGTTCAGCAACTTTGTCGGAATTTCAAACAGTTCTCTCTCTGCACTATTACTTTGAAGCAGTTTGTTTACCCGATTAATAACGTTCAATTTCGTTTTTCTTGTAGTATTTCATTTTTAATGGAAGCGAGAAATTCATGGGTATCAATGTCTCGCTCATTGTCTCGAATATTGCCGTCTAATTCCAACAAACGATCTGCCAAAACTTGTCCAACGCTCCGCAGCAGCTATTTTGACGTCCCTAATGACGTCAGCGCAACGTTAACGACGGCGCGAGAAATCGATCGTATACCAAAATATTCGTAATTCGGCACACCGGAAATAGAAAAACCCGCATTTGACACACAACATGCACATATATGCACGGCATCAACGTAAATTTGTTACTATTTATAGTGAGGTATGTAATAATCTGGATTAATGAATCTCTTAGATGAAAGGCTTAATGGCAATATGTTGCGAGTTTCTTCTGGACAAATTTGGACAAATAAGGCCATTCCTTACCGACGGCTCTCAAAACGTGTTAATTTGTCACAGTTCCTATTGATTTCTTAATGAAGTGTGCTTAATCAAGTCTTATCAGCGGGTGTCACGGGATTACAGATATGCAATTAAGGTCTGATAATCTGTGTTATTTTCATACCTTATTATAAATACCGTAGTAACAAAATTACGTTGATTTCTTTCTGATATGGATTTGAAAAAGTTTAAGCAGCTTATTTGTTGAAATTAGGCGGCCATATTCATGACAATGGGCGAAAATTGATATTCATGAATTTGTTGATTCCATGAAAAATGAAAATACCAACAGAAAAACGAAATCGGACGTAAATCGGGTTTAAAAAATGGCGTCAAATTGAAAGCAAGGGCGAAGAATGAGACATTCTGGCAGAGAAGCTTAAACGTATTGCTAGCTGGCATAATTTTAAATATTAGAGAAAATAAACGACGGCAGTGAATTGTTTCATTGACTTGCGTTGAAGGTATGTAATGAAAAGGTAACAACACGGTTATGGTGCGCCCTTATGTCGTATCGGCATACAAGTACCATAAAAAAAGGTTGTTTGTTTATAAATTTGGTCTCGTTGACATTTTTTTTCATGGAATTAAATCAGTTTAAGATATCCAACGTGTTTTTAATTTGCTACTTAATCCCCGTGAAAATAATAAGACGCGATGCTTGCTAATGGTGCCAAAAATAGTAATACAAGTTCACAAAATTGTAATGTCTAAACGATCTGTTTATGTTTTATGACTATTGTACCTATATTCTACATTTATATTGCCGGAATTCGCTATAACGTATATATTCGACAAAACGACATTTTTAACGGGAACGGACTGTGCCGTTGCAACGAGGGCTGAATGTATTTAATAATATAGTCTGGTCCCATGTCTTTGAAGTTCTGAATCTCAAAAATAGTTTCATTTTAAACATATTGACCAATGAGAATGCGTGTTACATTTGAGATTTGATTTCCATTGGTTGAATGTTTAAGATTAAGACCTAGATTAAACGTAATAACGTTCGTAGTCACGGGGCCCGATCTCTGTTCATCAATGTTGGCACACAACCCGGGTTTTATAGTATTGACCGGCCCGGGCGGGTTATATAGGGAAAAAACAGGTTTTACTGGGCAATACTGGGGAAAAACCATTTTGCGCAATAATGTGTTTACATTGCAAGATAATGAGTTTCTACATATTAGACACATATCTTTCAACAATTATATACTTAAATTACATTGTTTATTTGAGGCGCGTCGTGGGAAAACCGGACTTAATTCATATGCGTAACGTGTCTTCCGGGATTAGCCTGTGCAGTCCGCACAGGCTAATCCGGGATGGCACTTTCCGCTTTTATGATATTTTCTGTTTCAATGAAGTCTCTTCTAAACATAAATCCACTGTAGGCGGAAAGTGCCGTCCTAGATTAGCCTGTGCGGATTGCACATGCTAATCCGGGACGACACTTTACGCACATGCTTTAAATCCGGTTTTCCCACGACGCGCCTCATTTGTATTTCATGTGGAAATATATTGATTTCTTTTGGTCATTCTGGACAATACTGACTATTACTCGGCATCTATTTTTTAGTATATTGTTGCATATGTAACAGAATTATGTTTATAAAAGAAAAAAGAGGAAATGTATCAGAGAAATCTGACAATTATAACATATTTTTAAAATATTAAAATATTTTAGTCGATGTCATGGTGAAACAAGACCCTCTTGCAGCCCCGTGCTGTACATTAAATTAATGACACAGTATGTACACCCTCTTAAACAAACTCAAACGTTGATTGCATTGGCAGATGCAATTGGTTCAACAAACAATTAAACTCGACCCCTTAAATAATGTTAAACCAACTTTAACTTCCATGAATATAGTATTGCTTAAAATGTTTATGGTATAAATATGTTCATTATTTATTTCATTTTTGAAAGGGGAAAAATAAAGTTTATTTTGTAACCGATGTTATTTTCTTTTATATTTATCATTAATGTTAAAGTTCATATAACATTCTAAAGATTGAAAGTAAGTACTGAAAATAGAAGATAAAAGTGATTTGTCTAGTTATCTCCAGTATTGCCCAATATCAGATTATAATAACATTGACCGGGCTGGCATTATTATCCAGAGAAGGCCACCCAATGTTTTATTGATAACAAAAAGAACAGTTCAATGCAATAAATAAAGGATGAATAAGTGTAGACATGCTTCATATTTCATTATCAAGCGGAATCATTTCACAAACAACATAGAAAATATTTCATAATAAGCATTGCCATCGAAAAATGAATGAATGAATATGTGTGGGTATGTGCTGGCACTTAAAAAATATTGTTACAGTAACTACGCGTATACTGGATTTGCAAAACTAAAAATAAGCAAGTGTCTTTATGACATAAGTAAACTGAACATTTAGATTTATAAAAAAACAAAAAAACAAAAACAACAATTAAAACTGTATATTAACTGAAGAAAAAATAGTATTGCCCGGTATTGCCCAGTGTTGCCCACTTTCAGAGTATTGACCGGGGCGGGAAAAACCGGTAAAACCCGCTGGGAAAACCCGGGGGCGAATGATTCGTGCCAACCCTGCGTTCATCAAACACTATATGAGACGTGTCGTGCGAAAACCAGGCTAAATGCATGTGCGTTAAGTGTCGTCCCGGATTAGCCTGTGCAAACCGCACAGGCTAATCAAGGACGGCACTTTCCGCTTTTAGGGTATTTTCTGTTTCAAGGAAGTCTCTTCTAAACATAAAACCACTGTAGGGGAAAAGTGTCGTCCAGATAAGCCTGTGCGGACTTTACGCACATGTATTAAGCCCGGTTTTCCCACGACACGTCTCATATAAGCAAAATCATACAAAACCTCAAACATATTTGTTCACATTACTAATAACGGTTATATCATAGACATGTAAATAACGTCCTCTTTCGTACCCAGGTTTCATGAAAAAGTCAGAGTAAACAAAGTCAGAGTAAACAATTAAAGAAGAACACAGCGCATGTCATAGGTAGCGAAAGTGATCGTTCTATCCGCGCATACTTGGCTGTGTATCTGACAGGCAGTTTTTTTCTGAACCACAGAGCACTTATATCTTTTCGAAACAGTTCCTGTATAATAAATGCTGACAATGTTAGTACAGCGAGTCAAGTAAGCGGATTTATTAGCATTCGTCAGGTGCGCTTTATTCCATTCTTCCGTCAGTAATATCGTTACGTTCTATCAACATTATGTATGCTGCAATGTAGCCTCCGTTTACCAAAGAAGTCTAACCATCAATGTGTTACATCATTACCTGCATAAAAAGTGAAAATATCGCCTCATAAATAAAGATAATTTTCAGGTAAACTAGTTTTCTCTTCAGTTTAACACTAATGGTTAAAACCACCAACTGAGACCCAACCCTGTTTGTCGAACTGCCAGCGTGCCCACTTACAAACTGCACATAACCAAACAGCTGTAACAGAAATAAAAAAAAATAAAAAATACGAAATCAAAAGTTAGATGTTTTACTTAAAGCTTTAATGCCAAAATATGTTATATACAGTAAACATTTTCTATATTACATGCTGCACTTGGTTTAGCATATACAGTCATACGTCTTATCAAGGACACCTGGGCCCACGACTACAAACTCTTTAGCTCAATCTTAGTCTTAATCTTAAACATTCAACCAATGGAAATACACGCCAAAATGTAACAGCCATTCTCATTGGTCAATATTTTAAGTTGAGACTAATTTTAAGATCAAGAATTTTTGTAGTAGTTGGGCCTGTAAATCACGAAACCATGTCAATGAAGGCGAACCATATTTTCATATTAGCCTATCCTATGCTAGAATTCCCGGTTAAATAATGCGTTTTCGATCCACGGTACTCATACAAAATTACCATCAAATCCCTCGGCCACTTCCAAATGCTCTTAAGCGAAACGAACATTCTGGTTTTCAGCTATTAAACAACACCCAATCACCAAGGGTCTATCAGTGTACCCATACATCAAAGTCGTCGTGGCGTATCATCCAGGGCACGTGCTCACGTGCATCAGGTGATACCAGTACTGGGGCACGTGGTCACGAGGTCTTAACTTGTATGTAACAAGATGCATTATTGCCATATAGCATCGCGCAATAGGATTTAAAATGAAAGCATTGAGTGCACAGATGTATGTCTGACAGCGTTTGTTCTAAAACAAGTCAACGGCATTTGACTGATTCACACATAATATTTAGTGTCCCGATATTTAACAATTATATTATTACAAACGGTTTATCCTATGTACATGTATATGAATATACGTATATCAGCGTAATATACTACGTCTGAATAGTATGCATATAACACAATTAGTTAAACCACTATAACATGGATAAGGTTCGCTGATGCTTAGTAACATTATTATTCTAACCCATGCATGAATGTAAATTAATGGTTGAAAAAGTCTTAAATGCTATTTTAAATGTTTTAACGAAACCCTAATATGTAATTTTGCGCTATGATTTGCTTCAATGTTTTCCAATGTTCATATTACAACTGAAATAGTAGACTGTTTGTGGTTTCTCAGCGCACGTTCAGTCAAAGGATTTCACATTAAGTAAATGCGCTATACAGTAACAAGTAGCACGTGATTTCAAGTGAAATCCAGGCACATTGTGCTGTATCCTGTAGCAATTAATTTGATGATTTTCTGATACCTGTACGAAAGCGAATCAAATATCCTAGATAAATTCGCAGATAAACAAAACGTCGTAAAGCTGGGAAAGCTTATCTACGTTCTTCGTTTTGTATCTGTACATTGACGTTAGCTACGGGAAGGCAGCCGTTGAACTTTACAGGTAATTATTTGACAGATCTCTACGAGCCAATAACGCATGCAACTACAGGTATTATTGATGAGGTTATTTAATACAATCAACACTGCAAATTGTAACAAGTTATTGGACACAGATCTATAATGGACCGTTGCAGACGACATTGTTGAGAAAAGAACGCTGGGTTAATACCACACAAAAGGAAAAAAAAAGTTATTATTAGCAACATATTTTTTTTTTAATCACGTATGATTGTATTTATGTTTTGTCATATGACACACATGTATGTCCATATATCGGGTGTCTATAAACACATACTGAAGGTAGCAATGTCCGCAGGTAACATATAAAAGTATAGCACTTGCCTATATAGGCTACTCTATATAGCAAGTACGTTCAGAAGTGTCAAACATTGCGGCGTGTAGAAGTCTATTGGCTGGTCACATTGCAGATTTCAATCACGATCGAGGGTATTGTTAACGTCTATAATTTTTAAGACTGATTTAAGTGACATTGGAATGATCACTAGAATTACATGAACGCTATGACACTGCGATTCTGTGACATATGGTATTTCGGATTTAACAAGCTGCCTAGAAAAAAGGAGAGAAAACAACGTATAAAATCACAAACAAAAGTTAATGACGTTTTAGATATATACCTGCATTTTTACACGCGCTGTAACCTGTAGTGTGCGGACCTACGTCTGTTGCTAATTAAAGGTGACATGTGCACACTGCAATGTATGGATGATTTCACTCCACATGAAAGTAACCAGTCGGATGAGACGGTTCTATGCTCCTCACGCCGAGCTCATTGATAATTAATTCCCATAAACGAACAATTTGTTAGAACGCATTCAATGCAAAAGTTGAGTTTTACAAGTGCAAAACGTGATAATAAATTCAAACATTAGTAAATATTCAACAACTACCACCAGTAAAAGCTGTTTGATGTATAATTAATATTATATATTGTTTTCAACGTCATTTGTTTCACTGTTGTCATTATCATCATCATCGTTGACGTTATCGACGTCACCAGCATCATATTCATAATATCAGTCACCCGTTATCATCATTATATTACCTATCCATGTAGTCATAATTTATTATCATTGCTATTATTATTATTAGTAGTAGTAGTAATAGTAGTAGTAGTAGTAGTAGTAGTAGGAGTAGTATCATCATTATTATTATTATTATTATACTTACATGCTTTGCATGGATCCATGTATATATCGTTTGACGTTTTGTGCGGATATGTTCCATATTTCGGTGCATTTTCTATTAACCCAACACTGGCCGTAGAGTCACATATCACATAAATCCAAAATGTTGAAAAGTGACAAATAAACAGTTTCCAACCGGTCCGTACCTCCATGCTTTACTGCAAGTATCACACTGGTCAAAATACTATTTATTTCCTATACAAAAGTATCACAGAACCACGCTATTCCCTGTTATACTAGCCCCAAATTCGCGCTAATAGTAAACCTCGCGACTTATAGACACTTAAAGGCAAGCTATCTGTCTATCGCCTGCTAATCCCAGTAATCCCTTCACATACAACTGATACTCTGTGAAATAAAGCAATCGAGTCACTATCGAAATCCCTTGCTAAGTCTTACAACAACACAGAACCCTTTAACGTGCTGTTAACAATGAACACTCCAATAGATCTACTTTATTGAATGAAAGAAGCAGTTATTTGAACCTGACGGTAACACAACACTATATTTAAGACGGAAAATGTACAGTGCGGTGCAGTATTTTCGATATTAGTCTAGATCCTCGAAACGGGTTACAAAAATCAGTTCTACGCACGGGCGAAGTTAGTATATCGATTTACACGAGCATCTCGGGATATCTACAGGGGCTGTTTAAACTGCGCCTGTTTCAATAAAATATTACTGAATGGAAAATATCAAATATACTCCATATGTATCTACATGTGATGTGTATGCGCTTTCGTGTATTTTATGGTTAACTTCAAGAAAGTTTTCGTTAGTTTTGGCTTTGTAAAACAAGCTATGAAAAATCTCGTACTTATTAAATAAAAAAAGTATTATGAAGGACTTCTGAAAAAAAAACACACACCAAAAAAACGGTGCATCAGTAACGTTAAAACATCTTATTCAGTGTGTTATAGATAACATAGTTCACATAATATAAGTATACAAATATAGAGCTAATTTTACATCTGATGATCAGAAAACAAGTGTGTACGAACTTAATGCATTTTATCTGCGGAAATTAAATGTGTTTAATAGCGTTACAGTTTAGGTGTAGATAATATAGGCGTGACAATTTAGTTTTACAACAGCTCGAACGTGTCTTCAAACTAAATGTATTTTATCTGGGGAAATGAATATTTTGTTTGATCGTTTGTCTTTGCACAGTAAAACATCCTACTATATATTTTAACGTTACCCTATGCTTTACTGACTTACTTAATAACAAACGCAACAACTATGATGACTATGTGAGGTTATGACACAGTTATGACAGACAACTGCGATCAAATGGTTCCCATCCACATACATGAATACACTCCCCTTAACATATTGACGTTTTTAATACTTAAAGTGAACCGTGATCAGGTGCGGTTAAAGGATTTGGAGTTATGGAGGTGGTGGTGGGAGGCGGACAAAATAGTTCTTCCGATTTATTGATATTTTAATTACATATGTTAATAAAAACCCATGTTAAATTAATGGGCGATATTATTGTTCAGCCTTTTGTAGAGATTCTAGACGTGTACTGGCTTTCTGTGCAACATAACATGATAGGAAAGCTGATAAACTCATATCACTCTTCGCTTAAAGACACTGTCTAGGTAATTCTAAGAAACTCTGAGGTTTATAAAACATGATTTTAAGTTTCTTACTATCTTAGACAATTTTGCGTGAAGGTGGGGCGAAAGACCCTTTCGTTCCCCTCTAATCCCGCCTATGGTAATTAACAAGTCCGTTCGTAAACATGTTCTTGAAGATAGACAAATGGAAATGTCGATAAAGGAATAAATGAATACCACTTTAATAACCTTAAGCCCTTACGTAATTAATAGATATGATAAAAGCAGGTTATTTCTGTCGAGCCTGCATCTATGATAATGTAATTGCACAAAAATTGCACAACAGTGCAATGAACTGATACTCTTAATGCAACTGCTAGATTACAAGAATTATCTTAATTGTCTTCAATTATGTTCTCATTACATATGCTATCATTATACAAAACGCGTGATGTTGTTTTGCTGTTGGTTTTGCGTGACCAAAATCAGTTTACAATCACAGCTGTGTCTTACTTCGAAAGCCATAGGTTTGATAATTATACTCTGATGATATACTACTATATTATTTTTTCCGTTTTAACTTACATGTTGAACATGATATCATGTACAAAACAGAAAATATACATATAGCTGCATACTCCTTAAATTCCTTAACTCAAATTTTTCGGCGTCTAACCCAAGTTTTGAATTTCTCAATATCCCATCAAATGTTGTGAACATTTCCCGCGAGTCTGAAGTATGATTAAGTATTTGAATTTTGTGTGTCATTCGGATCTAGTCGGCATGGGAGAGAATAAGTGAATTATATTTAAAAGAAAAACAGACCCAGTTACACGGTTGTAAAATTTGTGTTGGAAGTTTAATTAACATTCTTTGTTTGCAAAATTACCACAGACGCCGAATATCTTTAAAAATATATTTCTTGTATGCAATGAAAATCTATTTCGCATTTAAACAGTTACCGTATTAATAATACAAATGCAATGTAGACGCTGTATACAGTGAATGATAACTTTTTTATATTTTAAATTGTCATTATTAGAATAAGCCAAAAACAGCCTACACTTTACTTTAATCATTCTTTGCAAACATCATGTCTTACATGTCCTAAACCCGTACGTATCAATGAGTAATATTTATCGATAAATCGAACCGAACCCTCACAAATACAGGAAATAAAAAATATATATACACCTCATGATTTGGTTTTCGTGTTTCCGCTAAAGAACATCAACGTTGATATAATTTCGGAAATCGATATTAGTTAATTTATATCACCGGTCTTGCATTATAGTTCGAAAACGAATAAGTGCGAGATACAATCTGGATTGTTGAGGAAATGAAGAAGGTATACTATTATGTATTTCATTATGTAAATTATACAGTGTATAGTATTTACCAAGGCTTTATGTGTGACTTTGCATTTGGAAGAAATTAATCTTTAATAATTAACGAATACGTCAGGCATATATTTAGACAATAATATACGGCAGAGCTGGGCCGGGCATCTATAATCGGCCCGCTGCCGATATAACGGCCCGAGGGCCTTTGGCCCGAGGGCCGTTATACGGCTAGGGCCGAGTATAGACGCCCGGCCCAGCTCTGCCGTATATTATCGTTTATAATACATATTATCCTGTCACAAGAAAAGAATCATGTTACTTTCTTTATTACACAAAATGTTAACAAAAACACCAAACGAACTTTCCGTACTTGTATTTAGCATTCAACTAATTACGCAATACGTGACGCAACTCTAACGAATGACGTAATTTATAAACAGAAAAACAGTGACGAAACAAACCAGTTTTCGCTGGACTCGCAGTTTTGTTGTGACAATGTTGTCGTGTTTGCTTTTATTTTTAGTAAAATACATTACTATTAGTTTAATAAATCATTCATGGACGAATTCTGAATGATGAATGTGTCAGTTGGATAAATAATATATTCTGAGACTTTGAATCGAATAAAATCAAACGTTCTGACCAGTCATTGCGATTTCGTAAATCGTGTTTCTGGTCAGAATGGTTAACATGAAATTAATATCATGATTGTTACAAATTAAGGCTTATGGATACAAGACAATGGAATTGAAGTGCTTACAGTATTGTTGGATTTTTATTGTTGGAAGCAATGGATTGAAATTGAGGTACAGTAAAAGTTTCCGATCTGTTCAATTTTGTTCAGTGATTCTTTTTCTCAAACTAAAAGATGCATAGGCTATAGATCGTATATATATTTAATCAATTTAACTACAAACTTTCGTTAATATTCAGTATTTGCATTTTCGTATATAACCGTTTAATTTTGACTAAATACGCCATTCGTGGTCGTTGACGTCGCGCGATCGGATTCTCTTCGATTATCGAAAAATCGGCCGCGGCCAATTATAATTATATCGGCTCAGCGGAGCCGCGTAACGGCCCGTAATCGACGTCAAAATGTTACTATTTTTAGTAACACTATGTATTATATATATATATATATATGCCGTATATAAAAAATATATATACACCTCATGATTTGGTTTTCGTGTTTCCGCTAAAGAACATCAACGTTGATATAATTTCGGAAATCGATATTAGTTAATTTATATCACCGGTCTTGCATTATAGTTCGAAAACGAATAAGTGCGAGATACAATCTGGATTGTTGAGGAAATGAAGAAGGTATACTATTATGTATTTCATTATGTAAATTATACAGTGTATAGTATTTACCAAGGCTTTATGTGTGACTTTGCATTTGGAAGAAATTAATCTTTAATAATTAACGAATACGTCAGGCATATATATATATATAATACATAGTGTTACTAAAAATAGTAACATTTTGACGTCGATTACGGGCCGTTACGCGGCTCCGCTGAGCCGATATAATTATAATTGGCCGCGGCCGATTTTTCGATAATCGAAGAGAATCCGATCGCGCGACGTCAACGACCACGAATGGCGTATTTAGTCAAAATTAAACGGTTATATCCGAAAATGCAAATACTGAATATTAACGAAAGTTTGTAGTTAAATTGATTAAATATATATACGATCTATAGCCTATGCATCTTTTAGTTTGAGAAAAAGTATCACTGAACAAAATTGAACAGATCGGAAACTTTTACTGTACCTCAATTTCAATCCATTGCTTCCAACAATAAAAATCCAACAATACTGTAAGCACTTCAATTCCATTGTCTTGTATCCATAAGCCTTAATTTGTAACAATCATGATATTAATTTCATGTTAACCATTCTGACCAGAAACACGATTTACGAACTCGCAATGACTGGTCAGAACGTTTGATTTTATTCGATTCGAAGTCTCAGAATATATTATTTATCCGACTGACACATTCATCATTCAGAATTCGTCCATGAATGATTTATTAAACTAATAGTAATGTATTTTACTAAAAATAAAAGCAAACACGACATAACATTGTCACAACAAAACTGCGAGTCCAGCGAAAACTGGTTTGTTTCGTCACTGTTTTTCTGTTTATAAATTACGTCATTCGTTAGAGTTGCGTCACGTATTGCGTAATTAGTTGAATGTTAAATACAAGTACGGAAAGTTTGTTTGGTGTTTTTGTTAACATTTTGTGTAATAAAGAAAGTAACATGATTCTTTTCTTGTGACAGGATAATATGTATTATAAACGATAATATACGGCAGAGCTGGGCCGGGCGTCTATACTCGGCCCTAGCCGTATAACGGCACTCGGGCCAAAGGCCCTCGGGCCGTTATATCGGTAGCGGGCCGATTATAGACGCCCGGCCCAGCTCTGCCGTATATTATTGTCTAAATATATATATATATATATATACCTATAAAGCATTCTAAAACGCCAAATTACTTTTACTAAGATAGAAAAATAAGAAAAATGAAATAGTAATTAATACTATTTGTTAAATAAACAAACATTTAGCTTACGGGTTTGCATCATTTACTTGTGTTTTGTGACGTAAATCAATTGTCAGCTGAGCTTTTATACATGGTACATTGGTAGGTTGATCATTTTCGAATATAGAGTCGATTATAATTTTGGGATCTCAATCATAACTCGCTTAATGATGCGTTATTCATCGGAGGATCCTTTTTTAAAAATAAATTTCCTTCCGCTTGAATTTAATTTAGTATACGAATATCATGTTAATGAGATTTGCTATTTATACCAAAATTTTCATTCTAAGATACCGCATACTAATGGCAAAGAACAGCCAAATCCGAATGTCTGCTGCATGCCACAAATGGATAATTTACGGATAGATTGCTTTGTTGGCAATTATACCATACTTCAGAGAGTTTTCTTTGTTTTGCGGTATTCAATAACTGTGATATTAGAACAGAAACTGGTGGGCGGAGCCTAATATGCAAGCTTATCGTGCTATAAGTAGCGTGCAGTATATTGCAATTTAGTTTTAATTTATACGCAGGCTGCTTATTGCACGGTAAGCTTTCACATTCGACAGCGCTGAATTTAGAAACGACACACATGCTTGACACAAGTGCCAAGCTTATCAGACATCACGTGACATATAGGAACTGACCATTGGGATCGGCATCGTAAAAAGATGCGATGTGATTGGTAAATATGGTATAAAACACTTGTAACAGCCTTTGACCTCAATCACCCCCTGTACGTCGGTAAACCAATTTGCAGATGATAAATGAAATCTCAGAGAAAACGTATCGTCCGCAATTGACAGGTAGGTACTCATTTTGAATTTTTCGGCGATTTAATTCAGTATATATACAAAATTATTGTACACATGTATATAGTAATGTCCAACACCATTATGGTATTAGGTGTAATGCCAGAAATCTACGTTTTTCTAAGAAGAGATATAAAAATTGTCTGGAGGAAATACAAAATATTCAAAAAATGTACGTATTTATTTGATTTTTGGCATCTAAATCGACAAATTAGTGAACTAAACCGTTACAGAGTAGTGGTATAATCTATCTAGAAGGGCATTAAAAAATTTGTTAGTTGATACCGTAGTGGTTTCTGGGTTAAAATCAATTATATATTGTAATGGTATGCTCATTTATGGATAAAGCCGAACTGTTTGAAGAAAATGTGTAAATAACGTCCAAACTTAAACTGGATAAAGCTCAAACTGCGCGATAAAATGATTATTTTTTGCAAAGGAAGGTTTGTTTTGTGCTAGTTTTCATTACATACTTTCATTACATATACATATTTTTATTATATGTAATAGAAGAAAAAGTTTATTCAAAAATTGTACAATGTAGCATATAAGAAACAAATAAGGCCAACATGGCCCATGATCGTCATTAATAACAATTATACAAATAGGAACAAATAATATTATCATGCTTTAAGCAAGAGAAATACATTTATTTATATTTATCTGCGCATACTATATAAAAGTATTCTGTAGTGTATTGTCGTGCTTTACAAAAACTATTTGTATCTAAGTAATACACAAAAGTAATCTGTACTGTATTATCATGCTTTACAAACATAATTTTTATATCTTAGTACTACATAAAAGTGATCTCTAATGTATTATCATGCTTAACACAAATAATTGTTATCTTAGTAATACATAACAGTGATCTGTACTGTATTCTCACGCTTTACAAAAATAATTTATATTTAAGTAATACGTGAAAGTTATCGGTACTGTATTATCATGCTTTGCAAAAATAATATATATCTATGTTAAACATTACAGTAATATGCACAGTATTCATAAAAGTGATATGTACTGCATGTAACTTAATAAAATAGCATTAATCATCATGTACTGACAGTATTTGTAATTTCAAAAGCTCTACATGCATAAGCAGCTAGTAACTTGATAGTATTTGGATTCTGTGAGGAAAATAACTCTGTGGCTTTTAACAAGTTCGGGTGACGTATATAATATACTGATATATGTATTGTATTTTTGTCTTGTTTGTGAGTAGATGTTACATTAAAAAAATAAGATGATATTCATCTTCGAGAACAGGGCAAACTGGGCAAACACTATTTTATTAATATCGGTATTATTTCACCTTACTTTCTCGATGTTAACCCATTTAAGGTAAAATTGAAGTTCAAAACAGAAGATATTTCTACAAAATAATGCCCTTGAATAGCCATTTATGCGTCCTTCTACACCTTTGACAAAAGTGTCAGTAATTCTTTGCATAAACACAGAAAAAATACATTGAGATCACCAACACCTTGTGCCAAGCAGACATGATAGAATCCCAATGAACTTAGAATACATTTCACTTGACTTGCCCATTTGCTTTTTAGGGGATTACTTTCAATATCGTCTAGCATAATTGTATATATCATTTTAATGAATTTATGTTCTGAAGCACAGATCACCTTAAACCAGTACTTTATTATATTCATTTTACTCATAGTTAAAAAGTAAAGTATCCCTGTCTCCGATAATATAAAGTTATGTGTGCTGATTTTGACACCTATTTGTCCTTCACCATTTAATAACATATTTTAAGTTAAAATAAGCAATTGTTTTGTTGTTTTATTGACATTACAAAGGCATTTGATTACATTGTAAGGGATATCCTTGGTACATAATATACAGAATCGGTATTCGAGGACCACGTTTTACAGCTATAAAAGCAATGTATACTCATGTGTTCAGAAAAAGAAAGACATAATAATTATATCAGAACTGCATTTGAGAGTCATTTAGGTCCAAGACAAGGCGAGTGTTTTGTTCCCGATTCTTTTTTCTTTGTATATCAATGAATGGACTATATATTGTACTCAAAAGGTGCTAGTGGTATTGATATAGGCATGTTAAAATGCTTCTTACTCATGTATGCGGACGGTGAAGGGCAAATACTTTATCTGTTGTTCCCATTTTCGCTCGACATTCAACTTGTGCTTCCAGCAATACATTGTATTTTCAGCCCAGTTTGCCTACTTTTAATAAAATTTGTAAACAATTGACATTTGACACTTAACATAGTTATCACTCTAAAATTATTTGTGTCATTTAAATCTCCTTTTTTATGTATAGGTACAATAAAACATTCGGTCCATTTATCTGGAAAATATCCAAGACATAATATTTTGTTAAACAATTTAAGAAAATACGGAGGAAGTTCATCTCTGCCATTCATTATAAATTCATTTCAGATCAGATCTGGTCCCGCACTTTTTCCAGTTTTTATATTGAAAAGTCCTTTTGAACAATTCTCCAGCAGCAAAGTATTACTGTGATAAGAACCTTAACAATGGCAGTGTTTTTTTTCTCACTTCTGGGGGAAAGGTGGCGGGGCCCTTCAGATGGGGAATTTTACTGCAAAAGGGGAATTATTTTTGTTTAGAAAAGCATTATTACATACTTATATTTCACTCTGTTATAAAAAATTAATCAACTGTTTTGCTAGAAATGATAACTTAGAATACGCACTACATTGGTTTGATGAAAGATTCCTGAGATTTTTTACGAAATGCCTCCATCTTAGTCAATTTTTGTTCCATTTTGGTCAAATATTTTTCAATACAAAGCTGACATTCTGAGGCGAATTTTAAGTCAAATATAGGGGAAAAATATATACTTTTTAGC
The DNA here is from genome assembly GCA_027627225.1 of Congeria kusceri. Classification (NCBI taxonomy): domain Eukaryota; kingdom Metazoa; phylum Mollusca; class Bivalvia; order Myida; family Dreissenidae; genus Congeria; species Congeria kusceri. The sequence continues at coordinate 25,832,345 of CM051031.1, read as the reverse complement.
AGGGGAATGGGGCCAAATTTGGGCCCCAAATAGGCCCTAAAACACTGAATGTTTACTTTCATAAAATTGTTGCACAATGCTTTAGTGAACTTTTGTGGTCAACAATATTAATTTCTCGCTCAAAATGGTTTAAATGCATACATTTATAGCATTTCAATAAAGCACTTTTGTACAAGTTTGGATATTATCCATTCAGTTTTAAAAAATAATTTGGACTTGATCACCTAAAAGTTAGGGCTTTATCATTTTTACATTATATTGTCCCACGAAAATAATAATATAACGCGTATTTGGTGCATTTAAACAACGCACGAAGCAGATATACAAAGAAGAATGGCAGATACGTAAGGCCGTACATTAATATTTGCAAAAACATTAATTGATCAGTACTTTTTTACATAAAATATTGCCAACTTTACTGATTTTTCTACATACTTAACCAAATTCATATTAATTTGGCCAAATAAGTGCCATTAGGAATCGTTTGTAACAGCGCATAATACGTACAAAATATCATTGTATCTTGTGCGATATTATAAATGTTGAAACTTACCTTAAAGATATGAGTATTTGTTAATAAATTACTGTAATAAGTAATTTGTCCGACATGTTTTCTCTGAAATTTGATTTATTATCTCCAAATTGGTTTACCGACGTACAGGGGGCTCGTTAAATAACTAACATATTTCGGTCAAAGTATGCTACAACTATTACTTATACGTGAACCTATTATTTTTAATACTATGATTACCGGCAACTACATCTTTGACATTTGCAGGTTAACAAACAAAACCATTAGATTAGTTTAGTGTCACTTTTCGTCATATAGAACTATACAAAATTATTTTAACACACAAGTATCTCTTAATCTTCATGTATGCATACATTAGTTTTTACCGAGAAAAAACTTAAATGTATGTTCATGCATCCTAAATAATAGTACCGATTTGTATACAATTTAAAGTAGTTGTTCAATGCTCAAAGTACATGTATATACCCATGTTCAAAAACTTACCTGCTTTTCAGGGCCTAGTGTGAGGAAAGGCATGACTCTATAACCGGTTAAAACTTCAGTTTTTTTTTGCTTGTTAGTTTCTTGTTGTTGTACTGTACTGTGTTGCATTGACAATTGGTAACTTGCCCTGAATAATGGACCACTCCTTGATAAGAAGAGTTTCTCTCCTGCTGATACAGCTGGACTTTCACATTGTTGTATGCAATATCATGCTCATGTGTCCAATGTAACCAATAGGTAATGAAACGTCATGCACACATGAGGCGTGTCGTGGAAAAATCGGGCTAAAAGCATGTGCATAAGTGCCGTCCCGGATTAGCCTGAAAGTGTCGTCCCCGATTAGCCTGTGCGGACTTTGTTATATCATGTGTTGTGTTGTTCTTCACATTAGTGAATATTCATTTGAGTTCACCATTATGAGTTAATAAAAAAAGTCATACACACAATAGTGCAACAAACATAAAACAGACTGCACAGGCTAATCCGGGACGACGCTTTACGCACATGCATTTAGCCTGGTTTATCCACGACATGTCTCATATATACATGTACTACAGTTGATATGGCCGGGTTTAAGATTGTTTAAGTCAGTGGATGGGCCAAAGTGCTTTATATAGAGGCAACCTACACTGACAACATTGTCTCATAATAAAGACTTTTACGTACACAGTTTGATACAATAAAACGAAACAGTCTTTGGCCTACAGCGAAAGCAAAACACAGTCTTTTACATTCTTTAGCTACATATGTATACTATTTACATTCGGCTATTTGTTTTCTCTTGTTTTCATTTTTTATTTCTGGGAAGTATTTCTATTCACGAAGTAGACCCTATATTAATTTAATTTTAAACGTGTGCGTCGTTTGTGCTTTTCATTCTTATTTAAACTTAAATTAACCGTCACCAAGTTTTCTTCCAATATTGCGTTTTTAGTGACTGAATACTTACCAAGTTTTACCCGGTGTTTTGCAGGGACTGTACCTCGTTCTTCTGATCCTGGTCTGGCTTCCGGCAGTTCAAGGTGCGTGCATATAAATCAATCCCAACACGTATCGCGTTAACCGTAAAAAATATATACGAGTCAAGTTGCAGAGTCAACATTCGCTGCTGAAATCTATGAATGTGAAAATGTTCTAAATCTAAAAGTCAACACCAATTGCTCTAAGTCAACACTTATTGTTCTAAATATATAAGTTAACACTTATTGTTCTAAATCATTGGGTCAACACGTATTGTTCTGAAATATATGAGTCAACATTTATTGTTTGAAATTTATGAGTTAACACTAATTGTTCTAAATCATTGAGTCAACACTTATTGTTCTAAATCTATGGGTCAACACTTTTTTGTTCTGAATATATGAGTTAACACTAATTGTTCTAAATCATTGAGTCAACACGTATTGTTCTAAATCTATGAGTCAACACTTATTGTTCTAAATATATGAGTTAACACTCAATGATCCTATTCGATTAGTCAACACTAATTGTTCTAAATCTATGAGTCAACGCTATTTGCTCTAAATTTATGAGTCACCACTAATTGTTCTAAATCATTGAGCCAACACTTATTGTTCTAAATCATTGAGTCAACACTCATTGTTCTAAATCAATGAGACAACAATTATTGTTCTAAATATATGAGTAAATACTCAATGTTCTTATTCTATGAGTGAACACTTATTTTTCTAAATCTATAATTTTTCAAAGTGTATGAGTGAACACTCGATGTTAAAATTCTATGACTTAATCTTGTTCGAAATCTAAGAATTCTGAGAATTGTTAATCTATGAGTGAAGTGTGATTATTCTAAATCACTGGGTGAAAAAATATTGTTTTAAATTATTATAAATTTATGTGAGAGAAAGGATTCTTCTAAATACATATGTATGCATTAAATAAATTGCAGTGAGGACACCAATGCAATTTAAAGTATTAGTTTGGGTTTACATCGTTTTTACGAACTCGAATACAACCATTCATCGTTGTATATATTACTGTATATTTTGCTGTCGGCACTTAAGTGTTTAGAAAGTGTTGCACATGTATTGCAAATTAACATCAATTAGGAGTATACTTCGATATACATGAGTAGTGTACGAATGCTGAGACAACTATAATTACTTTAAAGTACAAATTAGTTTGCTCGCTATAGCTTCGTCCTCTATACTAAATAGTATACGTACGATACTTGTGTTTTATATAACAATAAAAAAAATGGCACGGTTAGGTCGCTCGAGTAGTCAAATTCACGTACGGGACACGTGACCGTACGTGCTCCAATTGCAGGAAGTATGACGGACTTTGCTCGTATGATCCGTGTCACGACCGGAAAGTCTCCGAACAGGTACATTGGCTACGGCAACTACTGCGGCATCCGAGGCAAGGGGGATGTCATGGACCACATTGACTGGTAAGCATGCTGCCAGACGTGTGGCAGATGTGGCCGAGTGCAGGCATTAGGTGTTGACACGTTTTATAAATACCTATAACCATGGTCAAAATACAGTTTACTGGCATATATGTGAAAACGCGTGTAAAGCTAGCGCATTTTAATAAATATGTACTGATTAAAAAATACAGTACTGCGATAAAGTAAAGCAATCATTTTTATTTGTACGGTTTATTAATCATGGTTTAACAATTAAGTGAAAACATCCAACACTATTAAATACTTCCAGTTGAAAAAAATACACATGTATATATGTTTTTCTAACTACATTTGTATTAGGGCCGATATTATAGCATCGTGTTCTCAAAACAACACATTGTCACTTTTAACTTCTGCGAACACCGTATGTGGAATCTATTAACGAAGCCTTCTTCTTCGCAGAGGTGTCATTACTTTTACTTACTATAACACGAGATTAGTGAGCCGTTGTGTCAGTTAGTGTTCACTCATGTAATTATGGAATCTATTAACGAACCATTCTCCTTCTCAGAGGTGGCATTACTTTTCCTCACTATAGTAGTGACCAGTTGTGACAGTGAGTCTTAACGAGCCCGCTACCCCTGCAGGTGCTGCCGGGAGCATGACCGATATCTGGAGGAGATTAACAGGGGCGCGTGCAGGGTCGTCTTCTACTTCGGCTTCTTCGTCATCGACTACAAGTGGGCCGTTGTCGACAATCAAGTCGTCTGCTGTGAGTTTCTTGTTGGATAAATAGGGACTTTGTCAACGTAAATGTGATAGCACTGTCAATGATATTATATTTTAGAAATGCGCAATACCAAAACATTTTGTGGAAAATAAATAAAGTATATTATACCGGTTCGATCAAAAATATATATAAATGCTAAAAAGAAAACACCCCGTTCTAAGCGCTTTGTCAAAATACCCATCCAAACTATGGTAATACAATTAAGGTTCAATTCCGGCCTCAACATGTAAACTAACAAACCTGACCTAAATTATAGAATTATTTATTAAGAATTTATAAAATTTTCTTATTATGTAGGCCTATAATTTATTTTTAACTTTATTTTTTTTTCGTGATATTGCCCCTTGAGACCGTGTTCTTAGATAAGTTAATAAATTCATAAATAACGGGTATATATTTCAGCGCCCCTGAACAGCGAGTGTTCCGCCCAGCTGTGTGAGTGCGACAAGGCTGCCGCCCTCTGTATGGCCAAAAACGACCACCACTACGATCCAGACTTGAAAAAATCTTCTCTCTTCAACATCCTAAACATATTAAGTTTTAAATAAGCAATATTCTCAATGTTATATTGAATTATTGTTCAGTCGTTACAGTGTGTTTGCTTTTAAATAAACCGTTTTCACAAACATACAAACATGCATATGTTGGTTCCTTTTTTCCATTCTCATAGGATTTCGGGTTGGGGGTGGGGGGGGGGGCGTAAACTTTTGATCGTGCAGTTATAACCCCTTTATGTTGTTTATGGGTCTGCAGTGATCAGCTATATCCAAGATATATAATAAATCTTTGCATATCATCATCATCATCATCATCATCATAATCATCATCATCATCATCGTAAGCATCATCATCATCATCATCATCATAAGAATCATAAAATGCACTTTGTTTCACTGTTTCACTTTGTTCGATAGACATGTTGGTCCATCTGTACGTCATGCACCTGTTTTGGCGGTTAATTGCCCTTGTTTGACATTCAATGTTACATATATCAGGAACATCTATAAAAATGTAAAATCCGTTGCTGACACCATTCAAACACACACACGTCGAGAATTATTTGTATTTTTCATTTACCGAAGTGTAATGGTCTCTTTTTGAAATGAATGTTATTATATAACTTACATGTACACAGTCATGCTCATCAATTGTCTGCAAATGTGCTATACACTGTTTTTGTTCATCGAAACGAACTAACGGACCGATAGACGAACATGTTTTTACATGAAATATTGTGACAGATGCTTGTATGATTGCGTTATGAACTAAAAAGGGAAGTGGTGCCAACTTTGTGTCAAATTCGCTGACATATGGTGCCCGAAAAAAAAAGAAATCGCCAGGAATTAGAGCCAATGTTGTCGTGGAAACCCCTCTATTTTATAACGTTATATATTTCTTATAGTTGCATAAAACAATAATTGCTAATGGATAATTGAACAAATAGTTTGTCGATTAAGAATATTGGGACAAAACTATGTATTGAGACAAAACTGTGTAAATTCACCAGTAGTCATTGATTTGACATGACTTCGACTTTGAATAAGTATGTCTTTTATGTGTTACCTGTGCCAACGGTGTATTGTATCTGACATCTTTATAAAATACATGAATTTATAAAAGAAAACAATAGCATCCTTAAATAAAGGTATATATAGTCACTGTCTATTGTTTATCGTTTTCGCTGAACTTTGGCGCCGGTATTACGGTGTATGTAAGAAAACGTAGGGGGCGGATCTAGGTTGGGTATATTTTACTGAGATAATTTGTATCTTTTACAAAAATGAGCGAGCGAAAAAAAGTGAGTATATTTTTCCAGTTTTGACACTTTTATATATGCTCATATATGTATGGTCCGGCAGTTTTAGGGGGGGGGGGGGGGGCGAGCCGGGTGCGCCCTCCCTGGAACCGCTAGTGGTCAGTACGCCCGCCCCCCCCCCCTTGTAAAATTGTGAAAAAATAATGTTTAAACCTCACAATATCTCAGGCATTCTCCCCAGCGAAGAATTATATAAGATTATCAGCTTTCTTATCATGGTTTGGTTCACAGAAGCTAAACTATGTCATTATTGGATGCACAGTTTGGTACGTTTTGAATGTCCCGCCCCCCTCTTACTCTAAATCCTGTTACCGCGCCTGATTCTGAATCATAGTAATGATTCGAATGCAGAAATATACGTTTAACTAAATTACCTTCATGCAGACACTATTTAATAGTATAACTGTACTTTATTTATAAGTTGTATAAATCCCTGAACAGCACGAATGCTCTCTTACATGTGTAATTTATATGTTGACATAATAAAACCGTTCTTTCATATGACAATATTTTGGCTGCAAATTAAATATTGACCCGGTCCAATGAAGCTTTGAACTACATATTCGCAGATTTTTGGCAGCACAATCACTTGTCGGCTATTTTGCTTTCGGTTAATATAACCTAAGAAGAAGTTGCTATAGTGTGATTATAACTTTTGGCTTTTCTAACGTAAAACTGGTGCGTTACGAACCTAACATTTTGCAGAATGAATTAAAGATATCAAAAGTCATAATATGTATTCAAGATTTATGCTTTGTCAATGCATTATTATGTCAACACCTGAAATCCTTCTTAAACTAAGTTAAAGCTAAACTTGATTTTAGGCTACAAACCACTAATATTCAGTTCAAGTCATAGGTGATTTGATTCCAGGATTTAAATGATAATTTATAGTGTATTCTTGCTATATTAAACACGCGAAGCATTTGAGTGAATTTTGTGCCCCTAAAAAGTGAGAGGCATTAAGCGTTGCACTTGTCCGTACGTGCGTCCGTCTGTCCGTCCGTACTTTCCAAAATTGTGTGTGCTCAACTCCTCTAACTGTTTGAACGATTTCGCTCAAACTTTCGCAGCTGAAGAAGCTTAATGTGTAGATGATCCTTAAGGAAGGAATTTTGGCTGTGACCAATGTTGGCAGAATTACGCCCCTTTGTGTTTTTTTTTCCCACTATAGAATTTTGTGTGCTGAACTCCTCTTTAACTGCTGGGCCGATTCACAGCTGAAGAACCTTAATGTGTAGATGATTATAAAAGAAGGAATTTTGGCTGCGACCAATTTTGGCAGAATTATGGCCCTTTGTAGTTTTTTCCACTATAGAATTTTGTGGACTGGACTCGTTTAACTGCTGGGCTTTTTGCGCTCAAACTTTCACAGCTGAACAGCCTTAACGTGTTGGTGATTTGGAGGAAATGAATTTTGGCTGAAAGCAATTGTGGCTGAATTATGGCCCTTTGTCCTTTTTATTCGCTATAGAATTTGCAGGCCCAAGGTCCTTTTTTCCGCTATAGAATTTGCATATGAAAATAATACTGTGAAGGCAAAAATTAGTGTTGGCGACACGCCCTTTGTCTGTGTCCAGACATGTATCGTGCGGGCATCCGTGTCTGTGACAAATCTAGTTTTGTATTGTTTTGGTGATCCTTGTGGATTCTAACTGGTATTGCATATGCTTGGATAGTGTTAAATTGCAAAGTGAAGATCTGCAGGGATCAAACCCGGTCTCCACTCTCTGAAATATTTAAATGCGAGCCAGTCAGGCCTAATGTGACTGCAGGCCATATGGGCTGAATGTAGTTTGTCCCGACTGTGTGCTTTTGTAAATGTTTATTTTTATGCCCCCGGCATCTTGATGCAGGAGGCTTATAGTGATTGTCCTGTCCGTCTGTCCTTCCTTCCGTCTGTCCGTGACAAGTTTAAGTAGATTTTACTGTTTCATCTAGCACCAACACCGCTTACTAAAAACACTTTGATACACAGTTGTTGCTTATTACCATTCCCTATCAACCCTTATCACGCAGCCTCACTTTAGCCTTGACCTTGACCTAATTTGAACTAAGAATAATTCAAATGGGCTGTTTCTTGGTTAACTAGATTTTACTGTTCCGTCTAGCACCAACACCACTTGCTACAACACTTGGATGCTTACACAGTTGTTGCTTATGACCATCCCCAATCCACCCATATCACCCAACCTCACTCTGACCTTGACCTACTTTTGACTTATAATAATTCAAAAGTGCCATTTCTTGGTTAACTAGATTTTACCGTTTCTTCTAGCACCAACACCGCTTACTACAACACTTGGATATTTACTTATGACCATTTCCAATCCACCCATATCACCCAACCTCACATTGATCTTGACCTATTTTGGAATAATTCAAATGGGCTATTTCTTTGTTATTTAGATTTTACCGTTTTGTCTAGCACCAGCACCACTTACTACAGCACTTGGATACTTATTCAGTTGTTGCTTGCGACCATTCCCAATCCATCCATGCCACCCAACCATACTTTGACCTTGACCTATTTTGTTCTGTCCAGCACTAACCGGGGGCATGTGTGTTTATCGAACACAGTGTCTTGCTTGTATTTTGTGGTAACAGGTGTATTAAGTGTTTAAATGAAATGGATTTATGAATTTTAAGTTGTAACAACGTGTTTTGCGTCTAACAAAACCAGATCTAAGTGGTGTCTCCTCCATCATAGCAAATGAGATTATTTGAATATATTTTTGTCTTCTTCAGACATACAATATCCGTAACTTATGTTTTCATTTATATATTAAATGTAATTAAAAATTATCTATTTTTATATACATTTATATAAAAAATACAGAACTGCACAAAGATTAAATTCGTGCAGTTTGACCGGCATTTTAGCGACCTATATAGCCTGCAGTTAAGTGCTTCCCCTCCACTCTACCCGCATCACTAAAGTTTAGCCTGACAGAAATATTGTTAGGAATGCCTTGCATGCCCAATCAATACAATTTATTATTAAGACCACATGTACTAGTAACAATGTTTATTTTCTTTTCATGATAAACAAATCTGTTTATTCCTTTTATACAATATACACTATACTAAGATTAGGTTATACTTTGCAACATATCTACAGTGGATGATCACCATTATTTCGAACTCCATTAACCAACTTCCTCGTTATTTCAAAGTTTATTTTCGTTCCCGACATTTGTCTTCTTATTTAATTAGAAATTTGTTTTTAATCCAAAATTTGACAATTAAAGCCGCAGTGCATTGAACATAATTCAATGCATCTTAAATTGGAATTAGTTCTAATGAATGTTAATAAAGTTTATTTCACTGAAAACTATTTCTTTTTTAAGAAATGAATTTAGTTGTTTCTGTGTTCGAAAATGCATGGTACAAACGGAATATACACCAATGTACATGCCGGTTTACCCCAGAGGCATCACCAGCCATCGCATACAGAAACTATATGTTAAAGAGTTACCAAAACATTATTATTTTACCGATTTCAATGCGTTTTTTTTGTATTTTGATCGCTAAGACGTCCATTAGAAACGATTTCAGAAAAGTTTCACTTTTGGAATATATCTGTGGTCTGCTGCTTTAAATGACTTCTTTCTTTGAATTATTCTATATAGGTGAAAATGAGGCAACTTGGTAAACTGCGTTTGCTGAACAAAGGCCTAAAGTCAAGAACTGCCCTCGCCCCCAGCCTTGCCACTTATCAATCAGACACATGGGATTATGAGACAGAGAAGAAGTCCTTTAGACTGACCTGTCCTCAACACTTCAACTTTGCCACACATGTAATTGACAACTGGGCACATATGGAGAAGGTTGTAGAACAAGTCATTCTTAATGTTGTGGGGTCACTTAAGTGTAACTTTATTAACATCGAAAATCAATTGTTTATAACTTAACATTTATTATTGCCAGACATAGCTCTACATTTGGTTGATGTAATTTAACTTGTTTTAGTGTTTTGTGTTAATAGAAATGCTATTCAAATTTGATTATTTCTTGAAACTGGATTAAAAGTGCATATGTATTTGTCCATTTTGTTATGGCATATAACTGGAATCCAGAACCTGATTTGTTTTCCAGATTGGCAGGAGGGGAGATAACCCAGCACTCTGGTGGGTGAATGATAAAGGGAGAGAATTAAAGTGGTCATTCCAAGATGTGTCACATCAGTCAAAACTGTATGTAGCAAAACTTTAAAGCCATGGAATTTAATATGTTGACAAATATTCGAGTGCAGTTACTGCCCAAGCAAACTGGACATAATGATTATTCTTGAATGTGAAATATTCGAGTGCAGTGACTGCCCAAACAAACTGGACATAATGATTATTCTTGAATTGATGAGGGAAACTCCAGCTTATTTATGTAAAATAAAATGCAAATATTCAACATAAAAAAATGACAACATTTGAATATATTTTGGAGTATATATTTATTGTGTAATGCATTATGTACTTGTTCAAAGTGCTACCATTATACCAGTGAGTGTTAAGCTGCATATTTGGACATAATTAAATGAGTTGTGTCGTGGGAAAACCGGGAATAAAGTGTCGTCCCCGATCAGCCTGTGCAGGCTAATCTGGGACGACACTTTCTGACTACAGTGGATATATGTTTAGAAGAGACTTCCTTGAAACAGAAAATACCATAAAAGTAGAAAGTTTTGTCCCGGATTACCCTGTGTGGACTGCACAGGCTGATCTGGGACGACACTTTACCCATGTGCATTAAGCCCAGTTTTCCCATGATACGCCTCAAATGTTAGGATCACTACAGTTTTGAAAGTAATCCCATCTTACTACCTGTCGGCAAAAACAAGAACCATCTAGAGCACCTGTCAAGCATATTCATGTACTGGTTGCAGTGTTGCCAACGTGTTGCTGGGTCCCTGCAGGCTACAACCCACTGATATTGTGATTGTCATGCTGCCCAGGGTGCCCCAGTGGTGGGCCATCAACGTGGCGGCTATCCGAGCAGGTATGCTTGCATTTTTGAGTCAGTATTGCCTTCTCTTGATTGCGTCTTTTTGTTTCTTATAAGCCAGCATTAGCTGTTTGCTGTCTCTGCGAAAGTCTGTCATGAGGGCCAGTTAAAATGACCAGAAATCTGGCCCTCCTGGCTGGTGAAATATTCTATTTAAGTACCTACTTGCAAGCTAGTAAAATGGAGTTTGGGCCAGTAATAATTGAAGATTACCAGACCTCGTGTCCAGTAATGGATTTGGGACTTTCACGTAGACTGTTTGTGATTCCTGAAAGGTTGTTTAAAGATAAAGTTTTGTGCATCTGTTGTGCCTCATATTTTCTCCTATAAAATAGTCAGTATTCATGGAACCGTAAAATAACAATAATAAACAAAGAAACAAAATGTCGTCATCAGTATAAAAAATTTGAAATGTATATAACTTCAGTAAAATAGATTTAATATTGTTAATTTCAATGTTTCTCAGATTCTGGTTTGTATTATATCATTTTATCGTATTTTAACTGTTTGATTTCTTGATTCATTAGTTATTCAGTTAAAAAATGTACATTCAAAATACCTTACAGTTCTTAAGAAAAGAAATGGGTATAGAACACCTCCAGTAATACATTTCAGTATACCAGTATATAAAACTGGTTTGCAAAAAGTCATCTTTGGATGACCCTTTATGTGTGATGATTTTTTCTTTGTTCATTGTTTCTCAATGTTTTAATTTCCTAAGTAAGTCGAATGTGTGATACAAGTATATCAGTTTAATGAGATTTGCATCAGGCTGACTCTTCAGATTGCTTGTTGTTAACCATATTCACATATTTTAAAGCATAAAGATTTCCATGTTCTTTGTATGTGTAATTGATTCTTAGTCCCCTAATTGAAATATCTGTTTCCTGGTAATAAGATATAATTAGGTGTCATATAGCTTATTTGTTATAGTTTATAATATAATTGTTATTCTAACATGATACTCGCTAATTTTTCTATAGACGAAGAACACAATTATCGTAGTTAAACTACCCAAATAAACAACGCAGAAAGAAGTCCCGATTCTGAGCGGAGCATTGTAAAAAGTAGTTCCAATTACAATTGCAAAAAAATGTCAAATCATGTTAAAATCGAAATAATTTACGCATTATCAGTTTTTATAGGCCTATAAACCACTCTTTGTCATTCTGATGCTTGGCTATTAATTAATTCGGGCCAACGCCCTTGTTGTTTAATTCCTACGCATCAGAACTCAAAATCATTGTTAAAAATCGAAAATTATTTCTTAATTATAATGTACTAGTATATTAAATAAACTTATTAATGTTGATCTCATATTGAAGCTTATCATTCAACTTATAACTCATATGAGAAGTTAAACCAGTTTTGGCATCAAGCAGTATACTGAAGCCTTACGCTCTAATGTGGACTGCAGGTGTGATTCTGAGCCCGGGCACCACCCTCCTGCGCCCGGGGGATATCAGGTACAGACTGAACGCATCAGGGGCCAAGTGCATCATCACCAATGCAGAGTGTGCTGATAACGTGGATGAGGTAAGAACAGAACACAACTTTTATTTGTGAGTACATCATCAATACTGAAAGCAACAACGGTATTAGTGTCATGTGATAAGTCTATGAGTTAAGGTACTTGACATTATAAATTTTGGAGAATACAAATTGTTAAGAGGTAAGACTGGATGCTATTTTTGCCCCTCAGCAATCGTAAATGCATGTATATATATTTCATCACACTGTCAATATTTGCCAGCAAGTACAGGTAAGTGTAGATTACCGTATCAAGAAAGTACAGTGTATGGTTTTCCAAAAAAATACCTTTATAGCCGGGCCTTCATATTGTAATACACAATCGTTTAAATGTAAACATGATTATTTGTTAAGAAATCTACTGATACTTCTCACAGAGTTCAATGGATTTTGCAGTATCATTATGATTATACAGTATTTGATAGTGTGAACTAAAACTGTAGAATTTTTAAATTTAAACTAAAAATGAACTCAACAAAAGTTCAAATGTGAAATAGATAAAAAAAGACATTACTATCAATAAGATTTTTCACAAACCTTTTGTCAATGACAGAACCTGTTCCAGTATGCTTTGACCACTTCTCTGTCCTTCATGTCTGTGTGTGTACCAGTTAACAATCACCGCAAATATTTGTGTTTAATAAGATGTTCTACACCCATGGTTAGATTTCCAGCTGTATTATGATACGTTTGTTACTACACCCATGGTTAGATTTCCAGCTGTATATGAAATGTTTGTTACTACACCTATGGTTAAATTTCCAGCTGTATATGATACGTTTGTTACTACACCCATGGTTAGATTTCCAGCTGTATATGATACGTTTGTTACTACACCCTTGGTTAGATTTCCAGCTGTATATGATATGTTTGTCACTACACCCTTGGTTAGATTTCCAGCTGTATATGATATGTTTGTCACTACACCCTTGATTAGATTTCCAGCTGTATATGATATGTTTGTCACTACACCCATGGTTAGATTTCCAGCTGTATATGATACGTTTGTTACTACACCCATGGTTAGATTTCCAGCTGTATATGATATACGTTTGTTACTACACCCATGGTTAGATTTCCAGCTGTATATGATATGTTTGTGTTAGATTCCCAGCTGTATATGATATACGTTTGTTACTACACCCATGGTTAGATTTCCAGCTGTATATGATATGTTTGTTACTACACTGTTACTACACCCATGGTTAGATTTCCAGCTGTATATGATATGTTTGTTGTAGTATTATTTTATTTTTTTTTCCAAATTTATATTGTAAGATCAAGGAAAATAGTTCCAGTAGGACAATTATTTCATGTTAACATAGAGTTAGTGCTCCTTCAATACTTAAAAAATAGTTAAGTTCTGATAAGTTTATTTATATTTTAAGCTTAAAAAAAATATTGGAAATTAAATGAATTACAGGCTACATGTTTATCAGTGTTTGATTTTTTAAATGATATGGAGGAAGCTAGCTTTTTTCATCTATGAAGCACACTGGGTAAAGTCAGAAGGTTTCAGGGTTTTTTCCGCATGTCAAGTATCATGACCATTACCAGTGTATACAAACAGTTTAAATTTTGTATCCAGTTCTTCAACCTTGTAGCCAACTGTTGACATTTTGTATACAGTTCTCCAACCTTGTATACAACTGTTTAAATATTGTATTCAGTTCTTCAACCTTGTATACAACTGTGTAAATTTTGTATGTAGTTCTTCAGCCTTGTAGCCAACTGTTGAAATTTTGTATACAGTTCTCCTACCTTGTATACAACTGTTTAAATTTTGTGTTCAGTTCTTCAACCTTGTATACAACTGTGTAAATTTTGTATTCAGTTCTTCAGCCTTGTAGCCAACTGTTGAAATTTTGTATACAGTTCTTCAACCTTGTATACAACTGTTTAAATTTTGTATACAATTCTTCAACTTTGTATACAACTGTTTAAATTTTGTATACAGTTCTTCAACCTTGTGTTGAAATACACAATCAAGATGTTTGGTATCGTGAAGCACACACAGTGTCCATCGATGTATTGTTGTTAATGGTGTCACAGGTGTTGGTGTTGATCTTGAATCAAAACACAATGCACATTTACCTTCTGTATGTTAGACATCATGCAGACTTCCCAAAAGCTCAAAAAGAGTGTCAGACATTTGGTCTGATAACTTGTCAAAAGTTGCCAGATCGAAATAAAATTTCCCGGACCGAAACATTCATTTAAGTATGTCTACATGTGTACACTAGCGTATTTTCGCTATCTGACAAATCAAACGTAATTTACCTGCCGGTGTCATTGTTGTTTTTAATAGATATCAAACTACGATATGACAATGCACATAATAAAAACAAAAGCAGACATGCCCAAATTTTACTGTTCACGAGACATACACACAAATACTGTTTACATTTAGTATGCCATGTTTTTCATGTAAAGCCTGTGGTTTGGTACAGAAAAAAGCCTGCAAAAAGTATGCTGACAATCACAACGTCCCTTCATCTGCATGGACAGCGTGGGCGTATTGACCATGATATTTTTTTTAGAGCAAAGAACTGTGAAATAATTACTGTTGTAGAAAAGTTTCGTAGTGCAAATTAATACAATTAGGTGTCTGTATAATTGTGAAGGATATGCAAATGTATGCCGCAATCTTTTGTTGACACTGTTTATATTACCTCTAAAACGCGAAAGCAGTTACGCCTTATCAAGAACATTGTTGTTGTATATGTCTATTGCTTACAGGTACTGTAACACCCACCAGATGGACATTGTGCAGCACGTTTTTCACGACCCATATTTGTATCCATGTTTGTAATTGGGCTGCTAATTAAAGAGAGTCTGGTGACGTCAAACTGTTACATTTTGATGTTGCACGGTTCGGGTTATTGTTTGTCGCAAAACACAAGTGTAACTGAAAAAGTAGCGATAAAATTGCAAAAATCCAGACCAAACAGGATTTATTCACGGCTGTTAGGGTAATAAGAAAATCATTAAAGAACATTAAAAAAATCGTGATCCATGGCTGATTGGAGATCGCGATATAGTTGAGCTGTATTAAATTGCTCTGATATTTGGTACTATTTATCCAATAGTATGTAGGAATAAGCTGTCTGATGGTTGGACCGATTCTTAAAAAATAAATATCGGATCCACTAAAAATTTGCCAGTCAGGTCCATCGGACCAACGGTTTTCGAGAAGTCTATTAATGAACATATAAAACATGTTAGTTGTGAATGTTTAATATGTGTCTGTGTGGCATTCTTACCTGGACTTTTTTTTGTCAGTTCATAGTTGCTTGTGTCATGCCAATATCAACCAGGGTTTTCAAATTTCTAAAAATATGCAAACAATATATTCTATCCTATATTATTACATAACCATTTGTATAGTGGACATGCCTGGGGTCAAGGTCACTGTTACTAAAAATAAAAAAATGGTTTCCGCTCAATATCTCAAGAATGAATTGAGCTATTGTAATGAAACTTAATACATAGATACCTTATATCAAACCTTGCTTGGGGCGGCATATGGGGTGGTTGTGGTCAAGGTCAAGGCCACTACTACTAAAAATTCCATGTTTTTTCTATGTATATGATGTGTCAAATCATGGTTTCCACTTTAATAACTTGAATAGCTTGCACCTGGAGAGACTTTGTCTAACCTATTTTCGGTTAGCTGACACATCTGAAATACTGCTGTTTTCTGTGGGGTTGAAGGTCATAGAAAGTAAATATAGTATAGCTGTATGGGTTTGGTTTTCTAAGCCTTTCTAGATAAACTTACTTTTATTGAACACTAACCTACATTAAGTATTCTCTAAGACTGCATGCCAGTAGCTTGGTTAGAGGAATTGTCTACAGAGTTATGCTCCATTTACTAAAAGGTTTTTCAATTAGACAATTATTGAACTTGTCCATTTGTAACATTTAAGTATATATTGACTTCTTCAGTGTTCTGCCGTGGATCGGGCCTTGCGCCATTGGAGCAAAAATAAACAATTTGTCCACACCAAATTTTCATAAACAGGTCCGCGGGCACGCACAATTTTTTTCTCTAGAACACTAATTAATTAACGCTCTATTGGCAGTGCTTGAGCAGTTCAGATACAGCAGTATCAATCGATAATTGTACATGCGGTCCACATGTGTAAAAATCTCTTGTCAGTGACAAACTGCTAGACGACAGCCGCATTTCATCAGACATATCAAAGCCTTTTGAAGTTGAATTAACCGACACCGTTGCTATGGGTGTTGCTAACGGCTTGCAGTTCTGGATGCCTGGCTTATTGATTACGTCACACTGTTCACTTTGTAGTTTTAACAGGTTTCATTATTAATGCCTTGTGTTTATTATGGATTTTATTGTTTGTTCAAATTGGAATTAATAATGCATGGTAAAAAGGTATTTAAGAATGCAGTTTAACATTGCTCGGGCAATGGTTTTCAACCGAAGTCCCGAGGGTAAACAACCCCAATCATTCATTGATCAACAGAACGTTATGAATTAATTAAGAACTCAATATTATGTATTAATCCTTTTTTGAACAGAAAAGAAAAACAAACATGAATTAAAACAGCTAGTACGTACTTTTCAAAACAAAAATCTGCTTTGGGAATATTCATGAGGCGTAAAACTTTTTTTGTCTGTGTCCCTACATTTTTATAATTTGTCCCCACTTTTTCAAGCCTAGAGGGCCCTTGTCCCGAATAGTCCAAATTCACGTCAGAACACTGCTTATTGTTTTCTTCCTACCTTGTATGGATGGCCATTGCTCTAGCTAGTTGCTAGATTTGATATGGTAAAAGTGAACGTCATTTGGCATAAATTTGCTGAGCCAGAATCCCCATTTTAGACAAGTACGGTCTTTACAGTTTGTTGTTTGCCAGTTGTTTGCACCAGCTGTATTGCAATATTTTATCAGTTATTAGTTACACATAATATAGTAGATGATTTATGATAGGGGATATATATGACAGTGAACTTAACAGTTTGGAACACATAAATCTTTTTGTCTCATTAATTTTGTTTGAACAACCCGAGCTTTCATTAGTGTTGAATATTTTAACAGTTTGTAATCTGCCACTACATTGGAACTAGCATGTAATGCAGTTGCTGTCAATATGACATCGGTATTTGTTATTGTTATACATGTGGCTGCAGTAACAACAATGCTTATCAGTGTTTTTTTAAGGGCCATTCGGCATCATTCCCCTGCTTAAAAAGTACATATTTTTCCCTATATTTACCCTAAAATTCCCTACAGCATGTAAGCTCCATTTTGAAAAAAAATTGACCAAAGTCGGACAAAATTTGGCTAAGATACAGGGGTTTTTGTAAACAATCCCAGCAATTTTTCATCAAACCAATGTAGCAAAACAATTAATTAATGCTTTATAACAATGTAGAATATAAACATGTTATAATGTTTTTCTAAAAACAAAATTCCCTTTGGCCGTAAAATTCTCCATCTGAAGGGCCCGGCCACTTTTCCCCCAAAGGTGAAAAAAACACTTTATATGTATTCCAAAAATGTATCTTCTCGTTTGCTGTCACACTGTCACTCCACTAGCAGAGACAAAAGCGGTGGTCCTCTTAAGATCCTCTGCCGTGCTGTGGAGCTTCTAATCTAATGGTGCTTTTCTCTCAATTCTTGGTGTTTCTTACTGGAGATTGTGCTCGGTTGTGTGATCAGCTTTGCCACATGGACAGCTTGCCGACTGGGCTATTTTCAACTTGTGCATATGTGCGTTGAGTTGGTTGTGTCCAGTTCTCAGCTGGAATATAGTCTCCTGTTCAGCTCTGGGAAGAAGGTGGTACTGGTTCCCTTCTGTTTTGGGCTTTTATAATGCTGCTATTTTTCTATGAAGCTGATTGTTGTCTGAGTTTGGTGTTGTTAGGCTCCTGCTTTGGCCATTGGTCAGCCTAGTTTGGTGTTGTTGAGCTCTTGCTTTGGCCATTGGTCAGCCTAGTTTGGTGTTGTTGAGCTCCTGCTTTGGCCATTGGTCAGCCTAGTTTGGTGTTGTTGGGCTCCTGCTTTGGCCATTGGTCAGCCTAGTTTGGTGTTGTTGAGCTCCTGCTTTGGCCATTAGTCAGCCTAGTTTGGTGTTGTTGGGCTCCTGCTTTGGCCATTGGTCAGCCTAGTTTGGTGTTGTTGGGCTCCTGCTTTGGCCATTGGTCAGCCTAGTTTGGTGTTTTTGGGCTCCTGCTTTGGCAATTGGTCAGCCTAATTTGGTGTTTTTGGGCTGCTGCTTTGGCCATCTGGTCAGCTTGTTCATTGCCAGGGATACCACAGTGTGCTGTTATCCACTGTAATTATGCCTCCCTTCGAAGAAGTGGGGGTAAATTGCTTTGCATCTGTCAGTCGGTCGGTCGAATGTCGGTCTGTCCGTAGACCATTTCGTTTCCGCACGATATCTAGAGAACGCTTTGACCTACGATCATTTAAGTTGGTATGCTGGTTACTTAGGAGGAAAGGAAGACGCCTATTCATTTTGAGGTCAACAGGTCAGGGTCACCGTTGCTAAACATAGAAAAATGGTTTCCGCTCAATAACTTGAGAACGCATCAAGATATTTAAATGAAACTTTATACATAGATACCTTATATCAAGACCTCGCTTGGGATTGCATATGGGGTGGGTGGGGTGAAGGTCAAGGTCACCGTTACTAAAAATAGAAAAACGGTTTCCACTCAATAACTTGAGAACACATCGAGATATTTTAATGAAACTTCATACATATATACCTTATATCGGGACCTCTTGGGATTGATATGGGGTGGGTGGGGTCAAGGTCACGGTAACTAAAAATAGAAAAATGGTTTTAGCTCACTAACTTTAGAATCCATATAGATATTTTAACTTCATACGTAGATACCATATATTGAGACCTCACTTAGGATTGCATATGGGTTGGGTGGGTCAAGATCAAGGTCACCATAATTAAAAATAGAAAAAAGGTTCCTGCTCAATAACTTGAGAACGCATCGAGATATTTTAATGAAACTTCATACATATATACCTTATATCGAAGCCTTGCTTGAGATTGCATATGGGGTGGATGTGGTCAAGGTCAAGGTGACAGTTACTAAAAATAGAAAATGGGTTCCGCTTAGTAACTTGAGAACGCATCAAGATATTTTAATGAAACTTCATACATAGATATTTTATATTGAGACCTCTCTTGGGCTTGCATATGTGGTGGGTGGGGTCAAGGTCAAGGTCATTGTTACTAAAAATAGAAAAATGGTTTTCGCTCAATAACTTGACAGGTATTGAGATATTTTAACGAAACTTCATACATAGATACCTTATATCGAGACATCGCTTGGGATTGCATATGGGGTGGGTGGGGTCAAGGTCACCATTGCTAAGAATTGCAAGAATCATACTGTTGCTAAACAAATCAAAATTGCAGTGGGTTACAACAAAATGACAATACAAACTAATCAAATGTACAGTCGAAATGAGATATCAGTGTACTATAATGCACCTATCAATATTTTCTGACACCCTAGAGCCAAGCATTTTGGTCTAAATCCCCACAGTGGGAGATGCTTAGTGCATCAAATGGCCTGGGGAGCCAATATTACAAAGATCTAAAATCCGATCAAAGTCTATTCCCGGGACTTGGAATCATTCAACGTGTCAGATTCCCGCCTGTTGGGAATCGCTTTCAGTCTAAAGGTCAGTATATACCCACTGCTCCCCCATTGGTAGAAATATTGATAGGTGTATAAATAAGGCGGGTAGTGCCGTATGTTTTGCTGATAATTTAACATAGAAAGATGGGATCCTGCAATTGATAATTTATAAAAAGTACTATGCAGTACTATGAATCAGTTTGTCATTCAGACAAAAACAGTCCACATAAGTTCTACACATAAACACATGAAACGCATCAAGTTTTGCATTCTGGCCAAACATAACTTTAAAATATATACTTTTAATACGCCCATTTGAAAAACCGGACATATTATGGGAACTCGGGCGGGCTTGCAGGTGGGCCGGCCTGCGGGCAGTGGAAATCAAGCATAACTTTGTCCAGTATTGATGGATTTTTAAATAACTTGGCAGAAGTGACAAGCATGGTGAGACAGAGTGTCGCGCGCAAGAACCAGGTCCGAAGGGCCAAGGTCAAAGTCACAATTCAAGGTCAAAGGTCAAACTTAAGAAATCAATCCCTAACACTTTGCCTGGAGCATTACCTTGTCCAGCATGGGTGGATTTTCAAATAACTTGGCAGAAGTGACAAGCATGATGAGACGGAGTGTCGCGCGCAAGAACCAGGTCCCTATGTCCATGGTCAAGGTCACAATTCAAGGTCAATGGTCAAATATAAGAAATCAATCTTTAACTCTCTGTTCGGAGCATATCTTTGTCCAGTATGGATGGATTTTCAAATGACTTGGCAGAAGTGACAAACATGGTGAGACGGAGTGTCGCGCACAAGAACCAGATCCCTATGTCCAAGGTCAAGGTCACAATTCAAGGTCAAAGGTCAAATTTAAGAAATCAATACATAACACTTTGTCTGTAGCATATCTTTGTCCAGTATGGATGGATGTTCAAATATCTTGGCAGAAGTGACAAGCATGGTGAGACGGAGTGACGCGCACATGAAATTAGGTCTCGAGGTCAAGGTCCCAATTCAAGGTCAAAAGTTAAATTTAAAAATTCAATACATAACACTTTGTTTGGAGCATATCTTTGTCCATTATGGATGGATTTTCAAATAACTTGGCAGAAGTGACAAACATGGTGAGTCTGTGTTTTGCGTACAAGAACCAGGTCCCTATGTCCAAGGTCCAGGTCATAATTCAAGGTCAAAGGTCAAATTATAGAAATCAATACATAAACACTTTGTTTGGAGCATATCTTTGTCCAGTATGGATGGATTTTCAAATCAATGGCACTCTTGTTAAATTATGTAAATCAATAAGTGTTTGAATGCATTTTATAGGATTTTGTGCATTTATATTGTAATAACTGAATAAATAAATTCAATTAAATACATGCTATTTCCTTACAGCATTGTGGCATGCCATAAATGATCAATTATGCAACAGAAATTTGCATGTTAAGTTGACATTTTTCCTGTACTACAAAGAGGCTGTACACATGTACTACAAAAGTTGTGGTGCTATTGAACAGTTGGTGTCTCCCTTGCCGATGTGTTTGATCATGTTCCGACCAAATAACAGGCTTTTATTACAGCAGAGATGAATGTTTGAGTTTAAAGGTCTTCACAATAGAACAGGGCAAAGTTTGAAGCAATAGCAGCTATGGGGAGTGCTAGCACTATCAGTCCATTTACAGCGCAGATACCTCCAACAATGTAGCCTGGTGTAGTAGTGGGATAGAAGTCCCCGTAGCCCACAGTAGTCATGGTAACTAAGGCCCACCACATGGTGTACATTGATTTGGGGAACATGTCCGTCTCAGTTTCTGCTGAGAACAAGAGAACGCCTTAAACGACCACGAGCTGAAACTGAACAGTAGCAGTACCAGCTCCCAGAAACTGTGGCTGATGGCTAACAGAAGCAGATCGAAGTTTTTGTACAATTTTCTTAATCGAAATATAAAAATCAGCCTGAAAACACTGATACTTTTAATAATAATGAAAAAACTTTTTGTTGTCAATCAGGACTGTTTTTCTCATCTCGAGTCCCAAAGCTATGATCATGCAGATGCACAGAAGGATTTTTGTTATGTTGAATACACTTTTGAAGTACTGCATTTTATTTGGGCAGGCACAAAAATGTGCAAGGAGCTCCACAACCATACAGAATATGTCAACCGCTAGCAGGGCATGGTGGGAATCAGTCAGCCCAAGGATAAGCAGTGTGGGAGAATACTTGCTCTCCAAGTACATTTTTAATTCATCAGGCATGTTGAAATATGTAAAATTAAGATCTGTTTCTGGCTCGAAGTAGCGGTCAACTCGCACACCTTCCTCCGTCCAAATGGTCAGTACAAGGATACTGACCACCACAACTGTTAGGTAGAAAAAACACCAAACCTAAAATGACAACAGAAGATGCTTTAATTTATCATTCTCAGAAAGTGAAGCATTTATGTTTACTTGTTGTTGTTTCAGATATTTATTGTATATATTTGTGTACATCAGTATTTAATTATGGGTAGGATATTTTCTTTTCAGTTAAAATGTGCCATGTAATTCAATTGAACTTTAAGTTACATTATGTTTGCCATATTATAAAAATTGTAAGGATATCAGATCAAAAGGAAACACTGTCCAATGTAATAGTAGTTTTGAAACGTAATGCAGTAAGATGAAGAAGTGCAAACTTAGGAGTAAAACACATTGCTCACCTTTGCCGCAGTGGATGAATTTGGTTCTTCTAGCAGTAACCATAGTGATGGTTGTGCAGATGTCCCTATCCTATCTGACTGATAAGGGATGGTTTTTTCATTGGCAGTTTTAGCTTTGACATCGTTTGAATTTATGCTATTATTTGTAATCATGTTCTGCTGTTTAACACCACTTCCCAAAGCAAGTTTGTTGGCAGGTGTTTTGTTGACAGCATGAATCTTCGTAAGATCAGTTTCGTGGCTTCTGCTAAGCAATATTTGTAAAGCATCTGCGTCATCCTGTCCGTCATAGAAGGGTTTCCAGCAACAGATTGACAGCAGCTGGATCGGAATATTCCAGAACTCCAGCTCTGTCCTGAACTGGTTGGGACAGAGTTCTCTGGGAACATGTAGTTCCCTGTTGTTGTCTGCATTCAGAATGTGTCGGAATGCAATAGCGTCCCTGTCAAACATGAATACACCAGATTTCTTGTCATATTCAGGGCAGGTTTCGTTGAGATTAGCCAAACAACTGGTCGGGATGTTCTGCAACGTTCTTTTGTTAGTCCTATACACCGTTCCACTGATGTCCAGTCTGACAGTGTCTTCCATTGTAGCGTAGACTCCTGACTGCAAATATACCGGGTACACTGAATTTGCCAATACTATTTCTACAAATAGCTTCGATTTGTGAGCTTGTCAAATCAGTTTAAACTACTAACATATTTATGTTTTGTGCACAGGGGCTTATGTATTGATTGTCTTTTAAAGTATTATGGATATTACTACATTACAGCTTACATAAGGAAGCCAAGCTGTTCCATTGAAAATTAACAAGTATAAAATTCACCTATTATTCCAGTTAATTGTTTCTCTTGGATTAATTTTACTTTGTTACAACAGTGTCCCATATTCTACCCTATTACATTATTAATTAAGTTTAAATTCTGTTTTTACAGAATTACTGAACTCGATTTTTAAAGTTCAGTGCTTTTTAAACTGTAAATATTTTAATGTAATTTTTAGGGCTGCAACAAAATTCCAATACATTGTACTGTATTACAATACATGTTTTACTCATTGTATTGAATAATACTTTTGTCATGACAATATATTGCCACATAATAAATATCAATATAATTACACATAGAAAGTATATATTTATGAAATTATACTGACAGATTTAATGGATATATTTATAGGCAGTAGTACCCGAGGGCCATTAATTTGAAGGTTGGCCGATATGGCCTAAAGGTGCACCATAGCCGTGTTTTACATTTTTATCACATACCTTCAACGCAAGTAGATTAAGCAAGATTTTAATTAGTTATATCAATTTATTGAACCATCATACTTTACTTATTACAACAAATTCTTTAAAATACGTTCAGCACCTCTAAATGAATTTCAAACAGTTCTCTCTCTGCACCCTTACTTTGAAGCCAATTTGTTTACCCAAATAACGTAGGATTTCGGTTTTATTCCCCCGAAGGTGGGCATATTAAAATCCAACCATCCGTCGGTTACACCATCCCGCCAAGGGTAAAGTTTTTTATAAAGTCCAATATCTTGAATTCTATCAAAGGTATTTTCTTGAAACTTGAAATACTTATTTACTTTCGATGTATCCACCAGAGATTACTATCCATGTCTCCATCAGGGAAAGCAACCCCCATAACTCTGTTTTGTATTTTTGACAGATTTGTGCCCCTTTTTTAATTAAGACATTTTGGTTGAAGTTTTTTATGAAGTCCAATATCTTGAATGCTATCTAAGGTATTTACCGGTACCTAAAACTTAGAATACTTCTTAACTATCGACTTCTCTACCAGGGAAAGCAACCCCCAAAACTCTGTTTTGTATTTTGACATATTTATGCCCCTTTTTTAACTTAGAAATGTTGTTTAAAGTTATTCATAAGTTTTTTCCAGAGCAGCCATTTTGACTGAATTAATAAAGTAATAATGTTTACATTTTTTCATTCACTTTTATTTACAAAGATTCATTTTGGTGTCAATGTGGCACTTACAATTGCTCGCTCATTGCCTTGAATATGGCCGTCAAATTCCAACAAACAATCTGCTAAACCTTTTAGCGTACGCTTCACAGCAGCCATTTTGACGTTACTAATGATGTTAGCGACGCGTGAAATCAATCATGTGCCATGTCCCTGCCAGTATATGGCACAACAGGAAGTAAAAAATGTCATATCAGCACTCCTTCTGGGATTTTTAGCTCGACTTTTCGAAGAAAAGACAAGCTATTCTACGTGTCCCGGCGTCGGCATCGGCGTTGGGGTCCAAGCTAGGTTAAAGTGTTTTGGTAAGCTAGTTTCTCAGAAATGGCTTGTGAGATTTCATTCAAACTTAAAACATTTATTTCCCATATTGAAATGAACCTATAGGCCAAGTTTGGTAACTCTAGTTTGAAATTTGTCAAAATTATGGGCCTTTTTACACTTAGAAATTTTACAAATAAGCTATATGGACAGGTTAAAGTTTTTCTGTAAGCAGGTTTCTCAGGAATGGCTTAAGGGATTTCATTCAAACTTAGAACACTTATTCCCTATATTAAAATGAACTCATAGGCCAATTTTGAGCTCTAGTTTGAAATGTGTCAACATTATGGGCCTTTTTACACTTACAAATTTTACATATAAGTTATATGGACAGGTTAAAGTTTTTCGGTAATTCGGTTTCTCAGGAATGGCTTGAGGGATTTCATTCAAACTTAGAACACTTATTCCCTATATTAAAATGAACTATATTGAAATTTGTCAAAATTATGGGCCTTTTTACACTTAGAAAAGTTTAAGTGGGTGGAATGGTGGCGTCAACTTTTGATTTCCACTCGGACTTGAGAATCAATCTTCATACATAAATACCCTAAAGCAACACTTTACTCGGGATTGCATTTGTGGTGGGTTGGGTGGGTCAAGGTCACTGTTACTGAAAATAGAAAAAGAATAGTCGAGCTCGCTGTCCTCCGAAATCTCTTGTTCAAATCCATATCAGAAAGAAATCAATGTAATTTTTTACTATTTATAGTAAGGTATGTAATAAGTTAATGTCTTGTTCACACTTAAGGTGTGAACTTATCAGCAGAGAGCCAAAATATTTAACATGTTCTGTGAATACAATGCAACTTATAATAATTCCATTGAAACCAATGCAAGCCAACTGGATAACTAAGAATCATTTGACTTTGTTGTCTTGAAGGGAGCCCCCAAGTTACAGAGGAATGGGTGTTGGAATTAGCTTTTAGTGTTGAATTGCAGTTCATTTTTAGCTCGACTATTCAAAAAATAGGTGAGCTTTCCTACTCTGAATTTGGTTAAAGTTTTTATTCAAAAGTTTTGTAACTTCAAAACTACATAAGTTATTCACTTAAAGCTTGGAATATACCTTTGTCATCAACTCCAGTGTCAGGGGCAAAATTCCCCATAACTCTATTTTGTATTTTGACAGAGTAATGCCCCTTTTGCACATAGATTTTCAGGTTAAAGTTTATATTCAAAAGTTTTGTTACTTCAAACTACATAAGTTATTCACTAGAAACTTGGAACTAACCTTTGTCATGAACTCCAGTGTCAGGGGCAACATTCCCCGTAACTCTGTTTTGTATTTTGACAGATTTATGCCCCTTCTTCATTTAGATTTTCTGGTTAAAATTTATATTCAAAAGTTTTGTAACTTCCAAACTACATAAGTTATTCACTTGAAACGTGTAACTAACCTTTGTCATCAACTCCAGTATCAAGGGCAACATTCCCCATAACTCTGTTTTGTATTTGACAGAGTTATGCCCTCTTTTCACATAGATTTTCATGTTAAAGTTTATATTCCAAAGTTTTGTAACTTCAATACTGCAAAAGCTTTTCACTTGAACTTGGAATATACCTTTGCCATCAATTCCAGTATCAGGGTGAACATTCCCTATAACTCTGTTTTGTATTTTGATAGAGTTGTGTCCCCTTTTCACTTAGATTTTCTGTTTAAAGCTTATATTCAAAAGTTTGGTAACTTCAAAACTACACAAGTTATTCACTTGAAACTTGGAACTAACCTTTGTCATCAACTCTAGTGTCAGGTGCAACATTATCCATAGCAATTTTTTGTATTTTGACAGAGTTATGCCCCTTTTTCACATAGATTTTCTGGTTAAAGTTTATATTCAAAAGTTTTGTTGCTTCAAAACTACATAAGTTATTCACTTGAAACTTGGAACTAACCTTTGTCATTAAGTCTAGTATCAGGGGCCACATTACCCGTAACTTTGTTTTGTATTTTGACAGAGTTAGCCCACTTGTTACATAGACTTTGTGGTTTAATTTTTTGTTCCAAAAATTTATAAACACTTAAAAATATTGTATTTTAACAAATGTATGCCCCTTTCACTATCCAAAATATGTACCAACTAAAATACTTCGAATAGTCGAGCACGCTGTCCTCTGACAGCTCTTGTAGTTTTTCCTGTTCGTCTCATGTTTCATGATTTTATGTTTTCAGGTAGCAGCAGACTGCCCATCACTTGAAACTAAAGTCATTGTGGGCGAGGAAAGAAAAAGGTTGGATTAATTTGCTTTAAATTTTAAGTGACATTTCTGTTTAAAATCATCTTAAAATTATGAAATATATTAATAAGAAAAAGCAAATATATTTTAATGATATTGTAGATCATTTGTAACACTTTCTTTACCAACGAGTTGAAAATAATTCCCACCTGAATGTTACCGTTTTGTCTAGATTTTTTCATGACAACAACAAATTCTAAGGGTCTTGAAAGTGTCCTAAAGGTCTAGTTTAAGTAATGTCTGGTCCATCATCAAATCCCTTATCATTATATGCAATCATTTCTCTCCACTGAATGAGCAAAGGCTGAGTGCACTGTTGCAATTGCAGCAGTGTATTGATCTCAGCTGATAAGGGTCGCTACACTGTGGCCACACTGAGACCACAGCAGGGTGCCAATACACAGGGGTGTAATTTTGATGTTCTTGAACAGATTGCATGATCTGTTGGCATTGCTGATTTAAATATTTACTTTGGACATGCACTCCAACCAGAATGATGGTAGTGTGATGTGCTTTATGATTTTTTTGCAGGCCAGGCTGGTTGAACTTTGAAGAACTTGTCCGAAGAAGTACGGACAACATCCAGGTGGAAATATTTTCAACTCGTTGGTAAAGAGTGTGTTACAAATGATCTGCAAAATAATAAAAATATGTTGTATCGACAAACATTGCATCATATTTACACATTAACAATATTAAGTAATGAAAGCATGACAAGAACAGGTGTTGGTGACACGAATCATTGAACCTGTCGCCTCTTGATAAAAAATCTGATATTAGTCCAAATTTATTTACTGATATGGTATTTTAGATTATTGTCCTCAAAATCACTATGCCTGTCTGTAAATGGATCAGTGTAACAATACAATTTACATACTGTTAAACATTTTAAATATTTTTGTTTATTCCCAATTTTAATTTTCTTCTTGGAATAAAAGGTATGTTGAAACAGTACACATTTATATTACTTAGTTTGAATAAAATATATGAGGCACGTCGTGGGAAAACTGGACTTAATGCATGTGCGTAAAGTGTTGTCCCAGATCAGCTTGTGCAGTCCGCACAGGCTGATCCGGGATGGCACTTTCCGCTTTTATGGTATTTTCTGTTTCAAGAAAGTCACTTCTAAACATAAATCAACTGTAGGCGGAAAGTGCCATCCTGGATTAGCCTGTGCGGACTGCACAGGCTAATCCGGGAAGACACTTCACGCACATGCATTAAGACCGGTTGTCTCACGACGTGCCACATATATATGGTGCAAGTATGCACAACATCATTTTAACCATAGCAAATGTTCTCTCGGACTGCGGTCCAATGACCACATATGCAGTGTCTACTTGTACTTGTATTTCCAGTGTGTCAACTCGTTGTCGACAGACCCAATGACCATTTTCTTCACGAGTGGTACGACAGGCTCCCCCAAAATGACTGAGCACACCCACAGCAGCTACGGCCTCGGGCATGCAATCACGGCCAAGTGAGAATAGCATGGATAAGTGACTTGTTTCAATTGAGGGTGCTCTTGTTCATAAATGCCATGTCATTAATGCATTATTAGGGTTGTCCTCTTAGGTGCAACGATACTACAGATAATCTGTACATAAAATCATACAAACAGTAACATTCTGTTGACTAAGGCCATAATGCTCAAAGTAGTTCTTATAAATCTTTGTGAATATATACATATTTTGTTAGTCGATACCATCCCTAGTTTATATACACTAATGGCTATTAATTGTTAGTTAGTCTATTGTTTTAAAGTTGAAACACAAAAATAAAACAAACCTTTATTTAAGGAAATCAATGGATTTAAGAATATACTTCATTTGTAACTAATTTGATTTATAAATGCATACAAGACAAGAACTTCAGTTTATACTAATCAGTTTTACAAATACTGACCAAGGAACTGTTAAATTTCAGGCATTAAAGATTTGATAAAATTATTTTAAATTAATATATCAAATATATTAATACTGACCATGAACCTGTTGGATTTCAGGTATTTCCTCAACCTGAAACCAGAGTCTGTACTCTGGAACCTGTCTGACACGGGCTGGGCCAAGTGTGCATGGAGCAGCCTGTTTGCTCCCTGGATCGCTGGAGCCACGGTGTTTGTGCAGGATGCACGCAAGTTTAACCCCGTGGACACATTACAGGTGGGTGTACACTTGTACTAATGGACATGCTTAAATAGACTTGAGATGCAGGAACTACAACAGTAAGGTTATGTTTTCAATATTATTATGTACAATTGTGTATAATTTGAAGATGGTAGCAAATAATAAATCCTTGTGTTATTGGTTATTTTTTCATCAAATTCTGGTGGAAACAGTGGCTACATTTTTACATGTTGCCTAACAGTAATCTCATTTTCATATAACCATAGGCTATGCAACAAATAGTTCAAAAGAGTGACCTTCAAAAACAGGGGTGTCCAGTTAGATACTTGTTATTTCCAGGAAAACAATAAATGAAAAGTAAATTTTATGGAACAGCGCCAGAATGGTGTTTCATTTGTTACAGTGTTTGTAAATGGCAATGGCAGCTGTTATTGATAACATAGAAGTGCGAAAATGTTGTTGACAGTAAGGCTGAACATCAATTATTTGTCTTCCTTTCTACAAGCCATGCAAATACAGTCAGTCAAGCACAACAAGGCAATATTTCAATCAATATCATACATGTTTCTGTAGGTTTTGTTTCACAATGTTTTATAAAACTTCGAATCAAAAATTTTAGTTCATGATTTTTAGCTCACCTGAGCACAATGAGCTTTTGTGATCGCCTTTTGTCTGTCGTCCGTCGTGCGTCGTCAACATTTACCTTGTGAACACTCAAGAGGCCACATTTATTGAAACTTCATGAAACTTGGTCAGAACATTTGTCCCATTGATATCTCGGCTGAGTTCGAAACTGGGTCATATGGGGTTAAAAACATTTGTTGTAATGGTATCTCGACCAAGGTCGCAAATGGTTCCACTCCATTGAAAAACATGGTCGCCAGGGGGCGGGGCAGTTTTCCTAATGTGGCTATAGAAAAAGCTTGTTTACACTCTAGAAGTCACATTTCAACATGAAACTTGCTCTGAACCTTTGTTCTTATGATATCTCGGCTGAGTTCAAAGATGGTTCCGCTCGCGTGAAAAACATGGCTGCCAGGGGGCGGGGCAGTTTTCCTTATATGTCTATTGAAAAAGCTTGTGAACGTTCTAGTAAAGTTTTTTGCCATATCAACATGAACCTTGCTCAGAACCTTTGTTCTGATGATATCTTGGCTGAGTTTGATAATGGTTCCACTCTACTGAAAAATGTGGCCTTCATGGGGCAGGGCAGTGTTCCTTATATGGGTATTATGAAAACTTTAAAAGGCTTGTGAACACTCTAAAAGCCACTTTTATCATGAAACTTGCCCAGATCCTTTGTTCCAATGATATCTCGGAGAGTTTGAAAATGGATACTGTGGTCAAAAACTAGGTCACTAGGTAAAATAGAAAAAAATGTGAAAACTCTAGTTTTGCCTAATCTTCTTGAAAATTGCTCAGAACATTTGTTTCAATAATATCTTGGGACAAATTTGAAACTGGGTCATGTGGGGTAACAAAACTAGGTCATC
This sequence comes from Congeria kusceri, assembly GCA_027627225.1. NCBI lineage: Eukaryota > Metazoa > Mollusca > Bivalvia > Myida > Dreissenidae > Congeria > Congeria kusceri. The sequence goes on along the minus strand of CM051031.1, from coordinate 25,801,320 downwards.
ATGGCAAAATTGAACAAAACGCTTTAAGAAATTCTTGAGGCCACATTAATAGGCCAATCATCACAAAACTTGCTCAGAACAGTTTAGTTCCTTAGCCTCTCAGGTGAGCAACCTAGGGCCTTTTGGCCCTCTTGTTACTTGGTCAGTCATGTAAGGCTCAAGCCAGAACTATTTTTTGCTAAATTTACATGTTAACTAATTTTAATTAAGAAAAATAGAAAATAGCTGTTTTACCATCTTGTAGACGCTGTCTAGACGTCCCATCACTCACTTCTGCGCTCCACCTACAGCAGTGCGATTCATGATAAAGGAGAAGCTGTACAACTACAAGTTTCCCGCCCTTTCCCACTGCCTGAGTGCTGGGGAACCTGTGGTATAACAAATGTGATTATGCATGAAACAATTATCTCTGAAAAAGTGCTAGTTTGCTAATGTGACTTTGTGGTGTAAGCTACCGGCTTAGTTTGCTGTTGTTTAACTCTTCTATAATTCATGATCTGTATGTGTATGGTTTGTATAGACTTAAATAGCAAAATGACTTTAAAAATCTTGTTCTCTGAAACTGCATGGCCTAGAGGTTTCATATTTGGTATGTAACATTTTATAGTGGTCCTCTACAAAGATTGTTCAAATGATGCCCCTGTGGTCAAAACTGGCCACATCCTGGGGCTCACATGGTTTATATAGACTTAAATAGCAAAATGACTTTTAACATCTTCTCCTCTGAAACGTCAAAGCCTCGAGGTTTCATATTTGGTATGTAACAGTGTATAGTGGTCCTCTACAAAGAATGTTCAAATGATGCCCCTGGGGTCAAAACTGGCCACACCTCGGGGCTCACATGGTTTATATAGACTTAAATAGCAAAATTACTTTAAAAATCTTCTCCTCTGAAACATCAAGGCCTAAAGGTTTCGTATTTGGTATGTAACATTGTATAGTGGTCCTGTACAAAGATTGTTCAAATGATGCCCCTGGGGTCAAAATTGGGCACACCCTGGGGGGTCACAGGTTTTATATAGACTTAAATAACAAAATGACTTAAAAAATCTCAGAAACCCCAAGGCCCAGAGGTTTCATATGTGGTATGTAACATTGTATAGTGGTCCTCTACAAAGATTGTTTAAATGATGCCCCTTGGGTGAAAACTGGCCACACCCTGTGGCTCACCTGGTTTACATGGACTTAAATAGCAGAATGACTTTTAAAATCTCCTCTGAAACTGCAAGGCCCAGAGATTTCAAATTTTGTATGTAACGTTGTATAGTGATTCTCTACAAAGATTCTTCAAATGATGCCCCTGGGGTCAAAACTGGCCACACCCCAGGGGTCACAATGTTTATATGGACTTAAATAGCAAAATGACTTTTAAAATCTTCTCCTCTGAAACCGCAAGGCCCAGTGGTTTAATATTTGGTATGTAATATTGTAAAGTGGTCCTCTACAAAGATTGTTCAAATTATACCCCTGGGGTAGACAGTGGCCACGCCCTGTGGGTCACATGGTTTATATGGACTATTCAAATGCTCTCCTGAAACTGCAAGGCCCAGATCTTTATACTCAGGTAAGTGCTTTAGTGCCATTTGGCCCTCTTGTTATAAGCCATCATTATGCCTTTTACTCAGTGGAGCCCTCTTGTTAGTTAAAAAACATGGCCACAAGCAGCGGGGGGTGGGGGGGGTGTAATTAATATTTACAATTTATTTATGAAACTACTAGCTGGATTCAAAATTATTTCACAAAAATATACTTTGCATTACCCTTTACAAAATTCCTTCAAATTATATTTATTCACTAAAAACATGGATGCCAGGGGGTGGGGCAGTTTTTCTTAAATGGCTATATTGAAAACTTTGAAAATCTTGTTGTCTAAAACCACTTGCCGGATTTTAAAATATTTTCATAGAAATGTTCCTCGGTCGTCCATCTACCAAATTCCTTTAAATCATTCATAAAAAACTTGGCTGCTGGGAGCTGGGGCAGTTTCCCTTAAATGGCTACCAAATTTATTGAAAACTTTGAAAATCTTCTTGTCTAAAATCACTTGCTAGAATTCAAAATTATTTCACAGAAATGTTACTTGGTTGTCACTCTACCAAATTCCTTTAAATCATTTTGATTTCATTAAAAACATGGCTGTCATGTGGTGGGGCAGTTTTCCTTTAATGGGTATATTGAAAACTTTGAAAATCTTCTTGTCTGATACTACTGGCTGGATTTTGAAATAATTTCACTGAAATGTTCATAATTGTGTGACTATCTACCAAATTCCTTCAAATTATTTTTTTGGCTAAAAAACATAGCTGTCCGCGGTCCATAGTTGATGTCCATTGTCAACGTTTTACTTCAAACATTTTTGAATATGCTATTAAATTTTTACAAGCCATTAGGATTTATTAAACTCAGGTGAGCTACCCAGTGACTGGGAAACCCATGCGAAATGCAATATTTGCGCATAAAATAGAAAAAAAATCTTATAAAAATGTTCACGGATGCGATTTTACGTCGCACCGACATTTTTTTGTACGAAACGAAAAATGCTCCGTGCAATACACAATGCTCAGTCGGGTTTGCAGTTTTGTCACAGTGCTGTGTGATTTTATCCATAAAATTAATTCAGCAGTCTGAAAACTCAATATCAACTGCTCATTACATCTCGTAGGGGAAGCGCTAGCGTCTGCGTGATGTATTTTTCTCGACTGAAACAGACGCTGTAATTGCTGTAAAATCCCATAAAATTCAGAGGAAATCCAAGAGATTTTTGAAGAAGCCCATATACTTTTGTGGACATGAGAAATTATCTCATATGGAAAAATCCTTTCCGGTCACGGGCTCCCCAGGGTCATTTTGGCTGTCTAGTTTTGTGTTTTGCAAAACAATTTGTTTTATCACATTTTATAGCTTCTAGAAATAAATATGCATGCCTTTAAATTATGAATTGTATTATCACATTTCATTACGTAAATTTAAGCTGGTTTTATTGATATATGTACAGTATAAGCAACAGAAGTTTTGCAAACTGGTAGCTTTCATTTGTAAAGTTGCAGTTGTTTGTTAGCAACATTAGCCTAGAGCCGACACTAACCTGAGTACCATTCATTAAAGCAACAGTTTCACAGTTTGAGTTTGGAAAAACATTTTTCTATAAATATTTAAACATTTGTAGAATCTACCAAAAATATTTTTGTGTTGTGCTGTTTTGGTTGCAAAACATAATTATTTTGATATATATGCCTTGTAGCATAAAAAATTACTAGGATACGTCTACCAGGTAGCAGGATTTATGTCTGGAAAAATAACAGATACTCGTGTTTAATTCTGCACAATCTTTGTGTTTTTCAAGCATTCAAATATGATCAATAAATGTATTGTAGAACATAAAAAAGTAAGTTTTAGAAAATTATTTCTCACAGCCAAACACTGTGTAACTGCCCCTCTAATATGTTTGTCAGATTAATTTTAATGAACATGCTAAGGCCACGCCAAATTGAAGTCTTTGTCTATATGAACCATGTGAACCCTTGGGGTGTGGCCAGATTTGACCCCAGGGGCATAATTTGAACAATCTTTGGAGAGGACCACTATGCAATGTTACGTACTACATATAGGAAAGCTGTGGGCCTTGCCGTTTCAGAGGAGAAAGCAGAATGACTTTAAAAAGCTTTACCTGAAACCTCAACGCCAATTTAAGATTGTTCAAATTATGCCCCTGGGATAAAAATAAGCCACACCTCGGAGATACAAATTCTAATTGGGTTACAAGGTCTCAGGTGAGCGTCCTAGGGCCCTCAGGTCCCTCTTATTTCACTACATGTATCAGGGCTGTTCCAGGAAAAAGGTGATGGGGTGGGGCGGAATGCTAGTCCAAAAATGGGGTACCACCAACACAACTTAATTTTTCTTCAACCCACAACCAACAGAATTGGAAAATTCAGATTCTCCCCAGCACCACATTATTATTACTATTAGGCTTGACACCCACCACCAATACAACTAAAATTGCCCCACACCGCCGCTTTTTGGTTTATTGTTTCTTTATGACGGGGGCTGCCCCTGCGTTATATTTCTTTTTCATCAACTTGACTACACCTATGTGGTTGACCGCTGTTTATGATCGTGTTTTTGTCTGTTGCGCAGACAGCAGAATTCCCAAAAGCAAAAAAGAAGTGACAGACCGAAATAAAATTTGTTGGACCGAAATAAAATTTGTTGGACCAAAACATTCATTTAAGTATGTATACATGTATACACTAATGTATTTTCGTGATCTAAAAGCAAACATATTTGACCCACTGTAGTCATTGTTGTTTTAATTAATATCCCACTGCGATATGACGACGCGCATAATAAAAACGAAATCCGAAATGACCGTCCAAATTTACTGTTCACGACACATACAGTACACACAAATTCTGCAGGTTTTTCATGTAAAACCTGTGGTTTGCTAAAAAGCCCGCAAAAAATTGTGCTGACAATCACAACGTCATGTCATCCGCAGTGAAAGCGTGGACGTATTGACAGTGTTATAAAAAAACGTTTGTAGCGCAAAGATCTGTGAAATAATACTTTTGTATAAAAGTTTTGTAGCGCAAAACAACACAATTAGCTGTCTGTATGTATGCCACATATTTTTACTCAATCTTTTGTTGACACCATTATATTACCCCTAAAATGCGAAAGCAGTTAAGCGGAATCAAGAATAATGTTGTCGTTTAAGTCTTTGACTTACAGTTATTTTTAACACCCGCCACCTGGAGGGCATGAAGCACCCATACTTGTAACCATGTTTGTTATTGGGCTGCTAATTAAAGCGACTGCAGTGAAAGGACTTTGTCATTGGTGGCACGCACAATGTAATCTGGTGACGCCGAACTGTTACACTTTGATTTTGCACAGGTCGGGTTTTTTATAGTTTTTTATAGTTGGTCGCACAACAGAAGTTTAACTGAAAAGAGTTGCGATGAATGCACGAAAAGCCGGACCAAACGCCATTTATTTACAGCTGTTGGGGTAGTAAGAAAATTAATTCAGTACATGAAAAAATATTCGTGATCCACGGACGATTCTCGATGTATTGGAAATCGCGATATAGCGCAGCTGTATTTTAATTGTTAAGATATTTATATTTTGTTATCCTTTAATATATAGGAATGAGTCTTAAAAAAGCTGTCGGACGGTCGGACCAATTCTTAGGAACTAAATATCGGACCCACTCAAAATGTGCCGGTCTTGTCCATCGTCTTTTGTTGGAAATCCCACATGGCAAACAGCGACATGTATGCAAAGTTGTGCACCTTACCAGCGCAAACATCAACAATTGGCAACTTTGTCCATGAAAAATAATTACAATATGATGTCAGTTGTACAGATTTATTTACCTTTGAAAGTGCCTATAAGAGCACTTAAGTTGTTGCCTGTCCAGTTTTATCCTAAAATTCGGCTATGAAAATTGTTTGCGCGTTGTACATGGTAACAATCATTTTCAGCCATGTTTTTTTGTTCAACATTTTAGTTATATTTGTTTTATATTTAATTCATTTTTCTTTATTAACAAGACATTGCATTCTAATTACTTTGCAAATATATATTCAATTCGAACAAATAATAAAATCCGTTAAAAACACAGTCATTGATAACAACACCTGTTACAACTGAGAAGAGTCAAAGCGCGACATTATCAATAAGCCAGGCCTCTAAATCTGCAAGCCGTTTGCAACAACCATAGCAACAGTGTCGGTTGATGTGACTGCTGAGCTGGGGCCATTGTCTAGCGGTTTGTAGCACTAAGCATGTAACAAGATTAGCACGTGGTCAGTAAAAAAAGCATCAATTAATACTACTGTACCTAAACAATGCAAGCATTGTTGATAGAGCATTAATGAATAAGCGTTCTAGAGGAAATGTCAAGGGTATGAAAAAAATCAGACAGTTTTGTTGCATTGAGATTTAAATGTGAGTGACAAAATATACATGTATTGGAATTAAAATGGAGATTGTGTTATGGCATTAAAATATAAATATGAATATTTACATTTAATTTGGATTAATATGTGTTTCGCTCACAAGGTAACTATGTATGCGTATCGGAAATTTACGTTGATTACGTTTTTTATGAACGTAAATTTAGTACAATATTCCAGATCAACAACAAAAAAACATGGACAAAATTTGGTAAAATAACATCAACAGACATTAACAACAACAGCTGCAAATTGTTTCCAGTTTTTTTCCCCTCAAATTTTGCTTCAAAAATCCGATGTGCGTTGTACATGGAAGAGGGTAATACATGGTCTTTCACGGCAATCAAGCCGTGAAAGCAGCGCATATGTTTTCCTACCCTATAATTATCGTACCACATAAAATAATTTGTACTCAATACACTTCGTAATAATAAGCCCCGACTGTCGGCTGTTTTATGAGTTTTAATTCGAAAAGATCGGTAACAAAATTACCCCCTAACAACACAATTAGAATTGAGAAAATACTCCTACTCAACACAATTTTATCCGTCTATCACCCCCCCACCCATCGAATTTTAATACATCGGCGTTTCGCCACCCCGTCACCTTATTTCCTGGAACAGCCCTCAGTAAACATGGACTTTGCACAATGATCAATATAAGATTTCCAACAATAAGATGCCATATTATTTTTGTTTTATTTTTATCTTGAATATATTGTAAATTTCAAAATGGTGTAATTTCTCTTATCCAAAACATGACAATTGGACATAATACATGTATAAGTGCTTTCATTTTTCATTTAAATTCTGAACTAGTTCTTAAATGAATACTTGAATGAACTGTTCATTGATATTTGCTAAACTATTCAATTTAGTGTCGGGCCTAAATGCATAAGTATGGTAATACTCCAAAATACTGTAGTTGGGAGAAATAAAACAAGAGCCACATCATATGTGCCATTGATGTCAGTGTAATAACTGTTTATATTCATGAATTTAGCTTTCACTGGTAACTAGTTGTAATATCATTATACCCTGGTACATTCAAAGCTACCTCCTTGCATCTCTTAGCTACATCGTCTTCCTCTGAATCTGTACGGCAGCAGTTACCAATACAAATCTCTTAGTTACCACTTTGAATCTCCTAGTTACCACTTAAAATTTCTTTAAATACTTAGATTTGTAAACACGTTTTAACTTTAACCATTTAAAAAAGAATGTTATTAGACATGGTTGGCGTAGGACATCATATTGTAAATAACATACCAACATTTGTTAGTTGTTGAAAGTTAATATCAAATTCTCTGTAAGATTCGCTCTGAACACAAATGCAGGCTTCTACAAAATTACATTCAATGGACTCAAAAGACAACATTGGAAAATACAGTAATGTTTCTTATTGTCCAAATCTGAACATGTAAGGATATCATTTACAGAACCCAGAGATGTTGAAGGAGTGGACAGAAGGTACGGGTCTTACCCTCTACGAGGGATATGGACAAACTGAGACGGTGGGTACATTCAGAATACTTTTGAGACTTTTAGGTTACAAACCAGTTAATCTAATTCCATAGGGTCCTGTTATAAAATGGCAAACTTTCACTTTCCAAGGGTTTTCTAGCCTTTCCTTTATTTCTTTTTGTGCAAGCCTGGTATGAGTTTAAAGATGAAGCGGTCCTCTTCCAAAAATTGCAATAAAAAAGATATGTAATGTCACTTTTATTAAAATGCATCTCACATGAATGCAGACACCAGTAGAAAACAGGGTTTCCGCAGTCATATTTCAAGAAAAGCACCATATCACAGCAAACACCCCCCCCCCCCCCCCGAAAAGTTCACCTGTCAAGTTAGCCTCCAAAGGAATGTACCAAAATCTTCCAGACACACAGGATATTACAAATAACCACAAAAGACATGTTTGAGATTGCTAAATGGTGTTTGTACCAGGAGAGAAATGGGACTGTTTAGTAATAGGCACTACTTTCGAATGGACCACGGATGGATACACAGTGATTTACTGGTATCTAACCTTTAAATGTATAAACTGAAATATTTATCATATGTGGCCTACTTCAAGGTCTGGCCACAGTGCCTGCTTTGTGTCAGACAGTGGATCTATATGTTGCAGTTTTATTATTGAATTTATGAAATATATAGAGGATATTTGTTGATTACGGTCAATGATCAAAATTATTTCATGAGTGGTTATAGAAAAAATATTTTCATGAGTGGCTTAGCCACGAGTGAAAATATAGTTTTCTATGACCACGAGTGAAATAAATATTTGATCATTTTTTATTTTTTTATGCTTCTGGACAATAAATAAATACAATTGCGCGAGTTAAGCTTAAACGTCACAAGTTTGTGTATTATGACGTCATAAAAAGGACATCATAAATGATTCCAAAATTGTTCATCATAAGTATGGTGGGAAAATAGTGCCATAATTTGTGCGTCGTTGTCGCTAAATTAAATTTTTGTTGACTTTTATCATGTGTTTTCTGTGAACAAATGTATGTAAATACTGTACATATATATACATTTGCCAAGGTGTGTAACCCCCTACTGGTAGATTGATGCTATTGAAAGAAAAATAATGCGTTTTGTGTTATATTTTCACTGCAGTGAAAATATAAAATATTATATTTTCACTGCTCAAACAGTGAAAATATAAGATTGTGTTTAACCAATAAAATTATACTTTTCACTGCAAGGCATGTAATAAATAGATACAATCTTTCATATAAACCATGGCTAAATGTAGCTGATATGGGATTAATGACCAACATTGAAAACAAACACTCATTATCATGTGTAAAAATGACAGGTTATTATCAACCCAAGGACACTGTGCCAAATACAGTAGTATACCAAAGGTGACTGCAGTTTTCGGTCACATAAGGACGCACCAATGTCCAGTAGAGACATGCAGTTGAACCAATTGACCATAAGCTATGGGATTTATAACCACGTCTTCTTTGGTCAAACTCAGACAAACATCATTGACAGTACACAATTTTTTTAGAAGACATCTCCTTCAAACAATTAAGTCCAATGACTAAATGAATGACTAAACACATTGTCAGTCAATGAAATCATGTCGTATGGTCAATTGACCAGTAGATACTTATTTAACATTAAGAACTCGTTTGTTTCTTATATATTCTCGTTATGACCCCACTATAATTGGACTCTTCATGGGATACATGCACTTTTGCGGGTCTAAGGAGATGATTTATGGACAAATGACATACTATGAGGTGTGTTGTGTGGTGTTGTTAATCGGTCAGAAAATTTTTAGTCGATTAATCGGCTACAACAACCGACTAAATAACCGATTAATCAGGATTATTATTGGTGAAGGAAACTTTGGTTAAACATAACATATTTAACTGATTTGAGCTGATTTATTTATTAAAATTTAAATGTGTATGGCAGATTTTTATGATTTTAAACACCAATAATATGCGTACAAACATTACAACATCTAGTCAAGTTGCATAATTCCACTGGTGAATACGATAAGCGACACATATTATTTATGACAAGTCAATACAGTATGCAATTAGGCTCAGCTGTTACAAAAATATAGTATTTAATAAAGAGGCTTATCAAAATAATCTTATTAAAAGACAGATAATTTTCACCTATCTTATAGTTTATTCTAGTAGCAAGTTAGCAACAACATATCGAATAAAAATGAATGAAAATACAAAAAAATGATACAATATTCCTGTAGGATTCGAACAACTGCACAAACATATCATTCATATTGAGTTAACTACTACTGCTTTTTTACAGTCTCATGAAATCTCTACACTGAGTCGCTATTAATAACATAAAAATTATGTATTTTTAACAATTGTTTTTATAATCTCCAGCATCATGTTATATTCTGTGTATATAAACGTTTTCTCCAACCTCATATAACATGTTTACTGATACGCTGCATTACACCCCTTGAATATTCAGTTATTAAAAATCTTCGAGAAGACGAGAACAAACATAACGTGTCATATATCTACTAATGACAATAAAAGACACACAGCCATGTTACATTTTTATGATAAGAACTTTTACTCTGAAATTCAAACATTATGATGAAAATAAAAAAAATAACAACACAACTTTGGTTGAGCACCAGAAATGCCATAAAATGAATAAATATTATTTCAAAACATACTTTTGTTTAGACTAGGAAATAATATAAATCTCTGTTTGAAATACATGTATGTTTGAAACAAAAAAGAAGTAAAATTGACTGTCTGAATGCAACACTAACTATTATTTTCAAATAACAAGGCTGTGCAAATGTTTATGAATTCCAGATGCATTGAAGTCACTGTTTAAGAATCCTTGTTTTTGTTTAAAAACACAATCATATTTACAAGATCTGATCTTAATCTGGAACGTTTTTTCGAAATAATATTGCCAGTTAGACTAAAAATTCTTTCGGAGCTGACACTTGATGCTGGAATAGCCAAATATTTTTTTGCCAGCACAGATAATTTGGGATATCTGTCTGAATTTGTTGTCCACCACTGTGAAGTGTCTGTGCTGGCATCTACACATGGCAATCGCAAGTAACTTTGCAGTTCATTTTCAATTACAACAGCTGCCGTTTTTTCTTTCACTCATTAGCACATAAAATGTCTTCCATCCATGAAGTAGGATTTTTTGGTTTATGTTCAACGTCAGTTTTACGTTTTTTGGATGGTGAAGGGATTATTTCAACTTCAACATCACATGGCAATGCAGTCTCCTCCAGTACATTTTCATTATGGTCTTTACACACTGACACAGTGTTTTGTTTCACAAGCGCCTCTCGTAGCAAAGTCACTGATGTTGATTGCTCTGCTTCACTTGCAAATTGCATTGTGCGAAGACTGGGTGTTGCAAAACACATATTCTTTGTCGATGTTTTTGTCCGTTGCCGCTAATAACGGGTCCTTTAAACGCATGGAAAAATGTTTCCATACGATGGAAGGCTTTGATTTGCTTTTTTTTTTAACCATCGTTGACGGTACCATGTTGGAAGCCATATTTTACAATGACACCGGTTGCCTGTGAAACGCGCGTTTTGATTGGTCAAATAAATAATATGGACGAATGAGATTATTTGTTTCAAATGACTAAGAATTCTGGAAAATTTCAAAGAAAGACAACTCTGGTATGAAAAAGTATAATTCGTCGACAAATCGAAAATCTTCGTCTACTAATTAATCAGTGTACTATTGTCGTTAATTAACTGACGAAATGATTAATCAGCCCATCACTAGTGTTGTGGGGAAACTGGGCTTATTGTATGTGCGTAGTGTCGACCCGTATTAGTCTGTGCAGTCCGCACAGGCTAATCCAGGACGACACTTTCCACCTACAGTGGGTTTATGATTAGAAGAGACTTCCTTGAAACAGAAAATACTATAAAAGCGTTAAGTGTCGTCCCTGATCAGCTTGTGCTGACTGCTCAGGCTAATCCGGGACGACACTTTATCCACATGCATAAAGCCCGGTTTTGCCACGACACATCTCCTATGTGTTTTAGTAGCTTCAGTTTATGAAATGTACGGTTCCCATGTACTATACTTGCAGACGTTTGTGTGTGGGAACTATCCTAGTATAGAACAGCGCCCTGGCTCCATGGGCAAGGCTGCACCCGGATACGATGTGGAGGTCAGTGTGAGGGCCAGCATTGTATCTGGAACTGTTACTGGGTGTTGTCATTGAAGTGAATTTGTATTCTTGGTTGGTCAGTGAAATCAATACAAATTTGAGGCATATCGTGGAAAACAAAGTGCTTGTGGTTAGGCGTGTAATGTTTCATTAGTTCATTGTCTTATTTATACATGTAGATTATTAGAGGCGTGCCGTGAGAAAACCGGGCTTAATGCATTTGTGTAAAGTGTCTTCTCGGATGCACAGGCTAATCCGGGATGATACTTTCCTCCTACAGTGGTTTTATGTTTACAAGAGACTTCCTTGTAACAGGAAATACCATAAAAGTGGAAAGTGTCGTCCAGGATAAGCCTGTGTGGACTGCACAGGCTATTCCAGGATGACACTGTACGCACATGCATTAAGTCGGGGTTTCCCATGACACGCCTCATTTGTATTCTTTGTGATTGTATTTATTTCTAAAATTCTTCACCAAAACATGCTCTCCCAAAATATTAAAATACTGGTCCCCTTAATGTGTGCTTATACAAGCATGTAGCAAAGCAAAGTACCATTATATAAATATCATATGGCAGCGTGTGTGACATTGATATTGTCTACCAGAGGGCAAAATGTCACATAAGGCGAAAGCCGAGTGGTGACATTCTCTTTCGAGTGTTGACTTCATTTAATTCTACCCATCAAGAGTGTATAAATCTTCTTCAGAAATACGTGCAAACCTTGACATTTGTGTTGTTCTCTCTGACAGTTAAGTACTCATTTGAGACTCATTTGTGTACACATTGAATATGATGTCACGTCTATACATCATTACAAGGGAGGCAATCATTTCATTATTTGGCTAAAACATTGAAGCAGTTGTTTGCCCTAATATGACATTAATAATATCATCACAGTCACATGACCTGATAGTCACTTGCTTGACCATGTGTCAGAAACGTTAAAAATGTTTGCTAATTAAAATATCTCTTTCTCATGTAATGTGATTTTATCACTGTAGACAAAAGTGAGGTATAATAAATGTATAACGACATGTAATGACATTGCTATTTGCCAGAAGCTACTACTGCTGTATTAATAATGTCATTGATGAAGTGATCGCTGGGATAACATTTTTTGACACCCCTACAGATCGTGGACGATGAGGGGACTGTGTTGGCAAGGGGACAGGAAGGCAACATTGGGATCCTGTGCAAGCCAGTCCGGCCTGTGGGGCTGTTCTCCAGGTACATTGTAAGTGTTGTCGGCCATGAATCCTTTATGAGTTTTTGTTGCACATTACCGGGTTGTCATGATCAAATGACACAAGCGATTTTTATCTAAATCCAGGCAATTTGGCAAGGGATCTAGGGGGCCACCTGGTGTTATAACCTATCAGTATTCTTAAGTTCCTGAAAAAACAAGTGATTTTCTCATGATTTTAAACTATGAATGATTGAGCGATTGAATGGCAGTCAGTTCATAATGACAACCCTGCAACTTAAGTATATGATTTTTATTTGAGGCGTTTCGTGGGAAAACCGAGTTTAATGCATGTGAATAAAGTGTTGTCCTGGATCAGCCTGTGCAGTCCGCACAGGCTAATCCAGGATGGCACTTTCCGCTTTTTTGGTATTGCCTATTTCAAAGAAGTCTCTTCTAAACATAAATCCATTGTAGGCAGAAAGTGCTGCCCTGGATTAGCCTGTGTGGACTGCACTGGCTAATCCAGGACGACACTTTATGCACATGCATTAAGCCTGTTTTTACCACGACACACCTAATTTATTATTCTCCCTGAAAAATTTCGGGGGAGCATATTTTGTCCGTCCGTCCATCCTTCCGTCCCACTTTCTTGTCTGGGCTCTTTCTCAGCAACTACTGGCCGGAATTCAAAAATCTTTTATGGGAAGCTTCATCACCAAGAGGAGGTGTTAATATTACCAGGACGTTCCGCTTCAATGATTTTTCTCAGAGTTATGGGACTTGTAATATTTCTAAAATTAGTATATAGTGCACAATTCTTGTCTTTCTTGTCCGGGCTATTTCTCAGCAAATACTGGCCGGAATTCAACAAAACTTTATGGGAAGCTTCATTACCAAGAGAAGATGTGCATTTTACCAGGACATTCCGCTGCAATGATTTTTCTCGGAGTTATGGGACTTTGAATAATTCTGAAATTAGTATATAGTGCACAATTCTTGACTTTCTTGTCTGGGCTATTTCTCAGCAACTACTGGCCGAATTCAACAAAACTTCATGGGAAGCTTCATTACCAAGAGGAGGTGTGCATGTTACCAGGATGTTCCGCTTCAATGATTTTTCTTTAAGTTATGGAACTTGGAAGATTTCTGAAATTAGCATATAGTGCATAATTCTTGTCTGTGCTACTTATACTGGCCAGATTTCAATAAAACTATGGGAAGCTTCATTGCCAAGAGGATGTATGCATATAACCAGGACGTTCCGCATCTATTATTTTTCTTGGAGTTCTTGGACTTTGGAAGATTTCAATTGTGTCATGTCTATTTCTCTGTAACTGCTATATAAAATTCAACGACACTTGATGGGATGTTAAATAACTGGGATGAAATAACCATATTAGAGTAATGGTCCATCACTTTCATTTATTTTATTTTGTTTTTGTTTTAGTTTTACAATTTTGCTTCTTCTGCATGTTCATGTGGTATTTGTGTGATATACTCACATACAGTTTTGATGTCAGATTTGGTCCTGCATTTCTAGTGAATTTTAGTCATGTTACTATCTCTGTCCTTCGCATTGCTTTTATATTGCTTGACAAAGTGCATTCCAGGGGAGCATCCATCAGTTTTACTGGTATGATTGTTTATTGATGGTTTGTTCTGTAAGACCTTCATCATGAAACCTTTGTTAGTATGCTACATATGTTGGGGCCTAGCTCTAGGCATTATCATGTTTCTCGGTATGGTAGCGTGTTTACGGTACAACGGTCTAGGATGTGCAGTAGAGGTCTAAATTTATAGTCTACACATAATTCAGCTTTCAATATTTTATATAAGTTTTGAAACGTTAAACCAAGGTACACATTGAATGATATTCAGCTCTTTTGTTTAATTAAATTGTTATTTCGGAATATAGAAAATAAAAGTGAAAGTGTGCGTTCAGTTCTCCGAAGTTCTCCTCGGAGTTTAAAAATAGCATTTGAATATGCATAATGACGTTAAAAGACGCAAAGTTTACACAGTCGCCGGATTTAAATGAATGCACATGTGTTTTACGCAGAATTCTTGAAAGATAAACTAAATGCGTTTAACTGTCATCTGACGAATAAGCACCGTGAAATTGTGTTCAAAAGGATTTACTGTAACTTAAAAGTGTTCTCTATACGTGTTATTCACATTTAAAATTGGATTCTAAATAAATAGGATCTTAAGTTACATTATTCAGGAGCATGCTGATGTTGCTGCAATCTCCTTGAAAACGAATTTAAGACTGACTATAGAATGATCGAATCTTGGTTGGACGTTCGTTTTTGGGCCGATCGAACACAAAATGGCCAACCAAGAATCGAAAACTGGCCGAAATGTGGTCGACCAATGTTCGAAAACTGGCCGCAGACAACCGTACACATATCGGCCGCAAATCGGCCATTAAACAGCCATCGAAACAAAATGGCGTAGAACAGAACGCTGATCACTTCTTACATAAACATATTAAATACTAAAATACTGACATGTGATTAATGGATATGAATACTTTATACAGATAAAACAACATTTTAAAATGTGCTTAATGATCAATTGCAGTTACATTAGGAGAAATTGACATCAGACTACAGCTGGAAAACTAATGTAAACAAAAGGGAGACAATTCGTGTTCATTAAATAAATTGTTTAAAGTGCAAACAGATTAAAGTACTACTTTGGATGTCTCAAGATAGTTTGGACCAAGAGGACCAGCTTCAATACCTTGTGGGTTGAACTTATACTCGCATAACATTGTCTGTTAGTTTTCTTGGTCCAGTACAACTAAGGAAAAACACTACATTGGTACAGAGGTAGGGTACTTCACATACACAGTTTTTGTCACAATAACAACCACAAAGGCACAATACAAAGCAAAGAGTGGAAAAGTTTTGCTGATAAAATATTGAGATAATGTGTGAGACCCTGAACACATCAAATTAATAAAATTATAAAGGTTTTGTAACATGAAATGATTTAGTTTAGACCTATTTATTTCAGCTCGATTGCATCAAAACCTTTAGGCTTATAGAGACACTCTCGAGTCCGTTTCCTGGGAAGAAACAACCAGTAGTTAGTGTCTTTGAAAAGATCTTGAGAACGCTCCCTGAGTGCGGATCGAAACGGGGACCTCCCAGTCGCAAGACGGACACTATAATTATCCACTACACCATTGTGACCTCAATGATTCAATAATGGGAGTACTTTTCTTTGTATTGATAATACATAAAACATCAATATTTATTTAACAGCATTAAAAATACACCATACTCAGGGTTGGCCCTTAACTTGGGAACTGGTGGTCCCCATGACCGGCTTCCTTCAGAACCTACTGGTCCGATAGCATATGAACTGGTCCCGATATTCAAAACACATGGAACTGCATAGTGCATACAATAGTGGAAAAATAACTGCCAATAATTGTAATCGTAAAATATTTTTAGCTTGTATAATAATTAATTACTTATTTTATTTTAGAATATAACATAATTTAGCACAAAATGTTGTATGCACATTGTGGCTAAATTTAATATCAAACATCAACACCTTGAACTTCGCCCAAATTTGACATCCATGTGTTATCATGCAATAAACATGCAATTAAAAATCATTGAATGAAAAATAATAGCTTATGGCTATATGACTTGGCTGTCGGTTCCTTAATGTTTTGAGCTCACCTGAGCACAACGTGCTCATGGAATCACAACGTGCTCATGGTGAGCTTTTAGGATCGCCTTTTGTCAGTCGTCCGTCGTGCGTCATGTGTCAACATTTTTATTCAAAGAACATCTCCTAAACCATTGGGCAGATTTTCACCAAACTTCACAGGAATTATCCTTGGGTGACCCTCTTTCAAAATTGTTCAAATCATTCCAGTCCGGTGTAGGTCACCAGAGCTAAAAATAGATTAAAAAACTGAAAACTTAATAAATCTTCTTCTCTGAAACCACAAGACTTGGAGCTTTCATATTTGATATGTGACATCCTCTAGTGGTCCTCTACAAAGATTGTTCAAATGATGCCCCTAGGGTCAAAACTGGCCACGCCCCAGGGGTCACATGGTTTATGTAGACTTGTATAGCAAAATGACTTTAAAAATCTTCTTCTCTAAAACTGCAAGGCCTAGAGATTTCATATTTGGTATGTAACATTGTATAGTGGTCCTCTACAAAGATTGTTCAAATGATGCCCCTGGGGTCAAAATTGGCCACACCCTGGGGGTCACATGGTTTATATAGACTTGAATAACAAAATGATTTTAAAAATCTTCTTTGAAACTGCAAGGCCCAGAGGTTTCATATTTGGTATGTAACATTGTATTGTGGTCCTCTACAAAGATTGTTCCAATGATGCCCCTGAGGTCAAAACTGGCCACAACCCGGGGGTCACAATGTTTATGTAGACTTAAATAGCAAAATGACTTTTCTGAAAGCGCAAGGCCCAGAGCTTTCATATTAGGTATGTTATGTTGTATAGTGGTCCTCTACAAAGATTGTTCAAATGATGCCCATGGGGTCAAAACTGGCCACACCCAGGGGCTCACATGGTTTATATAGACGTAAATGGCAAAATGATATAAAAATTCTTCTCCTCTGAAACCACAAGGCCCAGAGGTTTCATATTTTGTTGGAAACATTATATCGAGACCTCAACTGGGATTGCATATGGGGTGGGTGGGGTCAAGGTCACTGTTAATAAAATAGAAAAATGGTTTCCACTCAATAACTTGAAAACACATTGAGTTATTTCAATGAAACTTAATACATAGATACCTCATTTCAAGACCTCGCTTGGGATTGCGTATGGGTTGGGTGGGGTCAAGGTCAAGGTCATTGTTACTAAAAATAGAAAAACGGTTCCCGCTCAATATCTTGAGAACGCATTGAGATATTTTAATGAAACTTAATACATAAATACCTTATTTTGAGAGCTTGCTTGGGATTGCCTATGGGGTAGGTGGGGTCAAGGTGAAGGTCACCGTTATTAAAAATAGAAAAATTGTTTCCACTAAATATCTTGAGAATGCATTAAGCTATTTTTATGAAACTTAATACATAAATACCTTATATCGAGACCTTGCTTGGGATTGCATATAGTGTGGGTCGGGTTAAGGTCACCGTTACTAAAAATAGAAAAATGGTTTCCGCTAAATATCTTGAGAACGCATTGAGCTATTTTAATGAAACTTAACACATAAATACCTTATATCAAGACCTTGCTTTGGATTGCTTATGGGGTGGGTGGGGTCAAGATCACTGTTACTGAAAATAGAAAAACTGTTTCCGCTCAATAACTTGAGAACGCATTGCGATATTTTAATGAAACTTAATACACATATCTTATATCCAGACTTTACTTGGGTTTTCTTATGGGGTTTGGGGGGGGATCAAGGTCAAGGTCACTGTTATTAAAAATAGAAAAACGGTTTATGCTCAATAACTTGAGAACTGATTTAGATATTTTAATGAAACTTCATATGTAGATACCTTATATCGAGACCTCACTTTGGATTACGTATGGTGTTGGTAGGGTTAAGGTCAAGGTCACTGTTACTAAAAATAGAAAAACTGTTTCTGCTCAATAACTTGAGAACGTATTGAGATATTTTAATGAAATTTCTTACGTAGATATCTTATAACAAGTCCTTGCTTGGGATTTCATATTGGGTGGGTAGGGTCAAGGTCACCATTATTAAAAATGGACTAAAAATTTTTTGATGCATTTCGTTCGAAAAATTTGGTGTTTCTTGTAATTGGTATGTAACATTGTATGTTGGTCCTCTACAAAGATTGTTCAAATGATGGCCCTGGGGTAAAAAATGGCCACGCCCTGTGGGTCACATAGTTTATATAGATTTAAATAGCAAATGACTTCAAAAATCTTCTTCTCTGAAACTGCAAGGCCCAGTGGTTTCATATTTGGTATGTAATATTGTATAGTGGTCCTGTACAAATATTGTTCAAATTATACCCCTGGGGTAGAAAGTGGCCACGCCCTATGGGTCATTTGGTTTATATAGACTATACAAATCTTCGCCTGAAAATGCAAGGCCCAGATCTTTATACTCAGGTAAGTGCTTTAGTGGCATTTGGCCCTCTTGTTTTAAGTCATTATGATGCCTTTAACTCAGGTGAGCACCTAGGGCCATCGTGGCCATGTATTGAAAGCAATCATATACATTTTGCTGTGCTCCAGGCAAAATGATTGAAAAGACTAAATGCAATCATCAGTGTCAGTGCATTTATTTGTTATTTGAAAATTTTGCATTGTTAAGATGTTTGGAAATCAGTTTTCCGCATATTTGTTCTGCATGTAGTCAGTAGTTACTGTTGGAAAGTATCCATGGTTGCTTATCATAAATGCCATAGTGGTATTTTATAAATTAATTTATTGGCCCATTTACAATACTTGACCATTTACAATACTTGCCAAGTGTTACTTGTAGTTTTTGCATACCTCTCTGGTTGTGTTGATCTTAGACATTCTTTATTAAGTACTATTTGTTAGTTACTCACTTTTGTTGAGACCTTGACCCTACACTGAAAATGTTATCCATGCAACTGATAAAAACATCATCACACCCCCACTTTTTGAAAAAGTGGGGCTAAACAGGAATTACGTGTGTTGGTCTGTACGTTGGTACATCCGATATTTCGTTTCTGCTCCATAACTTTGTAATGCCTGGAAGGATTTTAATATAACTTCAGATTATTATTTCCCAGGACCAGATGATGTATCGTGTACATGACCCATGCATGTCTGTCAAAGGTCAAGGTCACAATTCAAGGTCAAAGGTCAAATATTTGTATTTTGTTTCTGCTCCATAACTTAATGCCTTGAATGAATTTAATATAACTTCAGATAATTATTCCCCATGACCAGACTATGTGTCGCGTACATGACCCATGCTTGTCCTTCAAAGGTCAAGGTCAAAGGTCTTATATTTGTATTTTGTTTCTGCTCCATAACTTCGTAATGCATGAAAGGATTTTAAGATTACTTCAGATTATTATTCCCCATGACCAGATGATGCGTCGCGCATCATGACCATGCTTGTCCATCAAAGGTCAAGGTTACAATTCAAGGTCAAAAGTGAAATACTCGTATTTCGTTTCCACTCCATAACTTCTTAATGCCTTCAGGATTTTAATATAAATTCAGATAGTTATTCCCCATGACCAGACTGTGTCATATTCATGACCCATGCTTGTCCTTCAAAGGTCATGGTCATAATTCAAGGTCAAAGGTAAAATACAGGTAAAATACTTGTATTTTGTTTCCGCTGCATAACTTTGTAATGCTTGGAAGGATTTTAATATAACTTCAGATTATTATTCCCCATGACCGGACATTGTGTCGAGCACATGACCCATGCTTGTCCATCAAAGACCAAGGTCACAATTCAAGGTCAAAAGTCAAGTATTTGTATTTCATTTCCGCTCCATAACTTCATAATAACTAATAGGATTTTCATATAACTTCAAATAATCATTCCTCATGACCAGATGTGGTGTTGCGTGCATTACTTCAAATTGTTACTCCTCATGACTAGACAATGTGTCACGCACCTGTCTCATGCTTATCAGTCAAAGGTCAAGGTCACAATTTAAGGTCAACTATGTGTGCATCATTTCTGCTTGTACTCTTCATTTCAAGCACATTTTCCTTTAATGTGTGTCATTTTGTCAGTCAATACATTGTTCTATGTCAAAGCTCTACATCTGTGTCAAAGCCGTATGTGGGGGTATTAATCACCTTTAGTATATAGTATTTATATATAATGAGAAACTTCTAATTGAAATAAAAGGTTGGTTAAAGACCTACAGCTTTAAAGAGTTAACAAGGTGAGGGCTGCATTCACCTTTCTGACCCGCCTTTGGCATTACATTCCGTATTTAATTTTTTTTTTCAGACACTCTATGTTTTTGAACACCTTCAAAATCAGTACAAATAATTATTTTTCTTGTCACTATGTTATCGTGGTTTTGACAAGCTATTGTTTATCAATTTAATCATAGGAAGTATCGGCAGCGTTACTGTGCATGTCAGCAAGTTGTTTAATAACTTGGATATACAGTATCGTTTCATAAATTATGCACCTATCAATGTATTCCCCCAGGGGGAGAGCTTCGGGGATATACAGGACTTTAGACTGAAAGCGATTCCCGACAGGCGGTAATTAGACACGTCGAATGATTCCAGGTACAGGGGAAATAGACCTTGGTCGGATTTTAGATCCAGGTAATATTGGCCCCCGGGCCATTTGATACACCTATATCATCTGCCACTGAGGGGATTTAGACAAAAATGCTTGACTCTAGGGTGGGGAATTAGACCCCAAAAAATAAAATTAGTCGAATTCCCCTTTCCCTGGGTCAGCCCCCCTCCCCCCCCCACTCCCCCCCCCCCACTCCCCCCCACTCCCCCCCCACCTCCCCCCACTCCCCCCCCACTTCCCCCCCCCTCCCCCCCCCACTCCCCCCCCCCACTCCCCCCCACTCCCCCCCCACCTCCCCCCACTCCCCCCCCACTCCCCCCCCCCCCATTGATAGGTGCATTAACTCCTCTAGCAATAATCACAAACCATAATCACAGATAAGAATAATAACGTCCCTTAATATATTAATGATTTTGGAAAATTTCAAACGATTATTTTTGTGTGACTGCTGTATAAATATTCAGAACTTACTCTTAAGTGTCCGAAAACATAGATTAAATACGATAGCTGGTTGCTTGCATGCTACTTATTGATGAAATGCAGAATAAAGGACGATCAGGGATACTAGAAGTCATACCCAGCCTGTCTGAAGTGTATTTTACACTACTTAGCTGTTATGTCGCATCTTGTTCACACCACAACTTAATAAAGAATTCAGTATGTCTACAACTACGCATGACTCCAAGAAAATGTTGTCCTTTTGTGCCGCCTTAAAAGTCAACATATAGGGTTAACTTTGGTCCTACAGTCCTCATTTTTGTAAATTATTTAACGAAACTTCGAACAAGTGTTATGTTACCTTTCCTACTGGTAATGACATTTGCCGATTTCAGAAATAAGAGTATTAAAAGGGGAAGATGATACACAATTGGAAAGTCATGCTTACTAATACTGTTTACAATATTTGCACTCTACCACACCATCTCGGAAGTCACCGCCGGATATTTTTTACCACCGTCAAAATGTTGCGTCTCCTCACTGTGTAACAGCTGAACTGAACAGTAGTTGGACATCCTTAGCAAAGAAAATTCATAAAATTGTTAATTGGTATGTTGTCTTTTAATGATAAAGGTCCCTTTAATTATGTTTTTTTAAATATTCCTCATAGACCTTTTCGTACCCCCGAAGGTGTGCATATTAAAGTGGAACTGGCCAGCTGTCCTTCCATTGGTCTGTTAGTCTCTCTGGCCAAGGTTCAAGTTTTTTATAAAGTCCAATATCTTAAATACACTTAAAAGTATTTACTTGAAACTTAAAATACTTGTTCACTATCAACGTATCCACCAGGGAAAGCAACCCCATAACTATGTTTTGTGTTTTGACAGATTTATCAAAACTTAGAAATTGTTTACTTAGAAATTATGGTTAAAGTTTTTCATAAAGTTTAATATCTAAATTTAGAATACTTCTTTACTATCAATGTCTCCATCAGGGAAAGCAATCCCCATCATTCTGTTTTCATTTTTGATAAAAGAGCATCGGGGGGGGGGGGGGGCCATTTGTAACATTTTAGTGACAGCACTTGTTTGTTACGCGTATTAAATTTTTTGTTTCTGACTGTTACAATATACATCAATCTACATTGATTGTTTACTTAAGAGGAAAATGAACTTGACATAAACCCCTAAACAATCCAAATCAATACAAGGAACCTTGATTGTTGGCTGTTTAATTCTGCTATATAGCACTTATTAGTTATACTGGTACTCGACACAAATTAGCCATTTGTTTAAGATCTGGTTCCCTAAAGTACAAATGTAATTAGTGGACGCACTGTTAAGTCATTTTGATTTTCTGTTGAAGTCATTTTTAATTAATCAAGCTTTAGCGCTTATTACTGACATGTTCTTGGAGTTGTTCTGAATTTCCTGGGCTTTGCTTATCGATTTAATTCATCAGCATGTTTATCATGGTTATTGGCTGATGTGCTATGATCATGTTATTAGGCGAATAATACCAAATCTTGGCAAGCATTGGTGTGATTAATTAATACATGTTAGTGTGATAATTAGTCCAACTGATATATTATTGCCAGCATTAAATATTGTAGGAACAATTTCCTTTTGTGTTGCCTGGCAAAAGATATGTTTCCACAAATGTCAATCATATGGAAATTAATACAGAGTTGTATCCAATCATGTTCCCTGTAGCTGTTGCTGAAATCATTTTATTTTGTTGTCGCATAATCAGTTTACTGTAAACTTAAAAGTTCAAACATGTTCATTTTAACAAACAGTAGTAAACCAGTTGAGCTGATGAACCTAAATGACAAAAATAAACATAAATATAACAGTTTGATAGTTATGTTAAAGTACTAATATCCTTCTATGACAAAGAAGTAAGCTGATAAACCTTGACAAGACACATGGACTCAATTTACATGTGGGTAATTCTACAAAAAATGGCCTAAGGCGTGTCACTCATGTTAAAATGATATTTTAAAGACTTTCTTGCTCACAAACTAACCACAATCTGTGTTGTATTGATTCGGTATGATGAAAGAAATAAAATGAGTTGTGATATAACACTTTTATCAATGAAATAAAAACGCGGATCTTTAAATTGCACACTTGCCTAAAAATGCATTGTTGCACCGTATATTAACGAAATTATGTAAGAAAATCACTAATAAAACCAAAGAAAAGTTGATTAATAAATATATATATATATAAGAATTATACGATGCTTCATTTTTAGCTCACCTGAGCACAACGTGCTCATGGTGAGCTTTTAAGATCGCCTTTTGTCCGTCGTGCATTGTGTGTCAACATTTTCATTTAAAGAACATCTTCTCCTAAACCGTGGGCAGATTTGCACCAAACTTTACAGGAATTATCCTTGGATGACCCTCTTTAAAATTGTTCAAATAGTTCCGGTCCGCTGCATATGTAGGTCACCAGAGCTAAAAATAGATTTAAAAAATGAAATCTTTAAAAATCTTCTCTGAAACCACAAGGCTTGGAGCTTTCATATTTGATATGTGACATCCTCTAGTGGTCCTCTACAAAGATTGATCAAATGATGCCCCTGGGGTCAAAACTGGCCACGCCCCAGTGGTCACATGGTTTATATAGGCATGTATAGCAAAATGACTTTAAAAATCTTCTTCTCTGAAACCGCAAGGTCTAGAGGTTTAATATTTAGTATGTAACATTGTATAGTGGTCCTCTAAAAATAAAATTCAAATGATGCCCCTGGGGTCAAAACTGGCCACACACCGGGGGTCACATGGTTTATATAGACTTTAATAGCAAACTGACTTTAAAAATCTTCTCCTCTGAAACCACAAAGCCCAGAAATTTCATATTTTGCATGTAACATTGTTTAGTGGTTCTCTACAAAGATTGTTCAAATGATGCCCCTGGGGTCAAAACTGGCCACACCCTGGGGCTCACATGGTTTATATAGACTTAAATTGCAAAATGACTTTAAAAATCTTCTCTGAAACCGCAAGGCCTAGAGGTTTCATATTTGGTATGTAACATTGTATAGTCCTTCTCTACAAAGATTGTTAAAATGATGCCCCTGGGGTCAAAACTGGCCACACTCGGGGGGTCACATGGTTTATATTGACTTAAATAGCAAAATTACTTTTAAAATCTTCTCCTCTGAAACCACAAGGCCAAGAAGTTTCATATGTGGTATGTAACATTGTATAGTGGTCCTCTACAAAGATTATTCAAATGATGCCCCTGGGGTCAAAGCTGGGCACACCCCGGGGGTCACATGGTTTATATAGACTTAAATAGCAAATTGACTTTAAAAATCTTCTCTGAAACCTTAAGGCCCAGAGGTTTTTATATTTGGTATGTAACATTGTATAGTAGTCCTCTACAAAGATTGTTGAAATTATGCCCCTGGGGTCAGAACTGGCCACACCCCGTGGCTCACATGGTTTATATAGACTTAAATAGCAAAATGACTTAAAAAATCTTCTCCTCGGAAACTGCAAGGCCCAGAGGTTTCATATTTGGTATGTAACATTGTATAGTGGTCCTCTACAAAGATTGTTCAAATGATACCCCTGAGGTCAAAACTGGCCACACCCTGGGGGTCACAATGTTTGTATAGACTTAAATAGCCAAATGACTTTAATAATCTACTTTCCTGAAACCGCAAGGCCCGAAGGTTTCATATTTGGTATGCAATGTTGTATAGTGGTCCTCTACAAAGATTGTTCAAATGATGCACATGGGGTAAAAACTGGCTACATTCCGGGGTTCACATGGTTTTATAGAGGTAAATGGCAAAATTATTTAAAAATTCTTCTCGGAAACCACAAGGCCCAGAGGTTTCATATTTGGTTAAAACATTATATCGAGACCTCGATATGGATGCATATGGGATGGGTGGGGTCAAGGTCAAGGTCACTAATACTAAAAATAGAAAAACGGTTTCTGCTCAATAACTTTAGAACGCATTAAGATATTTTAATGAAACTTAATGCATAGATACCTTATATCGACCTCTCGCATGGGATTGCATATGGGGTGGGAAGGGTCAAGGTCACTGTTACTAAAAGTAGAAAAATGGTTTCCGCTCAATATCTTGAGAACGCATTGAGATATTTTAATGAAACTTAATAAATAATACATTATATTGAGACCTCGATTGGGATTGCATATGGGGTGGGTGGGGTCAAGGTCAAGGTCACCATTATTAAAAATAGAAAAATGGTTTCAGCTAAATATCTTGAGAACGCATTGAGCTATTTTAATGAAACTTAATACATAAGTACCTTATATCGAGACATTGCTTGGGATTGCATATGGGGTGGATGGGGTCAAGGTCACCGTTACTGAAAATAGAAAAACGGTTTCCGCACAATAACCTGAGAACGCATTGCGATATTTTAATGAAACTTAATACACATATCTCATATCGAGACCTTACTTTGGTTGCTTATGCTTTGTGTGGGGTCAAAGTCACTGTTATTTAAAGTAGAAAAACAGTTTAACCTCAATAACTTAAGAACGCATTGAGATATTTTAATGAAACTTCATACGTAGATTCCTTGTATCGAGACCTTGCTTTACATATGTGGTGGTTGCGGTCAAGGTCACTGTTACTAAAAATAGAAAAACAGTTTTTGCTCAATATCTTGAGAACGTATTGAGATATTTTAATGAAACTTCATACATAGATATCAGGTGAGCGACCTAGGGCCATCGTGGCCCTCTTGTTTGTCATATTTCTGTAAAACTTTGCATGGTGACATTTTTGGTTTGTCTACAGTTATTTTGTGATAGCTGCAACAACCAATAATAACATTGAACATTCTAGAAATGATGAGGGAGTATTTTTAACTGTATAATAGCAGAGCTTATACTTTATTTATCATCCCAAGTCAATGAGATGTTGTCATTTGTATTGCATATGCTTTCTAATTGTTATTACCGTATGTGCTGATAAATTAAACTGCGGCTACATAGTTATTGCTCATTGAAGCCATTCCGCTTCATTTATGGTTCTATCTCATGTAAAAGGGTTTTAATGCATGTAAAACAATATTTCTTGCATTTTCAAGTGATTTTTTTGCTAAGTTGTCATCTCTGCAACGCTGATAAAATTTGGATAAATAAAACATGCTTGATTTAAGGCTCAATTCATTAACTGGATGTTTTCCTTCAACATAATTAGTTAATCATTAATTGAAAGTAAATATATCCGTTATTTTTTACTGTATTTCATACCCGGATCATTTCAGCAATGGCATGTCATTACCAAAACGAGTTGTCATAACTGTACCAACACAATTTATTTACAATATTTGTACAATATATAGATTAAACACAATGCATTATTGAAATTATGATTATCAAAATCAACTACGGTAATTTTGAAATGCAAACGTATTTAAAAATAAGCTAGAAATTTTATTCATAAAATATGTCAAATATTTTTTGAACAAAATTATAAAAAACACAAACTAACAAATTATTTTTGTTTTAATATTGCATATTTTGACATGAAATAGAACATTACTATGTGTTAACATGATGCACATTTAAAACTAACAATTTCATGCAAATACAGCTAATATTTGTACGTTTTTCACCGTTGCGGTAGTGACAATGTGGGCAGATATAGGTGTCAAGGTCACATCATTTTGGTCATATTGATCACCTATTGAGTGCTACTGACAATTGTTCTGTTACCTATATAGGCTGAATTTGTTGTTTCAAACAAATTTTGTTAAAAATAAACACTTAGTTTTTCTTTTGAGATTTCAAATAAAGTGGCCATAATTTGTGGAATTACCCTTGTATGTTCAAGTGATATAAACTGGTGCCATGTATACGCCGCTAGGATGATGAGCCCCGTACCCAGTCGGTGTTTTGTGGTGACTACTATCTGACGGGGGACAGAGCCACTATGGACGAGGAAGGCTTCGTGTGGTTTGTTGGCCGCTGTGATGATGTCATATTGAGTTCTGGGTAACGAGAAATGATTGTTGACTCGCCTCAATGTTGTATTGTACTTCAGCACAGATTTGCAAAGATGTACCTATGTCTTTGACTCTTGTACACAAAATGAGGCGTGTCGTGGGAAAACCGGTCTTAATGCATGTGCGTAAAGTGTCGTCCTGGATGAGCCTGTGCAGTCCCACAGGCTAATGCGGGATGGCACTTTCCGCTTTTATGGTATTTTCTGTTTCAAGAAAGTCTCTTCTAAACATGAATCCATTTGTAGGCGGAAACAGGGTTTCCCGCAGGCCTGTATCGCTTTGCGGGCCCGACATGCCTTCAAAGCAGTTAGTCGTTTGCCGACGTGTTTAAATAACGCTGACGTGCCTTAATTTCAAGCGACAACCCTTAATCCCCGTTTATCTAATTACACAGATCTTTAATCGATTGGTCATAAACGCACGTCGTATTGATCGATAAGGTCTCACTTCCAACAGTGTGATTGAACAGGGACTAAACAGTGTAATGCCGCACACAGCGATCTCATTAGCGACTCAAATACGGCGATTTTAAGGGCGGAGTTTGTACCTTACTATCTACTAAAAAGTCTTTGACAAAAAATACAAGCGCTTGCCAGGAAAAGCGAACAGGCATTTTAAAACATTTCAGTGTTACATTTACCTTTATTTTTATTTTATCCCTGTATTTCCCTAATCGTTTCACAAATTGACAATTAAATATATCAAAACAAATAATGTAATATAGAGCCTCATTTTAAAACACAATTAGACGTCGTCAAATGTCATTTTGTTCGCATAAACACAATGCAATTAAGCACGTGAGCAGCCCGTGGGCTTTTATTCTGTGCATGGCGACGTAATTTTTGCGCGCTTTTGTAGCAAAACATGCTTTTTACATGGAGATACATGGCCGTATTTTATATCGATTAAGCACCGTGTATTTAAGTATTTAATAACAATATTGACTTTTTCGGCTTTTAATGTCCGCATGTAGTATAACCGATAACCAATGATGTTTTTTTACGAATACAAAACAACTTAAAAAATGAAAAAAGTTGTTGAAACAACGGGGAAGTGGGATCGAGAGTTGCGGCCGATTTGGCCGTTGCCAGGATTTAGTGCAATGCGGTCGATATTGGGGAAGTGGGTTCGAGCATTGCGGCCGATTTCGAGGAAAAAGGGTCGAGAATTGCCGCAGATTTTGGGCAGGTGGGGTTGAGCTTTGCGGCCGATTTGGTCGCCGCCGGGAGTTAGAGTATTGCGGCCGATTTCGAGCTGGCGGGTTCAAGCATTGTGGCCGTTTTTGGGCAGGAGGTCGTCGAGCGTTGCGGCCGATTTCTGGCTGGTGGGGTCGATCGTTGATATGGGGGAGGTGTGTGTCTGACGATGTGGGTGATTTCGATGAGGTGGGGGACAAACGGAGCGACCGATTTCAGTGAGGGGGGAGCTAAGTGGGGGGGGGCTGATCCAGGATGACACTTTACGCACATGCATTCAAACCGGTTTTCTCACGACGCGCCTCAAAAAATGTTGACATTTTGTAAGTGTGAGATCTCCATAATTCATTTCCTCTCAGCAGGGGAGTGTTTTATGGGATCGCAATTGATTCAGTTTTGTAATGCTGAACCATTTACTTATAAAACCTTTTGGCACAAATGTATGTGACTTAGTATAATGAGAAGCTGTTTGATGAAAACTGTTTACCCAGTAATGAAATATATAATAAAATATATAATATGTGAAGTACAATATTATTTTAAAGTAATCTTGTATTTAGAAATTCATATACCAATATGTAGCCATGACTCAGTGTTCCAAGAAATAATCCCACATATTGACACATATATTGTTCAGAATTGTGTTGAAAATATTTATATCATAATAATTATTATTTATTTTTTGTTGTTGTTGCCTTCAGCTACAGGATAGGGCCCTTTGAGGTAGAGAGTGCTTTGATCGAACACCCTGCTGTGTTGGAGTCGGCTGTGGTTAGCTCCCCTGACAAACTGAGAGGAGAGGTAAACACTGAGCTTTTCTTCGTATGATAGCGTAAAAATTGCGGTGAATCATGTTTGTGACCCAGCTGTACACTGATGTACCCTCTTGGTTTATTTGTTGTCCTGTTGATAGTTCTATCCTTTGGGTGTGTGTTCTTTTTCTTATAGTGTGCTTTTAACGTATAAATGACCACAAATCTCAGTTTTATTGACTATATATTTATTGTTATGTATATGTATTGCTTCTGGTATATCTTTGAAGATTTCTTGACATAGCCGACAAATTTGTCAATTGCAATGATAGTTGTGTTTTAGGTTATTTCCACAATTTTAGGTGGTGAAGGCGTTTGTGACTCTAACAGAAGAGTACAAGAATGCTGACAAGGAGGCCTTGACCTTTGACCTTCAGGAGCACACAAAACGTGTCACTGCCCCATACAAATACCCCAGGAAGGTGGGTCTGGCTGCTGGCAGGATGAACGGTCTTGACAAGGAGTTGTTGTGTGCTATTACAGAAAATAAAATTCTGTTGAAACACACTATCATGTGAAGTTAGAATAAGACATCAAACATAGAATTTTTTTTGGATACCAATGTTTAATATGCAGAAAAACCATTATTAATAAAATTATTAGTGTATTAACAGGCACCTACGTATATAACTGCACCAATAAAACAGATTTTATCTCAAAACTGTATACTTGTATGCATTTCCAAAATTTTCACAATAAAATAGAACCGTGTCCATGCATGCATGAACACAGTTTTTAAATACAATAAAAATTATCGATGATACAATCAGTTTTAATGAAAGAGTTAAGGAAAATGCATATCATACCATAAGTATTGACAAAATATAACAAACATAATTAAACAACCACCGACTGAACAGTTTTATGTGAAAAAGAAACATTTCATGTCCATTCCATGTTTGATGTCATATTCTACTTTCACATAATACAGTGTTCTAAGGATATTTGCAAAATAGTTAAATTCTTGATTTCCATTTTTGCTGCATATATCATTAATATATTTATTTTAGGTTACTTGCCTGTCTTACCCTACAGTTCCAGGCAAGTAACATCTTAGTCTGTGATTTTTTCCTTGCATTTTTTATTTTTAACAAGTCTTGCTTAGTTTGAGTATGGGTGACATTGAATGTGTTTTTGTGGCAATGCACATTTTTGTTAAAAATACCACATTTAAAATATCACTATGTTATTTATAATATAGTGTAATTCCTTAAAGAGCAATAACAACCCATGTTTTATTGTCCGTTTGTTGAATAAAATTAGCTTAAGTCTGGTGGTCCCTTGCCAGTAAATTCTTCAGCCATTGAATTTTACGAAACATTGACAATTAATACATGATAGATATTGTTAACCATAGTAACTTGACCAGTAAAATACAAACCTGATTTTTTGAACTGAATTTTCATATTTATATGTTAATCTTTTGTAACATTTATAAGCTGGATTTTTTAATGAAAAATCTGGGCTTATAGATAGGTGAAAACCAGTTGGTTGGGCAGGCGGGCGTTGCGATGTTGTTAACAATTTGCCATAAAGTTTCGTATTCCTGTCATATTTTCACAATTTCTTGGGCAATCTTCATTAAACTTTACAGAAATGTTCCTTGGATGGCCCTCTACCAAACCTGTGAAATTGGTTCCACTTCACTGCACAAGATGGCCACCAGAGCTAAAAATAAAATTATGTCTAAACGCCATTTTTAGCTTTTGTGATCGCCCGTTGTCCGTCGTGCGTGTGTGCGTGCGTGCGTGCATGCATCGTCAACTTTTCATTTAAACAACATCTCCTAAACGGTGTGGCAGATTTTCACCAAACTTCACAGGAATGATCCTTGGGTGGACCTCTTTCAAAGTTGTTCAAATCTTTCCAGTCCACTGCATATGTAGGTCACCAGAGCTAAAAATAGATTTAAAAAGTAAAAACTTTAAAAATCTTCTCCTATGAAACCGCAAGGCTCAGAGCTTTCATATTTGATATGTGACATCCTCTAGTGGTCCTCTACAAAGATTGTTCAAATAATGCCCCTGGGGTCAAAACTGGCTACGCCCCGGGGGTCACATGGTTTATATAGACTTGTATAGCAAAATAACTTTAAAAATCTTCTCCTCTGAAACAGCAAGGCCCAGAGGTTTCATATTTGGTATATAACATTGTATAGTGGTCCTCTACAAAGATTGTTCAAATAATGCCCCTGGGGTCAAAACTGGCCACGCCCCTGTGGTCACATTGTTTATATAGACTTATATAGCAAAATGACTTCAAAACTCTTCTCCTCTGAAACTTCAAGGCCTAGAGGTTTCCTATTTGGTTGGTAACATTGTGTAGTGGTCCTTTACAAAGATTGTTAAAATGATGCCCCTAGGTTCAAAATTGGCCACACGCCGTGGTTTATCTCATGGTTTATTCAGACTTAAATAGCAAAATGACTTTTAAAATCTTCTTTGAAACTGAAAGGCCCAGAGGTTTTATATTTGGTATGAAACATTGTATAGAAGTCCTCTACAAAGATTGTTCAAATCATGCCCCTGGGGTCAAAACTGGCCACTCCCCAGGGGTCACATGGTTTATATAGACTTAAAATAGCAAACAAACTTTTAAAATCTTCTCTGAAACCGCTTGGCACAGAGGTTTTATATTTGGTATGTAACATTTTATAGTGCTCCTCTACAAACTTTGTTCAAATAATGCCCTAGGGTAAAAACTGGCCACACCCCGGTTGTCACATGGTTTATATTTATAAATAGCAAAATGACTTTAAAAATCTCTGAAATCTCAAGGCCTAGAGGTTTTATATTTGGTATGTAACATTGTATACCGTAAATACCCAGTCATAAGTGTAAACGTCTCATAAGTCAAGAAGTTAACATTCATTCCACAAACGTATTTCTAATAATAACCATTCCAGAAGTCGAGTTAGAATGATCATAAAACACCATCTAAAAATTGGCCAGAGTATGCCCTAATAAGTAGGTATTTGGTACAGTCTGCAGTAAATGCCTTAAAGCTGAAATCACTGCCAAATCCTCTTTAACAGATCTTGATGTGTACACAAAAACCGGTTCCAGCCAGTTTAATTAGCAATATGACATACACAAAAATAATGGGTTTCGTCTGCAGGTTTATTGATTTGTTATTGGTGGCTGATGGTTCTAGCTGGGGCCTAAAGTGAGGAAATTAAGTCAATTAAAATAGAGTAGATAGTTTCATTCACAGTTTGCATCGTATTTAATAATGAAACAGTTATGCATTTTGTCTTAATTGTCGGTAATTAATAGAAAGGGCAAACTGTGATAATTATGAATGGATTATAGTGTGTGGATTACCAAATATGCAGGTAAGAAATAAAATGCATTTGACAAATATTTCAATATAATATGCTACGATTTTTTGTGAACTCATGAGTCGAATGTACTTTATAACCAGGATTTAAGAGGCTTAAAATCTCGACTTATGACTGAGTAATTACGGTAGTGGTCCTCTACAAAGATTGTTAAAATGATGCCCCTGGGGTCAAAACTGTGCACACCCTGGGGGTCACATGGTTTATATAGACTTAAAAAGCAAAATGACTTCAAAAATCTTCTCCTCTGAAACTGCAAGGCCCAGAGGTTTCATATTTGGTATGTAACGTATAGTGGTCCTCAACAAAGATTGTTCAAATGATGCCACTGGGGTCAAACTGGGCTATCCCAGGGTCACATGGTTTATATAGACTTAATTAGCATAATGACTTTAAAAATCTCCTCTGAAACCGTAAGGCCCAGAGGTTTCATATTTGGTATGTTACGTTGTATGGTGGTCCTCTACAAAGATTAAGATTGTTCAAATGATGCACCTGGGGTCAAAGCTGGGCACACCCCGGGGGTCACATGGTTTATATAGACTTAAAAGTTAAATAGCAAAATGACTTTAAAAATGTTCTCCTCTGAAACTGCTATGCCCATAGGTTTGGTATGTAACATTGTATAGTTGTCCTCAGAGGTTTTATATTTCGCGTGAAACATTGTGGAGTGGTCTTCTACACAGATTGTTCCAATGATGCCCCTGGGGGTCACATGGTTTATATACATTTAAATAGCAAAATGACTTTAACATGTTCTCCTCTGAAACCGCAAGGCCCAGTGGTTTCATGTTTGGTATGTAACATTGAATAGTGGTCCACTACAAATATTTTGCAAATAATGCCCCTGGAGTAGAAAGTGGCCACACCCTGTGGGTCACATGGTTTATATAGACTACACAAACTTCTGAACCTGCAAGGCCCAGATTTTTATACTCGGGTAAGGGGTTTAGTGCCATTTTGCCCTCTTGTTATTAGCCATTATGATGCCTTAAACTCAGGTGAGCGACCTAGGGCCATCATGGCCCTCTTGTTTTCTAAACCTATGGCTAGATTTTCGAATAATTTTACACAAATATTCGTTTAAAGTACCTCTACCAAACTTATTCAAATAGTTCCGCCTCACTGCACAAAATGGCCAGAAGAGCTTTAAATAGAATTTGTGTTAAAGTCTTCATGAAACTTTACAGAAATGTTCCTTTGATGGTCATCTACCAAACCTGTGAAAATGGTTCCGCTTCATTGCACAAGATGGCCGCCAGAGCTAAAAATAAAAATATGTCGAAACGCCAATTTCTTCTAAACCTATGGCTAGATTTTCAAATAATTTCACGTACATGTACCCCCATCGGCAAAATTAAAAATCTGGCTTTAATGCGGTTTCCGCATTTTTCTCTTGTTTCCAGATTGAGTTTGTAGACAGTCTGCCGAAGACGGTCAGCGGAAAAATCCGAAGAGTGGAGCTGAGGAACAAGGAATGGGGCAGGAAGAATATAGACTGAATTGCAGTCAGATAGGGCTGAGAAAAACAGGTTAACATTTTAGGCTTATTTATTTCATATACAATTTTATATTCCCATGATTTACATTCTTGTGTTTCTAAGCAACATATGGTTTGTTCTTTAAAAACCTCAGACACCTTTGTTTGACAGCTGAGGAGTAGTTACAGTATTTGTTATCACTTGTTAGCTCAACTATTCACAGAATAGTTCAAGCTATACTACTCACCTGTGCGTCGGCGTCGCCGTAATGCTTCGGTTAAGGTTTGTGTGCAACAAGTCCATATCTCTGTAACTACTACAGATATTTCATTGAAACTTCACACATGTCATTAGGGTCATTATGTAAGGTCACTGACCAAGGCCCATAACTCTGACCTGCAATTAAGCAGAAATATGCCCCTTTTTGTACTTAGAAAATCATGTTAAAGTTGGCATGCAACAACACCTTATCTCTATATCTACTACAGATATTCAATTGAAACTTCACACATGCCTTCAGGGTCATTATATAAGGTCACTGCCCAAGACCCATAACTCTGACATGCAATTTAGCAGAATTATGCCCCTTGTTGTACTTAGAAATTCAGGTTAAAGTTTGCGTGCAACAACTCCATATCTCTATAACTACTACAGATATTCAATTGAATCTTCACACATGTCATCAGGGTCATTGTATAAGGTCACTGACCAAGGCCCATTACTCTGTCCTGCAATTTAGCAGAACTGTGCCCCTTTTTGTTCTTTGAAAATTCAGGTTAAGGTTTGCGTGCAACAAGTACATATCTCTGTAACTACCACAGATATTCATTTGAAACTCCACAAATGTCTTCGGGGTCATTATGTTAGATCACTGGCCAAGGCACATAACTGTGACCAGCATTTTAGCAGAATTATGTTTTTGTAGTGATAAAGGCCCACTACTCTGACAAAGCGGTTGAATAGTCGAACACACTGTCCTGAGAAAACTTTTGATTGTGTTTATATTTTACTAACTTTAAAAAATAAATTTAATACTGTACTTGTATATATTTTTGGATGATTTATATAACCTGGACAAATTAATGCCTTGTGCAACTTAGTGTTTATTACATGTCAATTTCAAAGTGCTTTATACATGTATAACAGTATGTTGTTCTTTATGTCAACACCAGACTGCCATTTCATATAATCACTCTGGACATCTTTGAACAAGGTCTGTTTTTAGACATAATATTTCAGAGCACATTAACATTAAAGAAGAAGAATTTTTCATATTAAAGCACCATTTGAAATTGACCTAGTTTACAGTTTACACTAAGGTAACAATTCGAATGGCATGTCCAATAGAAAAGTACATGTTATAAGTTTACATTTTATGCATTCTACATTTTAAGCAACTGATGACTCTGCCTGAAGGACTTGATATGCAGCATGTCGTAGGAAAACGGGGCTTAATGCATGTGCGTGAAGTGTCGTCTCGGATAAGCCTGTGCAGTCTGCACAGGCTAATCCAGGACGGCACTTTCCACCTACAGTAGATTACTATTTAGAAAAGACTTCCTGGAAATAGAAAATACCATAAAAGCGGAAAGTGTTGTCCTGGAGCAGTCTGTGCGGATTGCACAGGCTGATCCGGTTTTCCCACTACACACCTCATATATATTTGGTGAAATATTGTTCCATAGATATGAATTAACTTAACATGTTAGCATTGTTTTTATGATATACCCGGTATGTAAAACATTGTTTTGGTTTTGTTGCTGTTGACCGGTATTCGGACAGATAGAAATAAACTTTACTAGCAAATGCTTAATTGTACATTATAACATAGGTATTGGTCATCTCACATAAATCAATAAAAATCAGATAACTGTTATTTTAAACATAAAAAATATCATAAGGAAGTTTGTTCTTGTTTATTTAGTTGATGTTTTTGGATTGTTCATTTACACCAGAATACAAACATCTGATGAGAATTGAATACAACCAGATGATTTGGTTTAAAAAAAAGAGTATGATAATGTTTCATAAATTGTCGAAAAAAAAACAATTAAAAGATGCCACAGTATGTCATTAGAAGTGTGATAAGTATTGACATATGAGATGGAACTCTGATATCACTGAGTGTGCAATAATCTTGGTGTCATTCTTGTATTACCAGTGGTATTGAAATTGAAGAAATAGAATTTGGTCTAGCCCTAGCATCGTTATTTAGGTTTAGTGTTGTTCTCTTATTTACTAGATCATTGTAAGTTTCTTATTAGTAGATAATAAGGGTGCTGGTGCTTTTGTTCATTGCTGTATACAACCATTACTTATTATTTTGTTATAGACAGGGTTTTGTACAGTTTGCCTTTATGATACTAGTATCTGTTCTTATGAACTCGTTTATTGGATTGGTGCATTATTATTTTCTTAATGAACATTATGCATTTTTCTAGCATTCCTCAATAATTCCTTTTATGGGTCCTACACAGATATTATTGCATATTGTGTTGTGTTATTCAAAGACATCATTATGTATTGTATTGTTATTTAACAATGCTCAAGAAACAAGTTTGTATGCATGTACATGGAAACATATATATGTGATCATTTTTACGTATACATATTTTATAATATATATGGGTTGTTTTTTGTCTGTTCTTGAAAATGTTTTGAATTTTAATATTTATATGTATGCAGAAAAAACGTCATATTAATGTAATTGACTTTTTGTGATTTAAACCGCTCCCCAACATATGAGGTAAAAAAAATAACTGTTAAATAAGTAGGCGTTATTTGGGATTGGAGATTGATCATGAAATAATTCCTACGGCCATTCTCTCCCTACCTCTGTTTCAAGAAGGGCAGTTACTGGCATAATTATGTGCACTGAGTACTGGTTAACCGCTTAGATCTTCTAAGCTTGACCAGGAAAAGTGTGTTTAGGTCAACTGACGGCCGTTATGTGACTGAAATAAGGTTAAATACGGCGAAAATTACATACAAACAAACAAATTGAAAATGTATGTTGTTTTTGTCCAAAGTATGTTTCTTTTACCCTTTTTGAATATGTAAGAACGTAAACATTTGTCATTTAATACACTGCAAACTTAATAAATAAGTTAAACTGGTAAATACATTTTGCCAGACATAAATTAACAGTATCCCTGAAGTGTACTTAAATTTTGATGAATAACGAAAAAAGTTAAGCCGTGTTGCATCCATAGGCATTGGTTGTTTTAAACGGCACATGCAGACGCAATAATGCATTTTCATTTTGAAAATTTATGTTCGTGATATGATGATGTGAGCTGTTTTAATTGTCTTATTATCAACGCTTGCTACAGTTATATGTGTTTTCTTCGCCAATTAAAACATTCGGTTTAAATATGCTTCCAACATGCGCAGTTTTCCTGACTTTGTAATGATCATTAACTTCAATTTTTTTTTTTTTGTATTTTAAACAAAGAAACCATAACTCTACTTTAAACTCCACAAGAACTACAACTCTAGCTTGTATTTTAAACTCCGCAAGAACAAACAAGGAAACCATAACTCTACCTTATACTCCACAAGAACCGTAACTGTATCTTGTATTTTAAACTACATAAGAACCATAACGATATATTGTATGTTAAACACAAGAACCGTAACTAGCTTATATTTTAACTCCACAAAAACCATAACTCTATCTTGTATTTTAAACACAAGAACCGTAACTAGCTTATATTTTTAACTATACAAGAGCCATAACTCCAGCTGTACATAAGTTATTAATAAAGTTGATGTGAATTGCAAGGTTTCTCAGAAATGTTTTGCATGATACATGTTGTGACGGTTTCCAAATACATGTACACCCATTGCGTGATGCATGGCATGGAGTCCCTGAAATCCTCAACGAAAGCATATCTATACCTCATTACAAAAATAAAACGATGGCGATAACCATGCACAAACTGCACCTTCGTTTTAAACACAATGTAGTTAATGTATTAAGCTAGAATATGATAATAGCCTAAATACTGAACACCATTTTGTACATGTAGTTCACCATACACATTTTTAACACCAATAAAAAAGGACTGATAAAGACCCACCATTCAGGATCATGTTTAACTTAAGCTTAAATATCAGGCTCAAATATGTTTGTATCATCTATTAAAGAACATTATGTGAGTGTGTGTAGCATGTGCAACTTGTAAAGTCGTGATTTGCTTTAAAACTTTGCATTGAGATGGGCATGATTCGAAGTAAACAACAAGAACCATATTGGACATAAAAGCGTACCCATCTGTTGTGACCGTTAATATAGGATGTATTTTGGAATGCTAACATACACTGATTTGTTCTCGAGTCTAAGTCTATACCTGCACTTTATTCTGAAGTTTAACAGTTACTATGGATGGGTGAATACTGACCCGGAACACCAACTAATAATATTTACTATAATACGGACCCGGGACACCAACTAGTAATATTTACTATAATAATTATGTTGTGTCGAAATTGTCGTTTCAGTCGCGTTTAGTTACCGGGAATCGTCGAAATGCCAGTGCAACATTTCATGATTGTAGATGATCTACAGCAAAAATGCAACATGGATGGTTTTAAGTTAACACTAGTTTGAATGCCTGTATATTTATACAATAATATATTATCTG
The DNA here is from genome assembly GCA_027627225.1 of Congeria kusceri. Taxonomy (NCBI): domain Eukaryota; kingdom Metazoa; phylum Mollusca; class Bivalvia; order Myida; family Dreissenidae; genus Congeria; species Congeria kusceri. The sequence continues at coordinate 25,762,335 of CM051031.1, read as the reverse complement.
TTTGAACAAATGATATATATAAGACGATATTGGTTGAATGCTAGAAAAAAACAGTTTGGGTTACCAAGTGGTGAGCATCAGCTCACACGAGTTACGCTGCAAGGTTATAATAGCTTAATATTTCTGACGTCAGCAACGATTCCAAAATTGTCACTCATTGTTATTCGTTGAACATAGAGCCGTACTTGCTTACATTTGGTCTGCGATGGGTTTAAGGAGCCTGTATCCTGCCCGTTTTCCCCTTTCCGTGCGGCCTCCTTGCGGCTGTGAGGATTGTGTATGGACTTACGGGCTCCGCGGCCTCTGCCTGGAGGCCGCACGCTCATCGTGCAGCAAACACGGTAGATATCACGGGGCCCAAGTCGGTCACAACGTACGATGTTGCCGGTTGAGCTCGTTTCACGGCTCTTTCGATAGTGTTAATGTTTCCTGCGAGTTTAAATAGGACTAACAACACGCGTCTTGTTAAACAATTAATTGAGTCGCGGAAGTATTCCCAGTTTTCTCAAGGTAATACATAGTTTAGACTTTAGACCATGTATTTTCGCCATTAATTTGGTTTTTAGCGTCGCATTCAGGTGCAATATGCAGATACACTAAACGAATTAATGAATTGGAGTCTGTAAAATACAGTTGTGTTATTACAATCAAAGAGTATAACATATTTCGACAAATGGTTCACGTCTGCTTGAATCCGTTAGTCGTCAACATTCTTGGCAAGCGTTACAATAGCGAATCGTAGCATTATTCATGTCTAGTGCATTTCACTAGCATTATGAACTTTGTCACGTTTTGCATGTTGAGCTACTATCTGATGTCACGGTTATCTGTCTATAGGGTAACGGTTTCCTTCCAATTATGGAGGAGGGATCCGAAGTGTCGTTCGACGACGAGTCATCATTTTTGAAGAATGGAATATTTATGTGAATCTCGACGTAGACACAGAGAGTTGCATTGACAATTCTGCATAAAGTCTAAGCGTGTTTTCATCAAGAAAGTCTTATAACGTACACAAGCGCGTGATACACTGAAATTCCAATGTTCTACATGTCTGTATTTGTCATTTGATGTGCCATTTTATTATTTATTACCATAGCAATGCGTCAAATGCCTGTGCATCAGTTGCAATTGAGAAACGTCCTGCTGTTTACATGAACGACAGTGCATGTAGTAACTTGACCCAACCACAGGTATAAAGCCGTTTGGTTTATCATATACGATTTTCTTTACTGCAAATGTAATTAAAGGGGCATATCGGTGGCATTTTACATGAAATAAAATAATTTTCCATTTTGCCGAGTAACAAAAATATATGTTGGTATCATTAACAACAAAATATAAGCAAAAACAAATACATTCTGATTTTGTGCTTAAATTGTTTCAGTCGGATTCTCACTATAGTGCCTACAAAATCGCGCACTCAATGGCATTAATTTCCCAAAACTATGTAACACATGCGCGTAACGGTACATCATAACGTAGATCTACAGTCAATTTATATAAATTTTACATCTGCTACTATTTTCAAGTGCCCGCGAGAATGCTATCAGTATTATAGTACATATTACATTTAACTATAATTTTGTAATATACGTTTGCTAACTGTTTATAGAAACAAATCAATCGTAATTTATATTGATTCACTATTAACATCCCTTTTGCTTCAGATATCGTAGGACAGGTGTAACATGAAATATTGACCCCGTTGAAAACTGACCACATGGATCCTTTTTAAGTGTTGAGAATTGACCCCGCCAACATTTCAAATCATAAGTTTTATCAAAAGGTCATTGAAAACTGATTAGTGGTAAGCTTTGAACATTGATGTGGTCAATTTTTAACGATTAGTAAAAACACAACTTTACGAATGATTTATTAATAAAAACATTAATTTTTATGGATAGGTAATACGAAAAAATAAATTATATTAACAATCTAAAGATTGTAGCACTTTTCTGGTGGTCTTATAAACAACGAAAAATAAGTGAAAAACACAAATTATAGCGCTTAGTTTGTACTTCTGTTCCTGAGAAGGTTTCGGAATGTTCGCAATATACTATGTCTTATTTGACAGAGTCTTATGGTTTTAATTATATTAGGCATTTATTTAAGTAATTGCTTAGTTTTCGGTCATGTAAAGGTATAACGCTATATTGTAACTCCTTCAGTAAGTTTACAACGTTGAAAACAATATCTAACGTTACACCTTGCCGTACAATCCTGAAAGTATAACTATCGTCAGTAAAACCGTGACCATGTCCAAATTATCGTCATACAAACCGTGACATGGTGGAATAAAACCGTGACATATTTAAGAACAATATTTTGGCATGTTCTCAATATAACCATCGAAATTATACTAACCGTATATTACACGAGAGACGAGCCACTACTAATGTTTGATGCCTACTAAAAACAAAATATAAATGTGATTGTGAAATGTGACATTGGTTAAAAGACTGATAAAATGATCAAATTGCCGCATTATGCACACGTTTCAAACAAAATAATATTTTTACACAATGACAAAATGATAAGAAATTGATGATCCATCAAATTTGCAATTAGTTTGTTGCTTAGTTATCAGTACAATATAAAAATACAATTTACCCTTTTTTTCTGCTTGCGAAATCTCGCAAGAAACACTATTGACAGGCAACCGTGACACGAGCTCAACAGGCAACCGTGACACGAGCTCAACAGGCAACCGTGTAGGTTGTGACCGACTTGGGTCGCCGTGGATATGGGAGCCAAAATATCAAAATTAGATTATAAATTCTTAGGACATTCGCACGGTCCGCGCACTGCTATCAAAAGTTTGCTGTTCGCTACCCGTGCAGATTCGCTGTGCACAGAAGCCGCACGTACGCCCTACGATTTCCGTGCGGTGGCTGCGGAGACCGCACGGAAACTGTACTAAAACTGCACGAGTTCTGTACAGTCTCCGGCCAACCTCTGTATGGATTTGCATCGGCCTGCCACGAGAGAGCCCGTAATGTGCTGGTAAGATTGTCTGTTACTCAGTTTATCAATTGTAGTACGCATTTCTTAAAAAAAAAAAGCAATCGTTCTCAATCCTGTCATTGAGGAAAACCGGTGAATATCGTCTTGTTATTGTTTGTTACGGTACATGTTTTTTTTTAAACAACAGAACAATCAATACACCTGGCGACAACAGCAACATAATCGGCACCGATTATAGGTCCTAATAACTGCAAATATACCTTAAATGCGATAACAGGCATTGTATTAGCTAATTAGTTGACTCGGTAGAATTGGATTGGAAACGTCGTTACTTTGTCACAACGCAGTTCGTGAAATTCCTCGGATGCAATATCAGGTGATTTTCAGGATTCAGTTTGGCATATTGCAAGAACGACTCGATCTTTTGAAGAAATTACAAACGCGTCGGGGAAAGTATCCGTTGCCTGTAAAATAATGAACACGCCGACAAAAGAGTTTTTGGATAGAATTGACAGCTGCCTATCGGAGGTAAATAAATTAATAGCGCACCGACTGTGCGTCATTTTACGGTGTAACGGAAAATTATTTTTTATATAATTATACACATTTGCGTGAAGCTTCACATTTAAATGTTAATTATAATTATTTTAGATAATTTCTGATTTGATTAAATTGCTTTAATACCTAAAATGCATGCATTATATAACAATTGCACTATTCAATGGATGCATTATACATAATAAGTGCGCTGTTTCATATATAGATTTAACTATAATGTAATTAGTGGACTTTTATTTTTGTTAAAATATACAACGTATTATTTAGATATAAACAGCGGATTCTGTACACCTTGCTTTATAACAACGCGATTGTTAGTTTCAGTGCATGGTTTAGATGTTATTATTTTGCACTGTACTGCTACATTTCAGTAAAACTATATATTTGAGGCGTATCGTGGGAAACGCGGGCTTAATGCATGTACGTCAAGTGTCGTCCCGGATTAGCCTGAGCGGACTGGATAGGCTAATCCGAGACGACACCTTCCGCCTACAGTGGGTTTATGTTTCAAAGAGACTTCACTGATACAGAAAAGGCCATACAGGCGGAAAGTGTCGTCCTGGATTAGCCCGTGCGGACTGCACAGTCTAATCCGGGACGACACTTTACGCACATGCATTAAGCCACTTTTCCCACGACACGCCTTATTTCTTTTGAATTCGTAACAACTGAATTCGGCTGAGGCTCCCGAATGTTAAAAGAAAAACCTAAATTGTCGGGAGTGCTTCGCCGATCACGCCGAAAGTGTTCCGATGATTCCCGATTCTCAGGACAGCGTCCCGAAAGCGTCCAGACAACTTCCGACAGCGTACCGATATTCCCGTCTTTGTTATCATTTGTATCGTAGCGCTGTCGGGAGCCATAATCGGGAAAATGTGACTGAGGCTTAACGCCGCTTACAGTATGTATGCCAAACTGGCTTCATTTTTTGAAAATAATACATATTTTTAATAAGGCTAAAACGTGTAAACCATTTAATATTGTATATTGCTTTTTACATGAAGTGTCTTACCTTTAACCCGCGTTATTCCGATAATAAAATATATTAACAGAATTTTCGTTAAGCTAAATTTTGGTACCAAACATGTGTAGTTTGACTTGGCGAATACTCCAAAACCTACCTTAGCAACCATTTTTGAGTAAATAATATCTTGTTCGTTTAAACGTAAAAAATAATATATACGTTAAAAATAATTCTTCATAATGAGACTGATACTATTGTTTTTTTGTTCGCAACGCGCGTTTATTCGAATCGAACACCTGCCATTTTTGTGTTCGACTTTTTTGGTCGATGTCATCTGTATGGTATAATACATCCATGCGCGTGCTTCGACTTTGTATGGCAATAGTTAGAAAACGTTTATACAGAAATGATGAACATCTGATAAGATGTTCCTTTAAATACTGCCCGAGAACCGTTAACCTTCTTTACCGAATAGAGCCCACGAAGTTATTTGTGATTTAGCTGCCGGTGTAACATTAAATATTGACCCCGTTGAAAATTGACCCCATGGGTCCTTTTTCAACGTTGAGAAATGACCCAGCCAACATTTCAACATTAAATTTTGATCAACATGTCGTTGAAAACTGATCAGTCGTTAAATTTTGATCAGTTATGGGGTCATTTTTAACGGTTAGTTAAATTTATGTTAAATGTCGAAGAGAATCACATTGGAAAGAAGTAGAAACTATTGCAGGCTTGCTGGATAGTTTCTTTAAAAATAATTCTCAAAGCCATGAGTTTTAACTACATAACCCATGCCACAGGGGAAGATCAAAGACGACGACGTCGCGTATGAAGCGATGTTCTTGTAAAGACGTATCTATCATGGAGTACATGTAAATTCTAGCACGCAGATTTTCATATTTTTAAATACATTTTGTGTAACATATAATAAACATGATACACTATTAAAAGTAGCCGTCACCATGCTCATTTTAATACTCTGCTTAATCTGAAGTGAACACACATGACAAACTGCAAAAATGGAAACAAGAAGGTCAAAATGGGTCCCTCACCCGAGTTTAATAAATCATAATGTCTTGTTAAAGTGTACTAGCTTGTTCAATATCTGTCAAATCACGCCCTCATGCACACTTAAAACAATCTCACTCTTGAAATCACAGTAAAAATGAGACGGGTCGGGCTCCAAAGAGCCAAACTCTAGCAATAAAGGGGTATGGCTAGATACCGAGAGCAGCTTCAGATACCGAAACCACACTTTGGTATTTAAATATATATAAAATTTAAGAGCTTTTTAAATATATTGAACGCTAGACTTATGCAACGATGATAATATTCATGCACCGTACATTTGTTAAAAAAAAAATGTATGTGACATGTTCCTTCATCATCATATTTATAAATATAATTAAGTGCTACAACTATGCATGTAACTTTTTAAACATTATTGCAAAGAAAGGAATTCATGAATCAATATTTTGGATCAATATACATGTATTTATTCATTTATTATGCCTATATATTTGTTAAAAACGGCGTTTGTTTAGGAATGCCGGGTAGTTATTTCAATACCCTCTTTAATACTACCCGGTATATTCTAAACTATATCCAGCTGTATCACTTTAAATACAATAAGGGCCTTGACAGGTACCGGTATATGTTGTTTAGAGATGTTTGAACTAAAACGTTGACAATGAAAGTTAAGAAGTTTCACTGACAGCAAATTTGTTAGCGAATCAGAACAGTTTTAAGGAACATAGTACGATCATTTTTGTGAAACTATTTCGACTCCATCAAATGGTTCCAGACCAAAATATTTTCGAAGTGTTCAAATAGTTTATTAGGAAAGCTGCCCCACCCCAGGGCATCCATGTTTTTTAACGAATGAAAATATTTTATAGGACTTTGGTAAAGGGTCCCCCAATGAACATTTCTAATAAATGTTTTCGAAATCCAGCATGCGGTTTCAGACAAGAAGATTTTCAAAGTTTTTAATATAACCATATTAAAAAAAAAGACCCCGTTCCTGGCGCCCATGTTTTTTAACGAAACAAAATGATTTGATGGAGTCTTTTATATGTATGAGCATTTGGGGAAGTAAATTAGATACTCGTATAATTTGTTAGATGAAATTGGAATCTGAATAATGGAACATCTCCTTTTTTATAAGAAAGAAAATTTCTTATCGTAAAATATCAGTGAAATATATAATTATGACAAAAGAAAAAGGAATAATAAGTCCATTAATAATAACGCATGTATACATATATTCTAATTAAAATAAAGTATTATAATTCATAAAAACAATAATGGATTAACAATCACATACATTTACCAAATAAACGCATTCAATTCAGTTACAACAATCCACACTGAAACAATAACCAAGTTATCAGCACTGTCACGCGTCATGTAGGTCATGTTTCAAAAGAAACTAATCCTGCGTAACATGTCGAGATAACACACGTGAAATTGTTGTTTACAGTTTATTACATTACCCATTACTTTACCCATCTCCTGAAACAAATTAATCGGCTAGACAAGCCTTCCAGATATTGTTTAAACCTGAACTTCACCAATTCTGTATTCCCATGGATAGGGTTTGCAGCATTGTTTTTCTTTGGTGAAATAATTGTTGTTCTGGTTTTTTGCTAGGCTCTGGTGAACTCATTTATTCGGATGTGACATTAAAGGGGCAAATTCCTGAATTTCTGTAAAATTCTGTTGTTTGTTTTCATGAGTAACTGGCGATTTATGTGGTATATAGTTCAAGCCGGTGTTTGACTGTTACATGATCTGTAATTGTGTATGGGAATAATATTTGCAGGCAATTACCAACTTTGCTTTTCGCGTGTATTGATTGTTCTAGGTATGCGTTTACCCAGTTTTAACTGGAATGATTATGTTGATTATGACTACATGCAAGAACTGTGATTGTGAAAATCCGCGGTCTTGCAACGGAGTATTTATAAACTAAAGATATGCAATCACTCTTGGCTTCCTTTGCCTAGACAATGGTGCGTTTGACTGTTTTAACCACCACTTCAGCCAAACTAGTTGATTGTGCTCTTGTGGGAGAACTAGTTTTGCAATTGCAGTGACCTTTGACAGACAAGCATATGTCACGTATGTGACACAAGTAGTAATAGTAGTACATGTAGTAGTAGTAGCAGTAGTGGTATATTAGTATGTTATAGTTTTGTTTTGGTTTTTGTCTATACAAATGTATACCAGTAAATTGACTTAATAACAACACCAGTGCGAATTTATATATTTGTTCTATCATTCTAATGAAAGCTAATCATAAGCATAACACTGCTCTACGGCATACTGTTGTTAATAAGTTTTCAGACATCTTGTCTATACATTACACATAAATTATAGTCACAGATTTTACGTATAGACGTTAATAAGCATCTTAAAATGTGTAGCTGTGTTTTACTTTTTATATCTGACCTGTATCTGCAGAGGTATGGCCCTTGAATTGGCAAGTAATTAATGGAGAGTAAGTTGGTTCCTTGTTCCTAGTTCCTGTTTCCTGATTCGAATAAGGAAACAGGAACTGGTTCCTTATTCCTTATTCAAGCTAAACATATTTGATATAAGCTTTTTATGCCCCCCCCCCCTTCGAAGAAGGCGGCATATAGCAGTCGTACTGTCCGTCTGTGCGTCTGTCCGTCTATCCGAAGCATTCTTGTCTTTGCTATAACTTTGTCATTTATTGATGGATTTTGAAATAACTTGGCACAAATGTCAACCATCATAAGGCGACTTGTCGCGTGTAACACCCGTCTCCCTACCTCAAAGGTCAAGGTCACACTTAGAGGTCAAAGGTCAAAGTGGAGTTTTGAGACAAAAATTCTTGTATTTCCTATAACTTGGCCATTTATTGATGGATTTTGAAATAACTTGGCACAAATGGTAACCATCATAAGACGACGTGTCGCGTGTAACACCCATCTCCCTACCTCAAATCTAAAGGTCACACTTAGAGGTCAAAGGTCAAAGTGGAGTTTTCAGACAAAAGTGGAATGAGGGGGCATCTGTGCCCTATGGACTAGTTCCTTATTCCTTATTTAAACCGAATAAGCAACTGTTGCTTTGTAACTAAATGACCTAATAGTACCCTATTAATACGAAAGATACATCTAATTGACAAGTAGAATTTTAAAGTAACTCGAATACATTTACTTTATGTATTACGATAAATGTTCATGTTTCTTCTACGCGCTTGAATAGGATTTCTTGTTCAAACCGAACTGGCATATTCTACTTTGAATATTAACTTCACATCAACCAAACTTAAAACCTATAAAATTATGTTTCATGTAATTAAAAAATGACATAAAAATGCATTCTAGCACATTTCTACTTAATTGTTTTTATTTATACTCCAGTTCCTTTTTCGCGGCTTAATAAGGAAAAAGGGAACCAGTTCCTTATTCCTTATTCAAGCCGAATAAGGAACTGACATTTTCTTACATAAAAATAAATTAAACTGAACCAAATATATAATGAAAACCATTGTATTTGAATGTTGGATATTAAAAATAGTTATTGCATTACATTTCTACTTAGTTTTTTTTAATGATAACCCAGTTCCTTTTTCGAGGCTGAATAAGGAAAAAGGAACCAGTTCCTGTTTCCTTATTAAAGCCGAATAAGGAACTGGCATTTTCTTACTTAAAAAATACATTAAAATGAACCAAAGAGTACTACATATCAATGAAAATCATTGCATATGTAGGTTGGATATTACAAATATTTATTGCATTACATTTTTAATTAGTTTTATTTAATGATAACCCAGTTCCTTTTTCGCGGCTGAATAAGGAAACAGGAACCAGTTCCTGTTTCCTTATTCAAGCCGAATAAGGAACTGGCATTTTCTTACATAAAAATAAATTAAAATGAACCAAAGTGTACCACATATAAATGAAAATCATTGTATATGTAGGTTGGATACTAAAAATATTTATTACATTACATTTTTAATTTGTTTTATTTAATGATAACCCAGTTCCTTTTTCGCGGCTGAATAAGGAAACAGGAACCAGTTCCTGTTTCCTTATTCAAGCCGAATAAGGAACTGGCATTTTCTTACTTAAAAAATAAATTAAAATGAACCAAAGAGTACTACATATCAAAGAAAATCATTGTATATGTAGGTTGGATATTAAAAATATTAATTGCATTACATTTCTACTTAGTTTTATTTCATGGTAACCCAGTTCCTTTTTCGCGGCTGAATAAGGAAACAGGAACCAGTTCCTGTTTCCTTATTCAAGTTGAATAAGGAACTGGCATTTTCTTACATAAAAATAAATTAAAATGAACCAAAGTGTACATCATATCAATGAAAATCATTGTATATGTAGGTTGGATATTAAAAATATTTATTACATTACATTTTTAATTAGTTTTATTTAATGATAACCCAGTTCCTTTTTCGCGGCTGAATAAGGAAACAGGAACCAGTTCCTGTTTCCTTATTCAAGTTGAATAAGGAACTGGCATTTTCTTACATAAAAATAAATTAAAATGAACCAAAGTGTACCACATATAAATGAAAATCATTGTATATGTAGGTTGGATACAAAAAATATTTAATACATTACATTTTTAATTAGTTTTATTTAATGATAACCCAGTTCCTTTTTCGCGGCTGAATAAGGCAACAGGAACCAGTTCCTGTTTCCTTATTCAAGCCGAATAAGGAACTGGCATTTTCTTACTTAAAAAATGCATTAAAATGAACCAAAGAGTACTACATATCAAAGAAAATCATTGTATATGTAGGTTGGATATTAAAAATATTAATTGCATTACATTTCTACTTAGTTTTATTTCATGGTAACCCAGTTCCTTTTTCGCGGCTGAATAAGGAAACAGGAACCAGTTCCTGTTTCCTTATTCAAGTTGAATAAGGAACTGGCATTTTCTTACATAAAAATAAATTAAAATGAACCAAAGTGTACATCATATCAATGAAAATCATTGTATATGTAGGTTGGATATTAAAAATATTTATTACATTACATTTTTAATTAGTTTTATTTAATGATAACCCAGTTCCTTTTTCGCGGCTGAATAAGGAAACAGGAACCAGTTCCTGTTTCCTTATTCAAGCCGAATAAGGAACTGGCATTTTCTTACATAAAAATAAATTAAAATGAACCAAAGTGTACCACATATAAATGAAAATCATTGTATATGTAGGTTGGATACAAAAAATATTTAATACATTACATTTTTAATTAGTTTTATTTAATGATAACCCAGTTCCTTTTTCGCGGCTGAATAAGGAAACAGGAACCAGTTCCTGTTTCCTTATTCAAGCCGAATAAGGAACTGGCATTTTCTTACTTAAAAAATGCATTAAAATGAACCAAAGAGTACTACATATCAATGAAAATCATTGTATATGTAGGTTGGATATTAAAAATATTAATTGCATTACATTTCTACTTAGTTTTATTTCATGGTAACCCAGTTCCTTTTTCGCGGCTGAATAAGGAAACGGGAACCAGTTCCTGTTTCCTTATTCAAGCCGAATAAGGAACTGGCATTTTCTTAAATAAAAATACATTAAGATGAACCAAAGTGTTCCACATATAAATGAAAATCATTGTATATGTAGGTTGGATACTAAACATATTTATTACATTACATTTTTAATTTGTTTTATTTAATGATAACCCAGTTCCTTTTTCGCGGCTGAATAAGGAAACAGGAACCAGTTCCTGTTTCCTTATTCAAGCCGAATAAGGAACTGGCATTTTCTTACTTAAAAAATAAATTAAAATGAACCAAAGAGTACTACATATAAATGAAAATCATTGTACATGTAGGTTGGATATTAAAAATATTAATTGCATTACATTTCTACTTAGTTTTATTTCATGGTAACCCAGTTCCTTTTTCGCGGCTGAATAAGGAAACGGGAACCAGTTCCTGTTTCCTTATTCAAGTTGAATAAGGAACTGGCATTTTCTTACATAAAAATAAATTAAAATGAACCAAAGTGTACATCATATAAATGAAAATCATTGTATATGTAGGTTGGATACTAAAAATATGTATTACATTACATTTTTAATTAGTTTTATTTAATGATAACCCAGTTCCTTTTTCTCGGCTGAATAAGGAAACAGGACCAGTTCCTGTTTCCTTATTCAAGCCGACTAAGGAACTGGCATTTTCTTACATAAAAAATATATTAAAAGGTCGCCGGATGTACCGTTGGCCTGCACGAGCGAGAAAACGCGTTTTCGGACTTAGAAAATCTATGAAGAAAACACGCAATTACAGCGCGTATGCGCATAGGTTTTTGATTTGAAAACATAATAATATAGTTCTACTTAGTATTACTCATTATTGTTTTGGTAACTTTTTCGCGACTGAATAATGAATAACGAGTCACTTTCGTATTCCACATTCAAACCGCATAATAAACTGGTGCTTACTAACTTAAACAACATGCATGTACCGAATTGCTTAAATCTATCTCTATTGGAATTATTTTATTTGCATTCACGTTAATTTAAATTATGAGTTCTAAATAATTTCATCTAACTTAAGTATTATATATAGATATATAGATAGTTTAGATAGATTTATTTCGGCATAGGTAACATAGTATGGTTTACATATAACAAATTTATAAATAATTAAATAAAACACAATGCGTTTATACTAAACAAGTAAAAGAGGTTAACTACCGGTGCGTATGGGATTAAGAGAACCATTATCCTTTTTTTTCACATTTTCGCGTCTGAATAAGGAATAAGAAACCATTTCTGATTTATTTATCGATGTGAATAAGGCATTGGCTTAAAACAACAATTTGTTCTTGACTGTATTAACCATTTTTACTGTTAATTTATAGTTAGCTTAAACATGTTTATTTTTATTGGCAAATACAGTATGTAACAAAAGGCACAATACAGAAAGTATTATAAAAGGATCAATACGAAAGGAATAATTCTTATAGAGTTTCTCTCCTTGGGGTAATATTTACACATACAAATGGCAGTATTTTAAAAACAAAAGTTAATACCAGAAATAAGAAATATGAGTGATAAATATGTAAAGTTTTGGAATAATTGAGGATAAAGGATTTGTTGGTACAAGGACTAAAATATCAAACAGCAACAGCTACTCATGACTGAGTCAGAATCGAATTGTAGGAAAATCGCCTGATTTCACTGATAACTTGTTTGACACGTAGAAAAATTTCAGGATTTTCTGGTTCGCCAAGATATGCTTTGCCGAAAAGAAGGAGTATCGAGATCTACATCTCTAGTTAGTCTGGACATACTGTTAGTTAATGTAGTACTATGGACATTTGAAAAAGAAGTGGTAATTAGATTCGATAGCTGCACACGAGCATAGTGGAGAATCGATGATTTTTTTTTGCATAACGATGTTCATTAAGCGGACTGGATTTGGTCCTCAACTGCGTGTGGGGTATTTGAAGATATCGTTTGCCTATGTAAAAGTACGATGGTGTTTTATATAAGCTTTTATTAAGCTTGGATTTAAATATATTCAACGATTCAATATTTTTAACATCTTCTGGTAAGATATTTATATTTATATCTAATTTATAGTTACCTCAGGTATCGACCATTTGAATGTGTATATCCGGAATTATAGAAACTGATTAAGGAACTGGTATTTTTAAGCGAGTAGTAGCCTATCGTTCTAATTAAAAAAGCGTGGAAGAGACACGACACATACTCTTATGTTTCAAGTATGTGTATAAATGTAATAATTACCCAGAAAATGCCCATTACAGTTAGAATTGAAACAGACCTGTCAAGTCAAACGCTTTCAGCGTGAGAGTCACGCTTTTGAGCTTCGAATCACGCTATCATGCTTAACTGAGTGTTTCTCACGCTTTTGATAAGTTTTAGGTCAAAAAGTATATTAATGTCGATTCCAGACTTCGAATACCACTTTTAAGCCATTATCACCCGAGTTCCATTAACTATTAGTATTAAATGGTTGGGTTCTAGTTTGGTAGGAAAATAAACAAATAGACGATGTCATTGATATTTTGTTAAACCGTCACATCATTTCTTTCTGTCAGCAAAATGGATGAAAGTACGCCTAAAAAACCGACCAAAAAGCTATCGGGGGCTGCTAAGTATAACACCGAAATCATAAACGGCATCATATCCCGATAAGGCGGCGTCGTCATTTACAAAATTATTCTTTATAGTTCGCTGATGTTTGACGCTACAGTATTGTCTGACGAAATCCCTTACCATTTTAGCTTCTAGTTTGGAAAAACAGCCAAACTATTTTTGTAATGAAACGACCCGATCCGGTCCATGAACATCTACCAAATGCAGTCTATTCTGAAATGCTAAACCATTGGGACTTCAAAGTCAAACCTTCTTCGTCTTTAAATCGAACAGTGTGTGTATTATAAGACAGTGTTATTAAGCAAATAATAATCACACATGTACGCACTCACTTTTTTTCCAAAGTTTTCATTAAAATAGCTTTACTATGCAACAAGGCGATCTGCGAAAATGTAAATAAGTTGACCTCTTTCGCGTTTTAATTATTGTTGCTTGAATAAATGTGTTATTTTATAATGGCTTCAAATTTCATGGTATAAATAACTGTGTATTTATTAAATCTTTAGGGAGGCTTCGCCCCCCATTCCCCCTGACCCAAAGTGACAACCGCCCGTGGAACACACCGGTCTCACTCTGACAAGGTCTGGAGCCTTGACAGCTATGTTGAAAACGAAACTTATTTTCTTAGCATGTATTGACTTGCCTATATTACCAACTAGCGCACTGTTAATCTAGATTCACAGCAATGTACTGTATGATAATAACTGTGCCCACTTTTAAATTACTGCTCTTTCCCAATAAACCTAAGTGAAGCATAAACTAAATACGATTATTCACACATGAACAGTTTTCAAATGTTCCCAATGAACTGAATGTGAAACACGACAATAATATTTTTCTCATTGTATAAAAAGTATTACCAATTAACGGCAATGTACTATACGGTACGATAATGTGATCTTAGGAACGGTGGTTCATAGCATGTTGCAGTTAGTGAATTATACGTCCGTATGTATGTTCTAGTTTGGGTGCATATATGTATGTAATTTGGTATTGAATATTCCAAACTGTGACGCAATTTCGGGTGCGTGTATTAGTTGATATCCCCCTCCCTCCCCCCCCCCCCCCCCAAAAAAAAAGGTGCACCTCAAAGTTAGTACGAACGGACACAATAATGCATTGAAGTTTTTTTTAACAACCTGATAATTAGACTGGAGTAACATTTTGACTAACGATTGAGTTTATCATGCCTAAGTATAACATACGTGGATATTTCAGACCGTAATTTGTTATTAGTTTAAACATATTTATTTCTTTTGGCAAATACAGTGTATATCAAACATGCACAATACAGTCATTGTTAGAAAAGGATTGAAACGAAAGAAATAATTCTTATATAGTTTCTCTCCTTGGAGTAATATTTACACAATAAATGGCAGTGTTTTAAAAATACGTTTTCATAGAATATGCCAGAGATAAGAACTATACATGATAAATATGGAAAGTGTTGAAAAACAAATTTAAGGATGAAGGATTGTTCATGCAAGGACTAGAACATGAGGCAGCAACAACTGTTTTATTTGTTATTAGATGCGTAGCTGAAGTAAGACCGAATGTTATTTTTTCAGGTATATCTTCGGAAACAATCTACGCATTTACGCATGCAATGTTTGCAGCTAAATGACACAATTATTATAATTAATATTATTATCGTCATCATAATACTTGTTTTCAGTGTTTCATGTTAAATAAAATATATAGTAGAAATGTGACAGAACATAGCCATATTGCATAGATAAGCTTAATAACACACACAACCTCTAAAAATTTAATATCCGAAAGTGTTGGTCCGAAATAAAGGCTACCGAATAAGGAACTGTGGCCAGTTCCTGATTCGGAGGCCTTAATTTCGGACGATTAAATTCGGATCATGGACTTCTAGCATAGCGCAGCTTTATATTCGTTATTATTGGCTATGTTCAATGTTAGTTTTTTTATGTTTTGATCTCTGATATAGTCTTAAATTGTTATCTGACCATAACTTTTGCTCAAGATTATCCGATAGCTGAATACTAGACATGTCTTAGATATCTCATTCTGTTCTTATACGTAAACAGTTACGAAGGGATATGATTTAGGATGCACTGCGATTTCAACCTGTCACCATAACGGCGATACTGCACCGGAAGCAGCGGCCGATGTGCCTCTAGTAGACTGGAAAGTTTCATCGAGATGCCCCAACATTTTATTATTTTTTCAAATCAAAAACCTATGCGCATACGCGCTGTAATTGCGTGTTTTCTTCATAGATTTTCTAAGTCCGAAAACGCGTTTTCTCGCTCGTGCAGGCCAACGGTACATCCGGCGACCTTTTAATATATTTTTTATGTAAGAAAATGCCAGTTCCTTAGTCGGCTTGAATAAGGAAACAGGAACTGGTCCTGTTTCCTTATTCAGCCGAGAAAAGGGAACTGGGTTATCATTAAATAAAACTAATTAAAAATGTAATGTAATACATATTTTTAGTATCCAACCTACATATACAATGATTTTCATTTATATGATGTACACTTTGGTTCATTTTAATTTATTTTTATGTAAGAAAATGCCAGTTCCTTATTCAACTTGAATAAGGAAACAGGAACTGGTTCCCGTTTCCTTATTCAGCCGCGAAAAAGGAACTGGGTTACCATGAAATAAAACTAAGTAGAAATGTAATGCAATTAATATTTTTAATATCCAACCTACATGTACAATGATTTTCATTTATATGTAGTACTCTTTGGTTCATTTTAATTTATTTTTTAAGTAAGAAAATGCCAGTTCCTTATTCGGCTTGAATAAGGAAACAGGAACTGGTTCCTGTTTCCTTATTCAGCCGCGAAAAAGGAACTGGGTTATCATTAAATAAAACAAATTAAAAATGTAATGTAATAAATATGTTTAGTATCCAACCTACATATACAATGATTTTCATTTATATGTGGAACACTTTGGTTCATCTTAATGTATTTTTATTTAAGAAAATGCCAGTTCCTTATTCGGCTTGAATAAGGAAACAGGAACTGGTTCCCGTTTCCTTATTCAGCCGCGAAAAAGGAACTGGGTTACCATGAAATAAAACTAAGTAGAAATGTAATGCAATTAATATTTTTAATATCCAACCTACATATACAATGATTTTCATTGATATGTAGTACTCTTTGGTTCATTTTAATGTATTTTTTAAGTAAGAAAATGCCAGTTCCTTATTCGGCTTGAATAAGGAAACAGGAACTGGTTCCTGTTTCCTTATTCAGCCGCGAAAAAGGAACTGGGTTATCATTAAATAAAACTAATTAAAAATGTAATGTATTAAATATTTTTTG
Source organism: Congeria kusceri (assembly GCA_027627225.1). Classification (NCBI taxonomy): domain Eukaryota; kingdom Metazoa; phylum Mollusca; class Bivalvia; order Myida; family Dreissenidae; genus Congeria; species Congeria kusceri. Next base: position 25,745,389 of record CM051031.1, on the reverse strand, counting down.
TATCCAACCTACATATACAATGATTTTCATTTATATGTGGTACACTTTGGTTCATTTTAATTTATTTTTATGTAAGAAAATGCCAGTTCCTTATTCGGCTTGAATAAGGAAACAGGAACTGGTTCCTGTTTCCTTATTCAGCCGCGAAAAAGGAACTGGGTTATCATTAAATAAAACTAATTAAAAATGTAATGTAATAAATATTTTTAATATCCAACCTACATATACAATGATTTTCATTGATATGATGTACACTTTGGTTCATTTTAATTTATTTTTATGTAAGAAAATGCCAGTTCCTTATTCAACTTGAATAAGGAAACAGGAACTGGTTCCTGTTTCCTTATTCAGCCGCGAAAAAGGAACTGGGTTACCATGAAATAAAACTAAGTAGAAATGTAATGCAATTAATATTTTTAATATCCAACCTACATATACAATGATTTTCTTTGATATGTAGTACTCTTTGGTTCATTTTAATTTATTTTTTAAGTAAGAAAATGCCAGTTCCTTATTCGGCTTGAATAAGGAAACAGGAACTGGTTCCTGTTGCCTTATTCAGCCGCGAAAAAGGAACTGGGTTATCATTAAATAAAACTAATTAAAAATGTAATGTATTAAATATTTTTAGTATCCAACCTACATATACAATGATTTTCATTTATATGTGGTACACTTTGGTTCATTTTAATTTATTTTTATGTAAGAAAATGCCAGTTCCTTATTCGGCTTGAATAAGGAAACAGGAACTGGTTCCTGTTTCCTTATTCAGCCGCGAAAAAGGAACTGGGTTATCATTAAATAAAACTAATTAAAAATGTAATGCAATAAATATTTGTAATATCCAACCTACATATGCAATGATTTTCATTGATATGTAGTACTCTTTGGTTCATTTTAATGTATTTTTTAAGTAAGAAAATGCCAGTTCCTTATTCGGCTTTAATAAGGAACCAGGAACTGGTTCCTTTTTCCTTATTCAGCCTCGAAAAAGGAACTGGGTTATCATTAAAAAAAACTAAGTAGAAATGTAATGCAATAACTATTTTTAATATCCAACATTCAAATACAATGGTTTTCATTATATATTTGGTTCAGTTTAATTTATTTTTATGTAAGAAAATGTCAGTTCCTTATTCGGCTTGAATAAGGAATAAGGAACTGGTTCCCTTTTTCCTTATTAAGCCGCGAAAAAGGAACTGGAGTATAAATAAAAACAATTAAGTAGAAATGTGCTAGAATGCATTTTTATGTCATTTTTTAATTACATGAAACATAATTTTATAGGTTTTAAGTTTGGTTGATGTGAAGTTAATATTCAAAGTAGAATATGCCAGTTCGGTTTGAACAAGAAATCCTATTCAAGCGCGTAGAAGAAACATGAACATTTATCGTAATACATAAAGTAAATGTATTCGAGTTACTTTAAAATTCTACTTGTCAATTAGATGTATCTTTCGTATTAATAAGGTACTATTAGGTCATTTAGTTACAAAGCAACAGTTGCTTATTCGGTTTAAATAAGGAATAAGGAACTAGTCCATAGGGCACAGATGCCCCCTCATTCCACTTTTGTCTGAAAACTCCACTTTGACCTTTGACCTCTAAGTGTGACCTTTAGATTTGAGGTAGGGAGATGGGTGTTACACGCGACACGTCGTCTTATGATGGTTACCATTTGTGCCAAGTTATTTCAAAATCCATCAATAAATGGCCAAGTTATAGGAAATACAAGAATTTTTGTCTCAAAACTCCACTTTGACCTTTGACCTCTAAGTGTGACCTTGACCTTTGAGGTAGGGAGACGGGTGTTACACGCGACAAGTCGCCTTATGATGGTTGACATTTGTGCCAAGTTATTTCAAAATCCATCAATAAATGACAAAGTTATAGCAAAGACAAGAATGCTTCGGATAGACGGACAGACGCACAGACGGACAGTACGACTGCTATATGCCGCCTTCTTCGAAGGGGGCGGGCATAAAAAGCTTATATCAAATATGTTTAGCTTGAATAAGGAATAAGGAACCAGTTCCTGTTTCCTTATTCGAATCAGGAAACAGGAACTAGGAACAAGGAACCAACTTACTCTCCATAAGTAATTATCGTTATTAGCTAGTAGCGCACTCGAATGTATAACTAAACGTTAATTATAGCTTACAGTCCTGAAAAATACAGAATTGTTATTCTTTGGTCTGTATGGTTATAGGCAAATTGCATAAGATTTTTGGAATTAGTGGAAATATGACATGGCTAAAGTTTATCAGTTTTCAACGAGGGTCAAATTTTCACGCGTGGATGTGTCATTATATAACGGGCAGGGTCAGTTTTTAACGTTGAAAACTATCAGTCATCCGTTGAAAAAGTACCCATGGGGTCAATTTTCAACGGGGTCAAAATTTAATGTTACACCGGCATTTGACATAGCAACAGAAAGGATAAAAGCCTTAACAACGGTTGCAAATATGGGCAATAACCTGAACCTTTCCAATGACCATCAGTCCGTTAAAATAAGAGACGCTATATGCCAGGTATCACGTATACTATGGAATCACACATTTTCGCAGAGGTCTAATTTTCGCGCTTTTCGAGCTCCCGCCATTGCGCGAATTTATATCCACCGCGAATTATTTAGTATCAGCTGTATGAATGAGTGCCGCTGAACTAGGCTGGAAACCAGAAAAAAGTATATCATTCTACGAGAACTTCAAAGAACCCGTACAATCCGCACCAAATGTCTTTCAAGTGATGTCTTATAAAATTTTAATTTCAAACGAGCACGCCACATAAGCATGTTTTGTTTTTATTTCTATTGACAAGCAATGGAAAATACCAAAAACCAGCGCAAAGGTCCTCAGAAAAGTCCAGAAGCGAATTTATGGTTTTAAAATTGCAGTACACACAAACAAAGCGAATCAAACACAATTTAACCGATGTTTGTGTCTGTATACCATACAGACTGTGTGCTTCATTAAAAGATAAAGAAAATAAGGCCACAACAAATTGATCAGGTGTTCGTCGGATTTGCCGCACCTTAAAATCGTAAATCGAAAAAAAAAAATGTTTTCTTTTTTTTCTGCGCCCGCACCTACAATTTTGCCCCGCACTCGATTTTTTAAAATGAAGTTTTCATCAACGAGTCTTAATTTACGTTAAACGCCGACTTCGTCGTGTCCCCAAATCATAACAACCAATTGGTACTGATATCAATACTTAGGTACTGTGCGGAGACTGGTTTATGTACAGAGCACATAATTTATTACCCAAACAGTCTGGCACAGCTGCCATGTGTATTTCGCCGCGGCAATTTCTGATCATGTTTGATCAAACTTGTGAAAACACAACGAGCTGTTTGTCAGCATTCATTGCCTAATTAAAGATGGTTGCTAACAAGCTCTCGTAATATCAGCAGGCACAACAGTTAATGAAAGGATTATCTTGTTTATAAAGGATTTGCGAAATTGGATGTCTGGAATATGTCAATTGGACTGATAATGTTTACATTTCTGACAGTTTTGACCAGTGGTTTGTCCTTGATTTCTTACTTCAAATTTCCACACATACTGCAAGTTGTTTTTGACATGTCCATTTTATAAATTCAAGGTCATTATGTTAGTTATTAATTTCAATTTATTTATGGATATATTTTGTTAACATCTTGTAGATATGTTAACAGTGTTACTGTGTATGTCAACATAAAAAATAATTATCCAAGTTTACTGCAATGACCAATTAACAAAAATGTTAATATAATAATCTAAATATACTAATGCTTTTGTTAATGCCATATTAAATGCAAGTAATATACAGCACAATGAAGTATAATTTTATAACAATGAAAACAATATGACATAAACATTCCCAAACATGGAAACACGCAACGATGTTGCGATTCGATTAAAAAAATGGCTCAAGACAAATAAGAGCCAGTGTGAGGCCTGGTTTACGATTTTAAAAAATGTGGCGTCCAGTTGTTTCGTCGTGTCGTTTAAAGATATAGAACTTATACTAGTCATTCCTAAATTGTTTTGTGTTTATTGTATGACATTTCATATTCACGTTATTAAACTGTTGGTAGTGAATGACTTGGTGTATCAAATATTTATTTTGATAATGACAATTGCCGTGTATAAGGTCTACTTTCTTCTAGTTCAGATATGGCTATTTAGTACTTACTGCCTGGTGTTAATTTAATAGCAGAATCACTATTGAAGACTTGTTGTACAAAACCCTTTGCAGGACATGGTTGAAGAAGGAAATGGAGAAATTAGTTGCTTAGTTTATTACATAATTATATATTTATTTTGACAAAACAATTTATGGACCAGGAGCAGATGAAGGGGAAGTTATTGACACGATATCAAGTTATGGTGGCGTTTGGCATAAATTTTCAATCACTATGGGCAAGATACGATTTTGTTTTATTTTGCGCTTTTCGCTTGCCTCCGATTTTATCGAAAATGGAAACAAAATATTTTAATTTTTATTTCGCTCGCTCGCTCCAATTTTTTTGTGGACAAAATCCGTAGAACAACTGGTCAATTTGTTGTGGCGTAATTGTTGTATTTGTATGCAGTTAATGAATGTTTCCACGTTGGAGTGTTAGGTTTAAAGAGTTTATTGAACATGCGCCTTCATTTTACCCCGCTAAGAAACCAGATCACAATTTGATGTCACCACTTTGTGTGCTTGCCAACTGTGAAAATTTTTAAAATTAGGAATGTCGATTAAGCTTTTTTATTCCGGCACAATTTAACTGCGCAGAATTTTGCTGGAACTCGAAAGCATATAAACGTGTTGTCACTACAAAACATTTCTGTTCGCACATACTTGAAAACGAACGTGCAGCTTTTAGGCCATACCAATTTGATTCTATGTTTAGCGTCCTCGGGCTGGTAGGTTTTCAAATGCGGGAACGAAAAAAAAAACAATTGTGACATTGCGAAAAATCGAGTTTGAAAATATAAAAAAAAATTAAAAAAAGAGAACAAAGCGCTTTTATGTGTTTTTACTAATATTTGTAGCACATAGCATGCCACTTGTCCATTTACACAGCTAAAATACTGTATTAAAATATTATATGTAACAGTTTTTCAAGTAAACATTTGCTTTAGCTTGTACCACTGCTATGAGTAAGTTGTGAAAGAAAAATGTTTTTATCGACTTGTTGAATTTTTTTTCCTGCCTGGTTGGTAGGTTTCAAAAATCATGGGGCCGCTAAACATAGAATCAAATTTGTAAGGCCTACCTAACATATATTTATTAACTTTATGTACCGGATTGACACCACAACAAACGACTAAGGAAATGTGATTTTAATGGTAAAATTATCACTTTGAAAATTACATTTGCAAAAAATAATTAAACATTCATATTGATGAGTGCAGTGTGCTACAAACCGCCTTCTTAAATTAGTATATTACGTGTCACATGAAACTTTTTTCATCGTTGTTGTCTTTCAAACATCAGGTTTGCTGCTGCCGGGCATGTAGGCCTATAGGGAGGCTGAACTAGTTTGTTTGTATTTGTGGTTTCCAGTGTAAGAGCGTTTTCCCATGAGTGGTCAATTTTTTCATGCCGCTAATATATACATGTTTGTTCGAAATGTGTATTTGTCTACACGTGATGATCTTGGAGCGTTTATTTAATGAGTGCAGCTGACGTACGGTTCTATTTTGCCCTCCAATGTATTCTGCTTACCCGCCCTTGTCCTTAGCGCCAACTTTAGGAGCTGGCAGTTGATATCAACCCAGTGGTGGCAGGTCGTCAATTGCTGATACGTATTTATCGCAGGAGATAATTATATTTCAGTATATAAACCGCACGAACCTCACGGATGTCGAATCATTTCCGACAACACTTCCGGTGTCCTGCAACCAGACCGTGCTGAACGAGATTCATTCCTACTTGACGCCGCTGGTGGAGTCCGACTTCCTGTTGGCGCTCGTCTACTGTATCATTGTCGGCGCGGCCCTGTGCGTCGGCACGTTCGGCAACGTGATCATCCTGGTGGTGAGCACGACGACGCGCGCCATGAACCGTGTCGGTCGCGACTTCGTCATCAACCTGGCCCTGGCGGACCTGTGCGTGGCGGCAGTGGCCGACCCCATGTGCATCCTCGGTGGGTTGGTCAGACATAGGTCGCGCTTCATATGGATTTTGTAATATATCTCACGTATATATATGTTTAATTAATCTGTTCAAATCTATTTCCCAATGTCTTGTTCAACGGCATAATTAGCTGAGCCGAAACTGGCGATGAGTGTAAATTAAAATGAAGCACTTCGATCGTGTTTTTTTTTACTCCTAGAAGCATGGTGAAAGCATTTTAATATTTATAGCTATTTTTCCATTGCCATATAAGTTGCTCGTCAATTAACAGAAACAATAACAACGCCCCATTTGTTACATTCACTTTATTGTATCCATGTTTGCCCATTTTGCCGTTTGCATTACGCATCTGAGCGTTCAAAACGTACATGTATCTGTGCCATGTGTTTCCAGGCGTGGTGAAGGGCGAGCGCTGGTTCCAGAGCCGCTGGTTGCTATGCGAGGTGGTGGCCAGCATGTGCCTCACTGCCTGCTTCTGCGCGTTCCTCAGTCTCACGCTACTCACGTTCAACCGCTACGTCTTCGTCTGTAAAAACGTCTGGTACGACAAGATCTTTAAGGTGCGGGTCAAATCACGGTTGTATTTACAGCCAGAGAGACTAAAATGCCACTTTGATTGTTTTATTAACCATTTTCATGTCATTACATGTATTAAAATATCACGAAACATTTATCAGCGAGTGTATGAGGACAAAAAATTAACACTGGCGAAGATAATGATGGAGATGATAATGACGATGGTGGTGGCGGTGATGGTTATAATAATGATGATTGTTTCTCCTCTGCAGAGGCCTATGTGTATCGCAATGTGCGCATGCGCGTGGCTGCTGGCCTTCCTGTTCGAGTTCCCCAACTTTGTGGGCTGGGGAGACCACTACTTCGACCAGAAGAACCAGCAGGTATCGCGTGGGCTTCGACATTATAATAGACAATTACATTTGTTTGCTAGCAAAGCCACACAGAAGGTGAAAGTTTGCCTTAACAGTGAAAGCGGTCATCTTATTGACTGCCGTATGTGTTAATAGCAGGGTTTCCGTGAAGCCTACTTTTTCCGCGCAAATTTTATCGGTGCCGAAATGTGCGCCGAGGAAACTGTTTCCATGCAGCCGAAACCCGACGCGGTTTTCGGATGAAAACGCATAAACCGTTTATTGAGAAAACAGTCATGGTACTTATAAATCATGGATACTTCATTCATCTTTTGGCTATTTCTTTCTAAGCATTTTTCAATAATGTATGGTCGTTATATTCCGTCAAGGAGGAGTCATAAAGACATTTTTGACTCCTCGCCAGCTCAATACTAGTAAGCTTCTCATGTGTTTGCACATCGAACTTTATATTTATTTTAAGTGTGTATATAGAATGGTCTGATGCTGTTGATTGACCAGGAAATTGAGGAATTGACGTCTTTTTTTTTCTTGTTTTGTTTTTCGTCATTTTCTGCGCCGAAACTCGAGAAAAAATCGATACCCGTAGCGTTTTTCTTCGGCGCCGACAGTATTCAGTTTTCCGCTTCATGGAAACCGGCCTTTAAAGTTGGTATATAAAATACGTCTGGAACATTAGGGTGCTGGATATTGTTTATTGCAAACAAACCGATTCTCCAACTAAAACTGTTTACAAACATTTAGCTTTGGTTGCATCTATCGAACATCGTGGCGGCGCGGATTATTATCCGGCCCCATGTTTACAAAACACGTTTCCAGGTTCTAGATGAACTTGAGCCAGATATTCAGGATCAGGCTCAAAAATGGCGTTCTCTAAAGATCTGGATCAGTTGTAATTGTTGGTCAGATTTATATAATACATGATTATGAACTCATCTCAGTAACTTCCAACACATACACGCATAAATTATAATTTTGCAAAACAGTGATAGTTTATGATTTTTGAAGAGTTTCTAATAATGTACCAACTTCTGTGTAACATAACTTGACAGATAAAATTTTTTCAGAAGAATTGTTTCAAACTCGTTTACTATAAAAATTATGTCCATTAATCATATAATTGTGCTTTCGCCAATAACAGGAAAACGTTATGCGGTATATATATGTTTAGAATGGGCTAGAAGTAATCCCCCCCCCCCCCGCAATGCGATTACCTTCTGTATTATAATTATTGTAACACAAACCATAATATTATATAAATATCATAGGCAGTTGAGGGGTAAAGTAAATTTTGCACCCGGAGGAGAGTGAGGTCAACCGAGGCCGAAGTCCGAGGTTGACATTACTCTTCGAGGGGGGCAATATTTACTATACCCCTCAACATGCATGTGATATTTATTATATTATACCGAATAAAAATACTGTAATTCAAAGAACAAACTAATCGTACATAGTGATAAACAATTTGTTGCTGGAAAATCAGACGCTCATCGACATTGATTGTTTAAATACATTTTAATAAGCGCCTACCGATTATTAGCTTATACGGATTTCTCGGAAAACCCGAGTTTTTATTTAAGGCCCACGCGCGGGGTATATTAAAAATTATAGCCCGTTCGGGGTATATTACTTTCCAACGTCATGGTATATTAAAATTATGCAGGAATGGGTATACGGGTTTTTACAATGGGAAAACGAAGTGAGGTATAATAAAATAATATAATGCCGTCCAATTATACTGGTTTTGACTCTCAGTGCGAATTGACGTAAAGGATCATGGACATTTTACGTATTCTCTACAACAAATCAGGTACTATTCATTGGTTTGGAATTAGTACATCTTCATTGCGTATTGTAAATGACGTAAATTTACTGATACCAGTGCACTTATTATGCTCCCCGAAACATTTCGGAAGAGCATATAGTCGCCGCTTTGTCCGTCCGTCCGTCCTTCCGTCACACTTTCTTGTCCCGAGTATTTCTCAGCAACTACTGGCCAGAATTCAACAAAACTTCATGGGAAGCTTCAATACCAAGAGGAGGTGTGCATATTACGAGGACGTTCCGCTTCAGTTATTTTTCTGAGAGTTATGGGACTTTGAATATTTCTGAAGTTAGTATATAGTAGTAGCTAGTAGTCTTGACTTTCTTGTCCGGAGTATTTCTCAGCAACTACTGGCCAGAATTCAACGAAACTTCATGGGAAGCTTCATTACCAATAGGAGGTGTGCATATTACCACGACGTTCCGCTTCAGTGATTTTTCTCAGAGTTATGGGACTTTGAATATTTCTGAAATTAGTATATAGTAGTAGTAGTCTTTACTTTCTTGTCCGGAGTATTTCTCAGCAACTTCTGGTCGGAATTCAACGAAACTTCATGGGGAGCTTCATTACTAAGTGGAGGTGTGCATACTACCAGGACGTTCCTCTTCAATGATTTTTCTTAGAGTTATGCGACTTTGAAGATTTCTGAAATCAGTATATAGTGCACAATTCTTCACTTTCTTGTCAGGGCTATTTCTTAGCAACTACATGCTGGAATTCAACAAAACTTTATAGGAAACTTCATTACTAAGAGGAGGTGTGCATACTACCAGGACGTTCCACTTCAATGATTTTTATCAGAGTTATGGGACTTTAAAGATTTATGAAATCAGTATACACTGCATAAATTCTTGTCCGGGCGATTTCTCAGCAACTACGGGCCTGATTTCAATAAACTTTGATGGGAAGCTTCAATGCCAAAAGGAGGTGTGCATATTAGCAGGATGTTCCGCTTCAATGATTTTTCTTGGAGTTATGGGACTTTGAACATTGCTGACATATAGTATATAGTGCACAATTCTTGTCCGGGCTATTTCTCAGCAAATAGTGGTCCGATTTCAATAAACTTTGGTGGGAAGCTTCATTGCCAAAAGGAGGTGTGCATATTAGCAGGATGTTCCGCTTCAATGATTTTTCTTGGAGTTATGGGACTTCGAAAATTTCTTAAATATAGTATATAGTACGCATTTCTATTTATTTTTAGTAATTTTAATATCTTTGCCCTTCTCATTGCATTAAATTGCTTGGCAAAGAGCATTGGGGAGCATCCATCAGTTTTACTGATATCCTTGTATTCAATTAGTTCTCAACATTAGAACATGATAACTGAGCACAACATTGTTTTGCTAAAAATTGTTTAATTTCGTTCAGGGACTTTTTTATGTTTTCTAAGAAACAGTTCCTGATTACTAGCCTTATTGCGGTCGTTTATAAAATGGCTGTTTAAAACCTTAAATGAATCTTAATGTATACAGCTCTTTATACTCATCGCAGCTTAAAAAGTATATTAGTTTGATTCATGTTACTAAAATATTATGGCCATACGCTATCCAGAAAATATTGTATAAATATTATTTCTTGCTCGGTTTTCCTCAGTGTATCTGGGACCGCACGGCCAGTTTCTCGTACACGCTGGTGGTGGCGGCTTGCCTTATCGGCTGTCCGCTGCTGCTAATGGGCGGCTGCTTCATCCTGGTCTTCTACAAGATCTACAGGAGCAAGATGGATGTCTACACCCTCAATGTGGACGATCCGCTCAGGTTTGGACTGCTTTGTTATCACATACTGTATTGATGCGTTCAATGTACTTAAAGGGACTTGTTCCCAGATTGTCGTATTTAAAAAAAGAATGCTTTTTAATACCTTAGCTGCAAAAAAGTAAAGCATCTGGACTAAGAAAAACACAAATCATATCAAGAAAAAAAGCAAATTAAAACATTTGCCTTCGCCGGGACTTTCAATTTACCGAGGAAAAGCGTTGCAAACGCTTTATAAATTTATATATTTCACATGATGCTTATTCTTAAGCGACACAATATTTCCAATATTTTTCGGCGTAGCTGTCTAAGATCACTTTTGACCTAGATTTCTTGCGATAATTATGCAGCGGGAAAATTGAATGCCAATAGATTTGGGCACATTTTCTATTTTAGGGAATGCAAACTTCAAACAATGGTTTAACATATGCCAATAACTGTTGCATACTTTTCGGCTTAAAAATGTACATAATTGTTTACATATGCGTTTAAATTAAAGTTATAAACATATCTTCGACATACACTCTAGAAATAAACATAATTAGGCCTAAATAACATATAGTTTTTTTCCCCTCCCGCGACCGACCACGCAAAATCGCCGCGACCCCCAAACATTTATAGACCAAAGAAAACACAAGTTTATTTTATTTGTGTGTGAAAATGCGGGGTGCGATTCCTTAAAAAGAATCCAATAACGTGTACAAATCTTACTTTCAAAAGACGCTTATAAAAGGACATTAAACGGCAGTTCTTGGTAACGCTTAATTCGGCGTATTTTGACGCATGCTTTTACGAAAAGGACGCCATAACATTCAGTGTCAGATTCTAGGGCACAACCATTTCCGCTCCAATATGCATGTTTTTTTAAAGACAAAGAACGCCCACCGTCAATTAACAAACTCGCCAAGTGTCCATTATCGATAAAATCTTGACGCAGGAGGAGTCAGCTTAACAAAAGCCAAACAGTCAGCCAATGAGAACGCATAAAATTTCCAACATGCAAATGAGCGTCGTCGTTAGAAAGTTTATCACTCCCTCATTCTAACTTTAATTGGTAAAGGTGCAAGTCATTTGCAACACATTTGCGTTCGGTATGTGTTTTGTTATAGATATGCGTGTTTTTAAAAGCCGCGTTTGTAATAAATTACTTCAAATTAAAATAGTAAATAAAGAAATAATTATAAATAAATATCATAATTTTGGTGAATTTTGGTGAAAGGAACCGTTTACTAAGAATATGAATTACGACGGCATGTTACTCGACAAACTGATCGCGTCAAACGTCCTATTTTGTTTAAAAAAAAACAATGACTAGATCTAGTAATAATTAACGAAAGTGTCATTCAAACTCATCAATGCACACGGATTAGAATTATGCAAAAACTTTGGCTGAGGCAACATTTGAATGAAAGTTAGCGGAACTAAAGTCCTTGTCAAAAATAAAAGTAAATAAACTTTAGCGCCTTTTCTTTTTATTTTAATTTATCAAAACTGTTCTGTTGCTTTCTTTTTATTAATGAACAAAGTCCTATTTGTTTTGATTTACATAGAATGCTAATTCATTTATTCTCTAGCATTTGCGTTGTTCAGATACAGTATTACAGATTGATGCGTTTAAACACTATCCACGTGCTAAGCGTGTAACACGCTTTTCAGCTACAAACTGCTAGCCGCAGTTTGACGGTCACCGTTGCTATGGCTGTTGCTAACAGCGCTCTGTTTTGGATGCCCGGCAAATTGCAACGTCACGCTATTTCTCCTAAGTTTTAACAGGTTTTTATTATTAACGCTCTTGTTTTTAACGTATATTATTGTTTGTTCAATTTTGATAAATGATTGTAAGGTAATTAAAACATAGTATTACGTAAATAAGCAGAAAGTTATTAATCTACTACAACGAAAATATTAAGAATTTATTCTATAACGTAACATTTCGAACATAAGGAAAACACGAATGAAAACGACTTATTGTGTATACAAATAAAATATTTTTCCAACCTACCGACCCACCGTTTATGAGCATGGGTCGCGGGAGGGGAATCAAACAACATTTTATTTTCGGCCTTATGAATAATTTTACTCATTGTATGTCATGATCAGAATGTTATATTCATTCACATAATGAAATAACTATTTTGTTTAGCCTACATAATTGGCGCTCTGTATAAATAGAAATTACAATGCTACAATTCACGGGGACGGCAGTCGGTCACAACGTACAATGTTGCCTGTAGAGCTGGCAAGCACAAAATATCAAGTGGTAAATTTCTTGTATTTTTCTGATAAATAAGCAAAACAAATATTAGCAAATTTGATTGAGCTTATATTTCCAATTATTTTATCATTGTGTAAAAATATTATTGTACGCTGTAACCGACTGTCGTCCCCGTGAATTAATTCTAGCGAGTACAACTCCAGCAGGAGAATCATTCTAAGAATAGCGCGCGTTAAAGGTGTGTTAATACACACGCATCAATTAGCGTCTGGAGAATCCTAAACCCGAGAATTGCAATAAATGGGGAATTCATAAACTTACTGCTCATTCATTCCCGCTATTATTTTCTGACAATATTAATTGTTAAATTTGCCTGACAAATTCATGTATCAATTATGTTTACGTAAATTACGAGTATTTAGCTTATTCATGTATCACTGGTGAAAACATGGGGCGGTATATGATCGGTTTATTCACGGTACAGATATTAATAATTATTGAGTTTATCTCAAATTAATTTTTGGGGTCTATACGTTTTCTTATAGTGTCCGAAAAATCTAGTGTCTGAGAAGTCTCCTTAGTAGAGACCGAAAAATCTGGTGTCCGAGAAGTCTCCTTAGTAGGGAACGAAAAAAGTGGGATCCGTGAAGTCACAGCTTGGTCCTCTTGCATTATATTTAGGGCAAAAAAATGACATCTCAATATTAATTTCTACGCCGATCGTCTTTTTTAATGACATTTCTTGTTCTTGCTCATGAGTGTTATTTCGCTTGTATATATGTAATGTTTTTGTCTTTTTAAAGAGATTAAATGTTTTAAATTCGTGTGAATGACGGCGATATAACATCGCGTTTAATGTTGTGACTACCGGGGCTATATACTTCATAATTTACTTTGTTGAACTGCTGGTCCCAGAAAACAAAAGCTATACACTCTGTCGATTATCTGTAACAGTTGTCTAGCTTTCTAGAACGTTTGTGTGTGGCATATATATTGGCAAATTTATTTGTTTAATTTTCTTTTGAGAGCAATTAAAATTTTGGACAAAATGAAACTTCCAATTTTGAAACTTATCAAACCGTTAATATTTCCGCGTAGGTGATTGAAACTCACCCTGGCATACCTTTAATTATGTCTCCACAATCTCTCCTGGCGACGTACATTTTATGAAACTAGAAACTTCGGAAGAATAGTATTGTATAGGATTTGTTTTACGTCTATTCTTTGAGTACTGTGTGTCACACATATGGTATTATATATACGTTTATAATCTGCATTTGAAATGAAAAAATAAAACCTTAATCTTCCCAGAATGCAGAAGGTCTGGAAGGAGACGCTGAGGTCCTCCAAGACGCTGCTTGTCGTCTTCATCGCCTTTGTCGTCTGCTGGACGCCGTACGCCGTCGTAACGGCGCTTGACGTCAACAACGCGTTCCCCATGGAGGTGCACCTGTTCATCACGCTACTGGCGCACCTGCACTCGAGCCTCAACTTCATCATCTACATGTGCTTTAACAAGTAAAGATGGGGTTTGAACGTTCTTTTTTTGCTGAAAACAAAGCTCGATGCGATTGTGTAGTATGTTTGGATATATATAATACATGTAGTTATAATTCGGTTCATGTATTAAATTTTATTAGTATATTCGAAGGGAGTAATTAATGCATTACAACATTATTGTAAAATAAAACGATGACTTTCATAAAGTGAAATTACGTTGGAAATAAGAAAATCAAATCCATAGCAACTGATATTAACATGGAGCTGTGAGTACAGGTGTCTATGGTTTTAGCACATGGTTGCATCCATTTAAGTTATGATGCATCTGAGCGCTACCTTAATACTAAGGTATTATATTGAAGAAATAAATCAAATGGAGGTGTAATGATTTAATCATAATGCATTAAATTGTCAACGGCCCGGTTGCATTCCCCATCTGGGCAGCCCATATGCGACCCATTTCGGTCCCATATAGATTGCTAGCTGGGGGACAGAATAAGGCATATAATGCAGGAGTAGAACATACAAATATCACCAAAATATTATAAACACTAAATATGCATGAAATGTATTAACTTACTAACACCCCTGCTCTTCAGGACCTTCCGGCGCACAGTGGTGACCATGTTGTCGTGCAGGCGGTCTGGGCTGCCGTACAGGAGCTCCATGAAAACGTCGGAGACCAGCGCCTCCCCTAAGTCGGGGTCTGAGGTCTCCAGCGGTCAGGCGTATCAGGAAAACTCCGTGTATACCATCAAGTCTGAGGGAGTGTACATTCAGCTAACACAGCTACCGAGCCAGATTGAAAAGTTAGCAGGGATTGAATTACCCGGAGAAAATGTTGATATCCAGATTCGGTTTTAGGACGCTTAACCCTTCGAGAAAAACGAGAATGGAAATTAAAATGAATTAATTTGACAGACTGAAGGTTTATTTCGTTGTTTCCATTTAGTCTAAAGACCCACGTGGACGACATATTTACGAAGCAATAATAAAATGTCAGACTTAGTATAAAGTGTAATAAATTGAAACAAATAGTATGCAGTTTTCGGAATATTTATGGTATATACTTATGATGTAGATGACTGAACATGACGATAAGGTATTTGTAAAGCAAAACAAACTTCTTTTGCCACATTAAAATAACATTCATAATGACAGGTGTCTTAGTAGTAGTATATATTATATTCTTATATGTGTTCACTGAGCAAATAACGAATGTAATATTTTTATTGTGTGGCTGTATTATGTATACCATCGAGAAGAACAATGTTATATTGCATATAATATGACTATTACATAGACGCTAAAACAACTATATAAGTATAGCACAAGTGTGTTCATGCTCATGTATTTATGTTATTGTAAGTGTTGTGTTGCTGCTGTAAAAAGGTCCACGTTTCGTGACAACTTGTGCATGAATGCTTCATCATTAATCAAGTGGTACGTTTCAAATTCAAGAACGAAATAGGCCTTTCCCAAAACTAGGCTACTTCCCTTGCGTAATCACGAGTGATGTCCCCTATTCACTTCCGGCGACTTTTATTGATTATAAGGCAGGATAAGTGTATTGATATTTACCGAAAAACATGCAATATATTTGATTTTCAATCTTAAGATTGTGTTGATGTCGCAAAAATAAATTTGCAAATATCATTATACATTATGTACTTTATTTATCAATTTAATTAAATTATTATTTTTGTATGCTGTGTAAACTCTATAACTCTATATATCAGGTCTAGTTACCTCGCATCACTGATTGTGTCATGCCAAATTGACTTATTATCCACGATTTCCACGGGCCACGCTAATTTGATCAACGGTATACTTGGCGCAAAGAAAAGGGCTCATGAGTGAATCCACACCTGTCCCAGTGGACACAAAAAAACGCATGGCCACATCGCCTCTGGATCAAATAGACTTTAAAAGTCCAGAACGATCTCGATTGACTCAGACATGGTAGAACAACCTGTAAGCATCGCTCTTGCCAGCAAAGATGTCAATCGTATCGCCGATGTTCTGAAATCTTCCATCGAATCCTAAGTAACTGAAGTTATTACTAATAGCTCAATATAGCTGAAAGTTAAAAACCAGTGGCTACCCTGGAGTCTATCTCAATGAGGAGCTTACCAAACAGCGAGGTGAGCTTCTATATAGAGCACGTTGTCTTCTCAAATCCGGGAAGATCGAAGGTGTTTGGACCTCTGATGGGGTCATCCTCATTAAAAACAGAGCTGAACATGTCACACGGATTGAAACTACCATGGACTTTGAGCGGTTCAAACAATGTAATAAAATCGCTTAATTATTTTTTTTTTTACAGTGTAGATAACTGTTAACAGCGAACTGTTCTGTACGGTGGTATTGCTATCAAAACTATAGCACGTGAATATCAATACTTCACATGGTAAATTGCGCTGGAATAAGACGTCTCATTTTAATGTTTGAAACTGGTTTCTAAATTTAATGTTGATCACTACTATAAAATATTCGTTCACAGCTTGTTGTGTACAGCTTTACATTGATTATGTAAATTATGGGAAGAGATATATTTCAATACATATATTTGTTAATCATATTACACTTTATTGCACTTTTATCTTTCTTTGAAATTGCGATTTAATACAATTCTAAAAACTGAAGTTGTTAAAATTAGTAAGCCTTGTCTAAAACTAAGAGAAAATCGCAGCGCTATAATTTGTTAAACTAAGTGTTTTATTCTGAACACCTCATAACATGAAAGTGTACACTGCGCTGGAACGAGACGTTGTTCTTACATAACTGAAATCGGTTTATGTTTTTGTTGTTAATCACTGCTGAATATGTATAATCTCACACAGTCTGTTGTGTGTAGCCTTACATTGGCTAGTTAACGCTATAACGACGGGCCTTTGAACATATACATGGACGTTACTTTTATTTCTATTGCATTTGTTCATTTTTGCTTTCAATAAATATGAGATTCCACATCTAAATTCAAGCGACATGTTTACATCTCTTGAGCAAGCATCGTACTTGTTCTCTGCATAACTGCAATTTTCTTCACTTTCTTACCTCTGGCGATGTTCACCCATACCCAGGTCCAGTAGAAACTGACTCATCTCTAGATGAAAATTCTTCTTGTTACAGTGAAACCTTAAAGTGCGGACTAAGCATTATGCACATAAACATACAAAGTTTGAAACCTAAAATAGACATACTAGATATTGAAGTACAACCGTACGATATAGTCGTCTTCTTTGAAACATGGCTTAAACAATCCGTAAGCAACGACGATATTAAGCTCTCCAATTTCCAACCACCAATACGTTGTGATAGAAACGACAGAGTAGGTGGGAGGGAGGGGGGGGGGGGTGCAATATACGTTAAAGAGGGTCTTCATTTTATTGAGCGCCCAGACCAAGGTGTACAAGGGCTTGAAGCTACATGGCTCGAAATTAATATAAACCATAAAAAGTTATTAATCGGAGGCTTTTACCATCCGCCCGAGCCTAATAACGATTATTGGCTAAAGATGGAACAAAGTATCGATCAGGGTTTTAACCAACTAGTAGATAATGTGATAGTCACGGGCGATTTTAACGTAAATATTTTTGATAACCCATTATCAAACAAAATGTCCAATCTTATTTCGTCGTACAACGCTAACCAACTCATAGATACTCCTACGCATTATACTGAACATTGGTCATCATTAATTGATTTAATTTTTGTCAAAAATAAAAACCACGTCCTTACTAGTTACGTAGCTGATCCGTTCGTACCTAATCTGACACGCTTTCACTGCCCTGTCGATTCTGCCAAACCTAAAGGTTCTGCTTATAAGAGACATATATGGTTGTATGACAAAGGTAATTATAGTCTTTACAGGGAAGAATTAAGCAAAACTGATTGGGATAACATTCTTAACTTAGATAATCTTGACGCTATTGCTAAAGATATAACAACTACGTTTATGTCAGCTGCGACTCTAAGTATACCTAACAAAAATGTCACTATACGCCCGAATGACGTACCGTGGATGAACAATACAGTTCGAAAATTTATTAGTAAACGTCAAAAGCTACATAAACAGGCAAAAACTACTAACACTAAACAATCATGGGAAGCATTCAAAAAGGCCCGAAACTTGGCAACTAGTGAAATAAAAAAAGCTAAGTCTGAACATAATTTAAAAATTATAAACATAATTAACTCTTCACCACCTACAACAAAATCATGGTATAAACTAGCAAACTCGCTTCTTAATAATAAAACGAGTGCGTTTCACTAACATTGCGTAGACTTGCGCATTTTTTTTACGTACGTAAACGATTTACGCTGAGCGTAAATAAATGCGTAAGGCGTTTCACTAACATTGGCGTAAGTTTACGCTGTGCGTAAGTTTGAATACTCTTCATTGAAGGTATTTTTGTAAGCCGACAGGTGCGCGCGGACGTTTAAGAATTACTTTTCGTCTGCATCAGTTGCTATTGTAAACAAGATGGCCGAATCGTCGTCTAAGCGGAAGTCCAACTGAACAAAATGTGAGATTGATACTCTTATGTCGGCATATGCCGGAAGAGTAGACGTGTTAGATGGCAAACTTACTCCTTCTTTATCAGCGTCGGACAAGCGGAGGGCTTGGGAGGGAATATTAGCACTGTAAGTTATTTCTAAAGCAGTGTACCACTACCAGCTATCCAAAATTGGTAAAATATGAAAGCCCCATCTTTTGTCGACCGAAAATATGTTTATTTTCTATTACTCTAAATATAATGTTTAACATGATTGGATCATTTATTATAAACGCAGATCTTTCTCGGTTATTTGTAAACATCTGTTATAATATTCATGATGCACCTTTTTAGTTCATCAATTTGTAAATTAAATTATTATTATCATTATTTCAGTGTTAACAGCACAGGTACAGTCGGAAGAACTTTGGACGAGACGAAGAAGAAAATCAGTGACATTAAGGTTGCTGCGAAAAAGAAAGAGAGGACCCGGGTGGCGCATGACCGAGGAACAGGAGGAGGGCCTCCTGCTGAAGAACTGTCGCCTTGGGAAGTTAAGGTATTTAAGCATTATCCCCACGCAGTATTGATAACGCATTATAAATGCGTTTGTGTGTGTGTGTGTGTTTTTAAAGTTCAACGATGTTCATTGTAATAATTCAAAAAAAGATTAATCTGGCAAACAAGATTGAACTAATTAAATTATTGGTTTACCTAAAAAAAATTATTTAAATATCACCACTGTATATTTCCTTTAATTCGCAGATGCTTGAAATAATTCCAACAGCAGCAGTGCAGGGCATGGATGATGGCATTGATACACTGAACATCTCATCATGTTCTTCTGGTATTTGTATCATTATGGTAGCCTACACTATATTTTAACTTATCACACAACCTGCCAGACAGTCAAATATATATGATAAAAAATTTAGGTGTCTGCCAAAATGTATAAAACGCCTTATAGTATACATATTTTATGTTCATTTGACTTTTTTGTTAAATAAATCAATGAATTATAACTGCAAAAAAGTAAGTTTATGCCCCACAAAATTCAATATCAACTTACACCATGTTACAAAGCATGGTGTCTTACAGTTGTGTTTTAGCTTTTGAATAGTCTATTAATTGCCATTGAAATGTTTTGCACAACATTAAGAACTTTCATTTTCAGTATCATTGGCTGACATGCCTGCATCTGCATCTGCTTGCACTGGTACGCTGAATTGAATTACATCCATTTTCATTTGTGCTTTTTCTCACACAATTTTTAGAATTATGTTGTGTAACAACAACTATTGAACTAATTTGGGAAGCATTTAATGTGTACTCCAACCATTGGTATACCAAGTTACCATATGATATGTTAGTAATACTTTAAAATGACAACATTCCTGAACTCAACACTAATCAAATAATTATTTTATTCAAACATTATACATTGTAAATACTTTTTGACTTATAAATATTAAACATATTATAAAATCATGTGATTAGTACAAGGTCCTATAACATAAACATTTTATACACATTCTAAGAAATGCATGTGTAAGGCAATTCACAGATATATACAATTAAACTTTAATGAACATAATGGTAACATATACAGAAATAATTTGCAAGTGCACACTTTTTACTGACATTCAACTAGAAGAAAAGCAGGAATGTGCGAAGGAAGAAGCATGTGAGTACTTTTCAGTCACTGAGTGGCATTTATTCAAAAGTTCATGATATTATAAATGTACTTAATGCAATTTGCATAATATTTGTTGGAATGAAATATTTTGAGTGGAATATTTATATTTTTTTTTATTTACAGGTAAAATTGAGAAAAGGTCAATGAAAAGAAAACTTGAAAAGGGTATTTAATTTGTTATGTTGTCATGCTAATAACTCTGAAAAATTTAGCATAATCCAGTTATAGAAAATGAAGGAAACATATATTTATAATGTTTATTAATTTGATTTTCATGTCCTTGGAAGTGTATCTGTATTCAACACTAATCTAGTGTTCTCTATATTACTAATGCATTAATAGATGTACTTTATTTATTGTATGAATGCAGAAACCAATAAAGTCTGATAATTTATTTGTCTCTTGAAAAATATAATTAAAATTAAAATGTCATAGTTGTATCATTTATCCAATCTTTGTGAATGGCACCAAATAACCATAATCAGCATTTTTAACATATGTTTTCTTAAATCTGTAGTCTAAATATACGTAGGCTCAATAATATAATTTATTTGTTTATTTTGTTTTGAATTTCAAGAACAGGTCACAAGTTATCAAGAGCAGCTCTTGTCACTACAGAAAGAACACCTGGAATTGAAAAAAACTGAAGTTAAAGGAAATGCAACAAATGAAGGAAATTGAAAAACAAAAACTGATTGAAATACAAAAGTTACAATGTTCTGTAGATGCAGTATTGTCTGTTATTCTATTACAAAAATAATAACAGTCTCTGAATTAATTCACTTGCCCGAAACTAAGGATACTTAAAATCATCATCTGTTCAAAGTAATATTTATACCTATCTGCACAAAATGGCAATTACAGGAAAACAAAACATTTTGGAATTAAAAATATACAAAATAAAAAAAAAAATAATAATAATAACACTATTCAGAAAGTATTGTCTGTAAATATATTATTGTTTCATGTTTTTCTATCCATACAACTACATTAACAACATCATTATCATAACAACCTGATTAATCCACATATTATCTTCCATTATTCACAACAATGTAAACAAGGAGAATTCGGGCAAGTTGAATTGTATTGCTTATGTCCTAATGGGCAAGTCATTCCAACAATCAGCATGGAGACTGTAAGTAGGACAACGAAATAGGGCAAGTCATTCCAACAATCAGTATGGAGACTGTAAGTAGGACAAAGAAATAGGGCAAGTCATTCCAACAATCAGTATGGAGACTGTAAGTAGGACAACGAAATAGGGCAAGTCATTCCAACAATCAGTATGGAGACTGTAAGTAGGACAAAGAAATAGGGCAAGTCATTCCAACAATCAGTATGGAGACTGTAAGTAGGACAAAGAAATAGGGCAAGTCATTCCAACAATCAGTATGGAGACTGTAAGTAGGACAAAGAAATAGGTCAAGTCATTCCAACAATCAGTATGGAGACTGTAAGTAGGACAAAGAAATAGGGCAAGTCATTCCAACAATCAGTATGGAGACTGTGAGTAGGACAACGAACAAATTCAAAACATGTTAATTAAAGCCTGTCTGTGTTGTTGGCCAGCTCGATTGATGTCATTTCCATCCCCATCCTGTACATCATCATTGTTGAGGTTTTCATCATTGATATCAATGTCATTGTTGAATGGCACTTTACGGTCTATGCATAAATTATGCAATTTGGCACATACAACAATCACCTCCATGCATTTGCCTGGCCTGAATGGAAGCACTCCACCACTCTTGTGAAGGCATCTGAAATGTTCGTCAAACCATATAAATTAATTTCAAAGAAATTGATAAATATTGCTATTTATGACAGTACTATAATAGTAACATTATTTTTATTTATTGACATTTTAATTTTGTACAAATAATAAAATGTATCCATCTTGAAGTAAGCAATTTCTTCTGCATGACATATCATTATGCTTTATTCATATTTATCAGATTATTTGAAAATAAACACCATAAACAATCACTTGAAGAGCCGACACAAATATATAACCAATGAAATGATGTGGATAGCAGGCCAAAAATAAAACTAACTTTGTTTGCCATTTAATTATATATTATACATTGTTTAAGCAAATATTATCTGAACCTAGCTTTCATAAGACCAAATGCCCTTTCGACACAAATCCTTGTCCGGGAATGTGCACCATTAAACCGCACTTCCTGTACAGTGTGTGGGTTGTTCTGAAAATTATTTCATATAATTGTATACAAATATATTTTTGGGTAACTGAAGTTTACACTTATTTCAATATATATATATATATTAGAATTTTGAAATTTTGTGTGCATTGCACTATTTTTTAATTATCAAGTCCATAGTCCCAAAACATTAAAGGATTACTTGCTAAAACACAGAATTTGTATCACTATGAAAAGGATAAGACAATAGGTCAAATATAAGATATATTTTAACTTGAATTCTTTAGAATGTATTGATTTAAATACACTGAAATTACTGACACACACACACACACACATATATATATATATATATATATATATATATATATATATATATATATATATATATATATATATATATATATATATATATATATATATATATATATATATATATATATACCATTATTAGCTCATAAATGCATGACCTTGACAAGATGTTTAATCAAATATAATACTATCCAATTTAAAGGTATTCATATCATAAGAGATAATAAAAACAATAATAACAAGAGCTGTCTCAGGGCAGCACGCACACCATTTCATTCCGCTTTGTCGTCAGAATTATGGGCCTTGGCCAGTGATCTTACATAATGACCCCCAAAACATGTGTGAAGTTTCAATCAAATATCAGTAGTTAGTTACAGAGATATGCACTTGTTGCACAAAAAACCCTTAAACAGAGCATTACGCAGACGCCGACGAGCGGGTGAGTAATATTGCTCATACTATGCAGAGAATAGTCGATCTGATAGTAATAAAAAAAAGCAATGAAAAAAATATGTACATTTAATGCTGTATTATACGTTACCTTTGAGTGATAAGGTATTCCCTCAATGGGTATCCAGAATCACCCAGGAGCCATCCAGGTTTGTGGACTTGCAAATGATTCTTTAACAAAGAGTTTTCAAATACCGTGGCATCATGGGTTGATCCTGCCCATGTCGCATTGACATTGGTAAACTTAAATAAAAATGTAGTGTTTTTTAAAATATATTATTTATATAATTATATGTATTCAGTAAAGATGACAAACATATTAAGTACTAACTCACAAAGCATTAAATTGATGAAATAAAAGGTTCAGATAATATAAATCTATTGGTATTATTAGTAACACTGATCCCCTTTCTGAATCTGTACAGTGCGATACAGAGACAGTAAATTTAGACAGTGAGAGAAGTGTGAAGCACGCCAGAAATATGAGCCACTATAAATTTACTGACCCTGTAACCCACCATACGAGGTCAGTAAGAAGCCATGAAATGAATTTATCTTACCAAGTACCATTTTTTAAATAAATATGCCAACATTGTATTTTTCGTATTATGTTTATTTTGAAAAAAAAAATGCTTTATTGACTTGATATTAACTGCTACTGAAATAGCATGGAATAATACACAGTCAGCATGTGACTCGGTTAACCTAAAAAGTGAGTATTGGGTACGAGGTAAGTTTTTTATATATTAAAACGTACAAAGTTATACAAGTTCCACTTATTGTTTTAATTTCTATAATTGTTTATACTAGTCAATTCAATTAATCAATATGGAATAACCATAAATTCAATTAATACTGGTAACTATAATTTACCTCAAGTTGCTATCAACAGCCGCTTATACGTTTACAGCGTGGAACCCTTTCCTGCAGACAAATATCTGTTCATTGTCTGTAGGCGTTTGAATGGGGATCATAATTCCGTCTACGGCCACTATCACATTTGGGATGCCTGCAATTTGATGGAACTTCAATTTGGTTGCTGCAAGGTCCTGCACTGATGATGGAAAGTTGATGTTCATTAAATTACGGTTGATTGCACTTACAACCTGAAATGTATACAAAATCATCTACCAACTTTTATCAGTGACGGACAGGCAACGTCAAATGACTCTCACAAATGTACTCTACTAAATGAATATTTCTGCAAACAGTCGAAACTCGAAAATAACGACCATTCGGCCCCTCCACTTGTCAAAGTTACCGATACTGTCCTCTTCAGTATTTGCATATCTTCACAGGACATCCTTCACGTAATATCTATCGTCAATCCAACAAAAGCTTCTGGACCAGATCTGTTAAATCCGCGATTAATTCGTGAAGGTCCCCGCAAACTTGCAACGCCTTTATCTTTATTCTTTAATAAGCTTCTATCAAGATCGTATTTTCCACTCCAGTGGAAACTCGCGAACGTGTCTCCTATTTTGAAAAAAAGATGACCCATCCCAACCGTCAAATTATCGACCAATCTCACTTCTTAGTTGTCTTGGCAAATTAATGGAAAGGTGTATGTACAAATATGTTTACAACTACCTTATCTCGAATAACCTTCTATCTTCATTTCAGTCTGGATTTATTAAGGGCGACTCTACGCTCAACCAACTTACATTTCTATACAATGATATTTTATCAGCATTGGATGAAGGCAGAGAAGTCAGAGCTATTTTTTTGTGGCATTTCAAAAGCCTTCGATCGAGTCGGGCACCAAGGTCTACTATTTAAATTATCTTCAATCGGAATCGATGGATCACTTCTTCGCTGGTTTTCTTCATATTTGTCTTATCGCAAACAGCGAGTTCTGTATCGTAGTTCTTCGTCATCTTGGTCATCTCTAGGAGCAGGCTCGATATTAGGTCCTCTACTATTCCTTATATACATCAATGATATCGTCAAAAACATACAATCTAACATCCGTTTATTGCGGACGACACAAGCATTTACATAATTGTGGACGATCCCGTAACTAGTACCAATGGCCTTAATAATGACCTCGGCACTATCTTCAACTGGTCACAGCAATGGTTAGTTTCATTTAACCCTTCAAAAACTGAATCTATGCTTTTTTCACGTAAACTTAACAAATTAGTCTATCCGGATCTTTCTATGAATCACGTACAAATATCCCAAGTTCAAACACATAAACATCTCGACCTTACTCTGTCTGATGAGGCTAAGTGGTCAACCCATATTCAACTTACAATTAAGCAAAGCATGGAAAAGAATAGGAATACTCAGGTCTCTTAAATGTACTCTCTCCAGATTATGTCTACAGAAGATGTATTTTACATTTATACGTCCTGTTCTTGAATACGGTGATGTTGTTTGGGATAACTGCACAAATGCACACAAAGCTGAAATTGAAGCGGTCCAACACGAAGCAGCCCATATAGTATCTGGCGCGACAAAGTAATGCAACATACAAAAACTCTTAAATGAATTCAACTGGGATACTCTTTCCGAACGAAGAAAAAAACATCGTCTGATACTTTTTTATAAAATGTTAAATGGTCTAACACCAAATTATCTCACAGAACTAATTCCGTCACTAAATAATCAACAAGGCAACAACTACAACCTTCGTAGTTCGGGAATACGTAGTATAAAATCTAAAACAGAATCTTTTAGAAACTCATTCCCACCATCAACAGTGCGCGACTGGAACTCCCTCCCACATCGTATAAAAAACGCGCCCTCTCTTGAATCCTTTAAAGCTCTATTATCTAATCGCCACTCTCATCCATCCCCTTTGTATAGCATAGGAGACAGGTACGAACAGATTATCCACACACGACTTCGCCTTGGTTGTAGCTCGCTTAACAATGACCTCCACAGAAGATCATTAACAGACTCTCCGTTATGCTCGTGCGGTGTAGTTGAAACAGTCGACCACTTTCTTCTTTATTGTCCAAAATACTCCAGTCTTCGAAACACCTTTTTTCCAACCTCTCATGCCCGATCACAACATCAAACCTTCTGAACGGAAGTGAACGACTAAATCTCATTCAAAACACAAAACATCATTTTAAATGTGCAAAAGTTCATTGCTGCTACTAAAAGATTCAACTCAGAATGCGGACACCCATCCAAGTCTGACGATGCACTTCCCCCCCCCCTCTTTTTTTTCTTTGTCATTGGTATAACATATGCATCTTTCTCTTATGTTTCCTCTTTTTGCTTATTTTACTTCTGTTTCATTATTATAAGAAACATAATTAATTGTCTTAAATTATTAAATCTTAATTGTTATTGAATTTGAGACAAATTTCAAAACATATTAAATTGTACGATCTATTAATACAATAATTCATCTAGTACAATATAATAATTCTTCTAGATTTTTGTATGTGCATTTAATAATTGATTATTCAAGGTCGCCACATAACCAACGTATATGTACATCTTATGAGTAATATAATCGATGGAAAGGAATTTATATAAGTTTTTCAAAGCTTGTTTTCAAATCCATAAACAATGTGTATGTATATTTTGTCACTTTGTCACCATGTGCGACACGTTTCTTTTCTGAATAAATACCGTTTAAACCAAATTGTTATTTTGATTTTTAACAATATTGTCTTCTCTTTGCAGAGTACGTTTAACAGTTATTATGCAACAAAACAGAAAAATAGCGATTTCAGTATCTAAACAACCTATGCCTTCATCCTGTATTAAATTTGCATTATTAAATAAAAATAAATAAAAAATAAAGCTGTTTTTAGTAAAACGATTTTGCTAAGTAACTCTAGGCTAACATTCTTCTGGCGACTAAAGATACGAAAATAAGGTATCATCACAGAAAGTTTGAGCGTAATTCTGATGTTTTTGACAGCAACTTCATATTTGAAACTTTAAAGCTTTTTTCGTTGCAGATATTCTTGTTGTGTGCTAAATATTATACGGTGCTTGAACATGCTTCGCTTTAATCTTGAAATATAATGTAAAAAACTACTATCTTTGTAATTACTGTTAACACAATATTACAATAACTAAAGATGATGTCACTCCTCATTAAATGTTATAATGTTGTATTCGAGAGATCAAGTAAGTAATTTGTTTATTATTGTGTCATGTGTTTAAACAATGTTCATTATGACTTCATATAATAAACGAAACAAATAACACCCGACCCAATGGGTCTGTATGTCAACAGGAAATAGATATGTCGTGATAATTATGCACATAATAGGGTGAGTATCTATAATAAAACCGACATAGATTATATACATTTTGAAAAAAAGTTTACACAATTCAGAGTAAGTAATTAACTATGCCAACAGAAACATCTAATATACGTTAGAATAAATATTTCATACGTGTTGAGTCTGTTTGATCAAGTATTTAGTTTTCCTTAATGTATATGTAATTTGTTGCAATCTTTAGGTTTACATTATGCATGACTAAACAACGGTGTAGGGGATGAAAAGTGCTTTTTGTCATTAGTAAAGTCAAGAATAACTGGTGCATTTATACAAAATTGGATAACAGAACTAAATAACTCATCTAGAGCAAAAAGTTACAATATGTTTTGTAAATTTGAATTTCAACCTTTAATATCTAAAACTTTTCAGTATTAATATGTTTAGATTTGATCTTTGTAAATTGAGAGTTTCTTCGCATAGGCTAGAAGTCGAATCAGGCCGATGGCATAAACCTGAACCTATACCTTTTCATGAAAGAAATTGTCAGCATTGCAATGTTCTTGAAGATGAGTTTCATTTCTTGTTAGAATGTTCACTGTATAATGATATTAGAAAACTATATATTAAAAAGTATAACTGGAAAATACCAAATGTACCCAAATTTATAGAATTAATGCAATCCGACAATGTAATTCTTAACAGAAACTTAGCTATGTATGTCCATTAAGCGTTTATTCAAAGAAACCAATATACATATTATTACGATTAATATTACCGTAAATGTATTCACACTTGACTTCTCGCTCCGCATGTTGCTTTGTATATTTATTAAAATACTCATTTAAATTGATATTTTGCTGTTGTTGACTATAGCTTTGTTAATATTTGTATTATTATGATCTACCTGATGTAATTTATTTATGCTTAATTCAGTCGAGAATTAGTATTACACACATGACCACTATGCATGCTTTTATATATATTTGTGTTCTACTTCATGTATACTCATGGACTGTATGTCTGATGTATATTGAATAAACCTATATATAACTCTAACTGAGATTATTTCTTCATTTCTGTCGGAATCGTGGTAAACAACGAACATTTGATTCTCGCAGCAGCTAATTCCTGTATGTTTTAGAAAAACAAAACACGATGAGCTCTTAAATGTTCACCACCTTTCAATTCTTCAGAATTGAAAATTAAATGCTGTGCTATATTATTTCACTCTTCAATTTAAACCAATTTATTAATTCGAAAAAGAGTTTAATGCTTTGAATTATGTTCTGTTCTGTTCAATAAGGTGGCAACATTTCATAAGTTGATAGGCAAAGAACAACAACGGAGACAACAACATTTTAAAATGTGAGATAAACTTTAATTTGAGACGCAAACAATGGAGACGAAGTGTGACGAGTTTGTTATCTCTGCATGTAGATCTTTATCATCAATGCATTACGCAATTGCACGGTTTAGCGGTATTATTCTAAGGGCAATTTGATAAGATCCCCGCGGTTTGTGGCTTTGGTTTTTTTTATGGCCCCCTCTTCAGACAGATAACTAAGTATCAAATGAGAGAAAATGTGTTCATTGGTGGTATTTATGTATGGAAAACCACCGTTTAAGACGAGACAAGGAGACTACATTTTTTTCCGGATACCTGGCAGACGGACATGTGACCTTAGTAATAAGTTTCAAACGATACTACATTTAGTTCGAATAATTCATTTTATAACATATATCCTCTATGAGTTTCTCTGTAATATTTAATCCAAAACATATGGTTTAAAAAATTTCCATCACAAGTTGTGGAAGCCGCTTGGTCTTAGATCTTTAGTACTTTATATGGCAAGCTAGGGAAAACGTCGCCGGAAGTCGGGTTTCAAATATGGCGGATGTGAATTCGCAATAACGCGAGGTAATTTCCAAGGGAGATCACCTAGTTTTGGGAAAGGCCTATAGAGGATATTAAATTTTGCTGGTTTCGGTAGAAGATCGATTTTATTTCACGAGTGATCATAGAAATTTATATTTTCACGAGTGAATCAAAACCCGTAACCAACAAAATTTCTTTTTTATTTGTATATGCTTAAAATGTGTGCGTTTTTTTTCGACTTCCGATGAAAAAGTAGTTCCATTATCAAACTGGTAATTTTGACTGTTTTCAAACAGTGAATTACCAATTTATTTCACTGATATATCCCTATAACCAACGAAAAGCATAAAATAAAATAATATAACTGGTATTTATAACTGAATGTCGATATACTAGTCGGTATGCCAAATAGTGACCTGCCCCCCAAAAATAGTACGCACAAAATGTTTTGGCATAAAATGGTTCTTTAAAATGTCCCTTCTAAGAAACCAAATGATGCAACTTTGTCATCATTGAGCATTTTAATATATTCAAGATGGCTTCCAAGATGGCTGCTAAGATGGCGGCCGAAATTTTAAAATCGACATATGTCCTTGAAATTACATGAAAACAGGAGAAAGCATAAACATTTTGAGCATATGCATTGTGTTTGTTGTTTGCAACACCATGAAAAACATTTGTCAATATTTAGCTCCTTGAATGGCAGTTTTTGTAAAAACATTACCTTCATGATTATTTCCCTTAGTAGTTATTTTGTAATATATTTTCAAGAGTTATGTTTTGCAGAGTATGTCTTTCCTGCATTATAACAACTATAACACGACAATTCCTAGCATATTTTGAAGGCAAGTACCAATTACTATTTTATCTGCACCTAGAAATGATTAAAGGTGCTAACTCTGGAGGTATGTTGTTACTTTAAAGTAATGGCGCTGGCGTCAACACATACAATTGACTTCCAAAATTTCATATCACAAATTCAGTCGGAAGTACTGGAAAATCAGATGTAGTAATACTTGATAGATGTGGCATCCTCTGGTCGGTGTATATTCTGACCTTCAAATGGTACTGTACAAAATGTCATGGGCAACTAATGGCGGTATGTCTTCGCCCAACATTACCAATACAACATTAAGAGTAGCACACGAACACACTCTAGGAAGTCAGAAGACTGCAATCAATCATAAACTGAATCCTGCGACACCACTACCATCTCAACATACTGTCGTGACAAACACAGCCATCAATGTCCAGCTGAAAAACATATTTTTTGAGCGTCAAAAAGACAGACACACTGGGTTACCCATTTCCCTTAGCCACATTTTAATAATCACTAGTTTGTCCTGGTATCTGAATTTTGGTATGTTTTGAAGGGCTCCTAGTTTGTTCCGGTTTCGTAAAATGCATCTAGTATTCCAAATTTGAAGCGGCTGTGGTATATGGTACTTATTGTCCTGTGTTCTCCATTCTATGTGTGTTAAATTGAAAATGAGGTCATGATACAAATTATCGTCACCCAGTTGCATAAGATCAGTGAATTTTTATATGAATATAAGAATTTTAAAACTCCAGAGACATCAGCAGGAGAGCAGTCTCAGTACCAAGAGATCTATAAGAATACTGTTAGGACAGTTCACTTAAAACATATTTTCTTGTGGTTATAGGCCTTTAATGAAAGTTACATGTAGTAAAATACATAACGGTTGTCAGCGTTATTTCTCAGCAACAGCTGGAAGTATTTTGGTCAAACTTTTTACAAAGCCTGTGGACCTTCTGTTTGATGTTTTTGTTGGTATTGTTCACGTTTGAATATAGTTTTGGTTAATACACTAAAAGTCTTATATTAACTCACCTGCTTGATTAATTGTCGCATATGATATTTTGACATACCATTGCGTACTAGCCAACGATATTAGTAGAACTGATACTTGGCAAATAAATTGAAGGAAGTGAGGAGGTCAGATATATATTTCAAAACTAAAATTCTAAATACAACGGTGAAATGATTTATCCTGAACCTCTCCAATTATGTTCTTTGTCAATAGTTACTTGTAAAATAAAAATAACATTTTAAAATCACTAGAATTGTTAAACGTATTCAACTGTCAACCCCGTTAATGAACATTACATTAAAATACCATACCAACGTGCAGAAGATGCAAAATTGCCACAGAAAGAATAGCGGCATCTGCAAAACTAAAACAATTAAACAATTGGTTACATAGAAATATCCATGACAAAAATGCTACACAAATACTGTTTGAAAATATAATCACAATAACATAACCCGGTGAAAACTCATCAAAAAGGAACATAACAGTTGTCATTGAATTTCTACCAGTAGTTGCACTGCATATTAGGGACACATAAATAATCAAAGGCCAATAGCACATAGAGGCAAAATATCATAACATTGTGCTCATTTTCTTCTGGTACGCTCGCCATGTATTGTATTGAAATCTAGCAATTCGTTCTTGAGAAATAGCTCAGACCAGGATAATGCACTAACTCTCTTGATTTACGGTGACTTTAGAGCAGTCCTGATATATACTGGTTGCTGTTTATTGTGTACGAAATATGTATTTTCAGAAGAACACAAGGGGACATTTATTTTAGTTATCAAAATTCTTTGCATAAACTGAGGTCTGTTGATTTGGCATCTCAGGCAAACATGCAGTCTTCATATTCCGGCATACATCTGCCTAAACTGCAAGCTGGTGTTTGCTGTATGCTAAACACGATGACAGAAACACGGAACCAGTTACTTAATGATTCGTGTTCCTTGCAATAAATATGTTTTCAGCTTTTAGTAAATAAATACAAACATAACATGATTCATTAATAAATGCCTACTTTTAACATTTGACTTCTTAGTTTTATTCAACTACTAGGTTTTGTACAGATTGTTGAAAAGCCTGTGACATTCAGACATGCATTTGGAGGACAGCATTTGATCCAGCTCCACCTAACATAGATCCTATCAGCTTTAGACGGAGCAAAAATCCAATGTCAAAGATTTTCATCCCAACAAGAAATCTTGATGACAAATCCCCTGCCCCAATTTTGTCATGCAGCTTAGCTGCCTACGGTTGTGCGTCAGAGCAACCATGTGTAATTTTGCGTTGTGGTTGTTACTTGGCTCGCCGCAATATTTCGCAACTGTTATGAGACAATGAACTGTCAAAACAGGTTCACAAAAAAGCAAGTCGACAATTAAGAGATGATGATAGTTCTAGTGATACTTAATGCGAAAACGAAAATTTAATTGGTAAAGATGGTTTTGTAAGATTTTGTTGTGTATTTACTTGCATATACATGACATGCTAACCGAACACAAACTGTATTTAGTTGAAATTAAATGCTTTATTATCCACATTTAAATAGTTATCCCCCATCGAAGGTGACGGGGTATATTGATTTGCTAATGTAGGTCGGTCTGTCAGGTATTTCTGCTCTGTAAGTCCATCAGTTTTCAACTGATCATCACCAAACTTCATAAAATTGTTTCTGGGCATACTTTCTTAGTCAAATTCAATAATCCATCAAATCGCCATATTAACTGCGGAGTTGTGGCCCTTGAAATATCTTAATTGGCATTTAGCCATTTCAGCATTTAAGTACAACAGTTTTGATACGATGTCTATCAAATTTTATTAACATGTTTTAGGTTGCAATATTTTATCCCAGTTCGATGATTAACCCAATCACCCCCAGGACCTTGGTTTATATAAAACTGGATTATATTAGCAGTTTACACCCTCTGTATTCAACTTAATATTTAAACCTAGAGGGGGCAAACGCTTTTAAAACAGCTCTTGTTCAATTAAAAAACATTTAAGCATATTTTAAATAACTATTAATAGTATTGTGGCAAACATGGTGTATTTAAAATGATCAAACCAACTAAACACCACTTTTTTGATTTGGCGGCCATTTGGTCGACCATTTAAAATAATTAATCCTTTAATTAATTCTTTTATTTATGTAAAAATCAGTTGCATGTTTGTCAATACATTTTCTAACAACACATGCATTTCATACATTCAGAAAATTGTAGTTACCCTACATATTGAAAGATATGTGCCAATTTTAAATTTGTGGCGGCCATCTTGGTGGCCATCTTGGCGGCCATATTGAATATTTCAAAATGCTCAATGATGACAAAGTTGCATCATACAGTTTCTAAGTAGGGACATGGTGTAGAATCATTTTATGCAAACACAATTTGTGCGTACTACCGTTTTGGGTTTATCGACCGGCATACTGACTATACCTAGTGGTTGCGGATCAACAAGCAAATAATTGCCCAGGTTTTACATGACATATTTCACACACAATTATGTTTTGATAATACAATATTGCAGTACATCATTAAAATGTCATATTGCCAAATAATACACAATAATTATAACATGGAATAGTGCAGATTTTGTAATCGCTATAGCATTCTATTTTGTCGTTCATTGTCAGTTTCAGTTATTTTGTGCGGTTGTCCGGGAAATGTCATAAAACACCTGGAGTGAAATGTCTATATATTTAAATATTCTAAGTTTTCGAGAGTTCTTTATTTGCTTTGAAACAATCCATATATTGTACTAAATTAAAGACGCCAAATGAACAGTCCGCCGATTGAAACTTTAATTGCGTCAAACATAGCGAGATATTCGCAGAAACTATTACCGGTAAACACCGCAAAATGCATTACCAGCTTTTATTATGTGATTGTTATGAAACACGATATATAAGCAACTCATCTGTGACGAAAATATGTACGAACAAATTAGTGCAAATTCACACAATGGCGTAAAAGCATTAACGCTATTACGGTAACAGAATGACAACAATGTTAGCGGTTACAATTGTATAACAACAGTTACATCTATATTTAGCTGCCGTATGCACATGTACTTTTGACCCAAATGGTACGCCCTACGAGAATCAGAGGTATGGGGAGAATGGCCGTAGAAATATTCACGACCAATCCCCACACAGGCTTCGTGGCCGGGCTGGGGCTCGAACTCACGATCCCCGGATTGACAGTCCAGCGCTCTACCAACTGAGCTATCAATGGTAACTGGACAAATAAGTGTGTGTGTTTGGGCGTGGAATTATAATAATTAAGAGGTCTCTGGTTATCTGGCTAGCGCCATGGTTGGTAGACTCGACCGCTTCTCCCCGCGGCGATCCGGGTTTAATTCCACGTCCTGGCGCATGTGAGTTTGCTTGGTGGTCACCCTACCAGGCAGGTGGGGTTTCCCCGGGTACTGCGGTTTCCCCACACAGCACAAGACCACACCAAAATTGAAAAGATATTTCAGTAAAAAATAAATTGCCGGAAATTGTAGCTTTAATTCAAAATTGTCCCAACTGTCGATGTGTCTCTAAAAGTAAATTAGGCAGAGGCGCTGGGACACACCTCGGCCCCTCACACACTGCAGCTTCGTCGTGGAATGACATCATATACTTCGAAATACTCACATTACATGAGGTCAGAATTAGCTTCAGTGGCCCTACTATCAACACTATCCAGATGATAACATCTTGAATCATCAATCTGAATGAAATGAGTGTTATAATTGATGTAAACTATACTTTAGTATTAAGCGTGACGCTGTAAATAACCTGTTTGAGAAACTATAATAATTATTTTAATTCAGCCCATACCGTAAAAGATGTTCTTAAAATCGCACTTTTATAATAATTGCTATTTCAGTCGAGTTGAATCAGGACTCACTTATTCATGTATATATTATAAATAACGATTTTTTTAAATGTTTCGTTCCAAATTGATACAAAAGTTATAAATTAAAATATAATTTGGTTTACTTATTACACACATTAGTTTATATGATTATTTTCATTATTTCACAACATCAAACACACTATATATATATACCGACACGTATATAGACAATCTGTACGGTAATTTCATTAATATAGTTTTAAAAATTCTTGATGATGATGATGATGATGATGATGATAATGATAATGATGATGAACTATCTGCCATACCAAAATGGAAGTCGGGAATAGGGAATTGTTAATTGTTGATTCCCGACCTCCATCTTGAAAATATAGCATATAGTAATTCTATACACAGAGGATGACGTCACACGCCAAACCTCTGTACTTAACCGCATTATTTCGCCCCAAACGGCGAAATGTGCTTGCGCATGAAGTAATCCCGCGTATGAAAGTTGTTTCATGAAATGACTTTATTGATATACTTAATCAGTCTAATATTCAGTTAATACTGATAGCAGAATATATTTCTGTTAAATAAAATAACAGTAGATCGTGTTTAACGCTGTTTAGTGTGTTTGTTATAAAAAGCTACTTTCACTTTCGTTTTGTGTGAAAATTCAAGGTTAGATGCCAGTAAATGCAATTCCCTTAGGGTCCCTTTATAAAACGGCGAACTTTTAGATTTCAGATTGTGCAAGCTTGGTGTCTGTTAAAAGATGAATTTTTCCTCTTCCGAAATTGCAATAAAAAGATATGGCATGTTACTTCTAAGAAATGCGTCTCGCCTGAATGCAGACACCGGTAGCAACTAGGGTTTCGTCAGTCATATTTCGACAAAAGCCCCATGCCACAGTAAACACACCCCAAAAGCTTATCTTTCAAGTTAGCCTCCAAAGAAATGCACAAAAATGTTCCAAACACACAGAGGATATTAGAAATAACCATAAAAGGCATGTCTGACATTGCTAAATGCTTTTCATAGCAGAAGAAAAAAGGAACTCTAGCAAAAGGCAATATTTCGATTGTAAAACGGAGTGAAACACATTCATTTACTGGTATCTAATCTCATTGCGATGTTAAATCAACCATTGCGGGCTATGCTAGAAAGTAGCGTATACCCATAATGCTTAGAGCGTGAGTACACAGGTCTGTCAGACCGGTGTAGACACAACGGCACATAATTCACGCAATCATGATACATCGACTATCTCCAGAATGCTCCGTAAAATAGATTTATTTTTATAATCGCCTGTGCACCCAGAGTGATAGTTCACGTTTTCTAATTGGTTGTATAACGTGCCCGCGTGATAGTTATTACGGTGCGAACGTAATAGTTATTTCGTGCGCACTTGATAGTTATTACGCACGCACTTGATAGTTATTAGGTACGCACTTCAATATGGTTATAACGTGCGCACTTTATAGCTATTACATGCGCACGTTCAAGCATTACGCGCACGTGAAAAATGAAATATTTCTCACGTCCCCTAGTTCAACATGGCATAGCAAATTACACCCTTCATGTGGCTTATAAATAGAGTACGAATATAGAAGTGGCACTCTAAAATTGTATTGATTTACATGGCTACAAAATAACATATTTCACCCCTTCTTTTTTACCAGTGTAGTGCGAATATTTTCAAATTAGCCGAGACAATATTAGGATTTATTGGCGGGAAATGTTCATACCATTTGATTGTTGATATTGAGAAAGGTCAAAAGTTCGGTTAGACAGCTACGCTACGAAAAAAACGAATTGTTGACAATTTAAGTAGGTTGTACGAAGCTTCCGCACTCCAAATCCGCCTAATACAATTTAGCAGCACGTGCGTATATGGTTATGCCTAGTTACGCCCCTGTAAGTACCGTTTAAATCCTTGTTCCTTACCTATGTCAAATGTCAGTGTACAATTTTTGATTTTATGTCGGAATGGGTAAGATGTATCTTTTTCGCAATAAAAGTATTATTAAATTATGCTCGTGTCATTAATTTGAATGAATGTCCAACAGGTTGTATAACACTGTATATTAACTGCATGTAGCCTGTGGATGACAACGATATGTAATTCGTAAACAAATTCCGCCATTTTGTTTGTTTAAAAATGGCTGTCAAATGATCGCAACAACGAACGAAACATGTTTATCTTATGAAAACATTGCAAATTTAAGACCTTTAAACAATATCAGCTAGCTTGAACTGAGTAGTTTTTTAAAGTACTTGCATTGATGATTAAAAATATCTTTTATGTGATCAATACGCAATCAGTCATTGCAATTAGCAAAAGTATCGATATTTTGTCACAAACTTAAATTTAAAGAACAAGTTACATACATGTAATGATCAGGGAAAATTCGTTGGAACATCATCGTTTATATTACTTTCATTTAGGAATTTGTCTATAAGAACACCTTCATATCTTGCTTAAATTTTGATGACCGTGCTGCGGAAAAGACCAAATTATGGGGCTCCAGAAATATCAGCCAATATGACAGGGAGGTACATGAGAAAAACTGCAATACCTCTGGAGATGTGAGTATCAGCATCACATTTACATTTAGCACTAACCTGAAATAGGCCCTGGTACATGGTTATCATATTAACCTAAAGCCCACTAATTTCATTGACAGAAATCGCATAGAAATTAATCTCAAGCCACTCATTGACTTCATAATCTTTTAAGAATTAAAATGTTGTAAATTCAAAAGAAATAATCAGGAAAACTGTATTGAAGTTTATAATAGTGTAATATATTGTAAATGGAAAAGAGATAAACAGGAAAACTGTACGGAAAACATGCTATACAATAAAAATTATTTTGGCTAGTTTATTGAAGGTGATAAAAGTAACTATAAAACATGCTTTAAATTAATCACAATTTATTTAATCAAATGTCAATATTCTTCATATAATACCTATTTCTTGTATATTCTTGGAGGCTTTTGGTCATCTACTATGCATTTTTGGTCATTGTACCAAAAGTGATAGCTTTCCATTTATCTAGTGACCCTCTGACCAGTACATAAATGATATTGTATCATTATGTAGTTTAATCGAACACTATACATTTATTATTACATGTACCTAAGTCAATTTAGTTAAAGGCCCATTTTTGTGTTGAGGCCTAAAAAAATGTTGTGTTTCTGGTGGCCGGACCTACACTACTTTTTTACCACCAACCATGTTTTGTTTTTAAAGTGCTAAATTAAAAAAGACAAATTATGGGCCACAACGATCAACATTTGGTACTTTGGTAAAACATGTGTTACTTAACCATATCCTTTTCACTACTGAGTCACTGTTTATTTATCGTAAAAGACAGTGTGTAACGCATACCTGATTTTTACGTTGATGTTACATTACAAATGTTTGCAGTATTTTTTATGTAATATAACACTAAACATAGATATTTTGACTATATTCATTAAAAAATTATTTAAGTAAATTTCAAATATGCATGAAAATAATTGCTTATGCACGAAATACATATTTATATTTATCCAATGTAAATATTTTACAATTATTATGGAACTTGTTTCAAAGTGTATTTACCTTGCATTTGTTTATCACTTTTGCTGTTGACATTAATTAAGAACTTGAATATCACAAGCTGAAGACTGCATAGGTTCATAAAAAAAAGGAAAAGCCGACCTACCGAACGAGTTTTTGTTTGTACTGCCACCATAAAGACAACTATTTTTGTGTAAGCCTTAGGCATCTTACTGCGCAAAGAAGCTTTGACAGTTACCAGTATTTAACCCCAAATTGTGACTTAGTTACTTTCATACTTTACTTCTCAGGTACAAGAGTACAGCTCAAGAGAAATAAACATTTTACTTCGTGCCACGGAGTCAGAATGTTTTATTCCTGTAATTACTTGGTGTATCAACACAGAGTTACATGGAGTTGTAGCTACTGCCTGTCAGGCTGAAGATATTATATAGAGTCACACCAAGGGTGTTTACAACTGATACAATGATGATGAGTGATGCAGAGTACATGTAATTACGCATCAATATTTCATGTTTAGTTCACAGGTGACAGGTGTACTCTGCATCGGCATGCTTCTGACTCAATCACGCTAAACTCTGCAGTCAAGAAATATGTTTGGGGAGTGTGGTGGGAAAGCCGGGCTTAATGCATGTGCGTAAAGTGTCGTCCCAGATTAGCATGTGCGGTCCACACAGGCTAATCTAGGACAACACTGCGCTTTTGTGGTATTTTCTGTTTCGATGTAGTCTCTTCTAAACATAAATCTGCTGTAGGTGGAAGGTGTCGTTCCAGATTAGCCTGTGCGGACTGCACAGGCTACGCTGGGATTACTTTGTACACACATGCACTAAGTCCGGTTTTCCCACGACACTCCTCCTTTGCTTCACTTGAACACTGCTGTATATCCAGCCCATTCTTCAGAAATGAGGTTTTTAATATATTTATTTCGTTACTCAAACATATACATGTTT
The DNA here is from genome assembly GCA_027627225.1 of Congeria kusceri. Taxonomy (NCBI): domain Eukaryota; kingdom Metazoa; phylum Mollusca; class Bivalvia; order Myida; family Dreissenidae; genus Congeria; species Congeria kusceri. The sequence continues at coordinate 25,705,694 of CM051031.1, read as the reverse complement.
TTTGTAACATGATCCAATGAATAATAATACTAGTCATATAAATTGAATTAATAACATTAAATTTTATTAGTAATGTTAGTGCTTTGTAAACAATATTTTTTCCCCATTTTCACCATGGGTTATAGTTGAATGTTGTACTGGTATAAGTTCAGTCAAAGCCATGACCAGTAACAACCAGTAACAGAAGCTGATCTTACTGTTTCTGTACTGTATAATAATAGATTCAATGACATTACATTATTTCAGAATGGAAGCATATTTTTGGGAAAATCTCGAAAAAATTTATTGGACATCATTGGCACCCATGTTTTGTTAATATTTTTGATGAATGCCATTGACATTCTGTTTACGTTTTTGACGCATATGGGGGCATAAGTCACATTTTAGTGACATTACTTGTTATTTAGCTGTTCAGTTTTTTTTTTTAAACCAGTTTTTTCTAGTGGAATGGTCTCTCAAATTAGACTTTAAGGGGAGGTAAATCAGTGACTGCAAGCATTTAGTGCAGAACTAGTATTTGTCCTTGATCAATACATTTCACAATGCACGGTTGCTAATGTGAATTGTACTTTACACAGAGATTTTGTCAAAAGGTACCAGGGTGCTTTTTATGATATTATCTGATCAGAAGATACTGATTGAATAGAGGGTATGTCTTGATTTGGAAATGGTATTGATAGCGCTATACAAAAACCAAGGCAGCATACACAACTCTGCCAAGGTCATTAGTTGTTTAGTTGGCTTATCTAGAAGACACTGTATAACATATTGTCCATTATCAAATGCTATATATTAGAGCAGCATTGCATACAATACCATTAGAACACATCTGTTTTGTTTTTGTGGAGTTTTCATTTAAATACTGAATCCTATATCTGAATCCAGAGATGTCATTTCATCGGAAAGAATTTAGTTTTTTTTTCTTGCAGCAAAAACTTAATTTGTAGAATTGATTACTGGTACTTTTATTACATATTTCAGCTTGCATGTCTATCTATTTTAAATATTTATATTTATTGTCAGGTATGTTTATTTCACATACACAAGTACATATATGGCAGAGTCTTCGTCACATACATCATGCAAATTTAATTTTTCTGTGCCCTCATGAGAATCCTGTTTCCATAATTGTGATGTGTTGTGCATTATTAATGCTGATTTATCACTATGTGAATCGGTGCAGAATGCAGAACACATTGTTAAGACAAACATTTCAAAGTGTCTACCCAATTTGCAAGTGGCAGCATGAACAAAATACGTCATTATTGTCAAATGCCACATTTGCACGTAATGAATTTTTAATGATTTCATGGTATATGTTCTATGTTTTAGCCCAAGATATGGTTTGTATCCAATACAAGGCCTGCTAATGCAGTAGGCCATTAGTAATGAATTGTAATAAATTTACAAATGTCAACTGGTGTGAAATATTTATGATAAGCTTTATCATTGTATACAGTTTGAACGATAATTATTTGACTTATTGTTTATTCTTCAATGTTTTTGCACAAAACGCTCATTGAAGTAGATACTGAAAGGTATTGTCTTTCTTCAATGGCTGTTCTGCCTAGTTGGCGTATTGTTTTGTTTAGAATTGATATACTATGTTTGAAGAGTTTTGCACCAAGCGGAAGGGTCAAGTGGCAAGTTTTGAAATTAAATGATTAAAAAATAGTTTAATGGTGCATGTAATAATTGCTTTATCTGATTTGATGAAGTACTATGTGCTACACTAAAAGAAAATACAGTCTTTCTTACCCAGCTGAAATGCAATTGTGATGAAACGCATACAGAGAATATCTCTAATAATGAAAGGAATTGAAGATAGTTTTATTTATTTTTATTATTTCATACAAATAGCTAGCTGTCAGCTGGTATAAAATAATTATTGTACAGAAACACAATTTATAAGAATGGGATTTAAGAAACAAATATTGTGAATTTGTCCTCTGCTCCAGTACTAATGAAGGTATTTAAATAAAATTAGTCGAGAACCATAACTCCTCCCACACTATTTATGGAGTAACTGCAGTTTGTTTTATTGTCTTTTGTACAGTATATTTAATATTTATAGATAACTAAGGCATTCAAAGGAAGCATCTGTGCATTTCACATGTTTTCATGAATTGAAAGATGGAGTTTTGTTTTACTTGGTCACCTAAGTGACATGCTAGAAATCAGACTGTCAGTATCAGAGATGAAAAGCTTAGAAGTACATGTATGTAGGTGTGGTGTTTTCTGCTGAATTATTGTTTAAATCTGTGTACATAGTAGCGTTATGAAAACAAAAGACCGGTAAAATCTTTGTGTAAACATTTTTTTCTCAAACGAACATTTCAATAACACTCCGTTGGAACCATTGGCATCTTTTATCAGCGCTGTTAATGGTGCCAGCTAGAATTATTTCCTTTAGTAATCTGAACCCTGGAACCATGTATTCATATTTGATGTCAAATGCCATGCAAATGTTTTGTTGGAGTAGCTGTGTAATTTCAAATTGTATATTTTGTAGTTCAATAAAGATCAAACAAATTCAGCCTATTGAAGGTGCATTGACAGAACTCAGTAAATATTTACAATTATTATGGAACTTGTTTCAAAGTGTATTTCCCTTGCATTTGTTTTCTCTGATCTTGAAAGCAGAATAGCGCTGTACTAAATATTCTTGAACTGTTATGTTGTTTGTCTCAAAGACAAACGTATAGCACAGGGTGTGATGTAAAGTGAATAGACATGTATTTTTTTCTTGACTGTTTTGTTGTCATTGTTTATTAGGAAAGAAAGAGATATGTCAAATTTTGAGTGGTATTATGCATATTATTGACAGAAAAAATTAAGCTCTATATTTGTTTCATTTTTATGCCCCGGGCATCTGTTGGTGCGTGAGGTTTATAGTGATTGTCCTGTCCGTTCGTACGAGTGTCTAGCTTACTACAACACTTACTACTAACGGCCTGGCCCCACGACTATGAACATTCTTAAGCTTAATCTTAGTCTTAATCTTAAATATTATACCAATGGAAATCAAAGCTCAAGGTCGAAAATAAAATATTGTTTGTTACCCCTCCCGTGACCCATGCTAATAAAGGGTGGGTCGGTAGGTAAGAAAGTGTTATTCAAACTCATCAATGCACACGGATTAGAATTATGCAAAAACTTTGGCTGAGGCAGCATTTGAATGAAAGTTAGCGGAACTACAGTCCTTGTCAAAAATGAAAGTAAATAAACTTCAGTGCCTTTTCTTTTTATTTTAATTTATCAAAAATGTTCTGTTGCTTTCTTTTTATTAATGAACAAAGTCCTATTTGTTTTGATTTCCATAGAATGCTAATTCATTTATTCTCTAGCATTTGCGTTGTTCAGATACAGTATTACATATTGATGCTTTGAAACACTATCCATGTGCTAAGTGTGTAACACGCTTTTCAGCTACAAACTGCTAGCCGCAGTTTGACAGTCACCGTTGCTATGGCTGTTGCTAACAGCGCTCTGTTTTGGATGCCCAGCAAATTGCAACGTCACGCTATTACTCCTTAGTTTTAACAGGTTTTTATTATTAAAGCTCTTGTTTTAAACGTATGTTATTGTTTTTTTCAATTTTGATTAATTATTTTAAGGTAATTAGAACATAGTATTACGTAAATAAGCAGAACGTTATTAATCTACTACAACGAAAATATTAAGAATTTATTCTATACCGTAACATTTTGAACATAAGGAAAACATGAATGAAAATGACTTATTGTGTATTTTTCCGACCTACCGACCCACCCTTTATGAGCATGGGTCGCGGGAAGGGAAACAAACAATATTTAATTTTCGGCCTGGTCTATACAAAAATTTGTGTTGCGGCGATTTTGCTGGGTCTGTCGCGGGAGGTGAAACAAACAATATTTTATTTTAGGCCCAACTGTTACAAGCATTCTCATTGGTCAATATTTTAAGTTGATACTTAGTTTGAGAAGGAGAACTTTCATAGTCGTGGGCCTTGGATACAGGTAATTACACAGTTGTTGCTTATGACCATCCATACCACCCTACCTCACTTTGACCTTGACCTAATTTGGACTAAGAATAATTCAAATGGGCTATTTCTTTGTTAACTAGATTTTTCTGTTATGGCCAGCACTAACACCACTTGTTTCAACACTTGGATGCTTGTAGAGTTGTTGCTTATGACCATTCCTAATCCACCCATATCACCCAACCTCACTTTGACATTGACCTTACATGGACTTGGACTTACATTCGAATGCGCTATTTCTTGGTTAACTAGATTTTACCATTTTTTCTAGCACCAACACTGCTTACTATAACACTTTTATGCTTACACAGTTGTTGCTTATGACCATTTCCAATCCACCCATATCACCCAACCTCACTTTGACCTTGACCTTGGCCTAATTTGGACTTATAATAATTTAAATGGGCTATTTCTTGGTTAACTTAGATTTTATCATTTCTTCTAGCACCAACACCACTTATTACAACACTTGGATGTACTTACACAGTTGTTTCTTATGACCATTGTAAACTAGATTTTACCGTTGTGTCTAGCACCAACACCGCTTACTACCACTCTTAGATACATATACTTACATAGTTGTTGCTTATGACCATTCCCTATCCACCCATATCACCCAACCTTACTTTGACCTTGATCTATTTTGAACTTATAATGATTCAAATGAGCTATTTCTTGAATAACTAGATTTTACCGTTTCTTTTAGCACCAACACCATTTACTACAACACTTGGATACATGTACTTACACAGGTGTTGCTTACGACATTCCTAATCCACCCATATCACCCAACCTCACTTTGACTTAATTTGACCTAATTCAAATCAACTTTGCAACACCAACCTGGGGCATCTGTGTTTATCGAACACAGTGTACTTGTTTTACATGTATTCGATCAGTTACTAACATAAGATAAACAGCCATGTAAAACATTGTATTAAATGTAGGGATGGCAACGAATATTCGAATAATGAAAAATATTCAAATAGGTTTTAGGTATTCGAATAATTACCTGTCCGATTAATTAAATCTTAATAAACATACAAAATATAGTACATGTCAATATTAGCCTCTAAATTAGAAGCATTCATGTCGCCTTAGCTTCTCTAGTATGTGTCAAAACCGACCTAGCACCCCATTGTTAAGTCGATGGCAGTTGTTGTTACTGTTAATCCTATTAGGTGGACTGTTGCCTCTCTATCAGTAGTATGAGATTAAAGCGTCTTGTGGATGCTAACTGGTGTTACTGCGTACATGTGCTCTGAAATAACGCATGTCGCCCCTAGGTATATCTGATGGTTTGTTGTACTTGAACAAATTTGTATATACGTGTATTGGCTGTGGTTTTTTAGCCATATGTTTGTAGTAACTACATCAGTGCCTTCCCCAGGATTTTTTTCAGACGCCCCGGTTGCGATAGGGGTGGGTCAGGGAGGGGTATCCCCTCCGTACCTCGAAAAAAAAATTGTGGCACGTGCCAAATGACGTTATCTGGTGCGTTTTAGCTCTTAAATTTCAGGCTAACACATTTCAAATTGTGTGTAAACGTATACACGAAATGAAATAAACAACACATTGTCGTTTAAACGGTATACCTCTAGTCTAATTCATGAGACGTGCAGCAAATTTAGTGTTACTTTTTATATATAGGGCTAAATTCGCTGGAACATCTCATCGCCGAAAGACCATTTATGTGGTGGAAACCGAAAAGTTTAAATTTTCATGAGTTTCCATTATTTGCGACAATAAAGTTATATATCAACATATTTTACTTAAACAACACCTAAACTGCTTAACATATCCTGAAATTTATCTAGGAAATGCGTTTTATTTAAACTTTCGTATAAATCTACATTCATGTACAGTCCACCATGTTTACCTTGCCTTGTTTAACCCTTCAAATATGCTTCAACCAATCGGATGATGAATGAATGATAGAATTTAATGACCATTCGAAATGATGCAATCGTTTCAGTGTAGCAGAATATCGATTAAAGTTTACACAGTGGAGGACAGCGAGATGCGTTGAAAATGCAACTGTGTGTAGGTTTAAATTGGTGTTGCGTCCAAAATGGAAGTGTTATCGTACAAATATTTATGAAACATTATTGAGGAATAAATTCTCTTTGCAGGTATGTAAATTTTATTAAGAATTATTGTTAATGCTAACCATGCCATTTCAGCGCATGAAAGTAGCGACGAAATTCCTGTCACTACTCTATAGACATATAGGGAGAAATTTCCACCACAGAATTGGTCTTTCCCCGGTAAGGCCCTCTGGCCAATATTGCCCATATAAAAAGTAGCTTAATATTGGCACAGGGCCTAACCTGTTATGCTAGTATACCTCTGGACTTTTAAAAGCAAAAGCATGATTCTTGTTACGAAACTGAAAGTAACAATTGTTTTCCGGATGTTTATGTCGAGAGCGCATCACATTCGATCAGTGACATCATGGTCAAATCCACTATTCTCGTCATTCTCGAATGTTTAGGTTACACTGAATCTACTTACGGAGCCTCTTTTTTCGATTAATTATGTTCATATGGGCATGTGTTTCATGTTTTTACAATATTTTAATCGTTACAACTGTTGAATGTAGTAATGATTAGATAATTGGTGAATTGTAAAGATCTTGATTAAAATACATGTATATTATACGTGCTTTGTTCTTGCATAAATGGCAGGAAAATGTCCTTGTACGTCGTGCCTACGCGCGTCAAATGTTAAAGACCTGTATTTAGTAAATCACATGGTCGGTACACGCACGCTTTTCATGCGTGGAACGCGACTTCGTGGTTGTCAGCAGGCATTTCATGCTCTTTTGTAGAAAACACTGGTTTTACATGGCGTACATGTACATAAACAATACAGCGTATGTTTACGAAACTACAATGAACAGTAACACTGGATGGGCTTTTCTGATTACGATTTCATATTAGCGTATTTCTGACTGATCTTTTGCAGTTTATTTTTTGAAGTTATTAAATTCATCAAATAAATTAGTGAGGACATTAATAAATACGAAAAGGGTGAGCAATCTTTTTACGGTCGATAATACGCATGGATGCGCATATAAGGTTACTTGTGTGTGGATACATGCCTATTGCGCCGATTGCTCAATCATAACGTCATTCCAAAGCAAAGATAAACAGAGCGTTTCTATTGGCTTACATTGATTTTACTGCGAGATGAAACTCCGCCTACAGGGTGGTGTTTCACGTTGATTGATTGCAGCTTAGGAATAACTGTAAATTGTTAAAATTTTCTGCAGATTGACATCATTCACCGACCTAATTGAGTGAGTGTACATGTTTCTCGAGTGAAAAACTGCCATTGTGACGTAAGAGATTAGCTTTCACAGCAGGAATGGTCGGTCTGTTGCAGTCAACACAGCTAATTTATTGATAATATACACGCGCCCCGGGCGATGTTTATAAGCGCGACACCAATTTTAAGTTAAAATTTAAGCGCCCCGGGACTGGGGCGCTAAAACGGCCTGGGGAAGGCCCTGCTACATATCTCATAATTAAGTATGTTTAACATTACCATAATAATAATTACTGCATCCGACGATCGAATATTCGAATACTTTATCAATCGAATATTCGAATATCAATTCTGGTATTCGTGGCCATCCCTAATTAAATGTATTTCTGAAACAGCTGCAAGCCTATGCTTACAAATCATAATCATGGTGTCGGACAGCTAATTTAGAGGTTTCACGTAAGAATGGTTGGGCTGCAAGCCTATGCTTACAAATCATGGTGTCGGACAGCTAATTTAGAGGTTTCACATAAGAATGGTTGGGCTGCAAGCCTATGCTTACAAATCATGGTGTCGGACAGCTAATTTAGAGGTTTCACGTACGAATGGTTGGGCTGCAAGCCTATGCTTACAAATCATAGTGTCGGACAGCTAATTTAGAGGTTTCACGTAAGAATGGTTGGGCTGCAAGCTTATGCTTACAAATTATGGTGTCGGACAGCTAATTTAGAGGTTTCACGTAAGAATGGTTGGGCTGCAAGCCTATGCTTACAGATCATAATCATGGTGTCGGACAGCTAATTCAGAGGTTTCACATAAGAATGGTTGGGCTGCAAGCTTATGCTTACAAATCATGGTGTCGGACAGCTAATTTAGAGGTTTCACGTACGAATGGTTGGGCTGCAAGCCTATGCTTACAAATCATAGTGTCGGACAGCTAATTTAGAGGTTTCACGTAAGAATGGTTGGGCTGCAAGCTTATGCTTACAAATCATGGTGTCGGACAGCTAATTTAGAGGTTTCACGTAAGAATGGTTGGGCTGCAAGCCTATGCTTACAGATCATAATCATGGTGTCGGACAGCTAATTCAGAGGTTTCACATAAGAATGGTTGGGCTGCAAGCCTATGCTTACAAATCATGGTGTCGGACAGCTAATTTAGAGGTTTCACGTACGAATGGTTGGGCTGCAAGCCTATGCTTACAAATCATGGTGTCGGACAGCTAATTTAGAGGTTTCACGTAAGAATGGTTGGGCTGCAAGCCTATGCTTACAGATCATGGTGTCGGACAGCTAATTTAGAGGTTTCACGTACGAATGGTTGGGCTGCAAGCCTATGCTTACAAATCATGGTGTCGGACAGCTAATTTAGAGGTTTCACATAAGAATGGTTGGGCTGCAAGCCTATGCTTACAAATCATGGTGTCGGACAGCTAATTTAGAGGTTTCACATAAGAATGGTTGGAGGTTCTCTTAGACTAGTTCATAATCACAAACACACACTTTTAAATGGCTAAAATATTTATAAATGTTACTGAAAAGTTGTTTGTTGTGAACTTTACCAATGACTGTATTTTTACAACAAAGCTGGTTATTAAATTTGACTTAATGCTTAAAGTAAATGTGAAACTTTATTGTCCTCTGTTTTGTACTCCAAGTATGGACACTTTCTGTAACCAACAGTTGTATTAAAAATAGCATTGAAAGTTCCTTGTGTACACTCTGTTAAAGACTGTTAAATGTAAATACGTTAAAAATTATAGCCGCAATTCACATGAGGGTCAATGCCTTTGATAAGATGGGCTCACATTATGAAAAGGCATATTATTTATATATGGTATTTGAACAATTCTTTTAAATATCGGTGCTGGTCGATATCGAATGACAACATATTGAACATACACTTTACCGTATAGCCATGTTGAATTCAAGGTTTAAGTCACCACAGAGCGTGTTACCGATCAAACTAAAGCCTATTTAAAGAATTGAAATAAGTAGTGTATTGTTCAATAGTTCTATTATTTTATTACAGTTATTTTTACAGTATCTGGTAACTCAGAAAAAAATCATGTAAGTATTTGAACGTAACAGAGTTAATATGGCTGTCGACAGTGTTTCGTTAGATAACAGAGTGGGGAAAACACTTGTTTAGTGGTGAAATATGTGTTCATATTATTGAGAGAAAAAAACTGATAGATAATTGACCGCAGATTGGATATTGTGATTTAACTTTGTGGAGTTACTTCTGATTATTCGGGAGATTAATTTTACTATTTTTAATTGACAATTGAAGGAATTAAACCTTGGATATTTTTCTATTCCAATGACTGCATGTTTACCAAAATTGCTTTAGTTATTAAGAGGATAAAGTGATTTAGAGTCTAAAACCATTCGGTTATGCAGATGTATGTCTGAATGACCTTTTAAACCAAAGCCAAATGTATTTGTATTATCTTTAACATATTTTGAATTATGTCAGGCTGCTAGAAATCAACTAAAGAATTGAAATGTTTAATTCAGTGCTTGATCATATGAAAACATTCGAACCTGTATCTAGTCTTATTTTGAATGTTTCAAATCAATTTGGACGTTTACCAAGATTTTTTATATCGAAGAGTGTAAACAGAAATGTTAAGAAGTGAATACAGGGATTTGTATTAATAAGATAGAAATTTAAAAGATATTGTGCATGCTGGGAAAAGATTTCAGTGGGATGTTTTAGCAGTTTTACTGCTTGAGGCTCAAGTGTTGAATTGACATATGGATCTAACCACAGCCGTTTTTTACTATAAACAAATTCTAATACCCATACAGTGTAGAATTAATGTGTCATATAAATCAAAAATTTTTACTGCATATAGTGTTAACTTTATTCCAATATTGTGCATTAGGTGATATTTTGATTATATTAAATATCAAATTGTGTTTGATATTATATGTGAACAGCAGATTCTACCATTAACAGTATCTTGGAATTGTGGAATAATTATTAAAAAACATAAAACGGAAATAAAAGAATTTGTCTGAAAAGTTTAAAAATAGCACATTTCTTTCAGTTAGTGTCACTCGCATCTTTTCGAACATGGGCTAGTGTATGGAACTGAACATGTTACATTTGGAGATAGTTGGTATGAGTCCCCGGGCGGGTGGGGCGATGAGGATAGGATATACGGACCGTTCAGCAAGCGTTACACCGACCCTGCGTGAGGCTCATACGCCTTCTCTGCTTCTGTCAAGGTATGTCAAGGCGTTATAAGGCTTTATTGAACATTATTTCTTAACTGGAATTTGGTTTATTCTTTTTAACTCGCCTGAACACAAAGTGCTCACGGTGAGCTTATGTGATCACCTTTTGTCCATCGTCCGTGCGTGCGTCCGTCCGTCCATCGTCAACTTTTCATTCAAACAACATCTCCTCCTAAATCACTTGGCAGATTTCACCAAACTTCACAGGAATGATCATTGGGCGACACTCTTTCAAACTTTTTAAAATTGTTCGCTGCATAAGTAGGTCACCAGAGCTAAAAATAGATTTTAAAAGTAAACTTTAAAAATCTTCTCTAAAACCGCAGGGCCCAGAGGTTTCATATTTGGTATGTAACATCCTTTAGTGGTCCTCTACAAAGATTGTTCAAATTATGCCCCTGGGGTCAAAACTGGCCATGCCCCGGGGGTTACATGGTTTATATAAACTTAAATTTAAAAATATCTTTAAAACTCTTCCTGGCGGTCACATGGTTTATATAGAATATGTAGCAAAATGACTTTTAAAATCTTCTCCTCTGAAACCATGGGGCCCAGAGGTTTTATATTTGGTATGTAACATCCGTTCCAATTATGCCCCTGGGGTCAAAACTGGCCACGCCCCGGTGGTCACATGGTTTATATAGAATATATAGCAAAATGACTTTAAAAATCTTCTCCTCTGAAACTGCAAGGCCCAGAGGTTTCGTATTTGGTATGTAACATCCTTTAGTGGTCCTTTAAAAAATTTGTTCAAATTATGCCCCTGTGGTCAAAAAGGGCCACGCCCCAGGGATCACATGATTATTATAGACTTCAGTAGCAAAATGACTTTAAAAATCTTCTCCTCAGAGGTTTCTTATTTGGTTTGTAACATCATATAGTGGTCCTCTACAAAGATTGTTCAAATTATGCCCCTGGGGTAAAAACTGGCCATGCCCCGGGGGTCACATGGATTATATAAACTTAAATTAAAAAATATCTTTAAAAATCTTCTCCTCTGAAACCGCATGGCCCAGACGTTTCGTATTTGGAATGTAACATCCTATAGTGGTCCTCTTCAAAGAGTGTTCAAATTATGCCCCATGGGTCAAAACTGACCACACTCAAGGGGTCACATGGTTTATATGGACTTAAATAGCAAAATGACTTTAAAAATCTTCTTCCTGAAATGCAAGGCCCACAGCTTTCCTATATTTGATATGTAACATTGCATGTTGCATGTTAACATCCAATCTTAACCAAACTTTCACAGTTTGTGTAAGACTATCAGATCTCAGAAGACGCCAAAAATGGGCCAGAGTTATTGTCCTTTGTTTATAAAAAAAATATACACAAATGGACATTATTCAGGATAGAGACTTCATTTTTCATCCAATCTTCACCAGTCTTGCACAGTCTGTCTAATACCATGATATTACAGTTGAAGTCCAATATAAGCAAGATTGGACCAGACACACTGGAGTTATTGCCCTTTGTTGTGTTAAAAAAAATATGCAAAAATGGACATTATTCTGGATAGAGACTTCATTTTTTATCCAATCTTTACCAATCTTGCACAGTTTGTCTATGACCATAAGATTAAAGGTGAAGTTGAATATAGGCAAATTTGGGCAAGAAACACCTGATTTATTGCCCTTTGTTTGTGAAAAAAATATACAAAAATGGACATTATTCAGGATAGAGGCCTCATTTTTTATCCAATCTTCACCAGTCGCGCAAAGTTTGTCTATGAACGTAAGACTACAGGTGAAGTAGAATATAAGCATGATTGTGGCAGAAACACTAGAGTTATTGCCCCTTGTGTTTGGAACTAGTTCTCCAAAGCTGTCTGTGAAAAAGATATTAAAATCTACTGTTTCTGCATTTTCCAGAATTGTCACTGACTTAATGAAAAAGGGTCAGGTACGAATATCAAGAAAATGATTTGAGAACCATTAGAAAAAAAAGCACATCCACTACCCAACTTGTACTTTAGTAGCCCATTGCACTAACTGATGCATGTTGTCCTCTCCAAAGATTGTTCAAATTATGCCCCTGGGCTCAAATCTGGCCACACTCCGAGGGGTCACATGGTTTATATAGACTTAAATAGCAAAATGACTTTAAAAATCTTTACCTGAAACCCCAAGGCCCAGAGGTTTGTTCAAGATTGTTTACATTATGCCCCTGGGATAAAAATAAGCCACGCCTCTGGAATGCAAATTGCTATTGGGTTACAAGGTCTCAGGTGAGCGTCCTAGGGCCCTCAGGGCCCTCTTGTTTTATTTTGAAATTGGTTCTCTCATCAGTCTAGTTTTGAGTCTTCTTTTCATTGCACGGATGTCTTAAAAACAATTCCTTTTGTTCCTGAAATATACACAATGAGCAATCAGCAGAGTTTGGGATAAACACTGAGGGTTCTGTATCACCATTTCTATTTCTACTTCTAATGTTCAGACTTTGTTCTATCTCTGTGTTGGCACTATAAAAAAAATCCAAGTCAAATGTTCTGTGCATTTCATTTTGATGTTCTACTATTGACTATAATGTCATATCTGTATTTTGAAAACAGAATTCGCAGGAAATGTGAAAATGTCTGAATTTCCAATTCATAAATTCTTAAATTAAGTAGCCATTGCTAGTGGTAACAATTAGAGTCCCGAAAAAAAATATCTAAAAGGGAATTTCTTGATAGAGGTTAATGAACTAAGGGCTGGAATGCAGCAGATCACAAGTTTCACAAGGTGATGTCATTCGTTAACATCATTTTATCAAGTCAACAGAATGTGTTTTCTCGCAATAAACAGTGATATTGTTTTTTAGGAAACCTATGGGTTGTTGGGATGTGCTCCAATCCATGCTTCCTTTGCATGTTTACTTGTGTTCATTACGAGCAACATACTAGCAATATTCCATTTGTCAAAGGTTTCTAACTAACGCAGACTGAATATTTTGGCAATCATCAAAAAGTAAAACAAGAATTAGATAACTTACATACTTAATTTCTCATTTTCCCGCACATTATTTATTTATACATAAAATCTATGGGGTTTTTTCTTTTTGCCAAATGGATGAAAATGTGGGATGCACATGAAAAGTTATCACAGGATTAAAGAGATGTAAATGAAAATATTTAAAATGGTCATATGAAAATTGAAAGTATGAGAATGCTTGTACAAGTTCATTTGTAGACATTTACATGCACAAGATTGACCAAAATACTGGTAAATTGTAGAAATATAACTGTTGTTATCAATCTTGGTTTTTGTGTGTGTGTTAACAATTCCTAGTATCTTCACTTATCTTGTTGTTCTGTAGAAGCACAATTGTACGTTTATTGCATGAAATACAGTATTTAATATTTCCCATGTTTAGGGAAACACATATTTCGAAGTGACAATTATTATTGCAAACCCCTCCAAAAAAGTAACTTAATAACGTCTTAAAGGGCATATTGACGTTTAATACGGTATAATATTTTGGAAAATTAACAAATATTTTATGAACAGGGATCATATATTTCTAGAAAGTCAGTCAGCCCTGATGTCTCCTGATCATGCTCATGTTGTATCCGAATTGTGTATTTCCTAAAACGGTGCATGTCCGAACATGCGTATTTTAAAGTATAACCATTATCTTCACAGTTTTCACGCGTCAAATTTTCTTTTCTGTCTTTTGTGAGTTTTAACTTCACAAAAATTTAAAGATATTGCAATTCAAAAAGTACAATAAAAACGCCCATTGTGTATCCGAAAAATAGGGTATGTCCGAAATTGTGTATTGTAATTATAATTATAAACTTCAAAGTTTCAATACCTTAATCTTCAATAAACTTTGTTATAAGTTATATGAGTTTTGCTGAACTAAAGTTTATATTTTAACTTCAGTTCAGCAAATACAATATGGTCACTTGGTACTTTGAAATTAACTACGTGCCGTTATGAACGTCAATTAAGCCAACTAACAAATAAACTGTAATTGTATTGAACAATTGTTTTTTCTACCATGTTTAGTTAAATGTCATATTACTATGAATATTTTATATCATTATGAATGCAGCGCAGTACATAAAATTATCATGCAGCAAATGCACGTTTTCCATGAGGATTACATGCGGCTGCTAATATCAGTCATATTGTAATCGGACACGATTTCATCGTGGAGAAGTATACTCTGAGATTGACATCAGAGACCGATCTGTGTCAGTGACATAACACAGTCAACAAGCTGCAGCAAAAGCACTCCAATTATCGATCGATAGTGAAATGACTGGGGTCATTCACGCATCACTGATCCACCGGCGTTCGCACATACAGTGCATTAGGGCCATAAAATGTGTGTACTGTTTATTGAAATCAGGGGATTATCACGATTTTTATAGTGACTAGATAATTTTAAGAAAACTGGTTGGATCAAATACCAGTCATTTCAATCGGTCCTTTTCAAACCCAATTAGTCTCAGACTGGCAAAACCAAAAATAATATGATCCCCGTTTATGAAGTATTCATTAAATTATTACCTTACACTTATGTCTCGTTTTTATAAACACACAGGATAATATATTTTTTATAATTATAAAAAGGTTGTCACCGTGATGCTTCGCTATCGCGGGAATATTAGTAGTAGTAGTAAAATGGATATCAATGAAATGTACATGAAGTACCGCTACACATATTCACACTGATTAATGTAGTTTAGCATAGGAAAGTTTCCATTGAAGTGCGCGATTTTGTAGATGTGAGTTCGAATCCTGGTGGAAATGAGTATGGAAAAAACAACTTTTTTGGTATATATTTTTTCTTAACAATTTTATCAATACATTGTTGCTACTATAAAAATCTATTCGTGAAAAATGGGTATTTGTGTTGTTTTATTATATTAATGGGAAATACTGTTGACATGGCCCTTTAACACCAATCTAGCATTGTTACCTAAGGCATTTTTATTCAGTTAACTGCTGGTACTTGTTTTATAAAGATGTGACATATTATGAAGATGTGACCTATAATTGATGGGTGCTCAGTAAACACTGATATTCGACTCCTATGTTCATGTCTTATAGAAGGACTTTCGGTTATGTTTACTGTGCCATTCACCACTTCTACCTGCCTCTTAGATCCAGCGAAAAACATTCACCGTTGACTGCAAACAATGTGTATTGTTGAAATTGATCACCTACAAAATGTTAGTTCAAGTCTTTTGTCAATAAAAGAATATTTGCTCAGGGTTTGTGTAAATTTGACAAAAAAGTAATTAGTACCTTGACTAAAGCGTGATCAGAAAATCGATGGTCATTGAAACTTAATTCCTTTATGAGCGAAGGTTGAAGAAAACATGATTACCATATTAATCCTGTACTTTCTATACTTGTTATTTGTTGAGTGTGTACACAGAGTAACACAGTACTGAAAAAATATATATTTTTGATAAAAAATGTTCTGTGCCTATACATTCTGTATTCTTCATTTGTTACATGCATTAGAATTTGTTTTCTTTTCAGATAATAGTGTTACCATATTTTATAGGTTGTTAAAATCTCATCAAAATACAGTATGGTATACCATTCATAGCTTCAAATTATTGGGGATACCACCTTTTTAACTACCATAATAATACATTTAAAACTTAGTTAATGAATTGTAACTTAGAGTTATTACCCTTCCTAAAAGAAGTTCCGACACTGACATCATTAATTCAGTGTTTAGACTGTTGGCGGCAGCCAACGGTCTTTTGAGAGGGTAATTTCCAAAACAGGCATCGCGGGAAACTACTTCTTCTCTTTGCAGGCTACTTACAAAAGGCCATTTTATTAAAAATGTTACGTCAAACTTATGACACCCCTATTTTGGCTATTTACTTGTATGTAACCAAAATATTCACCTGGGTGTCCGGGAATAAGACCACCAAATTAATGTGCAATTCAGTTATTTTTGACTGGTTTCAAAAGTGTTATTTCTTGTTCCGAATATTTTGACAACAAATTACTGCAATGTTTTAATTTTAAACTGTAGTATGGAAAATTGAGAGCACACATGACCTACTTTTTGACTCAGTAGGCTAAAAATCACTAACAATAGATGCTCCTAACCAACACGCTTCATCGGTTATTCTGCATTTCTCGTTGCAGATTGACTTAACTGGCATGTATATAATTCCATTTGCATTTGATAATTAGCTTGAACAATATTTGCTTGTTACTTACAAATTAATTTGTATTATGATATCATATACTATTGAATAAGAAACCATATTATCAAGTTTAAAGGTGAGACAGTGAAATTCATTCAAACAAATGGTTCCTTTTTTACAAAAATGCACTCATAATTCACATGCTTTTTGTTTCTTTTTTCGCCAACAGTCTTTCTACGCTGTCAGCGTTTTGACTATCAAAGAAAGTGATGTAACAAAGACAAATTGTATCAATGAACGACATCACTGCAACAGCGATGAATAGTAAAATGTAGTTCTCATCGCTGCTGCAGAAATTTATTTTACAGATTATGTTGTAATCAAACTAATTTTTATAACAATTTGTTGTCATGGACTGGTATTTATTAAGAATCTTAGTCGAAAATGAAGATATATCTCAAAACTGTTAAATTTTATAAATTTATTTTTAGACAAAGAAAAGCACTGTTTGAAGAATTTTACACAGAAATGGCAGTATAATTCCAAGTGTATTAATATTTAGTATTTGTCATGTATGTACAGGTTTCACACTCTAATTTTGGCATATTTTAAACTTAAGTTAAGAACAGCTTAAGAATCTTCATAAATATGGGCATTCATACGGATATATTAAACTTTTCCTTAAAGCATCAGACCTCCAAACTGTTGCTAATTAGCCGATAACAATTCTAAATCAAAAATTATTTCTTAAATAGCCTACTAAAGTCAGCAGTTGTTGATGAATACGTATGAATTTAATATCACACAAACACACACATTTTCCTAAATGTGACCTACATGTAACAAGATACACTTAAGTTCTCGTTTTTCAATTTCTTTATGGAAAGTAAAGAACGTACAGTATCCTGTTTTCGATATTTATTTGCACAAGGTAAGGTATCTGCTTATGTAGGATTTATATGTTTACATGGGACATAGAAATTTTTAGGGAAAATCTTTGTATCTTGGTTTTCGATAAGACCAGAGTCCTATGTCAACATCATTAATAATTTATAGAACAATATTGCTTTGATTGAATGCTAATATTGAACCTACTTTAAGAGATAAAATATGTTTTGGCAGAAGTTGGCCAACTGATCTTGTTGTTTCCCTAGGGTCGGCTTTATAATGAACACATGAATTTGCCTTACGCAAACGTTGTATATGAAACATGTCATCAGTGCGTTTAAACCCATGCAGTGGGGGGACTCAAGTGAAAAGTGCTAGTCCTGTGCAGTTTAAATTGGCCTAAATCCTTATTGATTTCTCCCACTTAAAATATAATTGATTAGATATAAGGTGCGCTTCACTCTATCTTCCTTCATAAACATAGTGCCAAATGGAGTCAGTGTATTAGTTCAAAAGCTAAGTTATTTGAAATCATGCAATTAAAAACAGTTATTTTGCATTGTGATATTAATAGAGGCATTTTTATGTAGGTAGAAATTCTTCACTCCATTAATAATTTTTAATTGAATTAAAAATGTGATCGCATAATATAAAGCCACTGCATCGTTAATGAAAGTACTTAGTGGCTCTTTGAATCCCTTTTCTATCCTCCGCCCCCCCCAACAAAAAATAATTATTGTAATACCAGTCCTGAAGTCCTGGCCAAACAACAACCAGTGCTTAAATATGCTTAAATAAAAACAAAATGTTCATTAACAGGAAGATTACTTAGTCTATTTTATAAGTAAAAATTGAACACAACTTGCCGGATGCCAATTAACAAAGTGAGATATCCCTAATACCATGTGTTAAAGTTGACAATGTTTCAATCTTATATATATATCCGTAAATGAACTGTGTTTTTGGAAATACATGTTATTGGCCACCTTCTATAATATATATCGAAGTGAGCTATTGGTAAAGGGAACCTCTCCGTGGTCTGTCCTCCGTGTGCCGTCAACAATTGGGTTCGTATTCACGCTGGAGAATTCACTTTTTATCCAATCTTAAATCTTAACCAAACTTGCACAGTTTGTGTATGACCATTAAATCTCGTTATTGGGTCAGATCACACCAGTAACCCTAGAGTAATTGCCCCTTTTTCATGCAAAAAAAGTGCAAAAATGCCTTCTTCCAACATGTCGTCTTTATTTTCCATCCAATCTTAACCAAACTTTCACAGTTTGTGTAAGACTATCAGATCTCAGAAGACGCCAAAAATGGGCCAGATCGTGTTACAAACACCAGAGTTATTGTCCTTTGTTTATAAAAAAAATATACACAAATGGACATTATTCAGGATAGAGACTTCATTTTTCATCCAATCTTCACCAGTCTTGCACAGTCTGTCTAATACCATGATATTACAGTTGAAGTCCAATATAAGCAAGATTGGACCAGAAACACTGGAGTTATTGCCCTTTGTTGTGTTAAAAAAAATATGCAAAAATGGACATTATTCTGGATAGAGACTTCATTTTTTATCCAATCTTTACCAATCTTGCACAGTTTGTCTATGACCATAAGATTAAAGGTGAAGTTGAATATAGGCAAATTTGGGCAAGAAACACCTGATTTATTGCCCTTTGTTTGTGAAAAAAATACATAAAAATGGACATTATTCAGGATAGAGGCCTCATTTTTTATCCAATCTTCACCAGTCGCGCAAAGTTTGTCTATGAACGTAAGACTACAGGTGAAGTAGAATATAAGCATGATTGTGGCAGAAACACTAGAGTTATTGCCCCTTGTGTTTGGAACTAGTTCTCCAAAGCTGTCTGTGAAAAAGATATCAAAATCTACTGTTTCTGCATTTTCCAGAATTGTCACTGACTGAATGAAAAAGGGTCAGGTACGAATATCAAGAAAAATGATTCGAGAATCATTAGAAAAAAAAGCACATCCACTACCCAACTTGTACTTTAGTTAGCCCATTGCACTAACTGATGTTTTAAATCAAAATTGATCCTATCCCCCTTTGCGTATTGTTCAGATACCTTAATTTTCAAACCTGTCACAACAGTATGGTCTTCATTTGTACCAGTTCTGAAGTGAACACTTTGGGCCATCATTTCCCTCTTTTTATTAACATATTTCTGGAGTGCTGCTTTATTAAGCTATGGTAACATTGCAGTTAATATTTATTGTCTAACCAACCATTAAAGCTATATGAAGAAAACTTCAGCAACCTTGAAGTAAATACATGTAGTTCTAGTGAATTTGTCATTGTCGCTGTTTCTTGGTTAACTAGATTTTACCATTTCGTCTAGCACCAACACCGCTTGCTACAACACTTGGATACTTACACAGTTGTTGCTTATGACCATCCCCAATCCACCCATATCACCCAACCTCACTTTGACCTTGACCTCATTTGGACTTACAATAATTCAAAAGTGCCATTTCTTGGTTAACTAGATTTTACCGTTTTGTCTAGCACCAACACCGTTTACAACAACACTTGGATATTTACAAAGTTGTTACTTATAACTGTTCCCAATCCACCCTTATCACCCAACCTCACCTTGACCTTGACCTAATTTGGACTAAGAAATGGGCTATCCAGCACCAACCGGGGGCATGTGTGTTTATTAAACACAGAATTGTTTCTCAATCAGTGCACATCTTATGTGGAAAGTGTTATTATTATATGAGAGGGATAGATACTTATGGCAACAGTTTATACTGTAAAATTATTTTATTTTGCAATGTCTAAATTTCGCGTATTCTTGAAAAGGGCTTATTTGTTTGGTCATTAATTCGTAAATTTGTATTTATCATGTATTTATTTCCTAATAATCATGCAAAAAGAAAATTTATGTGGGGTCTTAAATTCACGCTCTGTTTGGACAGCGAAATAAATTGATTTTACAATATGTGGTTTTAAAGCAGTACGATTTTAATTTCTTGTCTTGAAACAAACATTGTTTTCAAGAACCACATAGAATTACAAAGTGAATAAAAACATATTAATATAGCTTACAAGAATGCGAGAGTTTGTATTTTATTAGAAATTTTCTTTTCATCAAACAGGATGCCAACTTTACCTTTTAAACTGCAACTGGGCTTACTTGTGGGAACAAATTTCAAGGGAAGTAACTTTCTCCATTTTTCTTTCAAGAAACAGGCTGAGTAGTTTCCCTTGAAATGTTGGTACAGGTGTAACTTTTGTTGTCGTTGTTGTATACATACGGAATATTACGCTAGTCAATTGTTCCATGAGTATGTATTAGTCGAGTGGCTTGTGTGATGACGTATCACATGAGAGGCAGAGCCTCAAGTGTGATACGAAATAGTGCAAGCCACGAGACTAATACATACTCTTGGAACTATTGACTAACGCAATATTCCTTTTATTATATACCACGATAAACTTCAAATGTGCATTTTCCTTATTTTATTTGTTTAAAAACAACAATATTGACTAATCAGTGTAGTTTTTAGAATATATTTGTTTATATAACTCTATGATGACGTCATTAAAAAGAAGTCCGGCTAGTATGGTAATATGGGATCGGAAAAATAGCGAGTAGCATAATACAAGATTTTTTTTCTGTAGACATGTATTTCACCGATTGGTAAAGCATGTATTGTGTTAAGATTTTAAACTGGTAAATAATAAAAGTAAACTATTGCACAATGGTACTTTAAAATATTTGTAATTCATGTCAATAATAAAATATCAAATGGTTGAGACATTTGGAATCTGATGCATTGATAACACCTAATAATGTAAGTATTGAAGTAATAATACTCCAATTGTTCTTGTGTTATGGCAACTAAATTTTTTTCTGAAAGCACTTAAAGTTTTTGTAGTTTAAAAGTATTTTGATAAAATTAAGTGTAAGATAATAGTTGTTGGCCGTTGACCTGAAAGTACCAATTATCTTTTTAAGTATAATAATTATTAACTGGAAACTGTATTAGTCAAAGAAATTGGACATTGTCTGCATAGTAATATGTTAGCAGCAGTTGTGTATGTCTATGACACTATTTTGGGAATACAATATTTAACATCTTTGATTAATGTATTGGTAGTTGTAATTACACATGTTGCTATAATTACAAATAACTGGCATGTGCCTATGAACAAAAGCAATCTGGTGAGTGCATTCTATAGTCTGAAACAATATTGTGTGTTATTTTCCTCATAATTATGTTGTTCTATTTCTTTGATCGAACAACAAACAGAATGCAATAGCAGCTACACTAGATGACCTGAGGAAACTGCAAGTTTAACTGTGTTATTTATGAAGTACTATTTGTAAAATATGGGTAGCGGTATAGCTATTGACTATCCCAGTCATCAAACAATCTGAAATGCACTGTTTGTTATAACCTAACTCAATCACTCGGGGCATTTGTTACCGTATGTACACGGACTGTTTGAAGTAACTAGGGGTTATGCAATGAATATTTAAAGACATAAAAGTCAACAAACATGTTGGTACCATAATGACGGAGTTAATCAGTCTGAATTATTGGCACACTGTACAGTTGAGCTAGGTGAATTTGTTAAAATAATATGGTTGCCTTTTTTGCATAATAAAAACTACTAGCCAGATATGTGGATTTTGAAAAATATATCTGCCTCATTTTCAAATAATTTAAGAAATTTTAGAAGCCATTGTCAATTTTAGAGTGTTTGCTAACATATAGCATAAGAAAAAAAAAAAAAAAAAAAAAAATGTATGCGTCACCATTCTGTAATAAATCATTACCAACCATTTGTATGCATAAATGATGTATCATAACTTAGTCGGTAAAAATGCAAGCGAGAACCATTATAAACATGGATGAATCGATACAGGTAAATCAGACGATTTATAAATACAGACAATTGCAGCGTGTTTATTAAAAAAAGTCCTGGTTCTCCCTAATTTCAGTAAATGGTTTGGCCCCAGGGATCTCGGAAACGCAAAATCAAGCGTATTTGGACGCATATTTTTTCAAAAGGACGCATGTCAAACCCATGCCAAGAGTCCTTGGGACGCATGCTTTTTCGCTTACTGCGTATACCCTGTTACTTAAAACATACTTGAGTGCCTGCAGTAAAATCGGCAGTAGTCGCGATAAAATAAATATCGGCCCCAGTACACACTGCAGCTGTCAAAGTCTAGTCCTTTAGCTCCGCCCACAGCAGTCCCTTAGCTCCACCCACACCATTCCAGACAGATACTGGTAAAATTTTCATTGGTAAATTACATTGTCAATCATTGCTGTGCTTAATCCGTAAGTCAATTAGAATGTGTGGAATCGTTTAAATGTGACAAAAGGCGTCCCCAATTCAGAACAAATACAACGTATTTGACAACTTAAAACAAACATTGTTAAAATGCGTGAAAAACAGCTTCAGCTGATTTCATTAATTTATATTGCCAATCAAATTTCATGAATAACAACTCTACTGGCGCAGTGCCTAAATCCGCCACTTGCCTAAATCCGCCGCCCCATCCGAATAAGCGTTTATCTACCGCCATTTCTATTTTGTTGATCTTGATCAATCAGATACTTTCACTTAACAACGCTGACGAGTTTTCATCTAGATTTGTGCAATTATGAATATTTAATCAAATTATTTTGTAGATAACCCCTAAATGCAAACAAACTGCATGATAAAATTAAATTATCGTGGAAAATCTAGGGCTGAATTTTGACAGGAATATAAAAGCATCGTTCAGTAATCAGATATTAAGGAACTTTCTGGTATATAACACCTATGACAAGACATAAATTAACAATACTGGCGGTAATGTAAGTACAAAATTTTGCAATGTCACATATTTGCACGACCCCGCGAAAATTTTCGTCGCCAACTTTACAGATCACAAACATTTGTAAAACACATGCAAACACATAATTTGGTGTTTAATATCACCAATAATTGCTCCTTTCTTAAGTTTTTGTGTGTTGTGAAACCTGTTTCACAATTACACTACTTGACAGTGACTTACGCTTTGGTACCTGTCTGCTGTACTGTATTCGACGCATCATGACTTTAATAGGCCTACAAATCAGTTAACAAGTTTAGACCATCTGGCATCAATTGCTAATCGCTCAGAATTTACCTGTTTCAAAATTAATTATTGGTACCATAATATTGTTTTATAAGAAATGATTAAGTATTCTGGTTTATGTCAATCCACCTTAACTCACAATTTAAAATAGTTTAATGAGAAGTACCAAACTGTCTGAGCCTTTTATAATGATAATGAAAATAACTTTACTCCCAATTCCTTCAAAGGATGGCGAAATCAATTGTCCGTATTGCCCAGCTTATTAGTGCATGATTGCATGTACCACGGGAAATTTTGCCAGAATTTATGCACCCCAGGGAAATTTGACTAAGTTTATTTGTTGGGGTCTAATTCCCCACCCTAGAGCAAAGCATTTTTGTCTAAATACAGTGAAAGATTCTTGATGTATCAAATGGACCAGCAGGTTTTTTTTTCCTTATATACTAGACGTCGAATAACGGCGTCGTCCCCTAGCAAATAAGGCATAATTTTTCCCCTTTTCTGGTAGAAAATTTCCCCTCTATATAAATTTTCCCGACTTACTGATTCAACTTTGTTAGTAATTCAATCGTAAAATGGAATGAACGGAGCTTCTCAAATGTAAACAAGCCGTTCTGCGGTATTTATTTTACGACATCCGATATTTATTTTGCGACATTCAAGCCGAATATCTCTCGGCAAGTATGGAATATGACGAGAAAAGCTAATAATGAAAGATTAGTTTTCGTACATCTCCGTAACAGCGAGATGGGGTCTGGGTTCGAGCCATCTTGCACACACTGATAATGACAACACCTGAAAACAAACCAAACATCATTTTAATATTGTTGTGGGTGTGGCTTCACAAAAATGTAGGGAAAATAATTATGCACACAGTTCCACTATAATTTTAACTTGCATGAACAGCCAATTTTGGGGTTCAAATGTCACCAGTTTTTGTGACCATTTCAGTGATTTTCAACATCAATGTGCAACTTGTCTGCAAATCCCAGCACCTCAAACAATGCTTGCCTGACTGTGTAACTTACCAGATACTTGCTTTCAACTGAGCAAACTGGGGGTCAACCATTCAGATTTTCCAATAAATTCCAATGTATGTACTCCCTTTTAAATATCCTGCCAAAATGGCGTTCAGACCTAGGAATCCTCATGTATGAATTTTATGCAAGGTGGCTCAACACGTACACTGGCTTTACATAGGGCATATTTTCAAATTCACTTAGCAAGCAATTAAAAACTCCAGCCCTTAAATCTGATACTTACAACTTCTAAAACACTCAAAGTGCTGCTCAGTTTCACTGTATCCCTATTTATTAGAATGTTCTCCCCTGCCAATTGAAATTTTTGGCTGAAACTGTAATGTGCTACCTAAACATACCATGTCGCACAATTAGAGGTTCTATCGAAAAAAATCGAAGAAAAATCTCAAAAGAGGTGATTCGAAAAACATTAGGTTACATAATATTTAAGATTGTGAAGTAGTCTTTTATAGGCCTAAATTATGTAAAAACACTGTATTTTCAAAATATGTGAAGTTGGAGTGCAGCCATTTCAGATGCATATTGGTCAACTTCAAGTATGTTTGTGATATTCTGTCATGATTTTTTTAAAAAGTGCAAAAATGCCCTTTTCCAACGTATAGACTTTATTTTTCATCCAATCTTAACCAAACTTATACAGTTTGTGTATGACCATCAGATCTCAGCAGACGCCAAAAATGGGCCAGAACGTGTTTCAAACACCAGAGTTATTGCCCTTTGTTTATTAAAAAAATATACAAAAATGGACATTATTCAGGATAGAGACTTCATTTTTCATCCAATCTTCACCAATCTTGCACAGTTTGTCAATTACCATGAGGTTACAGTTGAAGTTGAATATAAGCAAGATCGGACCAGAAACACCAGAGTTATTGCCCTTCGTTTGTGAAAAAAAATAAGCAAAAATGGACATTATTGAGGATAAAGACTTCATTTTTCATCCAATCTTCACCAATCGTGTACAGTTTGTCTATGAACGTAAGACTACATGTGAAGTCGAATAAAAGCATGATCGGGCCAGAAACACCAGAGTTATTGCCCCTTGTGTTTTGGAAAAAAACATCAAAAAGTTATCAATGATTGGCTTGCACACACGATTTTTGATTCAATGTTGACCAAACTTACATAGTTTGAACATGACCATAAAAATTGATTGATAAAATTTGATTTTCAACAGTTGCAAGACTTGCATGCAGTTATTTGTACATGCAACATTGATGTCTTCAGAGACTGCATTAACATCTTTTATCATCATTGGACAGAAAATTATCAAAGAAAAAGAAAAACTTTACATAATAGCACAGCCATCGCAATTATCGCATTGCAACTAGTTCTCCAAAACTGTTTGCGAAAAAGACATCAAAATCTACTGTTTGTGCATTTTCCAGAATTGTCAATTACTTAACGAAAAAGGGTCAGGTAAGAATATTGAGAAAAATTATTTGAGAACCATTAGGAAAAAAATGCACATTCACTACCCAACTCATACGTAGTTAGCCCATTGCACTAACCGATGTTTTAAATCAAAATTGATCCTATCACCATCTGCGTATTGTTCAGATACCTTTATTTTCAACCTGTCTCAACATTATGGTCTTCATCTGTACCACTTCTCAGGTGAGCGCTTTGGGCCATCTTTGCCCTCTTGTTTGGTATAATTTGCCTTTTACAGGACTTGTTCATTGAAACTGATTGTGTTTTTGATCACCCCTGTAACAGTACTGTATTTATAAACTCTTCATGTATTCATGGACACCGTTATATTGGTTTGTGAAAATTGTGTAATTGCCTATTGCTTACAAGTATCCAGTTTGGTGGTAAAGGTCCTGTCACACTGTGGCGAATTTAAACTATGAGTTCTGGCGAGTTGTTACTCGCCACAACTCGACTGATGTCGTGTAGATTTTGTACACATGTCGTTCTTTGTCGCAGTGATGTCTACTTATGTCTCCTTATGTCGCCAGAACTCGCCAAGTAGTGTCGAGAATTTTAAACAGTTTAAAATTCTTGCTGCTTCTAGGCGACTTTATTCTCGTACAGGCCTCGAAGACATGTCACAGGAATCTCGTGCTCTCTCAAACACTCTCGAACACATATCGTAGACATGTCTTCCCTTGTCTTAGCGTGTCGCCGTATATTATTCTTCTACGACATAACACGAGTTTGCTGCGAGTTTGGGAGACTTGTCTACGACATCTTCTGGTCTGTTTATCTTAAAATGTCGTCATAAACTCGTGCTCATGTCCTCACAAGTTGTACAGACTCGTCCACACTCGAACATTCTCGAAAACAAGTCTTCGATTGTCGAACAGATATCGTACGCATTTCTCGGCTGAACTTGTGATAAAATTTGATTATCGTACTTGTGTCGTGTCAATGTCGTGTCAAGGTTGAAGAGAACTCGAACAAATGTCGCCTTGAAACAACTCCGCGACCAACTTGTCCACTTTAGGGTGAGTTATAACTCATCAGAGCTCGTAAAGAACTCGAAGCTCAAATTCGCCACAGTGTGACAGGGCCTTAAGATCAGTTTTACTGATGCAGTTATATATTTATAGTAGGTGTCTTATTGCACTAATTAATGATTAAATCTGCAAACAAATTTAATTGAAAAAGGAAAACTGCATTTTAACATTGGTGTAATAAAACAGCTTATTCTATGGTGGAAGTCTTATTCTAACTTCTGTAAGGGAAAGGCCCTGGTTTCATGATGGTGTTTTGTCAGTTTTGTATGGTGATATTGACCATTGTTAGTTTTTTATCAATAATTATTTATTAATGTACTGACTTGTTTAGTTTTGCTTAAATATATTAAGGTTTAAATGTAAAATTATCATTTATAATGTTTAGTTTATTTTTCCCCCAAAATGCATTTAACACACTATTTTTTCCCCCCAAAACCTGAAATTCACGCGTTTTGTTCCCCTTTTCACGGGCTAGGGCCCCTTCCCCACTGTCTTAAAAAAAAACCTGACCGGGGGCCAATATTACCAGGATGGAAAGTTCAACCTAAGGCAAGGTCTATTTTCTGGGACCCAGAATTTGGCATGTCAAAGTCCCGCCTGTCGGGAATTGCTTTCATTCTAAATTTAAAGTCCCGTATATGCCTGCCGCTCCCCCTCTGGGGGTAAATATTGATAGGTGCATTACTATATAATTACTGTATGGGCAAGGTGCATTACTATATAATTACTGTATGGGCAAGGTGCATTACTGTATAATTACTGTATGGGCAAGGTGCATTACTATATAATTACTGTATGGGCAAGGTGCATTACTATATAATTACTGTATGGGCAAGGTGCATTACTATATAATTACTGTATGGGCAAGGTGCATTCCTATATAATTACTGTATGGGCAAGGTGCATTACTATATAATTACTGTATGGGCAAGACAAGTGACAAGTCAGCATTTGTTGAAAACGGATGCTATATTAGAGTTTGCCACACCTGCCGTTGTTTAGCTACCATGTTCATTGTACACCTCTCTCACTTAACTGCAGATTTAATTTCATGTAAAATAAACTTTCAATTTTTCTATGCAATGATTGTTTTTTTAATATCATTTACAAATATTGGTAAAAGAAAATGTAGTTTACATAACAGTTTAAATGTTCAAACAATCCAAATAAAAAATTCTGTTCCACTTCATATTTTTTACAGAAGACAAAATAAAGAATAAATTATTGTTAATTGTTAGTCTATTAGACTCTTTTTACTAACCATACATAGCTTTATAAGTTTGAAAGTTTTATTTCAAATTAACCCTCCATTAGACTGGAAATATATTCACAGGGAGTATAGGTCTATTTACCTTCACTGGTTCTTATCAGATAACCTCATATTGGTCAGTTAAATGTTACTTGATAATATATACCAACACCAGTGATCAAACATTAAAATAAAGTTTAGATATGTTTATTACCGAAAGATTCATTGATCTTGGACCTTGGTAAATTGAACTTCCTATGGTAACTCAGGGATATTTGTAGATGGATTAAATTGTTCATACTTGTTTGCAGCCAGTTGGCGGTGCATTGTTACTTTGTTTACGGAGCTACACTAGCGGTAATAGTGGGTTGAGTCGTAACTCGAAACTGGGCTCAGGCCTCAAGAAGTCATTGAGCCAATCACTGTTCTCAGTGGCGATGAACAATAGGATGTGGTTTTTTTTTATTGGAGAAGAAAACTTCAATACTGAAGACATCAATATTGTAAACAGACACCGTTTAAAAGTTTATTGGTATTCAGAGTGTAAAGGATATCTATTATTAAACATAGAAACTCAAAAGGCATTGCGTTTGACTTCAATAAGTTTGAAGTCATTTGTATTTTAAACTGAAATCTAAGAAAGAAATATGAGCTGATATATTGGTAAAATTACTGGTGACAGTAAAACAAATGTGATATTTGAGTTATATTGTGTTCTTAACATAGCTTCGTAAAATTATTTTCTTTCTTTAAATATGGCAACAGTTGTTATTAAAAGTATCTGCAGGACATACTTATGTGGAACATAATGGATTAATTGTTGGGTTTGTATAAATAATGGGCACAGAGGTGGCTGCCAGGCCAACCTTACCCCTGGGCCTGACCGCCAACAGTCAGGGACCTGGGCGAAAAAAGCGGGAGCGGGAACGGTCGTTTTCTAGTTCAGCAAGTGTGAGAAGTAATGGAAGCTCAAATCGTGCGATTTACAGCCGAGACTATAGCCTTAGGATACAGAGGCGAAAATACAGTCTTGCTACTGCCATTGTTTGTGTTGGTGCTAAAATACATCATCGTTCATCTCCGGCGCTTAGCCTTCCGGACGAAAAATCACGAACTCAGAATGTCTTCCCGGAAAACACGAAAGTTTCTTCTAACACACTAGAGCAACTAAGAGAAGCTAGTTTCAATCCCAGTTCCAACTCTTCAGACTCGTATGCTTTAAATCAAAAACCAAACAAACAGTTGGATTCACAAGACTACAAAAGTCGCTACCGAAGTGCTCTGGATGAACACGTTACGGATCAGGGAGTCTTGGACCCAGACACAGTAGAGTGCCGTGTTTTGGAGAAATCTCAATCTCAGGAATCTCACATCAGCGTGTCGGATCAGTTGACGCTTGGTTCTGACTCATGGTCACATAACAACCCCTTGGAACTTGATGGGGATTTGAATCAAAACTTTGTTCGTATTGACATATCTAGGTATGTTTGTCATGTAATATAACTTCTTCTTATATTGATCTTTTGAAAAGAAATCAATCAATCCTTGATTAAAAAAAAATGTTATTGTAGTAGCACAATTGATGAAGTGTAGTGAAAAATTTGACCTGAATTCATAATCATATTTCAACATTTACCTGCTGTCACCTGCAAAACTAACGCCTATGGCACAAATTACGACAGTCCAATAACACTTGACATGTCATAAAAGGAGTCTCGTTTCTCTAATCCAGCTTAAAATTTTGATAGATCGGACAAAGGATTTATTATCTACATCTCTTGGTTCATTTTTTATTCATTTTTGACATGAGTTGTTGCATATTAAAATAATTGAACTGTAGGCCTATGACATTGGGGGTAAGTGTTACCACCAAGACTTCGCAGATGGGTTATTATTTTGAGATAGAGATTGTCAGGTGTAAGCCAAACAATTTGTGAATTTTTAATAAATAAGACATTGTTTTATCATTTCAATATTCATCAAGCCCTTTGTTATCATCCAAATGAATTTTGGCTATGCTGGTATTTTATCAGATTTTTTGTAACTAAGACCATGAGGTATATGGGAAAAATGTTGTGAAGTAAGAAGAATTTATTGCATTCCTAAAATGTCAGCTTATTGTGTCTGACAGTTCAATTATGTGCAGTTAATTTTGCTTGAAAATTTATTATTTTCAAACAATTTAGATTTAATTTGCATTATATTAAACTTCTCCAACATCTATATTGTTCATAAAAAAATTCAATTTGCATTCTTATCCCAAAGGTATGTTGGCATTTTTTAATTGTGCATTTAACTTAATATGTTATTGTGGGAAGAACACTATTATAAATAATTATATTGGGCCAGAAAGTATGGCAACATTTATATAAACTATGATTTGATATTAGTTTAAATTGGAAATTGCTTTGTAAATTGAGTGACAGAAATAAAAACCTGAGGAACTAAAGCTGCAAATCGTATATGTTCAATTATGCCACATGTAATTTGTTAAAGCTAAACTATTTGTATATAATCACAAGCTTTGATATTCATCAAATAGTTTATTAAACATATTTATTTTACTAGAAAGTACAAATAATGTTAAATTAAAAAAAAATCAATACATACATGTATTAAGATTGGTTAAAGGCATTTAGTAAAAATTCAAATCAGAAAAGAAAATACAAATGCAATCAACAATATTCCCACTAAGATGTGATAGCCGCTAGCATGTCCTTATGTTATCTCCATGTTTGTTGTTTATTATTGTACACAGAATGTTCACCTATCACTGATTTTGAACACTTAAATTATTGTACATAAACTCGGCTTATGCATTTTCTACTCATCTAAATAAAACATTCAGAAAGAACAACAACAAATAATTGGCAACACAACATTATCTTCTCTTTAGTTGTTATTGCGGTTGTCTTAAAAGCACTTCAGAATATTCTGTTTGATGCAATATTTTAAGCATTTACTGTGTAAATTCATTTCAGTTATTTTAGTACTTGTTTGCTTATGCTAGGTTCCCACTGTCGTGCAATAATCCGTCGCAAACGCCACGATTGGCCACTCGTAGCTGATTGTGGTCTTTCGCTGAAATTTTGGTCTTTCTCTGAGATTTTAGGCCTCGATACGATGTGATTTGAGTCCATATGTTTTGATACAATGTTTTACGCTCGGTTGCAATCTGGTCACGATTTGTCAATTACTGTTGTCACTAACTGTCGCGGTCTGATCTCTTGTTGCAGATACAATTACGTACATTCCGCTGGGATTGTTTCGATCTAGGCCATGATTGGGTCTCGATCTTGCACGGTCATCACAATCAGGTTCCCCAAATTGGGACGTTCTAGTACGTGCAGATAAGTTCGGATACAATTATCATGAATCAATGCGCTCCATTATGGTAAGATACGATTGTGGTTGTGATGTCTTTCAGGATCATGATTGATGGTGATCGCCATTTTTGCTATGACTGTGCAGTCTGCACAGGCTAATCGGGATGGCACTTTCCGCCTACAGTGAATTTATGTTTAGAAGAGACCTCCTTGAAACAGAAAATACCATAAAAGCGGAAAGTGCCATCCCGGATTAGCCTGTGCGGACTGCACAGGCTAATCCGGGACTACACTTTACGCACATGCATTATGACCGGTTTTCTCATGACGCGCCACATGTTTTATTTGAATCACATAACTTATAAAGATAATTAAGAATCCTGTCAAAAGTTTGTGCGGTTCAGTAACGTTTTGCTAACAGCATAAACACTTGATTCTAAAATTCGCACTCACTGATTTTATTTTTTTTAGTAGTGAAGTTTTTGTATGGTCATGTAACCATTTGATTGAGAATTCAGGAAAACAAAAATAACTTTGTGGACACTGTATCGTTTAGTGGTTACTATCAATAAGCACTGCTTGTGATATGTTAACAAGGGTAAAATCAACAAGCTCTTCTTTGTATTTGGGAAGATTTGGAGGATTTAGGATTTTTTTATCACTGGAAAAATTACTTTCATGTATAGATTGTTAAATTGGCCTCTATCATGTATTGAAGTAGTGAGATATCACTGAACATAAACAATGAAATTATAAAAACAGTGGCTGTATATTTATGTGTTTTTTAGCTTAATGGACACATACAATTGTTATTTAAACAAATATTCTTGTCAATGATTCTGATTATTTGGTTTTTGTGTATAAAACCCCCCACAAAATATTCAAAAAAAGTATCACACATTATAAAGTCCCTTCTTTTGAAACTGTAATCACATATTTAAATGGTTCCAAACATACTTAAAAATGTTCGAAAATAAAATACTTTGTTACACAAAAATTAATAAAAACTGGCTAAACTTAATTAAAATACTGTATTTTGCATTTCTAGAGCTGCTTACTTCTAAACTGTGTTGCTACGCATTTATAACAACAAAACTTTCTTAGATATGAAAGACCACTGGCCTAAAATACAAAAATTAACTTTTTGTATAGCAAAAAAGTCAGAATCTCTTGAATACACCCTAAAAACGCTTGTAAATAAGATAGTGTTAAAGATCATGCAGTTACATTTTACCCAACCTTGCACAGCCTAAAAAATGCTTTTGACAGAAGCCATTAATTTTGCATATTCAATTTACAAGTGTGAAAGTAGCAGATTAAAATAAGATGTTTTATTTACACTGCATTGAATATGTATGAAAACAGTTTTAAAAGGACTTTAATTAGCTGCAGCGAATTCCATTAAAATGATAATTTATTTGTCTGTTCATGATTGCAACTCACAAATAGCCAATTGACTGTGATTAAAAATCATTTTATGAACAGTTTTTGTAGAAGAATAAGTATAATAAATTTCTATTGACAATTGACTGTTATATGGGATTTATAACCACGCCTACCTAGGTAAAACTCCAACAAACACCATTGACCGTATACAATTCTTTTTACAAGACATCTCCGTATCAACATTAAGTCCTAGCTTTCATAATAGGTAAACAGATTGCCAAAATCAAACAGATGGCCAGATTGCCAAAATCAAACAGATTGCCAATTAAACAGATTGTCAAAATTAAATCACTTTGTATGGTCAGCTGATTGAGCAAGAATGACCATGCCTATGAACAAGTGATTTAAAGTGATATAAATACTTCTAAATTATAATGTACAATTCAAAGAAGTCTTATTTAAATAAAGAATACCCAGTAATATTTAAATAAAAAATACCCAGTAAATAATATTACATCACATTATGAGATATATTTAATTAATAAAACAACGAAAATGCCATGTTAGAAGAATCAAAATGCTTATAGCGTAGTAAGAGTGTTGGTGAGAAATTGGAAGTAACCAAAATCAAGGGAAATAGAGTCAGAATGAGACGTTGTTTTTAAAGAATCATAATCGCACAGCTACCGTCATCCAAGCAAACGCCTTCCGGCAATGGGACGGTGCCTGACCAATGTGTTTTCGACCTTCCGGACCCTTTAAGAAATCGCCCGGTTGCTGTAACTTTTAAGTATTCCTTAAACTTTGACAAGTGCTGTCCAATGAGCAAAATTTTCAGCTGCCACTACCCGAATGCAACTGCCGCCTGGCGGGCACTGTCTGATTTTGGGTACAGCAGACGCCGTCCGGCAGCAGTTCCTAAATTAGGACTAGGACATAAACAAAAAATGACAGCACATAAATGCTGAACCTGACAAACTTTTTGATCCCGTTTTTCTCAGAATGCATGAACCCTTTGAACGGTATTTATACCTGATTTTTACCTTCATTTTATGTTAATTTAAATCTGTTGTTTTCAAACTTTTTAAGTACCCCCTTGAAGTCCTTTTGAGAGCCATACACCTCTACTGAACTTGGTTCTTCTTCTAGTTAGTGTTGTGGTTTTAATTTATAAAACTGTACAACAATGAGTTTATGCGTAAATGAAATGGCTGCATTCAATTTGAAATTCCATTGTCACGGTCATGTTGACTCCACTTTGGGATTCAAAGCAAGACTCTATCCATCATCCATATTGATTATAGGCCAGCTATTAAGTGCATGTATTGTTTTATTAGTCTCCAGAGATGTTTATGGTGTGAAATAATTATACTAAATGGTTTTTTGTCCAAGATTGGGCGGCCTTTTGTCTGTTAAATGATTGTCAAAGACTATATACACTGGTAAATTGTCTGTTTTACGGTTCCTGTTTATTGAACTATTTACAAAACATATTGATTAAAAGTCATAATTTCTTAGCTAATTGTGTTAATATATGTTCACAACGAGTACAATGTCAACTCTAATGTGGAATGTTTTAACATCAGGGTCCAGTTACTAAAAACTTTAACGGTCAGTTAAGCTAACTGCCTGTTAACTTCAATAAAATTAATATTACAAACAACTTGCTTATTAAACATTTGAAAACTATTGTAAGGCTACCAATTTATTTAGAATATAATCAGAGTTAAAAAATTTAACGTTTATTTTACTTAAATAACTTCACCCCAAAGTTAACGGCTGTTAGCTTAATTGGCCGTTAAAGTTTTGAGCAACTGGGCCCAGATAATTCATATTTGTGTAACATTTAACATTCGTGTCACCTAGTACAAATGCACGCTCATTGTTAGGTAAACAAAAACTTGTATTCAGTTTAGTATTGTCAGTTATTGGCCCAGTTATGATTATGTAAGGGGTTTGATTCCACATGCCAGCTGATTTCTTTCTGTTAAATGCTAAAATTTTTATAATTGTGCATGCCATTGTTATGCACCTTTCAATATTTTCCTCCAGGCGGCAGGCATATGGGGGACTTAGACTGAAAACAAATCCCCACAGGCGGGAATTTGACCTTTCAAATGAGTCTGGGTACAGGGAAATATACTTTGGTCAGATTTGAGATCCTGGTATAACTTTTGGGGAATTTAAATGCCGGCTTTTGCACACAACTGAAAACTGGCGGACGCGCTTACACCAAGCATCTTTCACTGTGGGGATGAAGATAAAAATGCTTGGCTTCAACGATTGGGAATTAGACCCAACAAATTATAATTAGTCAAATTCCATTGGGTCAGCCCGCCGCTCCCCCCCTCCCCCCACCCCCCCCACCCACCTTTGGGGAAAATATTGATAGGTGCATTATGTATGATTAAAAACTGGGTCAGCCCGCCGCTCCCCCCCACCCCCCCACCCTCCTTTGGGGAAAATATTGATAGGTGCATTTTGTATGCTTAAAAATGATGAGATTTATTTAACTCTTTGAGTGGGGTACAGAAGTTTGCTCTCCCAAAGTATTTCTTAAGTCACACCCCCGACACTTAACTTTCATTGCTGCATAAACTTCTTTGCACTTGTTTAAAGTGGATTTTCACAGGTTTATTCACAGTCTTGTTTGATGCTAAAAACCTTATGATAACCATCTGAAATTAATAAATGATCATGCTTGCATTTACCATAAAATTTTGTGGTGCAGAACCATCTGAAATTAATAAATGATAATGCATGCATCTACCATAAAATTTTGTGGTGCAGCATGCATACATAATCATGCCTAAAAAATCAATAGATTGCAGATCTGTGTCACGTGACCTTGACTGTAAGGAGGTAAGGTAGACTAAACTCATCTGTATATTATACCATATATGAGGCGTGTCGTTGGAAAAACCAGGCTTAATGCATGTGCGTAAAGTGTTGTCCCGGATTAGCCTGTGCAGTCCGCACAGAATAATAAAGGACGGCACTTTCCGCCTTCAGTTGATTTATGTTTAGAAGACGCTTCCTTGAAACAAAACATTTATGCACATGCATTAAGCCCGGTTTTCCCACGACACTCCTCATATATTTTAGCAATGACATAGTATATGCGTAGATGTCTGTCAGACAATGGGAACCGTCTAAATCAGCTGTCAGACACCATGATTTGTAACATATATTAGTGCCAATTGTTGCAGTTATAATTCCTTTATTTATTAAACAAAAACTCGAACTAGCATAAAATATGTATAAGTCGCGTTATAAATTTTGTCAGATATGTCTGACAGGTTTTGCATTGCCTGCAGAGTCTGTAATTATTTTGTGTCCGTTTCATGTTTTCCCTATAGTATATGTGTTATATAGTCACTTCCCTTAAAAAGGATCTTGAGTTGTTAAAGGGCCTATGTCGTAGAAAAATTGGCTTTCTATTACACTTTAAATTATATTTTATGATAGAAATGCGCTTTATAAAGACATGTGCATGAAATAAATAAAACATATTATAATACACAATAAGATACTTGATAATAACACATTAGCAAAAAAGCAAAAAAATTAAAACCCCAAGCAGGGATTTTACTTCACAACTTATGAGTCATACGAAGAAATAACAGTAGACAGCGTTTGAACCAACTGCTTCGTAAGATGTAGAGTGTAAACTATGGTTATAGAAAATACTCACAATTATGACGTCAAAATGTAAACATAAAAAGGGCCAAGCAAATAAGACCCATATTATAAATTGATTTTTATGTCAGTTGCATGCACTCTTTTTATGCCCCCAG
Source organism: Congeria kusceri (assembly GCA_027627225.1). Classification (NCBI taxonomy): domain Eukaryota; kingdom Metazoa; phylum Mollusca; class Bivalvia; order Myida; family Dreissenidae; genus Congeria; species Congeria kusceri. The sequence continues at coordinate 25,668,781 of CM051031.1, read as the reverse complement.
CATCTTGATGCAGGAGGCATATATTGATCGTCCTGTCTGTCCTTCCGTCCGTCCTTCCGTCTGTGACAAGGTTAATTAGATTTTACCGTTTCGTCTAGCACCAACTCCGCTTACTACACCACTTGGATACTAACACAGTTGTTGCTTATGACCATTCCCTATCCACCCATATCACCCAACCTCACTTTGACTTTGACTTAATTTGCACTTAGAATAATCAAATGGGCGGTTTCTTGGTTAATTAGATTTTATCATTTGTCTACCACCAACACCGCTTGCTACAACACTTTGATACTTACACGGTTGTTGCTTATGACCATCCCCAATCCACCCATATCACTCAACTTCACTTTGACCTTGACCTAATTTGGACTAAGAAATGGGCTACCCAGCACCAACTGGGGGCATGTGTGTTTATCAAACACAGAATCTTGTTTCATTATATATACCCTGTTTTAACTATTATTATCCGTCAGTATTAATATCTGAATTTCCAAATTTTTTAAGAAATTGCCCCCTTGAGGCCCTTTTCGAAGACAGTTTCTTTAATGGGAGTTTCTTTACTGTTAATGCATCTGCAGTTTCAGTTTCTTGTACATGATACCTATATATTGCTAGCAGTGTGCAAATATAATATTGCACGGGTAGGTCAGTGTCAGGCATAATGGACACAATATCTCCCTTTAAGTTATATAATTTTTTAACTTTTCTTACTATCCATGCTTCCACCATGAGGCATTGTCCTCATTGTATATCTTCCACATATGGCCTGTCATTATGATCTTTTCCAAGCCACCAAGCATGCACCTGTGTTGTGGTTTCAGTGCATATAACATAACCTATTTCTGCTGGTGTCCTGACCCCCCCCTTGTTCTCGGTACATTTTGTGTCACCTATATTTTCCGGTATCCAGAAACCTCACTGTTCTCGGTACATATGTGTCACCTATATCTTTGGTATCGGGACACCTCAATGTTCTTGGTACATATTGTGTTACCAGTGTCCTCACACGCCCCATTGTTCTTTGTTCCATTGTGTCATGTATATCCTCCTGGTATACTGACCCCCCTGTTCTCTGTTGCAGACGAGGCCTATCACGAGGTGTTCTAGACGAGCACCCAACCCTTGAGATTGTCACAGCAAACACCGCGAACTTCTCCAAGACCATCGCAGATGCTATTGCCAAGTAAGAAAGCTTTCATTATTGTATAAGCGCAGATGCTTTCAAAGTTCTCATGTGAAGAAATATTGATTCCAGTTAGGCCAGAGTTTTTATATTTTTCGATTTACGGGAGCGCCGGTCCTAAATATTGCAAAACCCAAATAAAAATAAAATTCAAAATCTTGTGTAACCTATTTACGACAACATCATTTCGGATAATTTTTTGCGCGCCAGTAGACTGCTTTACAAATTGACGTTATTTTCTGGCGTTCTGTGCATATATTTTATTGTAAAAACGGGGAAGCCAGTCTAGCTAGGGACAATAAAAACAGCAATGGCGGTTGTGGCCATTGTGTTGTTTAAAGTTGCGCGACCGCTGTGTATTTTAAAGTTGCTATCAAAAACAAAGAAATACTAATAATTAATTAAAATCATACAGTTACATTCTTTTGACAAAAATTATAATGAAATAATATCAGAAAGCAGTATGGGACGAAAGATTTAGCAGGTGCCCGAAATGCGAAAACAATTTATTTATATACGCAAAACATTTAAAACATTATATACACAAATACGTTCTAATCATAAACAATATAATTGTATATGTTGTTTCATGCAACGAATGTAAAGTATTCGTGTTTAAAATACGTATATTTTTATATTTTTCCCTGGGTACGAAATGGGTACGAATGTATGTTTTCTTCTAGTGCGGTTCGTACCAAATTTGAAAAAAACAACAACAACTGTGTAGATTTACTACATGCACATTATGCAAAAAAAATGTTATAGAATACAATACAGAATATGCGTTCTATATTGATTTAGGCCAGATTGTTTATAAATTTAAGATTGATGGGATATTTGTTTCAAAAAAGATATAACTTGGAAAAATCCAAATAGTAGTTATAAAACCCTCTAACAATATGGAAAAATATCTTTACTTCAAATTCTAGATTAACCTTTCTTGTAATAATATATTTTTCAATTTAGGTGCAGTTATAATAAATTAATATTTTTTTTACTTTTAATCATTTTATTTTTATTATTATTTCCGATGCTCACTTTTTTCTATTTTATTTTTATTTTTATTCCCTCCTCCTGGTGCTCAGTTTTGAAAAAATTCCCGTAAATCTAAAAATAACAAAATTCTGGCCTTATTATGTTGTTGTATGTTTCATATTATGCAAACATATTATATTTATATATTTGTAATGTTCAAGTAAAATCTTATGGAGGACTGAACACAAAATGTGCCCATATTGTAAAATTCTTTATATTAAGGGAAAAATGCCACATTATGCTTCAATTATGCATTCAGTTGTTTTTACAAGGAACATTGAAAGTCAAATCAAATATAAATTTACAGTAATTAAATAATTAAGTATCAGTTAAGTATTATCTTCAACAGTATGCGTTATATTATCATAAGTGAATAAATAAACGAAATTATTCCTATCTGATGCCCAGTTACCAGGAGACGCCATTGAGCAGTCAACTGTCGTCACCGACTATCACCGAGGATGCAGCCAGTTCCAGTCGGTCCCTGCAGGGGGACCTCTGTGCCACGGGGTACACCACCGAGCGCAGCAGTGTCGACTCCAGCTACTCATGGGATGTAAGTTGGAACACGTGTACTCTATTATTACCTGCATTTACAGTGTTTTTCTAGGTCCAATTTAGAGCTGAAATTTGGCCCCATTCCCCAGCTAAAAAAGTATATATTTTTCCACTGTATATACCTTAAAATTCCTCTCAGAATGTAAGCTTTATTTTTTTTTTAATGACCAAAATCAGACAAAAATTGACTAAGATAGAAAGAACTTTTGTGACAGCCCCAGTGATTTTTCATCATTCCAGTTTAGTGCATAATCCAAGTTCTCATTTGTAGCAAAACAATTTATTAATAATTTATAACAAAGTAGAATATTAACATGTAATAAAGCTTTTCTAAAAAAAAAAAATCCCCTTTGGCCGAAAAATTGTCCATCTGAAGGGCCCTGTCACCTTTCCTCCAAAGGTGAATTAAGCACTGATTTATGGTTATGGCACACTAGATACACCACCGAGCAAAGCAGTGTCATCTGTAGCTACTTCAAAAACCAATGACCATATTTTTAATAGCATCAATTTCCCATATTTTTAAGAAAGATTTAAAGTCTTTCCAGTGCATTTTACCTTGCTAGGATTCTTCAACCCATTTGCCTACATTGCATTTTGAACATAGTCCATTTATTATGTTAAAGAATCTCCGAATCCTGTACACTAATCAGAACTTGCATTAAATTTTTGTGATCAGAAATTTGTCCAAATCCTTTGCCGAACGTTTTACCTAAATATGTGATAATATATTCATGTTTCTTTAAATCATTTGCTTAACTGTGGACATGTTTGAAAACAGAAAACAAATGAGGTGCGTCGTGGGAAAACCGGACTTAATGCATGTGCGTAAAGTGTCTTCCCGGATTAGCCTGTGCGGACTGCACTTTCCACCTACAGTGGATATGTGTTTAGAAGAGACTTCCTTGAAACAGAAAATAGCATTAAAGCGGAAAGTGCCATCCTGGATTAGCCTGCGGACTGCACAGTCTAATCCGGGACGACACTTTACGCACATGCATTAAGACCGGTTTTTTCATGACGCGCCACAAATTTAGTAACAGAGATACTGGCCTTCTGAAGAATTGTTCATCTTGATCTTGTTACAATGCACTAAGGGCTGTTAATCAACTTTGTTATATCTTGCTTCGCTGCTTAATTTTTAATGGAAGGCCAAAATATCTTAAATAATCATGTTCAGTTATTTTCTCTTAAGATCTGTATAATACACAATCACTTCTCTGTTGTTGACTGATCAATAACTAGACAGTCAACTCTGTAGGTACAGAATTTCTCTTCTCAGATTATGACAAGATACATGCATTTGATTAATGAATTCTATGAACGTATAATGAAAGTAAAAAAAAGACAGGTAATAAATGACTTCTCATGGCATTTTGAAGTGAGATCCAATTGTTAAATAAAAGCATTCATATTAGGCACAAGTGCAGTAAATGTGAGGGCATTCAGTTTAAGTGTCATAAGATCCCCAATTATGTGCAGTTGAAATGCAGACAGTTTGCGAAGACCCGACATATTAATACCGAATGTGGGAAGTAATCTTAAATAAATCATACTCAGGCCATAAACAGGATCTGAACGTCTGATGGGTACACGATCTTAACTGTTTTGAAAGATGTGTCTCCAAGTCCAGGCGCCAAGGTTGTGAAATTGAAGACTGTCCTCATTGTTAATTTGTTCATAATGCACATTGGATTGAACTTGTAAATCTACCATAATTGATTTGGAAAATCATGATCTCTAGTGAGATTCTCCTGCTTTCAATTGATTATATCAAATGTATTCTATTGAATCTGCAAGGCATGAATCAAATTGAAGCAAATGACCTATTAATGGGATAAGAAAGAAGACGGTTTCCTTTAAAATCACAATTTCAAATTGGAAATTGGTGACATAGTTTGCATTGAAAAGGTGTTAATCATAGATTACTTGTGAGGTATTAGCTTTGTGGTATTTTATGATAGGAGTGATGTATAGTTGCCACGGATACAACATTTGTTTGTGATTTTGTTTGTACATAACCTACAATACCTATGTTGTATTTATTTGAAAGAATTTAAATCCAAAGGACAGTTATTTTCTTGTAAAGTATTATTTCAGACTATTATCAGATTAGTTTCCATTTGATCATAATCATATGACAATATTTCTGAAGCTGTAGCTCTAAATCTTCACTTATGACTTTTGCATTTTGTGGCTTCATGGCTACAAATAGTTTTTCTGATAAATAACAACAACAACAGGAAGCTAATTAAAATGGTCAGTAATGTTCTTTTGTAGATATTAAGAAATTAAAGACTCGCATTTGTTTCATGGACTAAAAAAAGAAGGAAAGGCAGAAGATAACAGGCACTTGGTTCTGCAGTCAATATCATACTGACAATCATGCAGTTGTTATTGTCACTCTTCAAGCTGAATATCAGCGACATGCTCTAGAAGTAGTTGGGAATCATGCTATTGATTTGCCATCATGAAAGAAAACTCATCCAGTCAAACAGATTATTGTTATAATGGCATATGTCAGATACAAAGTCTACTTTGATTTCTGATTCTGCTACGCGTTACAATAACGGGTGAGGCGTAAACATCCTTGTCATCCTTTGTGACTTAATTGTCACAATTTATGGAGGGTTATCACGCATTTATGGTTTATTTCTTTTTGTAAGAAAGGTAAAACTGACGTAATAGATAAAAATCACTGACAATCCTGAGGATTCTATTTTGGTTTAAGGAACGTTTTAAGACTTCGTCTGTACTGCTACAGTGCTTAGTTTGTTTATGACCCGTGGCGATGTTTACACTTAAGATGTTATGAATCCATGGAGTGGATCACCCCATATTCTGATTTGCAGCATAATAAAATCAATTAGCCAGTGTATTTTGTTGAGACGAGTGTACTTTCAATTCTTAGAACGTGACATTCTTAATACAGAGATTGGTAGAGTGTTATTTATTACACAAGACCGAACTTAAAAGTTGTTTTTCTTTATATGGACATTGAAAGGTTCATTGATACATCTCTCTATAAAATATATTATCATCTCTGAAATGAATAATTCATGCAGTAAACTTGCTTACAAAAGATTTCAATCATTTCTAACATTGGCTATACTAATATTTTAAATAAATTGAGTCTCATTTTATTACCTTCATATCATAGGTTAGGCCATACCAAGTTGATTCTATGTTTAGCATCCTTGTGCTGGTAGGTTTTTGAATGCCTGAACGAAAAAATCTAAACAATTTTGACAATGTCAAAAAATGGAATATGTATGAAATATTTGGGAAAAAAAAAGACTTAGTTTTTTTTACTAATATTTGTAATTAGTATTGTTCAAGTAGTCAATTGACACAGTTAAATTACTGTGGAAAAGTAGGTTCCCAATATGAAGATGACATATAGGAGTTTTGCAAGTAAACATTTGCTTTAGATTGGACCACTGCCATGAATAAGTTGTGAAAGAAAAATGTTTTTTCATCAACTCATTGTTTGTTTTTTCCTACCTGGTTGGTAGGTTTCGAAAAATCATGGGGACGCTAAACATAGAATCAAATTTGTATGGTCTTATGTTGTAATAAACTCGCTCCAAGTACTGAAGTCACTTGAGAAATTATTGGAAACATTAAACATTCTGTTAAGATATTCGAAAGCTATTGACAATTTCCAAAGTAAACATTTTTGTAGAATAATATATTATTATGACAAGTATGATTTTGCATTTTTGTCTAAATCCCCTCAATGGGGGATGCTTAATTGGTGTTTCAAATAGCCCGGGGGCCAATATTACTGGGATCTAAAATCTGAACAAAGTCTATTTCTGGTATTGGAATCATTCTGCGTGTCATATTACCGCCTGTCGGGAATTACTTTTAGTCAAAAGTCCCGTATATACACACTGCTCCCCCCCTGGGTGAAAATATTGATAGGTGCATTATGAGGACATGGGTAGTGCATGCAAGAAGCATTGAAGATACAGTATACCCGTTTATACAATAGATAAATTTATTAGAGAAAAATTGTGGTTTAAATTTGGTACATGAACTGATAATTTCTGAACGTCATGTAATCATCATGTGCTGCAGCATGATGTGACTTAAGCATCAAAACAGTGTCTTCATTTATGATTTGATGTTTCCATTTTGTTTTGCAAATTATTGAATTATTTCTAAGTGGCTGATGTTGTAAGCAAACCTGACATAGTGTGATTGCTCGGACCACTAGAATATAGAATTTAATGTCAGATTCTTTTCTTTCGGCAATAATGTTCACCATGAAAGAACCATAAGAGTACTGGGTCCAGTTGCTCAAAACTTTAACGGCCAATTAAGCTAACAGCCGTTAACTTTGGGCTGAAGTTATTTAAGTAAAATAAACGTAAGAATTGTAAACTCTGATTATATTCTAAAGAAATTGGTAGCCTTACATAAGAGTTTAAATGTTTAATAAGCAAGTTGTTTGTAATATTAATTTTATTTACAATTAAAGTTAACAGGCCGATAATGTTAACGTTTTGAGCAACTGGACCCTGGTGAGCGAGTATTTGTCGGACGAAATATGCATTTATTTTGGGACAGTTTTAATTCATGAACAATCTCAACGATTAAACTTCGCGTGTAATATCCTAGGTTGATCACCCATTTGCGTATGTAAACAAAATAAGTTTCACTTGTGCGAATGCGCAACAATAGAGGCCCTGAAAGGAGTACATAAAACACAGTCTTTTTCACGTTGACAGTAGTATTTTCCGGACGTTTTTTTTAACAGTGAAATATATGGAGAAATGCTTTATAACTTTATTTAATCTATATTAGACAACAAATAGATAATCAGATGCGTAATTTATATCAGAATAATACCACTTTATCAAACAATTTAATAATTACTAGAGAATATAAGTAAGGCGTTGAAACAAATACAGAAGCATGACGTTTTAAAGAGTTTACTAGACGTTACGTATCTATTTAGCTACTATGCACGTCCTTAACGTCATAAGGGGTTAAATAATGTTCTGCCCGAGTTTGTCGGCTATAATGAGCAGACAGCCAAAACTATCACAAACCCTGTCTGGGCCCCAAATTGGGATTTTATCGCGCATGCGCACGTCATTTTACTTCCCCAGACGACAGTTGCATGCGTGTCAGACTATCAACGTAAACATTTGGGGTTTTACCAAAAAATAAACTCACTATTTTAGAAGTTAAACGAAACATACTTACAAATATAAGCGTTTATTTGTATTATGATGATAAAATACGAAAAGCGGTTACGAAACGCGAATACTTCAAAACGTCCAGATAATACTACTGTCCGACAATTACACGCTAACCAGTATGGAACTGTATAAATTTGAGTCCTGTAAAATCAAAAGTGTTGTGAACATCAGTCAACAATATTAGCGATGTAGCCAATCAAGCCAGTATTGTTATATTAGTAGTGAAAATGCTCAAAGCCCGCCTATCCATAACTTGAGGCTACGTTTCCATGAGTCTTTACCCGTATCCGCAAAATTTCAATCGGAAGCTCGTTTTCATTCATTTTTATCTGTGTATTAAGTTTTGTGTTTCTCTTGGGATTGGGCTTTCAAAATTTGGGCATTAGACGAGCAAAATCATTTTTAATGATGGCTTCAGCGTCGAAATCCAACTCATTCCCTCCCATTGATGACCGTGTAACAAAGGGCCTACATTTGACAGCATTTATTCAAAGCTGTATATACATTTCAATTTCTGGCCATTTAACCGAATTGAACATATTGCCTACTTTTTAGAATATATAAATACGTATTTTTATTTTTTTTCTACAGTTTTCATAGCATTCATATTGCCCCCATATTGCTAAATGGCGTCCGTATGTTGTCCGCGTCTGCATAAATTCGCTCAATGAGACATGGGACCGAACCCAACGATTTTCAATGTGTTCGATTTTTATACGGAAACAGATACGAACTCATGGAAATGCGGCCTAACTCAAAATTTAACCAGTGCAGGGCTTGTGGGATTGTTACAATTTGTTTCTGTACTTTCATGTAGAACAATAAACCCAAAGTGTGGATAATAGTTTAAATAAATTTCTTTCTCCTAAACTTGCATGCCTGAACATAAGCATCTTGCCCAAACAATGAAATTCTTTCTGTTGCAAGGATAGAAACTCATGTCATGTATTAAGCTCCAAATGTGTATTCAATTTGAAATCAGTTGAGCATTTGATGAAAGTTTGAACTTGTTTTTTGTATTCAGCAATTGATCAGAACATTTTGTTGAAGGAGAAGGGAGTATTGTGAAATCTCATGAGGTGTGAAAAGTGAGTCATTGATTACAAAAATATGTTTGTTGCCACATTTGTAAACAATATTCATGCTGCATTAGACAAGGATACATCAGTGTGGCATGTATTGATCTTGATTTAAATTTGTTATTCAATGTTTGAAACGGCTACCATAATTGTGTGTCAACGTTGTAAATGTATGGCTCTGTCGATTGAAACAAATCTATAAAAGTGCAAAATCAAGCTGTTTTTCTATTACGTGGCTGTACACCTAATGTAGAAGTTAATTTGCGTCAGCATTTGTACAGACACTATGCAGTGGTAATCAATTCACATGGCAATAAACAATCATCAACTACAAGTTCAAAGCATGTCCAGACGCTTCTAGCATTGTTGGGCAATGAGTAAATGAGGCAGAAGCTAATAGCAATAGTAAACTAGATCTAAAGCTACAACACAGAGAGCAAAGTTCAAAGAACTTTTACAGCAATATATTAAGAACATAAAAGAAGACAGTTTAATCTGTGACATAGACTTTTACACTGTGCAATTATTTTTGAAGATGTTGGAGAATTCTGCAAGGAACATACAACCTGACTTTTGTTACAATCAAAGGCAATTGTCCATCAACTCCTGTTGATCCTTCAATAATATGATGATAAATTCATTTTTCAGGAGTTTGACCGACAAGCTGCCAAGACAGTACAGAAGCTATTTGATGAGATAGACTCAGTGTTGTTTGAACTACGGTCCAACCAGGCCGAGCATAGCATCTACAAAGAGTGCCAAGAATGGGGGATGCTCTTTCCACATTTACGGTATGTGCACTCAGATGTAGGACAAGGTAATGACCCTCTTTCCACATTTACGGTATGTGCACTCAGGTGTAGGGACAAGGTAATGACCCTCTTTCCACATTTACGGTATGTGCTCTCAAATGTAGGGACATTCTAATGACCCTCTTTCCATATTTATATTATTTGCACTCAGATGTAGGGACATGATAATGACCCTCTTTCCACATTTACGGTATGTGCACTCAGGTGTAGAGACATGGTAATGACCCGCTTTCCACATTTATGGCATGTGCACTCAGATGTAGAGACATGGCAATGACCCGCTTTCCACATTTATGGCATGTGCACTCAGATGTAGAGACATGGCAATGACCCGCTTTCCACATTTACTGTATGTGCACTCAGATGTAGGACAAGGTAATGACTCTCTTTCCACATTTACGGTATGTACACTCAGGTGTAGAGACATGGTAATGACCCTCTTTCCACATTTACGGTATGTGCACTCAGATGTAGGGGCAAGGTAATGACCCTCTTTCCACATTTACGGTATGTGCACTCAGATGTAGAGACAAGGTAATGACCCTCTTTCCACATTTACGGTATGTGCACTCAGGTGTAGAGACATGGTAATGACCCTCTTTCCACATTTATGGTATGTGCACTCAGATGTAGGGACATGGTAATGACCCTCTTTCCACATTTACGGTATGTGCACTCAGATGTAGGGACAAGGTAATGACCCTCTTTCCACATTTACGGTATGTGCACTCAGGTGTAGAGACATGGTAATGACCCTCTTTCCACATTTATGGTATGTGCACTCAGATGTAGAGACATGGTAATGACCCTCTTTCCACATTTACGGTATGTGCACGCAGATGTAGGGACATGGTAATGACCCTCTTTCCACATTTACGGTATGTGCACTCAGATGTAGAGACATGTTAATGTCCCTCTTTCCACATTTATGGTATGTGCTCTCAAATGTAGAGACATTCTAATGACCCTCTTTCCATATTTATATTATTTGCACTCAGATGTAGAGACATGGCAATAACGTTCTTTCCACATTTGTGGTATGTGCTCTCAAATGTAGAGACATTCTAGTGACCCTCTTTCCACATTTATATTATTTGCACTCAGATGTAGAGACATGGTAATAACCCTCTTTCCACATTTATGGTATGTGCACTCACATGTAGGGGCAGGGTAATGACCCTCTTTCCACATTTATGGCATGTGCACTCAGATGTAGAGATATGGTAATGACCCGCTTTCCACATTTACGGTATGTGCACTCAGATGTAGGACAAGGTAATGACCCTCTTTCCACATTTATGGTATGTGCACTCAGGTGTAGAGACATGGTAATGACCCGCTTTCCACATTTACGGTATGTGCACTCAGATGTAGAGACATGGTAATGACCCGCTTTCCACATTTACAGTATGTGCACGCAGATGTAGGGACAAGGTAATGACCCTCTTTCCACATTTTCGGTATGTGCACTCATATGTAGAGGCAAGGTAATGACCCTCTTTCCACATTTATATTATTGCACTCAGATGTAGGGACATGGTAATGACCCGCTTTCCACATTTACGGTATGTGCACTCAGATGTAGGGACATGGTAATGACCCTCTTTCCACATTTATGGTATGTGCTCTCAGATGTAGGGACATGGTAATGACCCTCTTTCCACATTTATGGTATGTGCACTCAGATGTAGGGACATGGTAATGACCCTCTTTCCACATTTACGGTATGTGCACTCAGATTTAGGGACATGGTAATGACCCTCTTTCCACATTTACGGTATGTGCACTCAGATGTAGAGACATGGTAATGACCCTCTTTCCACATTTATGGTATGTGCACTCAGATGTAGAGACATGGTAATGACCCTCTTTCCACATTTATGGTATGTGCACTCAGATGTAGGGACATTCTAATTACCCTCTTTCCACATTTATGGTATGTGCTCTCAGATGTAGGGACATGGTAATGACCCTCTTTTCACATTTATGGTATGTGCACTCAGATGTGGGGACAAGGTAATGACCCTCTTTCCACATTAATATTGTATGCACTCAGCTTTAGGAACCCCTCTTTCCACACAAATATGTTTTATTTCATTTAACTTATAACACAGTTATTTGTTTATGCACTTCATGACTAAATAAAAATATTCCCCAATATTTTGTGATCCAGATCTTACATGTTCAAGCAGTATGAGTTTGTCCCAATATTGTGTAACTCAGATGTTACCTTTTCAGCAGAATGAGTTACAGCCATATTACGTCACACTGCACATTTCACATGTCAGAGTATACAGAGCTGCCATTTAACTTATATCAATTTTATTTGTTCTATTCACTAAATAATTTTAATAAAAAACATCATGAGTTACAACCCTATAGATCAGTCCCTGCTGCCCATTTCAGGGTACTGGGCCGGCAGCTGGTGCCAGGCCAGGAGGTGGGGTACGAGATGATAGAGCGAGAGATGACGCGCCCCAGCACCACTAGCAGCATGGGCATCGAGGAGGTCACTGAGCAGGACCTCTCCATGAACTCAAACGACTTTCAGGGGTACGCAGAATTAATAATTTGAGGCGTGTCATGGGAAACCCAGGTTTAATACATGTGCGTAAAGTGTCGTCCCGGATCAGCCTGTGCACTCCACACAGGCCGATCCAGTACGACACTTTCCGCTTGGTATTTTCTGTTTCAATGAAGTCTCTTTTAAACATAAATCGACTGTAGGCTGGTCCAGGACAACACTTAACGCATATGAATTAAGCCCAGTTTTCTCACGACATGTCTCATTATATTTTAACTGTGTTAACTCCTTATATTTATTTATTTATGCCGATAGTGTTACCTGTTGTCACTGAGCAGGACCTGTCCATCAAATTAAACGACTTTCATGGGCTTTGGGAATTCATAATTCATATAATTGCAATAAGAATGGCTTGGTGCAAGCACTGTGTTAACTTCTTATATTTCGATGTTAGCGCTACCAAAAATAATAAGGGATCGAACCTGCGACGTCCGGATCAAAAGAATGACAAGCAAACCGCACGGCCTATCTGATTTATGTACATGTCTGTGTAATTTTTAGCCCGATTTTTCAACGAAAAATCTTGGCTCCTAGATTACAGAAAACCGGTCGGTTGGGCGGCTGGGCGGGCGGTTGGCCGGGCGGGCGGACATTGCGATGTTGTTAACTATTTGCGTTAAAATTTCGTATTCGTGTCATATTTTCAAAAGTTCTTGGTCAATGTTCATGAAACTTTACAGAAATGTTCTTTGGATGGTCCTCTACTAAACCTGTGAAAATGGTTCCGCTTCACTGTACAAGATGGCCACCAGAGCTAAAAATAGAATTATGTCTAAACGTCATTTTCTTCTAAACCTATGGCTAGATTTTCCAATAATTTTACACAAATGTTTGTTTAGTGTTCCTCTACCAAACTTATTAAAATGGTTCCGCCCAAAATGGCCACTAGAGCTAAAAAATATAATTTGCATTAAAGTTTCGTATTCCTGTCATATTTTTAAAAGTTTTTGGTCAATCTTCATTAAACTTTACAGAAATGTTCCTTGGATAGTCCTCTACCAAACCAGTGAAAATGGTTCTGCTTCACTGCACAAGATGGCCACCACAGCTAAAAATAGAATTATGTATAAAAACCATTTTCTTCTAAACCTATGGCTAGATTTTCAAAAAAATTTGCACATGTTCGTTTAGTGTTCCTCTACCAAACTTATTCAAATGGTTCCACCTCACTGCCCAAAATGGCCACTAGAGCTAAAAATAGAATTTGCGTTAAAGTTTCGTTATCCTGTCATATTTTCAAAAGTTCTTGGTCAATCTTCATAAAACTTTACAAAAATATTCCTTGGATAGTCCTCTACCAAACCGGTGAAAATGGTTCCGCTTCACTGCACAAGATGGTCTCCAGAGCTAAAAATAGAATTATGTCTAAACGCCATTTATTCTAAACCTATGGCTAGATTTTCAAATATTTTAACAAAATGGTTGTTAAGTGTTCCTCTTCCAAACTTATTCAAATGGTTCCGCCTCACTGCACAAGATGGCCGCAAGAGCTATTTATAAGGCTACCTGCAATTGGGTCAAGGCCGCATTCGGGGTTATTCATTCCTGTAATAGCTCTAGTTTAAAACTGTCCTTTATTGCTGACACTTGTACTGAGCTCTAAAATAAAAAAATAATGTCAACAAAATATCTTAAATCTTACATTTTAAATTTCACATTTAACGATGAGTAACCATTCAAGGAACATTTTCATCCATCTTGCATTTGATCATTATTTTCCAAAAATATGATAGCATGTCCAGTGGAGAAAAGTTTCATTGACGGACACTTTCTTAAATGCAAATATGCAACATTGCATAGAAACAAACATATTGTGTCAGTAATTTAATGCCATCACTCTAGTCCACACTTTTTTCCATTTTATTTTGAGACCAAATTTTTGCCAAGTCTCACCAAACTGCATACATTTTAGATCATCAACATGAAACTTTCATACTTCTTCGATAACATTGACTTGTACATGTACCCCCATCGGCAAAAGAAAAAATCCGGCTTTAATGCAGTTTCCGTATTTTTCTCTTGTTCCTTTATGTAAGTGATTAACATGTTTTCAACTATTTTAACAAAAACAACAGAAGAACTCTAAAATATTCAATCGTTTCTCGTTACAAACGCTGTATAATTTTATCCATTTCAACTGATAATTACTCGTTAACGAAACATTATTTCCATATATTTCTATGTCATTAGTGCTATTTCGCACCTTTATATACATTTTTCTTTTAACTTTGAAATATGTGACAAAAATTTGGAAATTGTCAATTTGTCAATCTGTGATCAGATTTCTTTAATGTCCCTGGCCTGTATGCTGGACAAATGTAGTGCTTGTTTGATGCATACATTACATTACTGGCACAGAATTTTTTATTAATTCATAAAATATATGGTAGGTAAAAGCTTTCCCCTTTGAATACTTATTGTGCAAATATTCAATATTATTTAATTAATATGATGGCAACATTAATATTTATATGGCTAAATGGAGTTTTTTCTCATCACACAAAAATATCTAGGACAGAATTAACAATAAGCTTGCTCCATTTAAACAGCCTTCAAAAACTGTCAAAGAATGGAGTAATTATTTGCATTGATGTTTTTAAACTGTCATTGTGTAAAACAAAATCATTCACTTTTCTGCCTAATCTTCAAGGAATGTTGTGTATAATTTGATCAAAATGTTTGAACCACTGTCTTCTTTACTTGCGGCCAATTAGGTGAAGAGACCCTTGATGAAATCTCCACTCTGTCACTGTGAAAATAACAGTGGTTTAATCTTTGTATACCTGTTGTCACACAACAATCTCGGCTTTGGTTGATATGCATTGATTTTTAATCCCGCCAAAATGTGAAACAAATATTTCACACTTGAATCCAATTTAAGCTCTTACACATTAACACACTTGTTTTTGGCCATATTCTTTTCAAATGACTGAAGAATGGCCATAAAAAGCCAATTACTTGTGAGGGAAAGTTTATAAAATTAACCCATCAAGTTTGTCGTACCAACTTTTAAGCTAGTACAATTTCATGTTCTTACTTAAAGGAGAATCGAAATTGAGGCCGTTTTCTCAATTGAACATTAATGATTTATAAACTTGTTTGATAAATATGGTTACTTTTCATTGCAGTTTTTGTTTGCATTGTTACTCTAGCGGCATAGTGTAACTCATCAATAATTGACTCGGATCATGTGAAATATAGTCTTTCTGGCGGTTGCTATCTTTAAAATAACTCTCTTTGTTGTGAAAACAAAACATTGAAGGGTTAGCTGTTACTGTGTGTTTATGTTAAGAACCATAATGGCTGCATGAAGATCGTAATGAAAATAATAATGCAGCAATTTCTTTCTGGTTTCCTGGATACTGCATGTATTATGGGACGCCATTATAATAATTTCTTATGTTCTTCCATATTTGGAATCGTTTCCAGATTTGCTTGGCCAGCCTGTTATGTTTTAAGGAATTGTGTGCGTAAAAATACTAACTGATCTACATTTTCTAAATAATATTATCAGGTTGTTATATTGTGAATACAACTAGATACAAACATTTATAAACATTTATTCTGCATGTTTAATACATTATTTGATAGTTGTTAAATATGTAAAAACTAGACATGTGTCCGTAGGACACGTATTCCGCTGGTAGTCACAAAACTCTGCTGATGTCGGAAAAAACTGCGCCAAAATACCCAGATGCACAAGTTAACATGGTGATAAATATATTTATTAAGTTTCATCAATGTAGCAGTTATACTTTTCGAGTTACACATGACAAAGTCCAAAAATGTCATTTTTTGCTAAAATGAGCCACAAATCTGCTGACGTCGGAAAGAACTGCGCAAACTACCTAGGTGCACAAGTTCACATGCTAACAAAACATCTTACGGGCGGACAAGGGCAAATCTATATGACCCCCCCCCCCCCCTCTAAGAGTGGGGGCATAAAAAGGCGAACAAAAAACAATAAACAATAAACAATCATACTCCTTATGTCATTTCCATAAGGACAAACTTGTGAAAATGGTCTATTATCATTGAAGCTGTTCTGACCTTTGGCTTAAATTTCTGGTCTTATGTCAACAGAAATAAATGGTTTACACTTAGTGCGCTTCAAACCAACTCATGTTTTTTTTGTCAAATTATATATTAATTGATACTTAGAAGTTATAATGGCTTTCAATTTATAAATTAATTGGTTTAAATTTTTTTACCTATTGTCCATTGACCCTTTCTATGGATAAAGCCAGTGTAGAAGAATATTTTCTTGTAGCTTTTTTTCAAATGAAAGCCGTATTGGTGTTCTTCGTTTAGGCTTGATTGAAGACTACCGGTTGTTACTAGGTGTGGTCAGTTTTTGTGAATGATAGATATGGTAATGTGTTGCAAACCGAACATAATTATGTGGTGACAACAACGAGGTAAAAAGTAGCCGCGTGGAATTTCATTTCCTCGTTTCCACTTTGAAATGTGTCACATATGAGTAGATGTAAGATGAATTTAATTACAGTACTCAACAGATATGTTAGCAAACATACTAGGGTATCAAAATGCAAATAGCATTTGAAAGATAATCGCGCGCATGACTGCTAATGGAAACTCTTCAAACAAGCCTGTTCTGAATTCTGATAACATCATGCTAAAAAATTCATTTCAATAATCAGCCGCCTGTAACTATTAAAAATTGTGTCACTGTTTAATCATCAGTGGTAATTATCACTGGTTGTTTGGTTCCCGCTAAATCAAACAGGCTTGATAGTTGGCCAGGCTTTTTATCACATTAAATCCATTAGGGAACAAAAAATCAATGCAATTTCAATCTATTTCTATCAGTGAGACTGTAGTCTCTTATCTGTAAACCAGTGGTTGGACATACCAGGGACCGAAAGCTCACTGTTGCTATCATCAGACAGAACTTGGCACTACTTTTTATCAGGCTGCAAATTTGTATAGGAAAAACTACATAACGACAATGAATAAAAAATAGTACTATGTGATGTAAAATGGTAGTATCAGGCATTGGGGTAATAGAAGTGATAAAAACAGAGTTGATATTGTTCATTGTTCACAAACATGCTTTGTTGAAATTGATTTACTGCTTCCAGCCAGCTCTTAAATACACTTAACTTTGAAAAAGTAGCCTCCCAGAATCTGTCATTTGACAAAGTGAATATTTGTGGTTTCTGTTTGACTAATAAATCAGAATATCAAGAGCATCGTGCAGTTGTAGAAACTTGTTTACTTTCATCAGGGTTCATTTATTGTGTTGCGGATGGTTTTATGCCCCCAGCATCTTGATGTGGCAGGCATATAGTGATTGTCCTGTCATTGATTCCGTCCGTGATACAGTCAGTGTTTCAGTCCGTACTCGGTTAACAAGACTGTACAGTTTTGTCTAGCACCAGCACTGCTTACTACAACACTTGGATACAGTTGTTGCTTGTGAATATTCCCAATCCACACGTCACCCAACCCCACTTTGACCTTGACCTAATTTAGACTTTAATAATTGTCTAAATACAGAATTGTGGTAATGACCAGTGCCATAGTTAAGTTTTTAGGAGCAAATTGCTGGTAAATTGTTCCAAATCATGTATGTACAACTTACTAGTTGAAACTCTCAATATGCAAAGGCAATTTTGTATGCTGGTAAGGTTGTGGTTTCATTTGAACAAGATCAACCACAAAAATAAATAAAGCAGAATATTTTATATTACAGAACTTCTAGTAAATGAGTCTCTGATCCGCCATTTGATTGGCTAACGTTCTGTAGCCTCCAGTTCATAATTATGTCCACATTTAGGTTAATGTGTGTGCAAATATTGGTTCATGTCATATGGCAAATATTCTGATGGCACACCATTTTCAGGGAACATTGGCCTTGAAGCTGGAATATTCCGCATCTGTTCGACTTTGAATTCTTGTCACATATTTCCCTTCAACGTTTAGTGTGGAAGGTAGTGACAAATACAGCAATGATTAATTGACATGTGTTAACCTCAAGTACAAAGATATTATAATGTTATTAATTACACCAAAACCCCGCTTTACGACCACCTCGATTTTACGACCACCCCGCTAAAGCGGACACTTTTTAAAAGACCCGATTGTTTCCCTATTTATTTCAATGGTCGCAAACCCCGATTATACGGGCACCCCGCTATTCCGTATTACGACCACTAATCCCAGACCGAAGGTACCAACTAATGCTGAAAATAACCCTGTTACTGCGACCAGTGTCAATGTTACACATGTTTTGATAAGGGATTAGCACATCGACTGCATATCAGATTACGTTAATTGACACTAGCTGACAGATAGCGGGTAACACTGATGAATGCTGAACCTTAAATGGGCTTAGTTAATCAAGTTTTGTATATTTTCCTACTTAATTTTAAGTTCATACATGTATCCATACCTATAAGTTACATAATCTCTATTCAATAAAACATATTATTGAAAACAAATTGGAATTTTGATTATCTATTGATTATTCATTATTTTCATAAAAACAATTCTTCTTTAGTTTTGAGTGAATTAATTTTCAGCATTGTTGGAATGAAAATACATGGACCGAAATTTAAAAAATCAAACGTCGTCACTTTCTTTGTTTGCTATGTATTGGCGACCATGATAGCTTTGACTTGATCAATGTTCCATTAAACATTTTTATCTGCTCAAGATGATAGCAATTTTTTCCCTGCTGTCTAAACAGTGTAGTGCCTAGTAAGCCTCTTATTGTGACATTAAGCATGGCCCCAGCAACCTGGCAATCCTCATGGCATGCACTTTCCTGGATAACCAATCAATACACTGAACATCATTGTCTCCTATAGCCATAGTGTCATTAAGCTTTGTCTGTCATAAAGGCGCTCTGCCAAACGGGTGTGAGATAAAAATATATCTGTATTTAAGATTTTTGATCCATAAATAAGGTTTTTATTATCAACAAGTATGCTCAGTATTTATTAGTTGGAAACATGTTCTATAACACACACAAACATTAAATCAAACTAACTTAGTAACTAGCCTGTAACTGAGAACTGTTCAATTGTTACCTTGTGCGTATAGACTTCTACTGGTAAAAATGTTACAATAAATACATGTAATAAACTACACAATGTCACATATAATTTTTGACATCTTTTTAAGTGTTATTGTTATCATCACAACTATAATTGAGGCGTGCCATGGGAAAATTGGGCTAAATGCATCTGCTTAAAAGTGTCGTCCCGGATTAGCCTGTTCAGTCCACACAGGCTAATCCGTGACAACACTTTCTGCCTACAGTGGATTTTTGTTTAGAAGAGACTTCCTTCAAACAGAAAATACCATGAAAAGGAAAGTGTCATCCGGGATTAGCCTGTGCAGATTTTCCCACAACATGCCTGAATTATGTATTATGTAAATATTCATACAAACATTTGTCCAACAAATTATCAGGGTTTCCCTCAGATGCTTTATTACAAGAAGTTTTAACCATAACCTTTAGGTGTTGTATCAGCAGGAATGTCAATTACCATATTTATGCTATGTTTTTAGACACTTAAAAATAATGATTTTTTCAGTGTCCGAATATTTAGAGTCACACAAAATAATTATTCAAAATCTGTCCAAAAACGTAGTATCTGCAATATTGTCATACAACTGGTAATTAAACTACTGACTGATAAATTGTCTCCGATGATGGTCTCTTTTTTTCCTGGAACCGTTAAGTTTTGACATGTTATTGTATATTGAAGCTATTATCCATCTTGATAATTTATGACACGTTATTGTAAATGGGGGGCCATTCTACAAGATGTTAATTTATGACATGGTTCAGCAAACACTTTGCAAGGTTAAATTGACAGAAAATTGGTAATTAGAAGCCTGCAAAAACAACTGTCGGGAAACATGAAATGATAATGGGTGTTTCTGTCCGAAAACATAGATCTCAATTTAATTCCTTTTTTAAAAGTGACCGAAAACATAGAGACACAGAAAATAATTATTTTGTCCAATTTTGAGGGTGTCCGAAAACATAGGGTGTCAGAAAACATACAATAAATACGGTAATTGTTAATTGCGAAGACTTGACGTCTGTAACAGAAGTATTTGGGCTTCATTTCGTTCAATGACTTGTCTCGGATCAGAGTGAATACTAATAATTAATAATTAAACAGTATTGTCTCGAACTGCTTGTATTTTCAAAACAAGACATTCTAAATAATTTATCAAGTGTCTGTTTTAAAGTAGTTTATGTGTTACATTTAACTTTGGAGATATTTACCGGGTAATCTCTTTTTATTTAGTTGTGTATTCATCTATTTATCAAATATTCAGATGACAGTATTGTTCCGGTTCCAAGCAGTATAAAGCATGCAATTTAGCATACCCCAGGAAGCAGTCTGGATGTGCTTGATTTGCCTCTATTTTTAGCTCACCTGAGCACAAAGTGCTCATGGTGAGATTTTGTGATCTCCCGTTGTCCGTCATGCGTGTGTGCCTGCGTGTGTGCCTGCGTGCGTGCGTCGTCAACTTTTCATTCAAACAACATCTCCTCCTAAACCGCTTGGCAGATTTTCACCAAACTTTACAGGAATGATCCTTGGGTGGACCTCTTTCAAAGTTGTTCAAATCTTTCCGGTCCGCTGAATATGTAGGTCACCAGAGCTAAAAATAGATTTTAAAAGTGAAAACTTTGAAAATCTTCTTTCAAACCGCAAGGCTCAGACCTTTCATATTTGATATGTGACATCCTCTAGAGGTCCTCGACAAAGATTGTTCAAATTATGCCCCTGGGGTCAAAACGGGCCAGGCCCCGGGGTTACATGGTTAATATAGAACGTATAGCAAAATGACTTTAAAAATCTTCTCCTCTGAAACCACAAGGCCCAGAGGTTTCATATTTGGTATGTAACATTGTATAATGGTCCTCTACAAAGATTGTTCAAATTATGCCCCTGGGGTCAAAACTGGCCACACCGCGGGGGTCTCATGGGTTATATAGAATATATAGCAAAATGACTTTCAAAATCTTCTCCTCTGAAACCGCAAGGCCTAGAGGTTTCATATTTGGTATATAACATCCTTTAGTGGTCCTTTACAAAGTTTGTTCAAATTATGCCCCTGGAGTCAAAATGGGCCACGCCCTAGGGGTCACATGGTTTATATAGAATATATAGCAAAATGACTTTAAAACTCTTCTGCTCTGAAACCACAAGGCCCAGAGGTTTCATATTTGATATTTAACATCCTATAGTGGTCCTCTACAAAATATTGTTTAAATTATGCCCCTGGGGTCAAAACTGGCCACGCCCCGGGGGTCTCATGGTTTATATAGAATATATAGCAAACTTACTTTTAAAATCTTCTCCTCTGAAATCGCAAGGCCTAGAGGTTTCATATTTGGTATGTAACATCCTTTAGTGGTCCTTTACAAAGTTTGTTCAAATTATGCCGCTGGGGTCAAAACGGGCCACACCCCGGGGGTCACATGGTTTATATAGAATATATAGCAAAATGACTTTTAAAATCTCCTCTGAAACAACAAGGCCCATAGGTTTCATATTTGGTATGTAACATTCTATAGTGGTCCTCTACAAAGATTGTTCAAATTATGCCCCTGGGGTCAAAACTGGCCACGCCCAGGGGGTTACATGGTTTATATAAACTTATATGGCAAAATGTCTTAAAATCTTATTCTCCGAAACTGCAAGGCCCAGAGGTTTCGTATTTGGTATTTAATATCCTATAGTGGTACTCTACAAAGATTGTTCAAACTATGCCCCATGGGTCAAAACAGACCACACCCGATTGGTCACATGGTTAATATAGACTTAAATAGCAAAATGACTTTAAAATTCTTCTCCTCTGAAACCGCAAGGCCTAGAGGTTTCATATTTGGTATGTAACATTGTATAGTGGTCCATTACAAAGATTGTTCAAATTATGCCCCTGGGGTCAAAACTGGCCACGCCTCGGGGGTCTCATGGTTTATATAGACTTAAATTGCAAAATGACTTTAAAAATCTTCTCGTCTGAAACGGCAAGGTCCACAGCTTTCCTATATTTGTTGCGTAACATTGCATAGTGGTCCTCTCCAAAGATTGTTCAAATTATGCCCCTGGGGTCAAATCTGCCCACCCCCCGAGGGGTGACATGGTTTATATAGACTTAAATAGCAAAATGACTTAAAAAATCTTTGCCTGAAACCGCAAGGCCCAGAGGTTTATTCAAGGTTGTTCAACTTATGCCCCTGGGATAAAAATAAGCCACGCCTCTGGGATGCAAATTCCAATTGGGTTACAAGGTCTCAGGTGAGCGTCCTAGGGCTCTCAGGGCCCTCATGTTATTTGGTTACTCCAGCAACTATTGTTTATACTGGCACATATGAGAAAACTAAGGGCGACTTTTATGTTGGAGAATGCTTGCATAATGCAGAACCATCAAAACAAACCTATTGGAGCAGGACACTATGTGGCAGCAATGATATATATGCCATGACAGTAACATGTTATGCTTTGAAATAAATTACCAATGGACATAAAAGCAAAACTAAATGTCATCTTTTATTGATAATTTTTCTTTATGTGTTTTATTTTATGTTTCTTTATTGGAATATGCCCCCCAAAGGGACACTTTTCAATATTAATGATTGTTCATTGCCTGCTATCGTTTTTTTTTTGTATGACATTTTATTATGCAAAAAATTAGGGATGGCATCGAATACCAAAATCGGTATTCAAATATTCGCTTTTTCATTCCATCGAATATCCACATGGATTCGTTTATACTACATCGAACTTTGTGGCCTAACTGCCAATGACATAATCATTAGTCTCGTATGACATTGTTGTACTGATTAGTCAGTACTGTGGTATTTGCAATAAATAAATTGCACTTCCTAATTAATACACGGCATGCACAGTATAAAGCATAAACAACAACTGAACCCATTTTCATAGTTCTTTTAATCAAAAACGTTTTTATAACACTACACATTTTTATCAGTATGGAAACGCCCCGATAAGCTGAGTTTATCAGCAAATTGGAGCAATGACTCGCAGCTAAAATGACTGCTAAATGTGTGAACGCACTTCTGTATTATTTGTTGTTACTCCTTTCACGAGTCTAAACGCAAGTTGTAATTACCAATTAACAGCTATGGTTACCTACTGTCTTATGTAATTGTGTATTTCTGGCGACCAGACGCAAGTGGCGACTGACACTGTCCCGTGTATTCATTATCCATCGGTCTGACAAGTGACACGGGGCCGTAATATTGAACACAGGGTATTTGGTATCTACTGGTGAAATACTACATTTAGGTTGGCAGAAAATACTTCCTACAATCAGGAAATTCTTGGTTTTTTAAACGCAATACAATTTTGCGATTATTCGAATGGTGTTTTTAGCTCGACTATTCGAAGAATAGGTGAGCTTTCCTACTACCCCGGCGTCGGCATCCGCGTCCGCATCTGAATTTGGTCAAAGTTTTTATTCAGAAGTCTTGTAACTTCAAAACTACATAAGTTATTCACTTGAAACTTGGAATATACCTTTGTCATCAACTCCAGTGTCAGGGGCAACATTCCCCATAACTCTGTTTTGTATTTTGACAGAGTTATGTCCCTTTTTCACTTAGATTTTCTGGTTAAAGTTTATATTAAAAAGTTTTGTAACATTCAAATCTACATAAGTTATTCATTTGAAACTTGTAACTAACCTTTGTCATCAATTCCAGTATCAAGGGCAACATTCCGTATAACTTTGTTTTGTATTTTGACAGAGTTATGCCCCTTTTTCACATATATTTTCTGGTAAAAATTTGTATTCAAAAGTTTTGTAACTTCAAAACTACATAAGTTATTTACTTGAAACTTGGAACTAACCTTTTTCATCAACTCCAGTTTCAGGGGCTACATTCCCCATAACTCTGTTTTGTATTTTGACAGATTTATGCCCCTTTTTCACTAAGATTTTCTGGTTAAAGTTTATATTCAAAAGTTTTGTAACTTCAAAACTACATAAGTTATTCACTTGAAACTTGGAACATACCTTTGTCATCAACTCCAGTGTCAGGGGCAAAATTCCCCATAACCCTGTTTTGTATTTTGACAAAAGTTATGCCCCTTTTTCACTTAGATTTTCTGGTTAAAGTTTATATTCTACAGTTTTGTAACTTCAAAACTACACAAGTTATTCACTTGAAACTTGGAACTAACCTTTGTCATCAACTCCAGTATCAAGGGCAACATTCCGTATAACTTTGTTTTGTATTTTGACAGAGTTATGCCCCTTTTTCACATATATTTTCTGGTAAAAATTTGTATTCAAAAGTTTTGTAACTTCAAAACTACATAAGTTATTTACTTGAAACTTGGAACTAACCTTTTTCATCAACTCCAGTTTCAGGGGCTACATTCCCCATAACTCTGTTTTGTATTTTGACAGATTTATGCCCCTTTTTCACTAAGATTTTCTGGTTAAAGTTTATATTCAAAAGTTTTGTAACTTCAAAACTACATAAGTTATTCACTTTAAACTTGGAACATACCTTTGTCATCAACTCCAGTGTCAGGGGCAAAATTCCCCATAACCCTGTTTTGTATTTTGACAAAAGTTATGCCCCTTTTTCACTTGGATTTTCTGGTTAAAGTTTATATTCTACAGTTTTGTAACTCCAAAACTACACAAGTTATTCACTTGAAACTTGGAACTAACCTTTGTCATCAACTCCAGTATCAAGGGCAACATTCCCCATAACTCTGTTTTGTGCATAACTCTGACAGAGTTATGCCCCTTGTTCACACAGATTTTCTTGTTAAAGTTTGTATTCTAACGTTTTGTAACTTCAAAACTACATAAGTTATTCACTTGAAACTTGGAACTAACCTTTTTAATCAACTCTAGTACCAGGGGAAATATTACCCATAACTCTATTTTGTATTTTGACAGAGTTATGCCCCCTTTTCACTTATATTTTCTGTTTAAAGTTTATATTCAAAAGTTTGGTAACTTCAAAACTACATAAGTTATTCACTTGAAACTTGGAACTAACCTTTGTCATCAACTCTAGTATCAGGGGCAACATTACCCATAACTCTGTTTTGTATTTTGACAGAGTTAGCCCACTTTTTACATAGACTTTGTGGTTAAAGTTTTTGATCCAAAAATTTATAAACTATACAAGGCTTCACTTAAAAATATTGTATTATAACAAATTTATGCCTCTTTTACTATCCAAAATATGTACCAACTGAAATACTTTGAATAGTCGAGCGCGCTTTCCTCTGACAGTTCTTGTTACTTGTTCAAATGGGTATCATTCAATCGAATATTCGAACAGTTTTGCCATCCCTACAAAAAATGGTCACATCATTAAGAATTTCTTACGATCCCCGTAATAATTCATCAATAAAAAAGCAGCACTTGTTTGATCGGTGACAGGAAACAGCATCATATTCTGTTGACCTATATCTCCTACCTTGTTATCATGCATGTTGTTTCGTTTAAAGGTTATCAGTCAGTGGACGGAGCGTGCGGGCGATTGTGCCACCGCCCGAGGCCCGGTCCCGCACATCCAGTACGCCGTCATCTCAATCGTCTGAGTTCTCATTCCTCGAGGAGGAGATATTCGACTGCGAGGGGGAGTACGAGGAAATCATTGCCATTGACTATAAAGACATGTATGTATTAAGCGGAAATCATTGCCATTGACTATAAAGACATGTATGTATTAAGAGGAAATCATTGCCATTGACTATAAAGACATGTATGTATTAAGAGGAAATCATTGCCATTGACTATAAAGACATGTATGTATTAAGAGGAAATCATTGCCATTGACTATAAAGACATGTATGTATTAAGAGGAAATCATTGCCATTGACTATAAAGACATGTATGTATTAAGCGGAAATCATTGCCATTGACTATAAAGACATGTATGTATTAAGAGGAAATCATTGCCATTGACTATAAAGACATGTATGTATTAAGAGGAAATCATTGCCATTGACTATAAAGACATGTATGTAGAATGAGGAAATTATTGCTGTTGACTATAAAGACATGTATGTAGTATGAAGAAATCATTGCCATTGGCTATAAAGACATGTATGTAGTACGAGGAAATCATTGCCATTGGCTATGAAGACATGTATGTAGTACGAGGAAATCATTGCTATTGACTATAAAGACATGTACATAGTATGAGGAAATCATTGCCATTTACTATAAAGACATGTATGTAGTATGAAGAAATCATTGCCATTGGCTATAAAGACATGTATGTAGTACGAGGAAATCATTGCTATTGACTATAAAGACATATACATAGTATGAGGAAATCATTGCCATTTACTATAAAGACATGTAAATAGCATGAGGAAATCATTGCCATTGGCTATAAAAACATGTACATAGTATGAGGAAATCATTGCTATTGGCTATAAAAACATGTATGAGGAAATCATTGCCATTGGCTATAAAGACATGTATGTAGTATGAAGAAATCATTGCCATTGGCTATGAAGACATGTATGTAGTACGAGGAAATCATTGTCATTGACTATAAAGACATATATGTTTTAAGAGTATTAGGAAATCATTGACATTGACTCAAAAGACCTGTAATTTGGGTACAAGAAGTCATTGTCATTGACTGTCAAGACACATAGTTAGTATGGGTATATAAATATGAACATGAATATGAAAATTAAATGTTTAAAATGCATTGTTTATCTTTTTGTCAAGCACTTTGTATATGAATACAAAGAGGCGTGTTGTGGGAAAATCGGGCTTAATGTATGTGTGTGAAGTGCCGTCCCAGATTAGCCTGCGGGGTCCACACTGGCTGATCCAGGACGACACTTTCCGCCTACAGTGGACACGTTTAGAAAAGACTTCCTTGAAACAGAAAATACCATAAAAGCAGAAAGTGTCGTCCTGGAGTAGCTTGTGCGGACTGCACAGGCTAATCCGGGATGACACTTTAAGCACATGCATTAAGCCCGGGTTTCCCACGATATGCCTCAAATGTACATGCTTTTACTTGAATATTAGATGCTCTGTTATAGCAAGTGTCCCAGTCATGTTTTGTCATGATAATATTTATAACATACATCTTTGCATAATTAATGAATAAATGCATACAGTAACTATTAAAAATGAGATAATAAAACAAAACAGCATGTCAGGTAACTAGTACTGGGGCATGATGTCTAGCTCTTGCTCAGATTCTAAATGGTCTTTGTTGGTATGTAGAAGGGAGGTAATTCAGTCAGTTGAAAGTTCTTTCGTTCATGCCATGGATGGCCTCCCTTGTATATTTGCAGTTATGAGGAACACTCGGACCACAAGAAGCAGCTAACCCCGCGTCGTCGACGTGTCGCCTACCCTCCTATCACCCCGAATGCCAACTTCAAAGACAGTGTTGCTAGTTCAGCATTTGACTGCATGTGGCACGAGGTAACACAAAATATATCTAGAGAGTGATTTGTCCTCCAATCAGCTGATGTCCTTATTTTGCATGCCAAACTTTGTATGCCTATAGTGGTTATATTTGCTAGAAGACTTGATGGCATTTTAAAGCAAATTTCCTCCTCAGTTTCTGAAACATGAAGACTCCTGGTGCCATATTCCAGAAACATCTTAAGTTTACCTCAAAACATTTTCACTTAAGTTCAACTTTTTGTCAGGCAATGTTTTTAAAACTACATAACAGTTGGTGATTCCAATTACAGTGAAGTAAAAAGTAGTTAATAAAAAGTCGATAATTAGTAAACAATAAGCCAGTTTGTTATGTGTGCATGGAATAAAGTGCTAAAGAAAAATGACGATGTTGAGGCTAAGGATAAGATTTTACTAAAGATGTTTTTGTGATATGAGCCCTGATATATGTCTTGAGACGCATAGCAGGTAAGGTTTAGTTCCAGGTTTGAATTGACAGTCACTATATAAAAATATATGTGGCGCGTCGTGGGAAAACCGGACTAAATGTATGTGCATAAAGCATCGTCCCGGATTAGCCTGTGCAGTCCGCACAGGCTAATCCAGGACGGCACTTTCCGCCTGCAGTGGATTTATGTTTAGAAGAGACTTTCTTGAAACAGAAAATACCATAAAAGCGGAAAGTGCCGTCCCGGATTAGCCTGTGCAGACTGCACAGGCTGATCCGGGACGACGCTTTACGCACATGCATTAAGTCCGGTTTTCCCACGACACGCCTCATATTTACAGAAAGATTGAATTAACTGCCACAGTACATTGCCTTACAATAAAACTGCTTTAAATATATATTAGTTATGTTTGTTTAGTTGCTGTTTGTGAAGATGCATCTGATGTCTGTACTGATTTAAATGATTTAAATGTGTAGGTTGCTATAAGAACCTTTGATTTGCTTTCAGATAATTTCATGGATTAGACCGTTATTGAAAAAATACTCAAGTACCATCTTCGGTAAGTAGAATCATCTACATTGGCATGCAATTTTTAATGAACATACAACTTTAAATTTTGTATTGACTGGAAGATGACTGTAATATTTCATCAAGAAGGAGTTTTAAAACTGATAATTTGGGGGGGGGGGGTTAAATTAAAGTTTTTCAGTCCAAGCTATAGAAATCCTTGATCATTTGTATTTAAATTAGTGATTGAAGATTTTTTTAAACAATCATAGTAATTGTTGACATCCCCATTGTCTTCCATTGACATATTGTCTAATGTTTTCAATTAGTTCAACAGTTACAGACATTGATATCCCCAGTTTAAAGTGAATATCTTATACCCAGCAGCAGTTGATTCACTCCCCATTACTCTCACAGCGTTTGTAGTATCTGTGTCCAGGTCAGTGGACTCAGATGACCATTCTAGAGGTTGAGGAATTCCTTACTGTTCTGTTTCAGACTCAAAGCCTCAGATTCACTCTATGAAGGCAGACCAGCTGAGGAATGAATCTACACCAGGGCCACCATCCAGGGAAAACTCCTATCTTAAGGTACTTAATGACAAGGTCTTGAAAAATTAATATAATACAAATGGGGAGTTGTTTGGCTTTCATAAATGAAAATTCCATTTTGTCTCATGATTATAATCTGCATCTCTTACTGTTTAGATCTTTATTAGCAGTGTCTAGCTGCCAAATACTTCAGCAGCCAGTTGTTGATAATTGTTAATATCCTGAAAAAGTTGTTTATGGAAAAGAGACTTGTAATGATATACAATTTGAGTTGATTGTGAATAATTTTACATTTTATTATTATTTGAAGAACAATTTTGATAGACAATTTTCTCATTGAACATTGAGTTTGTTTAATTATTCAGTTAACCTGCTTTTAGCTAAACTTGCCATTTTAACACTTTGATCCCAATTAAACTTGTCAAAAAGTGCCACAGTCTTGGGTCAGACTACTCTCCTTCTAAAAATGCTCATTTCCTAGAAGATACACTTTCAAAACAGCGAGCACTTCCATTTTGAATTTAGTGTTATATAGAGTCAACAGTAAATCCTTCCCCTTACAGAATCCTCTGGGTGGTCGGGCGCACACGATGATAGAGCCCAGGCAGCTGGTGGACTCACCCAAGCTGGATGATATTCTTCTAATTTCACGCAAAATTGCCATCCCAAGAGAGGCATCAACCCTTGGGTAGGAATTTTTCAGAGAAATGATTCACACATTTTCCTGGCCATTTTACTGCATTACTTATTATTAAATGTCTTGACAAGATTTTTCCCTAGCAAAGTCATTAAATAATTTGTTTAACAATGACATTTTCAGTGGTTTTATTTTAATGTAATGTTTTGCAGGATATGGAGAGATTTGATACAAGAAATGAAATAAACTAAAACCTGATATTTAGCTGCTCGTATAAAATTATATAGACTGTCTTTTAACTGTCTTATTCTTGCATATCTATTTTACTTGCATATTCCAGTTAGGTAGTATTGCTAATTTCATTAATTCAGTCTTTAAACTTGACTTTAAGAAATAATAAATCTCATATACATGTAAATAGTCGAAAGTCATTTGTAGCCTTTGTGCTGAATGCCATCTCACATTTGTGTGTTTCCAGGGAAATCCCTGACACCCACCCAGCATTTCCGTCTGCTCGCCCAGTGTCCAGTCTGCCCATGGGAGCTGGGAGGCGGGCCCTCTCAACTCGGAACTACGGGCCGCGGAATATCAAGAGTACCGTGAAGTTGACGCCCATCCAGTATGATCGCTCTAAGACTCCCAGTGTGGTAAGTGGTACTGCAAACATAGTGGTCGTTTATTCGCAGTAAGGCATTAGTTTTTGCAAGTAAGCCTAGAGTGTTAAGATATAATAATTAAGGTAACCTTGCAAATGCCACATTTTCAATATTTTTAAGTGTTTAATATTAAATAAGCTGTTTAATGAACGTTCATCACTTAGTTTTGATAGTAATTATTAGATAATAAGTCAGTAATATAATATCATCATAAAAGTTAATAGACATTTATTAATGTATGTCTTCGAAGATGGTTATTTGAATATCTTAATAATAAGAAGTGAATCACTTGATTTGTTATTTGTCTCATAAATTATTTATTCATCTTTAAAATTAAGTTATTAGAATATCTTCTTTTAAATGTTGAATCACTCATCATTCATCCCAGAAATAATTTATTTAATTACTTTTAATGTAATATCAGTCAATGGTCGTCTCAGAAATCTTCTATGTTTTAATAATACTAGGATGAAGAGCGAGCATCTGCCCTTAGGGTACGAAAGATCGACATAGGGGCCAATGGCCCTATCACCTCATCCCCCACGCACAACTCCCGCAACGGGGCCCTGCCCCCTATTGGCACCCCTGGGCCCCTGGATATCGAGCCAGGTCACCGGTTTCAGGTACATGTGCACTAGGCTTCATGAGCTTTACTCTTCAGTTTTTAGTTTGTTTAAATTATGCTTCAAGTGTTTTCAATATGTTTTAATGCAATGTTAAATGGAAGATGCAGAATTCAAAATTTTAATGTAATTTTGTACATAAGTGAAGTGTTTAGATATTTGAACTGGAATATGTTATGTGTCTTAAATAATGAAATCATTTTGTTTTAAATAAAATGATGTGAAACCTTATTGGTGGGAAATATTACTAAACTAAAATGCCAATCTCATTAAAATCATCTCCAGTCTGAAGCTACTACAAAAAACCCTGACTGACAGCGACAACTAATGGAGCGAATGTTGAGATTCATTAAAAAAGCATATTTATACAAAAGCACCTTACAGTATTATGATGAAACCAACATAAAAAATGATCTAGGTTAACATAATCTTGAATTCCGCAACTTTTAATAGTTTGGCGATAAGCCAGGCTTTGTATGATTTTGTTGTTGATAACCTGTAAACATCATAATAAGATGTTTGTTGCCATTTTGAGCTACCTTGTATGTTTGACAGCCGAATAGTCTGTGGCTAACACAAAGCTTAGCTGTTAATTCTTTTGTTCTAACACATTTCATGTGTGTGCATTAAATTGTCACAATTTCCTTCCTTAGAGAGAATAAGGTCATGTATTCACAAACATTAATTGACTTAAGACTACATTTAACTGGATTTAAAGTGCATTAAACTATTTTCAAAAGCCAAACTCTTATAACAATGTGTTAAATTCTTCAAATAAATGAATAGTTAATATTTTTCTTAAACTCTCAACATTTCAATAAAGATAACCTTACCTAGTTTTCTGCAATATCAGTGAATGTTTGTGAGAAGGAGACCAGAGCTGTGTATTGTAGATTCCCACTAAATTGGTCAGAAACAGTAGACTTTAGAGAATGGATTTTATAGATAGATTGAGACCAATCCTAGGCTTCGGGAGATATGAGGGGGAGGGGGGTTACTGTGTATGTAGCAGGTTGTAAAAATATTGGCATTCATTGGAATGCCTTGAACTTAACTGTGCCATATAATATAATATTATATTACTACAAAACTGAAAGTCAGCTTACAAAATTTGACAGTTCTTCAAATGATTTTTATTTTAAATGAAAATACCAAATTGGGCATGTTCTTAGAAAGTAAATGTAATGGAACTGACAATTTGAGATTTAATTTTTAATACGACAGAACATTAAATGCAGTGTGCATTGCGCCTAC
Source organism: Congeria kusceri (assembly GCA_027627225.1). NCBI lineage: Eukaryota > Metazoa > Mollusca > Bivalvia > Myida > Dreissenidae > Congeria > Congeria kusceri. The sequence goes on along the minus strand of CM051031.1, from coordinate 25,636,202 downwards.
TAACAAATGTCCATTGTGCTGTTGATATTTTGGCCTTTCTAATACACCTCTGCCCTTGCACATTCCGTTCCAGAAAAAAGCGGTGACAAGTCGAGCAAGCAGTGCGGTAGATAAAGATTTGAGAGTTGCTTATCGGGACCGTTTTTTCGGCCCTACCGATTCCCGCCCCAGTACTACCCACGCCTTTAGGGTATTGAAAGCTCTTCCAAAGTTTGACTGAAATCTTCTCTTTGCTTTTGTTTGGGGTCTTTTCTTTTGTTGTTATCTTTAAATCTTTTCTTAATTTTGTTGATATAGCTTAACTTCTGCAAGGACCATTTATAAGTTAAAAAATTAGTTGCAATTTAAAGCCTAAACAACAGTCAGTTTATTCTCTAGGTGAAAGTTAGGGGGAAATGCTTTTGGTGTGTACAAAAATAGGAATTAAAAAAAAAACATATTGCATTTAAGGGTGTCTTGGTTTTATAGATTCTTTTAAGCGTACAATGAGAATTGTATGATGTTTGTCAAAACAATGTCCTGGAATGTTCCCACTTGTTTAGGTAGGCCATATTGTTGCCATGGTGATTGTGTAGATGCTCCTTGCAGTTAGCTGTTTCCTGTTCACGGGGCATGCAAGGCTTGAAACCACTATATCGCACTGTGTAGCCACTTCACTGTGGAGTGTAACCCTTGCTCTTGCTTTTAGTTTTGTAGCACTGTCATGGTGAAACTTCCACTAGTTCATGATAAGCTTGCTTACTTTTCACTTCCATGTCTGTTGTCTGGACAATCGGCATGACAAAAGACATGAAAACATAATTTTCTGAGAAACAAACAAGGTTATTTCAAGATAAAATTCATAGATAAAAAATAAATAATCAACGAGTCATTCATACTATACAGTTAGATATATTAGTGATTATTAAATCTAAATTTAATACAAACTGTAATAATGTAAGGTTACTTTCAAATCTGACCAATATGAGTTCTGTTTATGCACATCAACAACGGGTGGCATTTATGGAATGAGCAAATCTGGTTTATTGTTTAGCCTTAAAAGTTGAGAAGCACAAAAGTTTAGAACCATTGGTTTTAAAATAATGTCAGATTTATAAGGGCAGACTTTGAAAAAAATCATTTATTTTGGTGTAATTAAAAAAAGATATATGAGGTGTGTGGTGGGAAAGCACAGGCTGATCCGGGTCAACACTTTCCGCTTTATGGTATTTTCTGTTACAAGGATGTCTATTTTAAACATAAATCCACTGTTGGCAGATCAGCTTGTGCAGACTGCACAAGCTGATCTGGGACGACACTTTATGCATGTGTATTTGTGGGTTGTGGCCTTGTGTGAATATATGTTCTCTTGTTTTCTTTTTGTACCTTTGTTAATTCCTTCCCTTGTATTCAAGTGCTTTTTATGCCCCCGAAGGAAACTTTGGGGGAATATAGTAATCGCATCGTCCGTCCATCCATTCGTCCATCACGCTTCTTTTGCGGAGCATAACTCCATTAGTATTGAAGGGATTCAAATGAAACTTAATATAATTATAGAGGACAATGAGAGGAAGTGCAGAGCACAAGGACCATAACTCTTTCCTACATTTTATGGAGTTATTGCCCTTCATTTAATTTTCTTGTGTGGAGCATAACTCCATTAGTATTGAAGGGATTCAGATGAAACTTCATAAAATAATACTGATATAGGACAATGAGAGGAAGTGCAGAGCACAAGGACCATAACTCTTTGTTCAGTTTTTGTGGAGTTATTGCCCATTGTTTTATTTTTTTGTGTGAAGCATTAATTTTCTTGTGCAGAGCATACTTGAAATTTCATAGAATGATAGTGGACAATGAGAGGAAGTGCAGAAGACAGGGCAGGGACCATAACTATTTCTTCAATATTTACAGAGTTATTGCCCTTTGTTTAATTTTCTTGTGTGGAGCATAACTCCATTAGTAATGCAGAGATTCAAATGAAACTTCATAGAATGATAGAGGACAATGAGAGGAAGTGCAGAGTTTAAGGACTCTTTCTTTAATATTTATGGAATTATTGCGCTTTGTTTTTGTGTGTGCAGAGCATAACTCTATTAGTATTGAAGGGATTTTAAATAAACTGTATTGATAGAAGACTTTGAGAGGAAGTGCAGAGGACAAGGACCATAACTAATGTTTAATATTTACCGAGTTATTGTCTTCTTTGTTTTGTGTGCAGATAATTACTACATTGTGTTGCCTTCCTCTGACAAGCATATGCTTTGGGGGCATATGCCACATCCTGTGACAAGCCCTGTTCATTCTGATAGTTACCTTATTATTTCTTTGCAACACATAAGCTCTTATATGTTCTTTATAGTTATAACTATATTTTCATATTGCAGGAAAGTTGTACTTGTATACCTGAGATTTTCTTGAGAATTTTGTACTTTGTGCATAGAGAAAAATGCTGAACATTTTAGGTCCTTTAATATTAATATACTGGTATGTAAATATTAGATATACTAGACAGCTGGTGACAGGGTTAAAAATCTACTTTTAAAACAAGCTAACTTAGAAATTAGACTGGTTAGTATATGTCACTGAAGATAGACTGATTAATAAAGATGGGTTAAGATTAAATGTTTAAAATGTGAATGGTTAAGATGAACTGATTAATGCAAATGGGTTATAATAGACTGGTTAATATTATATAACTATTGACTTCCTTGAGGGTGACAGTGCGTCTTGTCAACCCGAGGCACCACTAAGCCTCGGTTGACAGTGTTTGTCGAGGGTTGACGAGAAGCTCTGTCACCCTCAAGATATTCAATATTTATTTTATTATACCGAACAAAATCAACGTAAAGAAATCAATTACATAAGTTTAATATTTTAACAATATTTTAACAGATGTAGTAATATCTCAAAACAATAACTTTTTAAAAGTCTAACAGTTAAATTAAATCTGACTCCGTAATACTTGCAAACCTTGCCATAATGATCAATGTCGTCTGATACAGAAATATAAACAATAAAACCTCTACATGACACAGACTTTAAATTGAGCTAAATCCCGTATCATTTGCGTACCGGGCGACAAAGCGGTAGCGGGCGACATATCATATTGTTGCCCGCTGCAGTTTATATGCATTATATAGAGAAATAATCAAGTGAGGTATAATAAATGGTAAATGTGTTAGGATATACTTAGAATATACTGATTAAAATAAACTAGCAGATTTGTTATTTAAGTAATATAAATGTTAATTTGAGTACTTCTTGTAAACATTGTCTGAAATATGGAGTATTTCAGTGCAGTGTAAATGGAAACCATCTTGAACCATTAAATAGTATGTCCCTTCACAGGACATAGCTACGTTCCTCCAACTAATTGCAAAGTGCATGTCTCTTTTGTACTTGTGTAAGGCCTTCCATCAATTACTTGTCTGCAAAATGATTATGTAGGCAATTTCAAGGTTAATATAAAGTAGTTGACTCTTTACTTAGTTCTACAGTAATTGCTATTTCATGATAATTTTTAATAAACCTACAGGCTTAGTTTCATGAAACTGATTTATTAAAAATTATAAGATTAGTTTTGACATTGTATTACCAGTAGATACTGTTATGTAAGGTTTTGTGTATGTTAATTTTCAAGTAATTGAGAAGAAAAAAAATATGTTCATTTAAACATTGCAATCCAATATTCTGCATAGGTGTGCTATTGTTTCAGTCTGAGACTCCATCAGGCCAGGGCAGAAGGGCGTCTACACCATTTAACTCTAGTGCATTTAACAACCCATCCATATCTAGAAACAGCTATGGTAGGTCACAGCTGAGTTGTTAACTTGCAAGAAATTGCTTTTTCATTAGCCGTAATAATAAGTGCACTAAGGTTTCTTGTAGTTTTGCCAAACTATCAATCGGCGCGATGTCATTGACAATGTGTTTACTATGTAAAATTTGTCCAGAAAGGGATTGAGAGATGTATCTTGTAAAAATGAAATTTATTCTATTAACAGCATGAGTCAGAGATCCAACTGAGTGGGCTTGGTTATCAATCTATAGCGATCTGTGAGCTATTTTGATGAAAATAAATATTTGAGTTCAACAAAGAGAATTTCCTATTTCTACAGTAACACTTGGGTATTTTATTCTCTGTTTTCTTTGAATGGCAGAATAATAAAACATTTATGGTATGAAAATATTTGTTTATAAATATGAATATGAATTTCCTTGTGCATTTGTGCAGGTGCAGGTATGCACCTAGATATCAGGGGGAGTGGCCTGCAGCCGTCACATGACATCGGTCACCTTGGTAACATCCCCCAGGAGGAGGACCACGAGGGCCTGGATGAACCGGTGCACCCGAACCAGTGGAGTAAGTCTCATGGGGGTTTCGTGACCCCGATAGCTGGGCGGGAGGTCTTGGAAATCTAGGGTGTTATTCACAAAGCATCTTAAGTTAAATTTGTTCTTTATCCTTAAATCTGGAAATTTCCTCAGCTGTATCTTTCCACCACTGAAACAGTTAAACTCTAAGTTAAGGCGTCAGTTTCTCAAAAATTCTTATGAAGAATATAGCAGCATAAGCTTAAGCTCACTATTTTCATTCTGCAATAAAGTGTGTATGAACATTACTGTAAACACATAGTACATTTGAAATGATAATGGTATGTTAAGATAGTAACAATAAATAATTTTTTTGCTGTAACATCTGTTTTCAAATTATTATTTTGATTGATGAAATAAGAGTCTGAAGCAGATTTTCTTTAGAAATTTTGAGAAATTGGCCCCTGCTTTTTAGCTCACCTGAGCACAAAGTGCTCATGGTGAGCTTTTGTGATCGCTCGTTATCCGTCGTGCGTGCGTGTGTGCGTGCTTCGTCAACTTTTCATTCAAACAACATCTCCTCCTAAACCTCTTGGCAGATTTTCACCAAACTTCACAGGAATGATCCTTGGGTGGACCTCTTTCAAAGTTGTTCAAATCTTTCCGGTCCGCTGCATAATTATGTAGGTCACCAGAGCTAAAAATATATTTAAAAAGTGAAAACTTTAAAAATCATCTCCTATGAAACCGCAAGGCTCAGGGCTTTCATATTTGATGTGTGACATCCTCTAGTGGTCCTCTACTAAGATTGTTCAATTGATGCCCCTGGGGTCAAAACTGGCCACGCCCCATGGGTCACATGGTTTATATAGACTTAAATAGCACAATGACTTTAAAAATCTTCTCCTCTGAAAGCGCAGGGCCTAGAGGTTTCATATTTGGTATGTAACATTGTATAGTGGTCCTCTACGAAGATTGTTCAAATGATGCCCCTGGGGTCAAAACTGGCCACACCCCAGGGGTCACATGGTTTATATAGACTTAAATAGCAAAATGACTTTAAAAATCTTGTCCTCTGAAAGCGCAAGGCCCAGAGGTTTCATATTTGGTATGTAGCATTGCATAGTGGTCCTCTACAAAGATTGTTGAAATGATGCCCCTGGGGTCAAAACTGGCCACAATCCAGGGATCACATGGTTTATACAGACTTAAATAGCCAAATGACTTAAAAAATCTTCTCCTCTGAAACTGCAAGGCCTAGAGGTTTCATATTCAGTTGTTAACATTGTATAATGGTTCTTTACAAAGATTGTTCAAATTATGGCCCATGGGTCAAAATTGGCCACACCCTGGGGGAGACATGGTTTATATAGACTTAAATAGCAAAATGACTTTTAAGATCTTCTCCTCTGAATCCGCAAGGCCCAGAGGTTTTATATTTGGTATGTATCATTGTATAGTGGTCCTCTACAAAGATTGTTCAAATTATGCTCCTGGGGTCAAAACTGACTACACCCCGGGGGTCCAATTGTTTATACTGCAGCACTATAATTTCAATAAGCCTCCAACACTCAAAAATCAATACAGCAGACGACATTCCAGCCAGGTGTGTACAGTGTGCTATTTTTAGATCTTATCAAACCAGCTAGCCAGTTACACAGGGTTGTGAGGCTGCTTTAGAGAATCGTTGGAGATGACCTTTGAAATGCATAGAAAATGTTACCCACCAGCATGGTCAATCATGTTGTTGTGTAAGTAAATTAGCTGGATGTAATGTTTAGGCAATGTGTAAGAAATGTAGTCAATCAGTCTTAGTATTTAAGACCGTCTTTTATCATATATTTTCACTTTTGATCTACTACATTAAATTTTTTCAGGCAAAGTGTATATTTCTAATTTAATAATGAAATGCCAAATATGAAATGATAGCATTAGATCTATAAGTAGTCTAACTTAGGTGGAACTGCACAAGTTTTTGTAAGACAAAATGATGCAGCAATCGAGTCTGTGGCTCTGACACTGCAGTCTGTTTCACAAGCATGTACAGAAACACGTAGCATAGAGCCTAAAGTCTAGTCATCTACTTTAAACCTTTCATTTGTACAGTTTAATTAAATGTGTGCAGCTCACAAAAAACTACATACAGATCATGTCTCTCCAACAAAGTTCTTAATGCTTTGTTGGCAGCCTCCACCCAAGGACCTTTTCTCAGAAGAACAACTTTTTAGTACCAGATATTGGACAGGGCTTTCATATTTGATATGCGACATCCTCAAGTGGTCCTCTACTAAGATTGTTCAAATGATACCCCTGGGGTCAAAACTGGCCACGCCCCAGTTGTCACATGGTTTATATAGACTTATATAGCAAAATGACTTTAAAAATCTTCTCCTCTGAAAGGCCCAGAGGTTTCATATTTGGTATATAACATTGTATAGTGGTCCTATACAAAGATTGTTTAATTGATGCCCCTGGGGTCAAACTGTCCACACTCCAGGGCTCACATGGTTAATATAAATGTAAATAGCAAAATGACTTTAAAAAACTTCTCTTCTGAAACCACAAGGCCCAGAGGTTTCATATTTGGTTGGAAACATCGTATAAAGATTGTTCAAATGATGCCCCTGGGGTCAAAACTGGGCACACCCTAGGGGTCACCAGGTTTATATAGACTTAAATAGCAAAACTGGCCACACGCCAGGGCTCACATGGTTGATATGGACTTAAATAGCAAGATGACTTTAAAAATCTTCTCCTCTGAAACTGCAAGGCCTAGAGGTTTCATATGTGGTATGTGACATTTTATAGTGGTCCTCTGCAAAGATTGTTCAAATGATGTCCCATTGGTCAAAACTGGCCCTGCCCTGGGGGTCACATTGTTTATATAGACTTAAATAGCCAAATGACTTTAAAATCTCCTGAAACCGCAGTTTTCTTGTATTTGATATGTAACATTGTATAGTGGTCCTCTACAAAGATTGTTCAAATTATGCCCCTGGGGTAAAAAGTGGCCATGACCCGGGGCGTCACATGATTTATATAGACTTATATGGCAAGTGGGCCTTAAAAATCTTCCTTGTTGAAACCGTAAGGCCCAGAGGTTTTATATTTTGCATGAAACATTGTGGAGTGGTCCTCTACAAAGATTGTTCAAATGATGTCCCTGGGGTAAAAATTGGCCACCCCCTGGGGGTCACATGATTTATATACATTTAAATAGCAAAATGACTTGAAAAATCTCCTCTGAAACTGCAAGGCCCAGTGGAATCATATTGGGTATGTAACATTGAAAAGTGGTCAACTACAAATATTGTTCAAATTATGCCCCTGGGGTACAAGGTGGCCATGCCCTGTGGGTCACATGGTTTATATAGACTAAAAAAATATCTGAAATTGCAAGGCCCAGATCTTTATACTCAGGTAAGGCGTTTAGTGCCATTTTTCCCTCTTGTTATTATCCATTATGCCTTAACCTCAGGTGAGCGACCTAGGGCCATCATGGCCCTCTTGTTATAGTTGTATGCTCAGTTTTAAGGTGTCACAAGACAGGAATAGAGAACATATTTTATCCATTATGGATCTAGGTTGTGTCTTAATTGGGAAAACAAATAGTACTGTAACAATGCAACAAAAACATGTAAACATTTGCATTAACTTTATAGTTGTAGAAATTAAAGAAAAATTATATATTTATATTAACAAAGATGGTTTCCTATCAAATGTAGTTTTTATTTCAATATCAACAATTAATTTTAAAACAAATGAAAAATTATTTGTTATCCCTTATAATTTGTATTCAATTTCGGGCAAATTATTAGGGTACCCAAATTATTATATTGTCTTCAAAAGTGTAAAGAAAACTGACATCTCCTATATCTTCATTTAACAACATTCACAAACCATCCTACTTTTATTATGTTTTTTCAGCCTGTCAAATTGCTTTGTTTTAACATTGAAAAGTTGCATGATAAGAAGACCTAGCAGGAAAATTGTCTGCTACTATACATATCGTGTTGACTGAATATTTTACCTAAACTAAAATTACATCAGGCAAAGGGTGCACATCTTTATTTAGCAACATTTAAGTTTAGAAATGAGGCGTGTCTTGGAAAAAAAGGGTTAATGCATGTGAGTTAAGTGTCATACTGGATTAGCCTGTGCAGTCCGCACAGGCTAATCTGGGACGACACTTTCCGCCTACAGTGGATTTTTGTTTAGAAGAGACTACATCGAAACAGAAAATACCATAAAAGTGTAAAGTGCCATCCCGGATTAGCCTGTGTGGACTGCACAGGCCAATCCGGGACAACACTTAACACACATGCATTAAGCCCGGGTTTCCCATGACACACCTCATATAGTTTTGAAATAACCCGATGTAGCTGTAGATAATAGTCAGATTGTTTAATTAAAAGGTTGTCATACTGCCGCTAAATTCAACTGTCACATTTTTTATGTCAATATTTGTTGTGGCTTATTTCATGATGTCAGCAAAAAGATGAAATTCGGGGATAGAAATTTTGTTCATTTTCCTACATGCAATAAGTCTTTGCATTTACATATTAATGTATGTAAGTGGGGAAATGGAAAATAGTCATTGCTAGTTAAAGACTCTGAAAAACTAATCATAGCATTGGAATGTGGTTGTATTTCATCTGGTGGTGACGTCATGAAATGAGTATGATTGTTCTGTGTTGTTCTGCATGGAACTCGTTCATGTCTTTCTTGTCTCCACAGTCAAAGACCCAGTGTAGTGAAGTAAAACTGGCTTTCATTTAAATCAGTAGCACAAGTTTTCAGATGCTATTATAACGCAAATATCAGTTTCCTTCAGATACTAATTACATGAGAAATCTTTGTGAAAAATAAATATCGAACTTTTCTTTATTTGTAACAAAACTATGAAATGTAATGTAATAATTAGATTTTGTGGTGATTGGAATTTTTTCATTTATTTTTATATATACAATTTGTGAAAAAAATCACATATTTTTATTAACCAATAATGCTAATGAAGATGACTTGTGCTATGAATCCTGTTTGATTTTTAGACATTTTTGTTGATATATAATTTTATTAGAAATGTTTTTGTTTCTTTATTTTTATTTATAAGGTGATGAAAATATGCTTTTAAATGCTTTTGACATCCATGCCTGTTTTATGATAGAAGTTACACTTGCACCTGTTTATTTCAAAGTTATTTGATTACACATAGGTATTTGTACTCTTTTTTTTTAAATCAGTATTTTGATAATGTAACTATAAAATATAAATATCATAACACAAGCAGGAACATTTTAAGACTATTAAACATGTGCAGGAAAACATCATTTTTTTTGTTAGTTGTCTTATTTGCATTAACTGTGTTGCTTTTTTTAGAACAATTTTTAGCTAACCTGAGCACAAAGTGCTTGGTGAGCTATTGGTATAGGGGACCTCTCCTGCGTCTGTCGTCCGTATGCCGTCAACAATCTGGACCGTTACCGCGATAAAGACTACATTTTTTATTAGTCCCCTACCGGTGTTTCACCAGAGGGGACTAAAGGTTTGCCCTCCGTCCGTCCGTTAGCAAAATATTTTTCCTGCGATAACTCAAAAAGTACTGAAGATACTTCGACGAAACTTGGTTTACATATAAACGGCAATGTGAGTATTATGCACAACCTTTTATTTTTTACCAGAGGTCAAAGGTCATGTGACTGCTACTGAAAATAGAAATAAACTAAAACAAACTGGATCCTGATTGGTTTGCCATCTGTCTGTGTGTCTCTCTATCTGTTCGTCCATATGTTTGTCCTTCCGTCTGTCTGTCCGTCCCCAAAACCTGGTTCCTGTAGTAACTCAAAAAGTACTGAACTTATTTCGATGAAAATGGGTATACATATAAACGGCAATGTGGCAATGTGAGGATTATTCACGACCTTTTTGTTTCACCAGAGGTCAAAGGTCACGTGACTGTTACTAAAAATAGAAATAAACTAAATACTTTAATAATTTGAAATGGACATAAGATATAACCATGAAACTTGGTACAGAAACTTTGTATACAGCAATGTCAGAATTATGCACGGCCTTTTATTTTTCACCAGAGGTCAAAGGTCACGTGACTGTTACTAAAAATAGAAATAAACTTAATACTGTAATACTTTGAAAAATGCATAAGATATGATCATGAAACTTCATGCAACTTGGTACACAGATTGGACTATGGGTTTGCCCTCCGTCTGTATGCGTCTGTCTGTCTGTTCTTCCGTCGGTCTCACTCTGTCTGTCTGTCACGTCCCTAAAACCTGGATCCTGCGATAACTAAAAAAGTACTGAAGATACTTTGATGAAACTTTGTATACATAGAAAGAGGTGAGGATTGTACACGACCCTTTATTTTTCACCAGAGGTCAAAGGTCACGTGACTGTTACTTAAAATAGAAATAAACTTAATACTGTAATAATTCGAAAAGAACATAACATATGATCATGAAACTTGGTACACAGAATGGACTATATGATTGTCCTCTGTCAGTTTAGTACTGCAATAACTCAAAAAGTAACTCAAATGTCTGGTTAATGTTACTAAAATAGAAAAAACAACTTAATACTGCAGTGACAAATGGGATTTGAATATGAAAGTTTGTACATCTACATATACAGGGCGATTTGACGGTATTGCACGATGTTTAATTAGTAGGGGTTTTCACCGGTAGGGGACTACTGTATTGCTTGAAATACTATCAAAGCCTTGTTCAATCTTGACCTAACTTGCACAGTTTGTGTATGACCATAAAATCCCAGATGGGATTGTTATTGGGTCAAATCACACCAGTAACACCAGAGTTATTGCCCCTTTTTCATGCAAAAAAAGTGCAAAAATGCCCTTTTCCAACGTATAGACTATATTTTCCATCCAATCTTAACCATACTTTCACAGCTTGTGTATGACCATCAGATTTCAGCAGAGGCCAAAAATGGGCCAGATCGTGTTTCAAACACCAGAGTTATTGCCCTTTGTTTATTTAAAAAATATACAAAAATGGACATTATTCAGGATAGAGACTTCATTTTTCATCCAATCTTCACCAGTCTTGCACAGTTTGTCTATTACCATTAGAGAACAGTTGAAGTCGAATACCGGTATAAGCAAGATCGGACCAGAAACACCAGAGTTATTTTGCCCTTTGTGTGTGAAAAAAAACATTATTCAGGATGGAGACTTCATTTTTCATCCAATCTTCACCAATCTTGCACAGTTTGGCTATGACCATAAGATTAGAGGTGAAGTCGAATATAAGCAACATCGGACCAGAAACACCAGAGTTATTGCCCTTTGTTTGTGACAAAAATATGCAAAAATGGACATTATTCAGGATAGAGACTTCATTTTTCATCCAATCTTCATCAGTCGTGTACAGTTTGTCTATGAATGTAAGACTACAGGTGAAGTAAAATAAAAGCATGATTGGGCCAGAAACACCAGAATTATTGCCCCTTGTGTTTGGAAAAAAACATCCAAGTTATCAATGATTGGCTTGCACACACGATTTTTGATTCAATGTTGAATAAACTTACACAATTTGACCATAAAATAGATTGATAAAATTTGATTTCCAACAGTTGCAAGACTTGCGTGCAGTTATTTGTATGATAAAATTTGATTTCCAACAGTTGCAAGACTTGCATGCAGTTATTTGTACATGCAACATTGATGTCTTCAAAGCCTTTTAACATCATTTATCATCATTGGACAGAAAATTATCAAAGAAAAAGCAAAACTTTACCTTATAGGACAGCCCCCGCAATTATTGCATTGCAACTTTTTCTCCAAAACTGTTTGCGAAAAAGACACCAAAATCTACTGTTTCTGCATTTTCCAGAATTGTCAATGACTTAATGAAGAAGGGTTATGTAAGAATATCGAGAAAATGATATGAGAACTAGTAGCAAAAAAACGCACATCCACTACCCAACTCTTACTTTAGTTAGCCCATTGCACTAACCGATGTTTTAAATCAAAATTGATAATATCCCCCTCTGCGTATTGTTCAGATACCTTAATTTTCAAACCTGTCACAGCAGTATGGTCTTCATCAGTTCCAGTTCTCAGGTGATCGCTTTGGGCCATCATGGCCCTCTTGTTTCTTTTAGATATAACTAATGTGTTGATTTAGAGCATAGAGAACGTCAGTTGTATTCACATGTACGTTGCACCTGACAATTTTCTTCAATACATGTACACCTTGGTTCATCTTCATAATATATGAAAATTCATCTCACATCTCACATGTTTGTGGCATTATCTTGGTGTAGGCAAAGGATTAGTTTTACACCGGAATCAGTACGGTGCCCCACCACCAGCTAGTGCACCTTCTTTGGTGTATTATAAGCAACGGTAACTGTACACCCCACTTACCCTGTGTGTCACTGGCATTAGTATGTATGCTGACCTTCTTTGGTGTATTATAAGCAACAGTAACTGTACACCCCACTTACCCTGTGTCACTGGCATCAATATGTATGCTGACCTTCTTTGGTGTATTATAAGCAACAGTAACTGTACACCCCACTTACCCCGTGTGTCACTGGCATCAATATGTATGCTGACCAGGTACACAGTCCAGGGTCACTGCTTCAGACTGCATTATTAAACACGCACATATGAATGTTAATGTTTCGTTCTATGTTGGTATGTCGACAGAAATCCTCAAATAATTCATATGCTTGTAAACATTCCAATTTTGTAGGTAACTACATGCTTTTTAATTTTGTTCTTTTTGTATTTATAACCAAAATTAAAACAGACCGAGAGGAATATTTCTTTTCTTATCAAATATGGACATGCTGATAGTTTTATTTCAATAAAACTTAATTTACCCATTCTATTTTCATAATACTAGAACCGCTTAAAAAATACTTACATGCTTTATATTGACCAAAATAAAGGTTTTCCTGACATAACATCCTTTATATAGAAGGCAGTCTGTTTTCTTGGTTTATAACCATTACAAACAGATGCCAGAGTGCTGCCAATCATTTGTCGATAAATGTAATTGTCCCATCTTGGATAATGGTGGGATGGTAGATCGTGCCCGGCTGTCTTGCTCCTGCAGAGGAAAGTCTTTAGATATTCCAGTGATACAAACACATGTATTGACCTTCAATATTGACGCGCTAGCCTAGCAGGCAGGATTGTTCACTTGAAAATTGGTTTGATTTCTAGTTATTTGTTTTAGCTTGAATATCACATGTCTAAGACAATCAGTCAAAGCAAGCGTTTTATTTTCTCTTGAAGCTAAATAAATTAATCGTTTAATGGTAAATATGTAATGCCATTAAATGTTGCATCAATCTGCTGTACCTAAATAATTGACCGATTTGAAATTGTATCAATATGTTATTTAGAAATCCAAACATGTATGACTGAATTATTGTTTAAAAATAACAAAAAATAAACATATTTGAAGCAGTCATTCTGAGACAGTGTACCAAACAGTGAATGGCCAATGTTTTTCATAACATTTCACTCTGTTTATTTGTGCCGCCTATGTTACTAATACCTTGCATTGCAGAGTTATTCCTTGATGATATCACCGTTTTACATTTCCAGATCACCACCATTTGATAGAAATGAAATGGCAAGATCAGCACTAGAAGCATTCCACATTAAAAAAATATTATTTTTTTTTACAAAATGATGATTTGACATACATTTATAAACATCAATATACATTGTATTTTTCTGTTAACTAAATTATTTTGCTGAAAATCATGTAACACATGTTGACAGTTGCTGATTCTGCTAAAATATTGTTATTAAATGCTTTTGCATTGTGTGTCCCCTGTTAAGCATGATGCAAATGCACATACTTGGCTTCCATGTATTCCTGCTGCCGTCCATAAGGCGTGTTACTTTCAATGTATAACACACAGTTTGGTTTGCCGTCCTCAAGTTGTTCCAGACACCACAGAACTATTTCTGTATTTCTTAATACTGGTTTATATAAATATGAGATGTTATCATTGTCATTGTACAAAAAGTGTTCGTTTTCCTCTATTTCATGTTTTCACTAACTGATGTACTTACAATATGAATTTGACATTAAATTAACAAACCTTAGAATTAAAAATTGCTAATGTGTAGGTTAAATTTGGTCCATTTTCAGATGTATTTCTTCTGTTGTATTTACATGATGATGAAAAAAAGCACTGTGTTTTCAATAGGAACTATTATGAGCTAATAGTATTGAATATTTTCTTGAATTTAATTGTACTTTTGTATTTTGCAGCTCCTTCGACACCTAGTCACAACAACCCATACCGTCGTGGTCGGCAAGTGAGTTCACTGGTTCGCTCATGAACAATCTGTACACACAGCTTTTGACTGTTCTCTTCAACTACATGTACAGGAATACAAGAGACGAAAAGTAGAAGAAAAGGTGTATAAATAAATGACTCGTGCCAAATTGCCAGAATTATTTGACAGGGAATACAGATCTGAACTTGATTGAATAATTGTTTTGTGATTTAGCATGCTTCTGGGGACTATGATTATACTTTTGGACATTGATCTGAGTTTTCTAGAAGCATGATAATAATTCTGCTGCAAGCGTCTAGCCGATTGAACTATGTGCTTGCACACATGCAGCTACATGATGAGCATTGCGATTGTGAGGAGCAGGAACTGTATGACGTGAGAAACTGAGAAACGAGAGATTTGTGACTACGTAGAAAATGGAGTTCTCTCACATGATATTGGATCGAATATTTGGGGAAAGGAGAAGCTTTGTATGGTGTTTGTATATGCATTGCCCCAGTCGGGAGGTAGCCCAGTGTTTGCTAGAATTTCCTTTTTTGTGATGGTAGCAAATTATATCTCTGTAGGGCAGACTGCGTTCCAGATTTTTTTTTTAATGTTCAATGTTTGCTTTCTGTGATTCAGGGACATTTTGAATTAACAATGCATGTATTATTTAAATAAGTACAATGCAAGACCTAAATAAAGTATAAAGTGAAGGTCATTTGTGATTGTTTTACTTTTCATTCAATGATATGATGGTGGTATTTAATTTTCATTTCAATTCCCATACATTCAAACTTTTTCTTATTTAAATAATATACGTTACATTTGTCATGGAGATAACTTATTTTGTTTATTTAAAGTGTCAGTTATTTCCTTATATAAAATCCATCTTGTTAGGTTTTATTTATTATCTTACACCAGCATCCTTGCATAACACTTGTTTGACAAAAGTGGTGACCTTAATATTATGGTGCATTACATATAATAATGTCTATCTTTTAAGGTAAAAATATATACTATTTGAATCAGCGTTTCCTTTTTTTTTTTTAAAGGTTCAATTAAGTGTTTGAGCAGAGCAGTAAATCCTATTTAATTTCGAGGATTTAAGGCTTCATGTTAAACACATTTGATTTGAAATTTTTGCTGCTGTTTACATGTACAATTTTATAACTGTAGAAATGGTGAACACAGATGTTGATATTGGTAATTTTTAATTATTTCATTGGGATTTTTTTTTTATATTTATATCCAAATAAATTATATATGGTGTTGTTAAATATTTAGTTGGCCATTGATAAATGATATCTTTATTAAAACTCTGTTTTTATTACACTTGTTTAGCTGTATAGTTGCCCTGTCTGCCTTGGGATGTTTTATTAGGACTTCCCGTTTAAGATGGATTTGTTCTATATAACAGTCGGATGTATATGTATAATAATGGTCCAGAATGGTTATTTATGTTTGGACAATGTTGGTAGGACAGATTTTATAATTATAATAAGATTAATATTGTAAGCATATAGATACCTGTTTGTATAGCAAAGAAACAAAGTATTGGTGTGTTAAACATTCTGTCTACAAATGTCACTAGAGTTCTGACGAAAGTCCCCAATATCAAACTCTGCTTCAGATATTAATCAATAAAAAGTATGTTGAATTTGAGCTTTGATTTACATGGGCTTAACAGATTAAGAATTTAAGAGTCATCGATCCAGACTGTGAGCTTAGTTATTTAATCTTTAGATATCCGCAGTGTGGTATTTGTACAGGAGTAGTTTTCCGAATTGGATTATAATTTTTCTTTGAAATACTCGTTGTTATTACCTCATAATTCCTGTGACGAGGAAGTATATCATGGCAAACGTTTTCTTGCTACTGCCCGCACTGCTTATTATCTGCTTATTTGCTTGTACTGCAAGACATTCTTGTTTTGTGATGTAGCATTTCTGAACGGTTTTTATATGAAATTTATGTATGAATTTAACACAGTGTATACGCTGGATGACTGGCAGTTTAAATCAAATTAAAGCTTGTGAGTGAATGGTGAGTAAAACTTACATTTGTAAGTTGGCATGTTTGCTTACCATCCTTAATGAATCAAAAGTGAATTTCGATACAGGTACGATTTTTTTCTTACACATTTACAAAAATATTACATGTTTACATGTACATTCGGAACGTATTTGAATCAAAGACACTACAGCAAATGTGTTGTTTGTAAGAAATTATAATCAGTGTAACATTTAACTCAATTTTCAGAATAATTAATCTACTTATAAGCAAATTACAATTAAGTGTTTTATATAGGTTAATTGTATGTCTTAGATTTTAATTATGGCTTTTGTTGCCTTATCAAGCCTCTGTCATCTCATGTTGTGGTATCCACAGTTAAAACATCACCATAAGCAAACAGGTTATTCTCCTGTGGATATGCATTGTGAAAAGAAAATAGGAAAAATAGTATAGTTACACTGGTGTTTAATAAACATGTTATATTTATTTTTGTATTATTAATAAGGCATTCTTTTTTTGGCAAAAATACATATCATAAGCATTAATTTGTATTCTCTGTGTTACAAAAAGCCAATAAGCCATTTCGCCCAGCACAAAAACCAGTGGGTCACCACGGATCCTAGTCCACCACTAGCTATTTCAATTATTTACACTTTATTGAGAAGGCCTTAAAGGAGAAAGTCTCATTTCCAAAAATGTGCTTAAAATCAGTCCCAAAGTCACACTTAATCTTAACATAGAAGCACATGAAATTGTTGAGAAAATAAACAATTGGGACATACATTTTCTGTCCTTGTTTTCTGTCATACTAGTACTCTTTTTTTTCTTTTCTCTCTATGTGATGACTGTGATCATAGACTGTTTATGGCAAATGTTTTGTTAGAGACTATGTTGTATGTAGATAACCATGTATATTATTAAAACCTAGATGTCAGAGTCTCTGTATATAGTGAACTAGGGATAGCTCTTCTTTAAAATAAATATGGAATGATGTAACTTGCTGTGTTTTGTTCTCTGAATGTTCCTCTAAGTCGCTCTGTTTCATTGAGACATCCTATCTATTACAGTAATCTTGCCTTGATTTCTTCAGAATCAGTTTAGTTCCTTATTGATTTCATGTATGTATTATTAGATTTTCATAAATATAATAATTATGTATGGGTAAATTAAGCAATTAAATTATTTGTGGTAGATGATATACGATTGTCCACAAAGGTCCCGATAATTACTATACAGAACGTGCTAACTGAAGGTTGTATTAATTGTACAACTGAACTAAAATATTGCTTGCGTTGCATATGCCTCTAAACGCCTTATATTGCCATTTAACTCCTTATATATTTGTTCACATTATTCAAATAATTTATTAGAATATAATGTAAATGCAGCTCTGCATTTATATGTGCGAAGACCTGCATGTCTGAATAAGAAACTTTGCAGGCAATGAATATAGTTCAAGTTTTTTTAAACAACACATTCTGTATAATGAACTCACTCTGCTGTTAAGCAAAATGCATTGTATTACATGATCATGTATAAGTCCATTACAAGTAAAGAAAGGTCCAAAATGTCGTCAAATTCTGAGATCTGTTATACTTTATTGCCGATCTAAGTGAAGTAAATTATCCCAATAACTTCATTATTTCAGAAAATGGCACGAACATGCACGATTGTTGCCTCAAATCCCAGTGGCCATTGATTCAATTGGTTTTTATGAAGCATAACTTTCTTGTGAGCGGCATAATTGGGGAACCGCCTTGTTACGTGGGTTTGATTGATCATAGGGCTCGGTAATTATTGCCTACAGAATTATGAATCGTAACAAGTAAGCAAGTAGTGAATTAACGAAATGCTAAGTAGAATCGCGGTCATGAGAACGAGATTACGTTGCTGGAAGTTGATGGGACATTTTGATGCAATGGTCTACTTACTTTCTGCTACATTGCAGCCATTGAGTATTTGCATTAAAATTGCCATACTTCAAGTGTGTTGTCAAGCATTTCATATAAATAAACATCTCCCCAACAACTTTTAGAAAGAAATGTAGCATCAAGCTATCTTACAAGGACACTTGAAATGAGCGAATATTTCGCGGCCTATCCACATAATTGGTTTGTTTTTTCGTTGACATATTTTTTATGTTGCGTAACAAAACACATGATTTTCCATTAAAAAGAACCACAGCCTCTGTAGATCCCGGCCAGTTTTCAGTTACCTCGTACATTAACTGTGCACGGTCCAAAATGATTTATACATTTCTGGTTCAGTGAACATCTCACAAAACAGAAAGAAATGTGGTGGTACTCTGCACGAGGGTAAATGGCCATAGAATGTTGCGTTATTTTGATTACTTCATGCTAGATCTTATAGCCATGTCTGAGCCAAACTGCAGTATCAAATCGCGTTCCATCTTGGGCGTCTAATGCACTGTTTTAAGATCTGATAAATCGGGAATAATTTCTTGATACTGCCATCTCTATAATGGCTTATTAACGCAACTTCGGAAAACACACACACCCCGAGAGAATCCAAAACGCTTCATGATTATGGTATGTTTTGGATATAATTTGCGCAAGAAATATTCCCCACTGAAATACGTAACCGGAATATATCATTCACATTATGCAGGGGAAATAGATTGCTTCCATCGTTAATAAAGATAATGTTCATCGGTTTAGCGGTTTCATTCTTTTCATTCTTTTCATGTGTTATTGAATGTAGCTCTAGCTTGGAGATATGGAATTTTTAATTCCCAATACATGTCATCTAGCCCCTGTAAAGGCTAATCATTATTGAAGTTGGAGAGCACAGGTTCCCGTGAGATATGCCACTCAAAAGAATAATATAGCATGGTTACCACTTTCCTAAGAAGAGCTGAGAAGTGTTGTCCTAAAATCTTCCTAGGGAAATAAGATGACATGTAGCTGAAACCATGCGGTATTTGGCATTTGAGGCATGCATGTGATATTGCAGTATAAATATGCATTTCATGCAAAAACGCTTTTAGGTGAAATTCCGCTCTGAACACTCGAGGTTTTGCTTGTTTGTTTAAAAGTTGTTCGTTTTAGTCCAAATTGAAAGTTGTCAGGGCGTAGGACATCATTATTGGCGCAGTACAAACTAAAAAACTAAGTAATAATATGTACAAAAAATATTTATTATGAATACAACAAATAGAACAAACCTTCATATCAATTACATCGTGTGCTCCCGGCAACAGTATCTTAATGGGATCCGAAATTAACTAACAAGTAAACACAAGTTACAAATCGTTTAAAATCTACAGCGTCAAAATTTATCTAAAGCGTCAAAGTTTGTCGCCGGGTCCAGCTAACAAATGATTTAATCATTAACCAATTAAAGCCTGATTCTAATCGATCTCAGAAGATTGGGATTGTAATTTTATAATATGATACAAACCTGAAAATTTAATTGTTTTTCTCCACGACATGCTCATACTAACGCACACATAACGCGAAAGTAGACCATCTAAGCTACGAACTCAGACCCGTGTATTTATCTCTGGAAAGTTATAATCTAATAAACAGTTTCCTCCAACAAGCCACCAGGCAGATGGAAAAGTGTCTTTTATCTTATTAACCAATAGGTAACTAGGCATAACTATTGTTACCGCAATAACATGTCTTAATTTTCTCAGAATCCTGTCTAATATTGCCAATGGGACATAGTTGAGTATTTCGTACTTCTGCAAGTCTCTAGAAACACAGCGTTCAACAACTAATGGAATCCACTGTGTCTTTATTGGAGTAAGAAGCCCAATAATAAACCAATTATTGGCATAAGCTGTCGGTGCTTTCATGGCCATCAATAGCCATGATACGATGTTGTAAGATGCGATAAAAAACCGGGGTTTCCAATAAAATTACAAGCATGACCAACACCTAACAAAATGTTAATGCATTTTGTCGATGCACAAGGGTAAATGCATGGACACTATGCGTAACATCAATTGCAAATCAGTTTCCTCGTTCACCGATAATTTTATGCGTAATTATTCTGAATAGGAAGGGAACCATCAAATATAATGGTATCCAGACTGTCTGGATTCACTTAATTCGAATGATGATTGATGAGATTGGTATAGCTAAATAGTAGGTTTGTTAAAACGTATACATGGCCGACTCCAAATCATCTGGTTCCCCTGGCAACGCAATGATGGATCCCCACCTCCCACCCATGCTTAAACTGTTATATAAATGAAATAGTTTTAATCAATACAGTTACAATCTTTCATTAACATGGTTTGAAAAGAAACAACTCTTAATAAATATTTCGATTGTTTTATAGTTATGTCACTGCTTGCAAGGTTACAATTTAGAAAATTGTAAGTGAAAGTAAAAACTGTCCACAAAAAGGTAATACATATGGAATTTCGTTAGTGTTCTTTTTAGCTCACCTGAGCACAATGTGCTCATGGTGAGCTTTTGTGATCGCCTGTTGTCCGTCGTCCGTGCGTGCGTGCATGCGTCCGTAAGTCGTCAACTTTTCATTCAAACGACATCTCCTCCTAAACCACTTGGCAGATTTTTACCAAACTTCACAGGAATGATCATTGGGTGACCCTCTTTCAAAGTTGTTCAAATCGTTACGGTCCGCTGCATATGTAGGTCACTAGAGCTAAAAATAGATTTTAAAAGTGTAAACTTAACAAATCTTCTGCTCTGATACCGCAAGGCCCAGAGGTTTCATATTTGGTATGTAACATCCTATAGTGGTCCTCTACAAAGATTGTTCAAATTATGCCTATGGGGTCAAAACTGGCCACGCTCCGGGGGTCACATGGTTTATATAGAATATATAGCAAAATGACTTTAAAAATCTTCTCCTCTGAAACCGGAAGGCCCCGAGGTTTCCTATTTGGTTTGTAACATCCTTTAGTGGTCCTTTACAAAGTTTGTTCAAATTATGCCCCTGGAGTCAAAACTGGCCATGTCCCGGGGGTCACATAGTTTATATAGAATATATAGCAAAATGACTTAAAAATTCTAATCCTCTGAAACCGCAAGGCCTAGAGGTTTCATATTTGGTATGTATATGTGGTCCTCTACAAATATTGTTCAAATTATGCCCCTGGGGTCAAAACTGGTCACGCCCAGGGGGTCACATGGTTTATATAGACTTAAATAGCAAAATGACTTTAAAAATCCTCTCCTCTGAAACGGCAATGCCCACAGCTTTCCTATATGTAGTACGTAACATTGCATAGTGGTCCTCTCCAAAGATTTTGTTCAAATTATGCCCCTGGGGTCAAATCTGGCCACACCCCAAGGGGTCACGTGGTTTATATAGACTTAAATAGCAGAATTACTTTAAAAAGCTTTACCTGAAACCGCAAGGCCCAGAGGTTTGTTAAGATTGTTCAAATTATGCCCCTGGGATAAAAAATAAGCCACACCTCGGAGGTGCAAATTCTAATTGGGTTACATGGTCTCAGGTGAGCGTCCTAGGGCCCTCTTGTTATCAGTGTGCGCCGAAAAGCATAATTATGATTAAAAGTTGAGAGCCCTTAAGCAGGGAAGACCGGCGTTACAATTAAGTTAGACAACACATTAGGCATGTGAATACAAACAACTAATTGGTATTCGAAGCCAAAATAGCTAGAAAATTAAAATATTCTTCATTTATTTTTATTCATTTATTTTTTATTTATTTTTTTAGGGGGGGGGGGGGTAAAGCATTTAGTTCATCAACAAAACTACATTCGTCAACATTGCACATTTTAATTTAATTTGCAACAGGAAAATGTTATTGAACTTACAAAGAAATGCAAGCCAGATCATTAAGAATGGCCGTAGAAATAATTTCATGACCAATCACCACACAAGTTATGTGGGCCGTGCTGGGGTTCGAACTCGCGATCCCTGGATTGACAGTCCAGCGCTCTACCAACTGAGCTAGCCGGGCCCGGCTTCGGGGGGGGGGGGTTAAAGCATTTAGTTCATCAACAAAACTACATTCGTCAACATTACACATGTTCATTTGCAACAGGAGAATGTTGTTTAACTTTCTACAAAGAAATGCAAGCCAGATCATTACTTTACAGGATACATATACAGACAAGCAAATAACGTAATGAGCGCAGACAAGGACAGTGACTGGAAATGTACTTCATCTCACGTCAGTTTTGATCACTAGTCGTACTGCAAATCAATAAAAAATTGAAACACATTATTTCCTACTTCGGACAGCACATTTGCCTAACATCTCAAAACTAGTATATCAAGACGTATTAGGTACAGCCGTGATATCCCATCAGTGATCTTAAATACTGTCAAACCTTTCCCACACGTCTCCGAGTGTAAACGGGTATCAACCAGAGAATTATCTTCCACTGGCGGAATCAAAGCTTGTTTTTTTACATATTTTAATATTGAGAGACAAAAACTGGTTACTATGTTTGTCGCCATTTTTAGTTTGTCACCATTGTTTGCGTTGTATAAAACATAATTTGAGGCGTGTCGTGGGAAAAGTGGGCTTACTGCATGTGTGTTAAGTGTCGTCCCGGATTAGCCTGTGCAGTCAGCACAGGCTTATCCGGGACGACACTTTCTGTCTACAGTGGATTTATGTATAGAAGAGACTTCCTTGAAACAGAAAATACCATAAAAGTGGACTGCACAGCCTAATCGGGGACGACACTTTATGCACATGCATTAATCCCGGTTTTCCCACAACACGCCTCATTTATTATGTCTTAAAATATATGCTTAATGTACCTAAACAGCGTTTAAATATCAATAATAAAGACTTACTACAAAATGGAGAAAATATCTATATCTCCAAAAGAAGTCAAATGGTAAAATACTTTCTCCCACAAAAAGCATCAACATTAATAATAAATAAGAATTTGCAGTTGGATAGACGTTCACAGCCAATATTATATGTCTGTCTATAGTGAAAATAGTGAACGATGAAAATGGAAGGCTTTTAACTGTGGCCACCAAGGAATGCCAATTCAGAATGAACATCAAAATGATATTATGTGCTGGTTTCCAGTAGCATATACTATGTCGCAACTTTAATGGAGTCTGCATAGTAGAATGTGTTTGGTCAATAACCGGACTGGCAATCATGTAACAATTAAGTACAATATCATAGAAGGGAGTAAGAGTAACTCGTATTCGAGGAAACATAATTATGTATTTGAAAATGTTGCACAACTATCTGATTTTAACATGTTTGTATAGGTCGTCCAATGTACAGTGTGCCAATAAATATTAAAAATTCATCTAAATGACAAGACACATTTGTATTGTGTTTATGCTATTATTTTCATACTCCAACAGACGTGAGCTGTGGTGTTTACTAAAACAAGCCATTTGCTTTACTGTCGACTTTGTGTTCGTAATTTTATGTTTGTTCCGAACCTTTTAAGTAACATAACATTCATCCTGGCGTGGTTTCAGTGTACAATAAATTGCATCTGTCTGGACACAAATAAACATTTAATGATGTAGTTATTGCGTATATCTCGCATTTTCTTTCAGATGTGTAACAGCATAATGTGGAAATTAATGTATATGAGACCAGAAGAGATACATACCCTATAACCAGTTTACACTGTTGCTTTAAAGTATTGACAATTAAATGTTGTAAATGAGCTCGGTAATTATTTCCTGTAGAAACATGAATAGAAACATGTAAGTGGATCATGCAGTAAATTAAGGAACAACAAAGTAGAAACTCAAAGCTGAACACAAGTGAACGGTTGTTTATGTTGCTGGACATTCGATGCAGGGGATTCCAAGCTATCTACTACATTGCAGCTGTCCTTACCTTTCAAATTTCGTACTTCGTTGGTGGCCACACGATTTTACATTGCTACACTTGACATGAAGAAGTGAAATGAGCAACTATATCAAAAACTACCAGCATCATTGTTTTCATTCTTATATACATGTATGAACTTAAATATGTTACGTATCACAAAACACGAGTTTTGCGTTACAGAAGAAGCAGAGCATCTGCAGTACCGTTGTATGACATCGCAGTACTTGTCCAGTTACCTCTGTGCACTGTCCAAGATTTATGGTACCGGTGCACGAACATCTATATATCAAAAGCGTATGGCTGATCTTATGAAACAAGAAAATGTGTCAAGCCAGATATCTGTGACATTATGATACAACAGAAACGAATTTGTGTCAGTTAGCATGTCGTCGATCATAGTTATATAACCCTGGCGCGTTCGAATGTACTGTTTATTACCAGTCTATAACGTGGTATCTTCTTGCTATGTCTTAAGTCAAACTGTCAACTCGAATCTCGTTCCATCTTATGCGTCTTATGCTCTGGTACTCTGTAATTTAGCTATGATGTAGTGGGTACAGTAGAATAACGTCTTGTTGATGCAGTCCCAATAGAGGCGTATTAATGCAGCATCAGAAAACACGCGTCCCTATGAGAATCGAAAGAGCGCAATAACAATGGCATGTTTTTGATATGGTTTTCTCTAGATATAATAATCCCCCATGACACAACAATTGGAATATATAATTCGCACATTTCATAGTAAATGGATTGCTTCCGTCCGTACTGAAGATAGTCTTCATCGGTTTAAAACAGTGTTTTTATGTTGTTTAGTTAAACGCGCAAACCACGTGCACGCAGCGACTATTTCATACTTCATATATGTTATATTGAATGGATAAATATGAAATTTGCAGTTCGTTAAGCCCCTGTTAAGGCTAATTATTACTGAAGGCTTTCCGGTGAGATCTGACTATTTTAAAAATAGTATAAGATTATTCTCAAGGAAAGCAGAGAAGCGTTTTCTCGAAAACTTCCTCGGGAAATTAGTTGCAATTTAGCTGAAAGCACGCGGCATTTGACATTAAAGGAGATTGGTATGCTTATAGGAGAATGGTATGCAGTACGAATATCTAATATTTATATATTGCAATTCTTAGAAAATTCAATCAATTTCCAGTGTGAAAACTGGATTTTTGCTCAGTTGTTGTTTAGTTGATCGATGTCATGAAATACATGTTTTCAAAACGTTGTATGTAGTACCTCATAAATGGCAGAATGTACAAATAAAGTACTAGGTAAATACATGAAATATATACGGAAACTGTTTATTAAGTATTATTCAAACAAATAGAATAAACAATCAAATCAGGTGCATAGTGTCTCATATAGCAGAGCTTACGGCACCGTTGTCTTAATTGGTTCTAAATAGAACAAAGCATTGAACACACAACAGTACGTTTCAAATCCACATCATCAAAAGTGTACGCTGTTTTTAGCAAAAAAATGGTCTAATATGTAGCCAACTATCATGTTTATTGTACTTCATTACTGACCTAAATGTTGAGTCTAATGGTAAAAAAAATTAACAATCCGATAACACTGATCATATTTACGCACGCATATAACGAAAAAGTGGTCAATGTATCTTCTCCTAAAATTCAGTCCGAAATTCTGGTGCGTAGATAGTAAATGTCCTCAAATTTTCTATATTTGAATAAATGTTTAAAAAATCGGAACCTGTTCATGTTTACAATAGAAATGTAGACATATCCAAATTTCAATGGCTTGATTTGTATGACTATCAACTAATGAAGTAATGAAATCAAACATCATACGACCATGATACGAAAAAAAGTGTCATAAACCTAAAAGGGACAGAAAAAACAAGACACTGTGTTCGATATACACACATGCCCCCGAATAGTGCTGGACGGCCCATCTGAATTATTCTTAGTCGAAATTAGATCAAAGTCAAAGTATAGTTGGGTGATATGGGTGGATTGGTAATGGTCGTGAGCAACAACTCTGTAAGTATCCAAGTGCTGTAGTTAGCGGTGCTGGTGCTAGACGAAACTGTAAAATCTAGTTAACAAAGAAACAGCCCATTTGAATTATTTTAAGTCCAAATAATGACCAAATTAGGTCAAGGTCATAATCCATCTGAAGTTGGGTGATATGGGTGGATTGGGAACGGTCATAAATAAATACATTGTAAAGATACAAGTGTTGTTGTAAGCGGTGTTTGGTGGTAGACGAAATGTAAAATCTAGTTAACCAAGAAATGACACTTTTGAATTATTATTAAGTCCAAATTAGGTCAAGGTCAAAGTCAAAGTGATATGGGTGGATAGGGAATGATCATAATGGTGTAAGTATCCAAGCGGTGTAGCAATGGGTGTTGGTGCTAGATGAAACGGTAAAATCTAGATAACTAAGAAACATGCTAGACGAAACGGTAAAATCTAGTTAACCAAGAAATGGCACTTTTGAATTATTATAAGTCCAAATTAGGTCAAGGTCAAAGTCAAAGTGATATGGGTGGATAGGGAATGGTCATAATGGTGTAAGTATTGCAAAGTGTGTTGGTGCTAGATGAAACGGAAAAATCTATTGAATTATTATAAGTGCAAATTAGGTCAAGGTCAAAGTGAGGTTGGGTGATATGGGTGGATAGGGAATGGTCATAAGTAACAACTGTGTAAGTATCCAAGTGTTGTAGTAAACGGTGTTAGTGCTAGACGAGACGGTACAATCTACTTAACCTTGTCATGGACGGACGGACGGAAGGACGGACAGGACAATCACTATATGTCTCCCGCATCAAGATGCCGGCGGCATAAAAACACTAATAATTTAAGAGACATTTGCTGATATTTAAAAGAAGCACTTTTTGAAAGCGTGTTCTAAACACTATGTTATATAGTGCACACATACACTATATACAAATACATATACATAATTCATCATAAAAAGACTATACATTAATACGTAAACTGTGTAAATAATGAAAAACTATGTGCAGTTACATTGTTCTAGCAGTAACTATGTGCTTTTTTAAAACAAAATAATTATGTATGAACACATTCGATAATTATTCTTGAAAAAGTTTGCTAAACGAATCGCTTCTTTAAATGGTCGTATCATAGTTTACATGGATTAAACAAGCGATTATTCATCCAAATCATGGCCATGTAAATAGTTGTGAAATATTTCACCATCAAGAAAATCATTTCCTCCTCACAACTACAGCACAATTGTTGGATTCGTTGTTCCACTAATTGTGTCTGTCTCCACGTTCAGTTTGTCCCCCAGCCCAGGAATGATGCGCACCATATCGTCCCTGCTCGCGTGCCGCTGCATGAACTGCGTCACGAACACCACGGCCGTTGCCTCGGCGATCATGAACGCTATGCCGGCGAAGAAGAAGGACCAGCCGTACTCATACTCGAACTTCTTGCCCTCCTTGCCCTTGGAGCGGTGCCCCACTTCATCGTTGATGGCCGAGATGTAGAATATGATGCCGACGGCGAGGGTCAGACCTGCAATAGGGGCGTTTCAACAGACAGATGGGAACCATAAGCAAATTTCTAGTATTGTAATGTTATAGCAATGAAAGCTCTCGATTAAATTAAAGTAGTGTTAAATCCCATTATTTCACTCGGATAACTGTATCTAGTACTTAATGCAATCATAGCATCCAGATAAATTAGTCAAGTGTTTTATAAAATCATGGCTCTCGGATAAATTAAGCTACACCAATGAGCACCTGGTAAAACATGTGTAGTGCTTGTGAAGCTCGATATGGAAAGCCGGTATGCCATGCTTTTTGCTTTTTGCCAATTGCTATTGGCCAAATGTCAATTGCTATTTGCAAAATGCCAATTGCTATTTGCGAATTGCTAAATGATAACTAATATTTGACAAACAAACAACAGAAGTTATCTTTTTGCTAATTGCCAATTGTTATTTGACAAATGTCAATTGCTGTTTGCCAAATGCCAGTTGCTAAATGATAACTTATAATTGCCAACTTTGTCTCTTTGTATTTGCCAACATGTGCCATGCTTATTGCTTTTTGCCAATTGTTATTTGCCAAATGTCAATTGCTATTTGCAAAATGCCAATTGCTATTTGCCAATTGCTAAATGATAACTAATATTTGACAAACAAACAACAGAAGTTATCTTTTTGCTCATTGCCAATTGTTATTTGACAAATGTCAATTGCTGTTTGCCAAATGTCAATTGCTATTTGCCAAATGCCAGTTGCTAAATGATAACTTATAAAACAAACAACATAAATTGTCCATTTGTATTTGCCAATTGCTATTTGCCAAATGACATTTGGTGTTTGCCAAATGCCAATTGCTAAATGATGACTAATAATTGCCAAACAAACCACAGAAGTTGTCATTTTGCTAATTGCCAGATGCTATTTTCCAAAAGCCAATTGCTAATTGGTAACTGATAATCACCAAATAAATAAACATTTGGCATTTGGCAATAAGCAATTGGCAATTAGCAATTGACAATTAGCAATTCGCATTTGGCAATTAGCAATTGACAATTAGCACCGGCCTTTCATAGCTCGATGAATGGAAATTAACAAGTACTGGTGAGGATTTTGTAAACATAGGCAGATTTAGAGAGGGGGCGGAGGCCGTATACGCCCCATCAAAATCTGTCCAACATTCGATTTTTTAAACTTCACACTAACTTATACATATGTATGTTGTTTTTTTGTTCGTATGTTTGTTTCTAGTTGTCTTCGTATAGTAAAAACTGTTTTCCTCACATTGTTTATTTTCATTTATGCGTATTGTCAATTATCAAATAATGAACCAATCCTCTCAAGGTCAACGAAATGGCGTTGTGTACCTGCGAGTATGGATATCACAGCGGCCATTAGGGTTTTGATGTCCTGCCTGATGTTACCAAGAATACCCAGGATCACAGCGATTGTAATCATCACGAGAGAGACCACAGGGAACATCGCAGCCATCCTTGTTGCCCCTTTAATATGTAGAACGATTTAATCAAGTAATGGTGTAAAATTTTTCCAACTCCGAATGAAACCGATGACAAATATAATGGCATCCAGGCTGTCTGGATTCATTTACTTTTGATGATGTTATGGAGATTGGTATAAATGGGTGTCGGCAGGTTCGGTAAATGACCAGTGCGGTAAAATGATTTTTTATATTAAAGGCTTAGGTGAATTCGGTTAATTGATTTGTTATTAGTTGTTAATAGATCACACCTATTGTCAAAAGGTGTTGATTTGTCTTTAAATCTAAATCCTATACGCATACGGTAGGGTTCTTGGAACGAATAATAACCGTTACATAACAATTCTAATAAACAAAATAAAAACCTTAACATAAAAATGATTTGAAGACAAAATCATTTAATCAGCATTTCTTATTATTTTATAAGAATGCCTAAGCTTGTAATGTTGATGATAAGATTTTATATGTGAAAACTTTACACGTACTGCACTATAGCTATATATTATGGGAAACTGTCCCTGGCAGCAATGTTTTAATGCATCGCAATGAAGGCATTTGGTACAGTAACACTTAGCAAGAAAAACAGTCCATAAACAAGTATAACATATGTTTTGTTTCGTTTTCCTGTAATTAGGCTAAAAGCATTTTAAAATAAAAAAAAACCGCGCCCACTATGGCAGGGGAATCCCGCGTTACCTACTCAGAATGGCGAACGATGTCTGTGAGCCCTCGTCCCTCTCCCCGTCTGTCTGGATGGAGCTGTAGGACGTACAGAAGTGTCGCCCATCTACAAGAGCAACGACATCAGAGTCCAAGCTAGGCGTGCAACAGGTGGTATAATATTGAACCATTACACCACACTGCGACATTGAAGAGCACAATTTAATCATGAAACTATTTTTATAATTATTATTTTATTACATTTTTATGCATTGTTTAGGAAGGCCGTCGGTTAATACAAATAGCAAAATAGCACTGTTTATACAAACAACACGTTTGCGTTTGAAGCCAAATTGCATCTAGACAATAAAATTATTTTTGATATTTTTGGGGCGGTAAAACATATAATTCATCAACAAAATTACATCCGTCAACAATGCACATTTTAATTTGCAACACGGGAATGTTGTTGAACTTCAAACAAAGACATTCAAGCCGGAGCATTACTTTCGAGAATTCAGGGACAGACAAGCAAATAAAATAATGAGTTCAGACAAGGACAATTACTGTAAATGTAATGCATTTAACGTCAGTTTTGATCAGAAGCCGTACTGCAGATCAAGAACAAGAGGGCCATGATGGCCAAAAGCGCTCACCTGAGAACTTGTACAGATGAAGACCATTCTGATGTGACAGGTTTGAAAATTAAGGTATCTGAACAATACGCAGAGGGGGATAGGATCAATTTTGATTTAAAACATCGTTTAGTGCAATGGGCTAACTAAAGTACAAGTTGGGTAGTGGATGTGCGTTTTTTTTTGCTAATGGTTCTCAAATCATTTTTCTCGATATTCTTACCTGACCCTTTTTTCAGTAAGTCATTGACAATTCTGGAAAACGCAGGAACAGTACATTTTGATGTCTTTTTCGCAAACAGTTTTGGAGAACTAGTTGCAATGCGATAATTGCGATGGCTGTGCTATAATGTAAAGTTTTGCTTTTTCTTTGATAATTTTCTGTCCAATTATGATAAGTGATGTTAATGCAGGCTCTGAAGACATCAATGTTGCATGTACAAATAAGTGCTTGCACGTCTTACAACTGTTGGAAATCAAATTTTATCATGAATCAATGTTTATGGTCATGCACAAACTGTGTAAGTTTGGTCAACATTGAATCAAAAATCATGTGTGCAAGCCAATCATTGATCAATTGTTTAAGTTTTTTCCAAACACAGGGGCAATAACTCTGGTGTTTCTGGCCCGATCATGCTTTTATTCGGCTTCACCTGTAGTCTTCCGTTCATAGACAAATTGTACACAACTGGTGAAGATTGGATGAAAAATGAAGTCTCTATCCTGAATAATGTCCATTTTTGTATATTTTCTAATAAACAAAGGGCAATAACTCTTGTGTTTGAAATACGATCTGGTCCATTTTTGGCGTCTGCTGAGATCTGATGGCCATACACAAACTGTGAAAGTTTGGTTAATATTGGATGGAAAATAAAGTCTAGACGTTGGAAAAGGGCATTTTTGCACTTTTTTGCATGAAAAAGGGGCAATTACTCTGGGGTCACTGGTGTGATCTGACCCAATAACAATTCCATCCGAGATTTTATGGTTATACATAAACTGTGCAAGTTAGGTTAAGATTGAATCAAAAATGTAGTCTTTATCGCGATAACGGTCCAAATTGTTGACGGCATACGGAACGGACGACGGACGACGCCGGAGAGGTCCCCTATACCAATAGCTCACCGAGCACGGTGAGCTAAAAAAGGAGACACATAATTTCCCCCTTCGGAGAGCACATTTGCAAGCAGCATCTCATATATCAAGACGTATTAGATGCAGCCGTTATATCCCACCATTGATCTTCATCACTGTCAAACAGTTCTCAGACATCTCCACGTGTAACAAATTTCAACCAGAGAAGTACTTCAGCGACCATATTGGCGACCTCAAAGCTCGTTGGGGCATATTACATTAAATTGAAAGTTGAGAAACACGGATTGCTAGTTTGGTGGACATTGTTAATTTGCTGTTTTTGTCCCCAGTGTTTTCGAGGTATTTGAAGTAATTCACGCTGTAATGAAAATATATTTGTAATGTACGTCAACAACGTTTGAATATTGTGAATATGCACTTTTACTACAAAATGAAGATAATTTCTTCAAGTATATCTTCAAAAGCTGTAACATGATAAAATACAGTCCCCCACAAAGTAGCATCCACATTAATAATAAATAAGAATTTGCAGTTGGATAGAAGTTCTCATCCGATAGGATCTGTCTGTATACAAAGAAAGTAGCATACGATGGTAATGGAAGGTTTTTAACTGTGGCCACCAAGGAATACCAATTCAGAACAAAAAGCCGAATGATTTGATTTGTGGGATTCCAGTAGTATATATACCACGACGCTACCGTAATGGATTCTGCGAACTACAAATGTGTTTGGTGAATTACCGCACTCACAGTTATCGAACAATCAAGTTCAAAAATATCATAGAAGAGAAGGAGTCCATTTGTAAGCATTATTGCAACGTAATATTATTATGTGCTTTAAAGGGTCGACAAAATATTCCATATAAAATTAAATTTCACCTATACAACGAGACAAATTTTGTTTTTATTCCTTCTCTTTTTTCGAAGACATGTGAGGTGTGTTTACGTATTGTGCAGTTTCGAACGAAGGTCGACGAAACAACTTTTACTTGTACTGTACGGTCGTAATTCAGTGTATTTCTCCAAATCTGTTAAGTAACAGTACGTTCTTCCTGATAGGATTTCAGTGTACAATTAATTGCATCTGTCTAGACATAAATGAACAGTTAATGATGTAGTTAATGAAACTATTTCGCGTTTTCTCTTAGTTTTGTAACACCATAATGTGCAAATTCATGTAAAGGAGATCAGACGCGAAAAATACACAAAACAAGTCAACCCTTATGTCCTTAAGTATTAACATTTAGGAATAGTAGATTTTTCTTTGTTCACATAATCAGCTAATCAAAGCCGTCCGTTCACATCACGTGGCGCGCTTCAGCCAATCGTAGCGTGCACCAGCGCGCACAAGCGCCCACCGTAGGGCACATCAGTTATCCCTTTGTTTGTTGTTGGCGTTGGCAGCTGCCTCGCCATTTTGCAGTCTAATTTAGTTTGATTAACCACCGCCACCCCTCCACCATCCCTTTGTTATGTAGTGTTTTATATCATTCTTGGTTCTACGCAGTAAAAATTGAAATTTCTAACATTACCATTCGTATGCTGGGGTCTCTGCATCAAACGGTTTGTTGTCCGTCCATATTATATGTGTCAATTTTGTTTTCTTATCCTTCTTGTATTTGTAACATTGATCTGCATTCATAACATTGCCATTGATGTTTTCATGTCTTTAATTCTGAGGCGGTTTTTTGCCCGCCCAGACATGTCATTGCCTTGACGTAATACGTTATGTTGTATGTATTATATGTGCCACGTTACGTTTTCTGTATATTCATGTATATATTATGTTTTAAGGCATTTTAATAAATGTCCCTTTCACTCTACACGTTTTCAGTGTGTTTATTTCATGACATGCGAGTTCGACCTCGTTTTCAGAACTTATTATTAATAGGTACTAAGACAATACATAAAATGATGTAGTTAATGAAACTATTTCGCGTGTTCTCTTAGTTTTGTAACACTATAATGTGCAAATTCATGTAAAGGAGATCAGACGCGAAAAATATACAAAACAAGTCAACCCTTATGTCCTTAAGTATTAACATTACATTGTTGTTAATTTGATTTTGGCTAATTAATATTAATTTATTATTTGTTAATTCTAATGTGAAAGAATCAAGTTAAATGTGAGACGCGATATAGCAACACTATATCTGGTGTTGAATGCCATGACAATGCAAACATTGTTAATTGACAAAACATTGTTTCAAAATCCGAAATGGTAAATATAACATACAGTGTTACAACAACGTATACATATTATACTATAATATTATGCAATGCATTTGTAACAATAAGGCATAACATATATTTAGGATTTTATGAAGTGTCAAGTATTAGAAATAAGAGAAAAGGTATTAAAGAAAAGAACATTATCAGGTGGACTGTTTTTGAACTTATAACGCTAGTAGAGATTGCCCTTTTTGTTTGAACTGATTTAATTATTTGGTCGTTACAAAGAGCTATTGCTTTTTATACGCTTTAAGAATTGTGTCAAACATGCTAGTGTTTTTCTGACTGTGAAAAATGAATGACTTCTTATAAGTATTATATGTCCATCTGTTCTTACCTGCTGTTGCATTAATACTAATTGGCGTGGTTGGCGACATTGTGTAGTATTGAAAGCGTTTAGCACAATGTTTCACGCTGTTAGATCTATGGTATACAGGTATGGCAAGCGATCGATTTATCGAAAAATAAAAATACCAAAAGAAAAACGAAATCGGACGTCAATCGGGTAAAAAGCTGGCTTCAAAGTAAGAGTGAAGAGAGAGATAATTGTTTGAAATTCCGACAGAGGAGCTTAACGTATTTTAATGTATTTGTTGCAATAAGTACAGCACATTATGCTGGTTAAATTAATGTGTGTAACTTGTGTGTTACTCAATTGTCTTGAGTTGAAGGTATGTAATAAAAAGGCTAAAACACGGCTATGGTGCGCCTTTAGGCGGTATCGGCGCACTTTTGAAGAGGCGCCGATACATCCGAAAGGCGCACCATAGCCGTGTATAAACTTATAATTAATACGTTAATACACGGCTAATACACGAGCTCGTATTTAATGTACACTTGACATTTGGCATCTATATTGAGTACTACATGCAATAAGCCGGGTATTCTACTTTCAAACAAGCAGGCTTCATTCAGCAATACTATGGGCGACTACGAAATCTGACGTTTCTAGTATTGTACTAGTCCATGGCATAAAGGCAAA
This sequence comes from Congeria kusceri, assembly GCA_027627225.1. Taxonomy (NCBI): domain Eukaryota; kingdom Metazoa; phylum Mollusca; class Bivalvia; order Myida; family Dreissenidae; genus Congeria; species Congeria kusceri. The sequence goes on along the minus strand of CM051031.1, from coordinate 25,601,218 downwards.
ATTAAGGGCCTATATAACATTGAATGGCTAAATAAATATTTACTTTTTTTCACACAGGTGCTATTTAACCACAGTTTTATTGGTTAATTGGATTGCATCGGGACTGTTATTTCCGCATCCACTGCCAGATAGTATCATTCTGTCCCTTATCTCAGAGAACATTTCTCCCCAAATTTGAAATATTGGCAGTTGCAAGTTTATTGATATTAAAAAAACAAACGCTGATCCTTATTATTCATAATAATTAAACATAATAGCATAAAATTCATCTCTATGTGCAATTTAATTCTAAGTTATTCTTTAATATCCCTCAAATGTAGAAACTATGCGATTATCTCCTACACCCCCCTGCCCTAGTCCCCAAATCTCAAGAGAGGTCCTTGCGGATTAGGAACAATACGATGAAAGGTCGCCACTGACAGATCTACCGACTGGAAACATGCATCTTACCACTTTGTGCGGGAGGAGACTGTCTGAAATCTAAGTATTTGAACAATTAATAACTTTACAACAATTTGACGCTGCATATGAATACTTAATAGTTTCATTACTAATCACCAAATAAAATTGTTGTTGATAATTTGTTACTAAAAGTGTATATTGCTTTTGTAAGTTCATGCCCGTTGTTTAATGAATAAATATAAGCACTGAACCCCAATGAAATGTAGTATTAAAAGCTTTTAAAAACAACTGTGAATCATCTGAGACGTTAATCATCCTAAGAGAGAAGAGCAAAACATAGTTTGCGTATATTAAAATAGGGCTTCGGCTTAAGATTGTAACCACACTATCCGAGGTTTTCACTTTCCAAAACGGCCAATGGGTTGTGTTCAGAGGAAGGTCATTAAATTGGAATAAATTCGTTTGTAATATTCTAAGAACCTCGTGGAAACTATATCATTTGTAATTTTTGATAGAAATCCAAAAACTGACTGAGAAATTCTACTTATATAAATAAAATAATTGAAATCATTTAAACACACCATATTTAAATTAGTCATGTGTACAGTGTATATAATATAATATAGCCTACATGTATAATTTAATAATTATTTATTTTATAACCGTATAGTTGACCATGAAGTTGGATGCCAAACCATTATTTAGCCGAGTTAATAATATTCTCTTATCATTCAACCGTTAATGGAAATTATCTTTTGTTTCAAAACGACATAACAGAAAAACATTATGTTCGTACAATGAAGTGCTTCGGCATTGACGTATTGCACAATTTGAAACCAGACTTTATAAAATATAATAATACATAAGGGAAATAAATAAATAAATAAATGAGTGAGTGAGTGAGTGAATGAATAAATGAATGAATGAATGAATTGTATCGAGCACAAGTGTGGTTCAAATGACAAGATTCATACCTGTATTCCCACACACTTTCCATAGTCCCATTTGAGCGTCAACCCTTTGTTGTTTAGTACTATTTCCACTTATATATTCCATGGTTTCAGTTGTAAACAACCACGCATCCGTGGCAACGGACAGCGCTAACGTTGCTACGGCAATAGCCCCTACCACAACTGACGTCACCATAAGCCCTCGGGGTGAAAACGTCATTTTTGTTATTTTTATAGAGCTATTTCTATATTAGAAATTTAAACCTTTATTCGTGTAGACACAAAGACAGCTCTCTCAAGTTCCGAATTTTTACATTCTGCAGTGCATGTCATTTTGAGCAGAATCATCGCCTACTTCTTTTCTGGTAGTTTAGGCAGGAACTGGAACACCTATGGGACGCTGATTACATCGGCGCCTCTAAGATGAATTGTATTTTGTTGAATTTACTTACATTTCCAATACAACTCTGTAATGTTGGAATCCATTTAACGTTTTACAGCTTTCAATTAAGTCATGCCGAATTATATCACGTGCAGTCAGTCACATCCGACACATGAATGCTTCCGTAACTTCCATGATATATATAGTTCTGCTATATTACACCGATTATACAATATCCTCAGTGATTAAGAAAAAATATCTTACAAATGGCGATAATAAGGCGAGTCATGGGCGCTTTCAAATACTAAACTTAGCTCTCCGGATATTCTGAAAAAAAGAAACTTTCAACAATGCGCGTAAAACACTGGGACTGCCTTATGCCTGAAATAAGACCAGATCTAATATTTAACCAAGAATGGCTTTGCCAGCTCTGTTGGCCAATCGATATAAACCGTTGAAGGTTATAATAGTGTCTGCCTTAATAGAGTCGATGCTCTTGAGTTACTGACAATCCATCTACTGTCTAGAACCAATTTCGTAAGGCACGAACTGCGCGATGGTATTGTGGCATCATCTTCCATGCAAGCTGTGCAACGAGCGACACTGCACATCCTTGATTATAGAGTACTGTATGTATGGTTTGATAGATGTACCATGTACGGTGCAGTGTCAGTCTTACTCAGCATATCGGGTCCTGTATTGTATCTGGTAATTGTGGTAGACGTACTCGTGTATGACTACCTCGTAGGGCTACTTCCACACAAGGAATGCAAATCCTTCATTTGTTTCGACCACTTATTATTTGTCCTACAGACAATATTTTTCAAATGATGACTTAACTAACTCACAATTTATGCAAGTATGTGTACAAATATTTTCAGTAATTAAGCATGCTGTAGTTCATATGTGGATGGTGAAAGAGTTATAACTAATATTATATGATAAAACGTTACTAATGTATGCAGCGTTTTATCTAATAATGATCCCCAAATACACTTAATTCATATTCAAGCGTGTAAAACGTACACATAGAACAACAAGTAGAATAAAAGAATGATCATGATGGTGTTTCCCCATTTCCTATATGACACATTGTATGCAGTTGTCAGATCACAACCAACTGCCCGGACCTTACATTCTATTGACTGTATTACAACGTTCAAAGCAGTTAATACGAATCTATACGAATAAAAAATTCGATTCAATGAAAAAGCGGACTTCCGAATAAAGATTTTGGTATTCCACACCGTCCCTTATTTTATTTAAGTTCCCCATGAATGTAGTATCTCTTTTACATATACCATTTGCATTAGTGATTGACATTGACCATTTGACTTACTGCGATGCTATGCTCGAAACAAAAAGATTCATGGAATGAATTTTTACGGTGTTATTGCTTTGGAGCACGGCATAGTTGACGTCAGAATACGAGTATAATTACAATTGTTACACTTTGTAATGAATATAGGTGATGACATGTTAAAAAAAAATCACGTGTGCACAATTGTTATTTAAATATAAATACTCAGCTGTTGTCCTGGTGGAATCTGTTTTTGGCATACGATTAATTTAGACAAGCATTTGTGGGTGTCCATTCATGAGTAATGAAACAGCAATTTATCTAGCTTCTGTAATTCGATTCAATGTAACAATTTAAATTATGCATTGAATCACGTTCAGGTTTTTGCAACGGTATGCATACATGTGTTCTTATTACAATATTGTACATATGGTTATAATAACGATATAAATGTGCTGCATTAAAATTTTCATACGGTATTCCCGCGACGAATTGATGGGAAAACGAAACAAAACCATGGTGCGGCGATATATACGAGGGGTGATCAATAAATTCGTGGACACATGCCATAATTTTGTTGAAATTTAATTAATGATCCCTGCCAATGACCTAAATTTTAATCACAATCTATGACCCATGTATGTTATGAACCCTGTAATAACCACTATAAACGCAACCGCCGCAGCTCAAATTATAACATACTTATCCACGAGTGTACTCTTTTAATGTGGTTTGATATGGTCCAAAACCCAAACAAACTGATCAGACTTGGAGGACATATCATAACATCATTGACATTGGATGGGGTGTTACTTACAAAGATCCAGCATTCATTAAAGAAAGTGTCATGCCTTAGGTTTTATGTGAAGTAAAGACAACAAAATGTGAGATAAAAGGAAAAAAATGTATATTTGTAACACCAACTTTTGTGAAGAAGTGCATGACATTTGGCTCGGAGAAGACACGTATATATTGCCCCTACTAGCGTTTAAATTTTACTGGCATGTTATTGTGCTAATTTACATCTTATTTAATAAATCAAGAAATAATGTTGCACATACCAGAATAAACGAATTCAGTTGGATAGTGGGATATGCTCTGATATATTGATATCTGTTTGCTTCCCGTTCATTTTTATTTGGGTTAATTGGCTTTGTTGTCATAGAAACTGTAATCAAAATGGCGGCCTCCTTAATTGGACGAGAAGATTCATTGCTTGGAGTTGGAGAGCGAAGACCGTCGCTTCTCGAAGTTATTGAGGATAAGAATAGAGCCCTAAATAAGGTTATATGTCAGATTTATGATTTGTTTCCAATTGAACACATTTTGTTCAGTCTATAGCCACATACAGAACGTTCGCCTTTCTTGTGAACGCACGTAAGAGTGGGTGGGGAAATGTAAACAATACCAGTTTGTGTGTTATACTTTAGTCTTATCCGTCGCGAATCTTGTAATATCCACATGGCCCATCTGTTTATTGGTTGAAATCTCTTTTTGTCGTACAAAAATACATTCTTCGATTTTTTTTAGTTATTATATTTAATGTTTCTTGTTCAGATTGTGGTATCTTGGTTAGGGGTGTTACCAGTGTATTAAGCTTTGGGCAGTAGATAAAACAATAAACATGACACAAATACTGTTTAATTTGTTTCATTCTGTAAGTTTAGTGTGTTTCCCAATTAGTTCACATGGAATACAAGTTCATTTTATTGTAAAATTTCTTTAGAAGTCGTTTATTTTGTGCTGGTGTCAGGGTAGTGTTATGTATAAGATGTCATGTGCAACAATTTAGTGTTACTTTTTATATATGCTAAATTAATTGGAACATCTTATCACACAATCACCTTTTATGTGTTGGAATCAGCATAACTGTGAATGTTGAGCTACTTTTTATATTGGAAGTATTCTCTGGAGCACATAACCGGGGAAGGACCATTTCTGTTGTGGAAAGTTTTCCTTCTTTGTCTTTATTGTTCCGACAGGATTTTGATCGCAACTTTTGTGTCCCGAAATTTGATAGTTATTGTGAATAGATTGCAATAAAAGTTATAACCTGAGGAAATAAACCATTCCTAATTACTGTTCCATAAATATTTTTATAATGACACTTTCATTTTGGATGCATGAACAATTTAAACCTACACACCATTTTTAAACAAATCTCGATAACCACCGCTGTGTATCAGTGTGTTCAATTGTATCGATAAATCTGCTAACTCAGAGCATTGCGTCATTTCTGTTGGTCAGTTGATTCTATATAAAGTTATATAAAGTTGAAAGTCTATATAAAGTTATATAAAGTTGAAAGTGTACAAACTGCAAAATATTGGCTGTCTGTACATATATTTAGTAGATGAATGAAATATGCAATTTATTAAATGTATAATCTCGAAAAACTATAGCATCTGAACTAAAAAGCTAATTTGTTGTAACAAGAAATGCATCCAAAAACAGGGCTATTTTGCCTTATATAACAGGGGCCAAATAAAGGCGTCATCCCCAAGAATAGTTTCTTCAAAATCATACAGTTTTCCCCCCAAAATCACTTGAACCCTGGATTTTTTTCCCCTTCACTCAAATTTTAGTGCACATTTTCCCCCAAAACGAATGGGCCCCAGCCTCTGAACAAAAGCCCTGAGAAAGAAATAAAGTACTTCCACCTGGGCTTGAACCAGCGACCTTCGGATCAAAAGTCTGACTCGCTAACCACTCAGCTAGTCGAATTTATGTACAGGATTCAGTTATTTTTGGAATCTGCGCCGAATAATATGGAAACTGTCTACATGTGTATTCGTCAATCTGTGAATAGGTCCTTTTAAAAGGTCCTAGTGAAGTTTGCTTTAAAATTTAAATATATTCTGAGATACATCGTTCATATGTCACAGGCCTTGTGAGTTGATGGGTATTTTATTGCAAGAGTGAGAAAAAAGAGTAACTACATTAATATCTGTGAATAGGTTCATTTAAAAGGACCTAGTGAAGTTTGCCTTAAAATTTAAATATATTCTAATACATCATTCATATGCCACAGGCCTTGTGAGTTGATGGGTATTTTATGGCAAGAGTGAGAAAAAAGAGTAACTATGTTAATATCTGTCCCAGATCAATTGTCACAACAAGTGATATGGAGTTAATTGCATAATGTATGTATAAATATCTGATTTAGTCTTTCCTTAGAGCTTTAATATCGTTCTTGTTCAACATATTTTTGCTTGGATGCTTAAGCAGCAACCATTCGTACTCGACCAATAACTGTCACAACATAGACTCCTACGATAATAAAAAAATAAATAAACTTATTAAGACACTGAATAAAATATACTTCAAACATTTTTTATGTTATTGAAGTTTATTCAAAGTCATATTCAATTGCAGTAACCTATTGAGATAGTGTGGTCTCTGTTACAGTAATTATAGTGCGCATATAAAATAATGATGTGGAAACTTCTGAAACTTACAGAGACACCCTTAAGAAGAACCAGCACTATAATTCAGTTTCTAAAATGAAAGATCACTTAAATACGCCTTGTGCAGGGATTGAACCCCAATCTTCCAAATAACCCCTTGCCCAAATCCTGGACAAGTAAATATCTATACAGGCCAGTAAAAATTATGACATGTCTGCCCGAAAGGGAAATTACAAGAAAGATGAAAATCAGAAAATAAAACATGTTTTCACCAAATTTCACCAAATATAAGAAAGCAAACATAATCAAACAATGTTCTTTCCATGTGACTTCATTCAGGGGCGTAACTATGTATACTCCTATACCCATGTGCGTATAAATCCTAACGCGTACAAAACAATAGAAAGTGATAAATGTGAGCTTATTCAGCACCTGTTATAGAAGTTCAGAATTATTACATAAACATACTTAGAATCCATAACGTTTACTGGGCGAATACACAAATTCGGTCTATGTATGCCCCTGACATTAACATCATTATCATTGTTATATTACCTATGTTATAGTAGTCTTTCAGTTGCATGTATACACATGTATATAGTCAAATGACTTAATAACACCACAAGTGTAAAGTTATATATATTGTATTCTAGCATTCTAATGAAAGCTAAGCATTGCCCTTCAACTACTAACAAAGACTGAATTTATGGGCTGTCTGCATCTCTTATATGTATACAGTATCTTATATGTATACAATAGCATTTGGGCATGTAAACTAAATAATTATAGTCTATTTCATGAAATAGGAATCTGAATAATGGAACAGTTATTTACACAAGTTCAAAATATGTTTTGGCATGTTGAATTTTCATGATATATTCCTGAATTGGCAAGTCCTTCATTTTGTGAAGAGCAGGACTGCCAATTTCTCAGTCCATTTCACCACAGTGTCACCTCCATTTAATGGTATGCCAGATTATGGGTTTGTAATGCATGTAATTATAAAAGTTTATTACTCAGTTACGATATTAAATACTGTAGAACTGGTTTTATTTGGGGTTTTATTTTCGCTAATATTCGCGATTTTATTTCCATGGAAATCAAAACCAGCGCAAATAAATGTGTTATCTGAATGTAAAACATTCGAAAATATGTTACTTTTACCTCGTAATGTACCATATGGTAATAAGACTAATTATGTTATTTTAAGCAATTTATATCATCGCCATATGTTGGGAAATGTGTGAAAACAGCCTATTGTTATTGTGCGTTGTTGTTTGTCACGCTTAGTTGTAACAAAAACACTTGCATAAAAGCAATTAACGACCTACTGGCAACTGACACGGTACTACTAGTAACGGCTTCGTCCTCGTGAATTTAAAGCATTCTACCGTTACTGTACTATATTTATTTTGTTTGTAAAGGTGTAGAAGTAAATTATGGAAGCAATTTCTCACAGATTTGCAGCTGAATCTAAGTTAATGCGAGTATTAAGTACTAAGTCAATGTAGTACAAAAGCCCCTCGCCCAAAAGCCCCTTGGTCTAAAAATGCACACGTGGACATAAGCCCCTAGATATATTTGAGAGAGTGGACATAAGCCCCTTGGTAGATTCAATAGGGTGGACAAAAGCCCCTTGATAATTATGAAATTGTATTGTATATTAAGTTCAATAGAAAACTCCTGTTCCCATCAAAGGGAAATTTTTCATTAACTGCAATACATTTTTCACAAACTGATAACTTTTATTAATTGCATTTAAGTTCAGCTATTTTAAAACAACATTTTATTCCATCTGTTTATTTGCAGATGGCCTTAATATTAATAAATAAAAAGCACAACATTAAAATCATCAAGGGGCTTTTGTCCACTCTGTCATATCTACCAAGGGGCTTTTGTCCACCCTGTTTAATCTACCAAGGGGCTAATGTCCACTCTCTCAAATATACCAAGGGGTTTATGTCCATGTGTGCATTTTTAGACCAAGGGGCTTTTGGGCAAGGGGCTTTTGTCTGGATACCATCAATACATAGCCTGAATACTTAAATATTAAACAGAACTTTTGACCCATAAATTCACTTTTTGTCAGCATGAGAAAAAATGCAATTATGAAAAAATGCTCATCTTAATTATAACTTTTAGTTAATTACATTTATATTTTATTCAGAAATGAGTAAATATTGAGTAAAAATGTTACTTATTTTGCATTAGCAATGTCTTTGTACACATTTGACAGATAAATGTCATGTTTAAATTTAAATAATATATTTGCTGTTATTTTATCGTTTGTGACTAAATGACTTAAGCGTGCCAATATTTGAACTTGTATTTACACGTACATAATACTTTATCATAAAAGTTAAAAAATAAATATGAGTACCTTTTTCCAGTTAAAATCCATGTGAATGCAAATTAAACTGAATTTAAACTAACGCAACCCAGGAGAACCGTGATCATATTTGTTTACCGTAGATAAATTACAATGTGATCTTTTGAAATCGAGACTTCTTTAAACAAAAGTGCCTGGTCTTGCCTTGGTGATTTTGAATGATTGATAGCCTTTAATTTGACTATTCAGTGGTTTTGGCTTATTTGCTCAGTTGTCATGTTACATGCAGCTACCAATGGTAGCCGGAAAGTATATCTCTGACGATAAAGAATTTTAATGTTATATTGCCTGGCATGAAAACTTGTGTCAATAAAGACTTTGAGACTTATCAGTGGCAGTTTTAATAATGTGGCACGTAAAATCATGGAAAAGTGCTTTATAATAAGGGCATTGTGAGAGAAAGTTGAAAATCAGTTTTTGTTTATGTATATGATTTGTTTTTATCAAAACTATAGCATTACCTGAGTTATACATGTATACAGATGTTGTATTCTAAAAAAGGACTTTGGAGATTAGTAATTGAGTAACAGTGCTGTAGATATAGACATAGACAATAGATAAGGCATACACCATGGCTGAGCCGGATACCATGGCAACGGAAGCTAAAGCTGAAGAGACCCCAGCAGCAGCGGAGGGGAATGCAGAGACAGATGGTGGTAAAGGGGGGAAACTGAGATCTAAAGCCAAGCTAAAGTCCACCAGCCCTCGCAGAAAGGGGAAGAAAGTGGAGGAGTTAGACTGGCGAAAGAAGAGCTATTATGAAACCAGATGTCTCATTGAAGGGGAACATGGCACCAAACTGGTTAGACAATGTCACATCTGAAAAAAAAAAAAAATTGTGACTGATGTGCTGTGTGTGTCTTGGTGTTATGGTCATGACAAAGTATTTTTCCAGGTGGTCTTAACTTTGTAAACATTAAAACAAACAGTTTATGTGTGTATATGGTTATGATTGGCAATTTTCTAAAGAGAAAAGGCTAGTCAACAACATTTAAGGGAAATAATGTTTATTGTGCTAGTAACAAAAAACTGTTCCTTCTTTCAGAAAAACTTGGTTCACCGCCTGGTGTATATTGGAAAGCTAAAACCAGATCTGCAAGACAGACAAGTGGTTGGAGGTAAATATTTCCATATTTAGCTAACTGAACTTTATTTCAACCATTTTTGTCTCTCTAATACTCTATATCATGGTGGAATATATACCATGCTGGAATATAAGACTAATCAAGAATATCAATAACTTTTGTCAGAACTATAACCATTATTCGGATGTGCGATATTTAAACTACTGGTGATATCAGTCTTGTAAGAACTTGTCAAATGTCAAACACATACTTCAAATGACAAATACAGAATAATTACAAAATCATTTATAATACTGAGTTTTGTTCATTTGCACTGTGTCTTAAATAAAGTTCGGTTGTGCAATACAAACCACTGAATTAGCTATCAGAATGGATGCAGTACAGTATGACTGCCTGTTGATTTTAGCTCACTATGAGAAGCTGCTGAAGAACCTGCAGAACAACTTCCAGACAGAGCCTATGACTGGACTGCTGCTGGTCTATCTTAAACACATTGTACATGTCATCGAGGTAGGGTATCTCAAACACATTGTACATGTCCTCGGGGTAGGGTATCTCAAACACATTGGACATGTCCTCGAGGTAGGGTATCTCAAACACATTGGACATGTCCTAGAGGTAGGGTACCTCAAACACATTGGACATGTCCTCGAGGTAGGGTATCTCAAACACATTGGACATGTCCTCGAGGTAGTGTATCTCAAACACATTGGACATGTCCTAGAGGTAGGGTACCTCAAACACATTGGACATGTCCCCGAGGTAGGGTACCTCAAACACATTGGACATGTCCTAGAGGTAGGGTACCTCAAACACGTTGGACATGTCCTAGAGGTAGGGTGTCTCAAACACATTGGACATGTCCTAGAGGTAGGGTGTCTCAAATACATTGGACATGTCCTAGAGGTAGGGTACCTCAAACACATTGGACATGTCCTAGAGGTAGGGTACCTCAAACACATTGGACATGTCCTCGAGGTAGGGTGTCTCAAACACATTGGACATGTCCTCGAGGTAGGGTGTCGCAAACACATTGGACATATCCTCGAGGTAGGGTTTCTCAAACACATTGTACATGTCCTCGAGGTAGGGTATCTCAAACACATTGGACATGTCCTCGAGGTAGGGTATCTCAAACACATTGGACATGTCCTCGAGGTAGGGTATCTGAAACATATTGTATGTGTCCTCGAGGTAGGATATCTCAAACACATTGTATTTGGCCTCGAGGTAGGGTATCTCAAACACAGTGGACATGTCCTCGAGGTAGGGTATCTCAAACACATTGGACATGTCCTAGAGGTAGGGTACCTCAAACACATTGGACATGTCCCCGAGGTAGGGTACCTCAAACACATTGGACATGTCCTAGAGGTAGGGTACCTCAAACACGTTGGACATGTCCTAGAGGTAGGGTGTCTCAAACACATTGGACATGTCCTAGAGGTAGGGTGTCTCAAATACATTGGACATGTCCTAGAGGTAGGGTACCTCAAACACATTGGACATGTCCTAGAGGTAGGGTACCTCAAACACATTGGACATGTCCTCGAGGTAGGGTGTCTCAAACACATTGGACATGTCCTCGAGGTAGGGTGTCGCAAACACATTGGACATATCCTCGAGGTAGGGTTTCTCAAACACATTGTACATGTCCTCGAGGTAGGGTATCTCAAACACATTGGACATGTCCTCGAGGTAGGGTATCTCAAACACATTGGACATGTCCTCGAGGTAGGGTATCTGAAACATATTGTATGTGTCCTCGAGGTAGGATATCTCAAACACATTGTATTTGGCCTCGAGGTAGGGTATCTCAAACACAGTGGACATGTCCTCGAGGTAGGGTATCTCAAACACATTGGACATGTCCTCGAGGTAGGGTATCTCAAACACATTGGACATGTCCTTGAGGTAGGGTATCTCAAACATATTGTATGTGTCCTCAAGGTAGGGTATCTCAAACACATTGTATGTGGCCTCAAGGTAGGGTATCTCAAACACATTGTACATGTACTTGAGGTAGGGTATCTCAATACATTGTATGTGTCCTTGAGGTAGCATATCTCAAACACATTGTACATGTCCTTGGGGTAGGATATCTGAAACACATTGTACATGTCCTTGGGGTAGGGTATCTCAAACACATTTTTCATGTCCTTCAGGTAGGATATCTGAAAGACATTGTACATGTCCTCGAGGTAGGATATCACAAACTGATAATGTCATTAGGTAGTGTAGCCTTTAATAACAATTATTTTTATAATATAGTGATCAAGCTGATACATTATACAAATTGGCATAAAGTAATTTAACAATAAGAATCAAAATAATAACTTGTATTATAAAGTTGTAAGTCTAAAATCTAAATTTCATAAAGAATCCATGTTCAAAAAGATTTCTGGATGTACACTCATATGATGCAGCTCCTTAAAAGCAAATAATCGTTTTGTGTGTTGTTATATTCCAGTGCTCGTCAGACATGGTCACGGAGGTGATGAAGGACATTGTCCAGTACCAACGGTCCAGCGACGGCTTCCTGACACAAGCTAAAATCCTTGTCATCTCACATGATATATCCTTGCCAGAACATAACCAAGTATAAAATAAAGGAAATATATTCTTCAGCCTAACTAAGCTTGTAACTCATCTAGATATGTTCTCTGACCTCATAATATAATCCTTCATATTGGCCAGTTATAAACTTAGAAGGTAGTTGCAACTGTGTCTTACAGTAAATACTTTATTTTGCATCTAACACATTTTTTTGCCATTCAAAAAAAACATATTTATCAATGTCATACTGAAAATTTTATATGTATAGCTAACATGCCATTCAGTTCAAAATTTTGGACGAATATAAATTAAAAGGCATTAAACATGCTTAACCTCACAAACAATGTACCAGTATTTCCTTGACTTCACTCCACGTCCCGTCCCGTCTGTACCAGAGCTGGGATTTCCGCCAGCTGGACATCCAGGCAGCGCGCATGGAGTCCTACGAGTCATCAGAGGGTGCAGACAGAATCATCATCGACATCCTCGGACAGCTGTTAAAGCTAGGCAACAAACTGGCCATCACGCCTAAGGTAGGCCCGCTTATGTGATCAGTGGTGAAGTACTTGGTGAAATTAACTAGTGTTCATGGATTTTGGTTGTCAGTCGTAACCATTGTGGTATAGCTTAAGCTTGATTTTAGTTTAGATCTAAATACCAGCCAATGAAATCCCATGCAAATCTGATCCATTTGTTGTGGCTAATTTTACAAAGAAGCCATGTAACCGAGGTACTTTACTAATACATTTTGTTTGTCAGTCCTAACCTTTGCAGCATCACTCGAGCTTGATTTTAGTTTAAATCTAAATACCAGCCAGTGAAATCCCATGCAAAGCTGATACAACCATTTGTTGTGAATTATTCTACAAAAATATAAATAATATAAATAGGAAAATGATTTTAAAAGAACTTTAAATTATTATTTTGTAAAAGTTAATTTGATCAGTAAAATATGTGTGTGTTGTTGAAACATGAGCAGTGTATAGTTATATAATGACCTTATACTGTTTACTCGTATAACCTAATTAGTTTTTTGGACTTTGTGTTTTAATACTGAGAAGTATAAATATGAAAAAATTGTTATTTACATACACATGAAGTGGACTTATTTTTTTCGGGACTTTATTCACTGATGAATGCTTACCATATACTTTTTATAAATGTAAGTATGTCGTTATATATAGAATTTGTTGTTTGATTTTGAGATTGCTCGTGTTCAAAATACTGTTCACATAATTTTGCTTTATGTAGATATTGTTTTGATTGTTTCGTTAGTTGCTGTAGAACTGGTAACAGTCACAATAATCTGTGTAGCATGTCATAGTAAATAAATTTTAAATGCGCAAAAATGAGAGCCATTCCGTTTGACAAATGTGGCACATTTAGATGGCAACAGATGGATCTGGCAAGAGGAGCCATGAAGAGTTGGTAAAACAAGATGCACACATACCAGTATTTGCTGTGAACTTGGTGGATTAGGTTGTCTGATACCTGCATTGATTATTGCATGCAATATGTTTGCACATTTTCAGTGGTCCCTGCATTCCAGTGTTTCTAGCATGTTATATGCACATGTATTGAGCTTGTAACTTAAAAAGTTTTATCATGGAAAATATGCAAAGATGTTGCCAGACATACTATTACAGCTTTTAGACATTACAGGAACTCAAACTACGGGCATCCATGAACATGCATTTCAATTAACATGATATAACTAAACAAGCTTATAATATTTAATAAATGGGGTCTTTTGATCAACTTTTTTTCTATTAGGCTTAAAAAAATATGTTTGTTTCAGGTTACCTGACCTACCCTAAAAAAATGCCCCGACCCTAGAACATCATTTGTCAGATTGATTTTAGTTTTATTTACCTTTTTCAATAATTAAATGTGTTTTTGGATAAACAAGTGCTTTGTTTTGATAGTATCCACTTATAAACAATGTTTAAGGATATTACTGATATGTTTTGAATATATATTCAGTTTAGAATCTTCAAGTTGACCATTTACCAAAAAAAAAAAAAAAATAAATAAATCCCATCTACCTTCCCTAATTTTTTTGGGCATGTAACCTGAAACAAACTTATTTTTTTAATGCCTTATTATTCTTTGGTTTCATTTTTCTTTAAAAAAATAATCTTTTTTAGGGGAATCAACAGACCTAACGATGCATCATTTAAGAAATAATTTTCAATTTATCGTTGTTTATTGGCCAATAAACAATGATTTGGAGTTTTGATGCTTTGGAATTAAACCACGAGGGCATTAGCATCGCATCATAATGACAAAGAGTTGTTTATTGGCTGATAAACAACGATAATGCAAAAATTATTTCGATTCTAACATGATTTGACATATATTTTTGCAATTGTAATTCGCACTACTTTTTACTATGCTCCTCCCAGAATCGGGACTTTTTTTTGCAATGTTTAGTTGGTAGTTTAACAATAATTTTATTATTTGTCTTTGGAAAAATTAGCCAGTATCATGTTAGAATTGGGTTTCTGTTATGATTATCTAAGAAATATACCATACTTTCTACAATGCAACCTACATGACATAATGAGGGTACAGGTTTCTCACCTCGTCATTTTGCAGTGACTGTCTTACATTCACACGAATTCTATGCTTTGTGAAGCATGGAGACTATAGCTTGAAGGATCCAGAATGATCCATAATGATTATTGAAAGACACTTAGCCCATTTCATTCTGATGGGTCATCAGGACAGATACTCTGAATATCTGGACTGCTTATCAGAGGTCTATCAGATGTTCCAATATACTTGGAAATACGTAAATATGTATATGTTAGACAATGTATTTTCATAATGTATAAATTTTTAGACTAAATAAAGTATACATATTTGGAAAGATTATCAATTACTGTACACACTCAGATAAGTTTTAATGTCGAGAGTTAAAGTAAAAGACTAATTTCAAGCAAAAAACATTGATGATGCTCTTGCTAAAAGAAAATATTTTATGAAATTTGCAACCATTATTGCCTTTTTTCAGGTATAAATTATCATTCTAGCTTGGTAATGTCAATGTATGAATTAAAGCAAATGTTATTCTGCATTCAGTGCTGTAAAAATCATGGAAAATCAGAATTGCTATATTTAATTATAGCCCAAAAAAGTTTGTGTGGTGAATGAAAAAAATGGCAGTTAAACTTGGAATTTTCATTATATAACATTTTATGGGGTTATAAATTGCATTTATCAGTACAAAACAGTTTATTTTTTTACTCAATCCATTATTATGTATCACATAAAAAATCAAATATAATTAATAATACATTGTTAAAAGCCATGTTTTTACAACCAGCAACACTTGCTTTCTGTTCCCACCCAGCAGGGGCCATAAAATGTGCTATAACAGATGCCTAGGGGCTATAAATCCACAGCTGTATACACAGAAGGGTGCTCCACAAGCTGCTGATTGGAATGATATGCATTATCTTTTGGTTAATTGGGGAGAGTAAGATAATAAAATAGATTGTGCATAGAAATGATTTTCCAGATCATTCTAGTTACTTCTCTTTTGTCAAACATAAATAATTGTTTATAAATTATTAGTTTTAACATGTGACTAAAACAATATTCATAATAAAGGGAATTTAATTCTCTTTCAGAAAAGTATAACTTTATAGTACTTAATATGCAATATAAACCATACATTTAAACAAAATCAATACCCAAACAAAGAAAAATGCTGACATACACCAAAATGTGTATCCAGAATACACGGGTAAAAACACCTAAAGGTGTATCCAGACTGAAATGAATTAAGTAATGTGATTTAATGAGCTTCTGGTATATTTTGATATGTTTGTAATATTTGTCTTGTATGTGTTTTGCAAGAACATTAGAATAAGTGTTGTTCATGTTTTGCTGCTGATTTTTGGTATGTGGACCATTTATCAGTACTTGTTTCAGATGGTATTTGGTGTAAAGAATAATGATATTTATCATACGTTGTGGGTCATGTATCCATGTATGGTGCCTGTTTCAGATTTCCTTCAAGACCACACTGGACCAGCTGCATGAGAAGTTTGCTGACCTCCTTCCTCAACAAGGTGAGGTCACCCTCAACAGTCCTGAATTGGGATGCAGTTGCGAACATTAATATTGTAGACTGAAAGCTATTACCTATAATCATGTTCACGCACTGAACGAATGAAGACGTAGTGCTGTCTATCGCTATCTGTATAACTCCATCTCCGATTATATTGTCCTGCATAATATGATCTTGAACATAATTATTTGCGATAGTTAATAGTTTCCATGTCCTGAAAACCTTGTCTTTGTCTGGTCCGATATTTTCCAGAGGAACCGGTAGTACGCTAATCCACATTACAACATGCTGTTTACTAGAACTGAATATACAAAGATTGTTGTAATTGTAAAGATATAATACTACGAAAAACTTGACGTTAAGAAAAGTGTCTCCTTTGCCAGTTTTTATTGTGGCTTTTCAACTGTTGACTTTGTAGTGTAGAAATAATATATGCAACTATCTACAGTTAGATATATATAAATGTGTTTTGAAATACATTTTATTAACAAATGTGTCTTGTTGGTTACCTGTTGCTTGACTGCCACACATGTATTATGTGCCGACAGCCCACCTGCACTACCTGAGTGAGGAGAACGACAGCACGATGATCCTACCAGAGGAGTACCTGGCCATGTACCAGAAACCCTTCGACATCGTGCTAGAGAGCGGTACGTAGGCACATACATACTGCTAGAGAGCGGTACGTAGGCACATACATACTGCTAGAGAGCGGTACATAGGCACATACATACTGCTAGAGAGCGGTACGTATGCACATACATACTGCTAGAGAGCGGTACGTAGGCACATACATACTGCTAGAGTGCAGAATGTAGGGCATACATACTGCTAGAGTGCGGTACGTAGGCACATACATACTGCTAGAGTGCTGTACATAGGCACATACATACTGCTAGAGTGCGGTACGTAGGCCCATACATACTGCTAGAGTCTGGTACGTAGGCACATGTATACTGCTAGAGTGTGGTATGTAGGCACATACATACCACTAGAGTGTGTTACATTGGCACATACATACCGCTAGAGTGCGGTACATAGGCACATAAATACTGCTAGAGAGCGGTATGTAGGCACATACATACTGCTGGAGAGTGGTACGTAGGCATATACATACTGCTAGAGTGCAGTACGTAGGCACATACATACTGCTAGAGAGCGGTATGTAGGCACATAAATACTGCTAGAGAGCGGTATGTAGGCACATACATACTGCTAGAGAGCAGTATGTAGGCACATACATACTGCTAGAGAGCGGTACGTAGGCACATACATACTGCTGGAGAGCGTTACGTAGGCACATACATATCTTAACAGTTGTGGAAGGCACTGAAGGACAATTTTTCAAAGCAGTGTAAATAGAACATTTTATAGTTCCATTGTTCCAACAGTGGGAATATCAAATTTTATTTCACCAATAAAATTCTTTATTTCACTGAAAAGCATATAATAACGATGAATATTTCAAAATAAACTGTAAACTTAGATTCACCTTGCATTAAAACTGTTACAGTATGGACAAAAATTAAACATCGTTGTATGAATTTAAAAGTGACAGAGTTTATGCAACATTATGTAAAGGATAGCACAAAATTAGTTAAGAACTTAAGAGGGATACATATTTTGAATAAGTTAGCCTTGAAATACAGAGAGTAATGTGAGCACTTTTTTGTTATGATTATAAATGAGAAGAGTTTTTTCACATTGTGAGTTTCAAAAGTATACATAAGTTATATAAGTCTATATTATGTAAAATTGCATGAGAAATTGTGTTACAGCTGTGGTCAGAATGATCACTGAAGAAAGGAAAAATAAATGTATAGTCAATACAATAGCTAATTTGACTGATTCTCTGCTGTCTGCCCATACATGTCCCAAAAGAATAGAATGCATATCTATCATCATATATCGTATACAAAACATGAGCTTTATTTAACTGATGAGGTACTTAGCATTCCTGACAAATGCTTTATTCTTGCTCACCATCTCCCTATTGTATTTCAGAAATGGTGTGGCCTCTGCCGACCAAGCTTTTCCCGTACAACTGAGTCATACTTGCTGCGTGAATTATTCCTCAGTGGACCATTAGAGAAAAAGGCAATTTGCAGATTATTACTTCATAAAACTTTGTTTCCCAACATATAATGGTTGTTTAATGCACTTAAATATTGTGAATGTATAACACTGATAGAATTTTCTGTAATATAGACTGGAATTTGAAGGAATGTGCATTTATAGCTCTGTTGCCACTCCTGGTCTATGAATATTTAATAATATATCAAGAAAGAGGTCGTTATTTAATGGACCCATTATGTGTCTATGTTACAAGAGCTGCATGGACCCATTATGTGTCTATGTTACAAGAGCTGCACATTTTTCATGGAAAGTTTAGGTTGGAATACTTCCAATAACACTGTATACACTGTCATTAGAGACAGTTTGATTCATGTAATAATAAAGTTAAAAATGTGTTATTTATAAGTGAATGTGAAGGCATTTTCCTTTTACAAGTAACATGTGTTGTTTTTTTCATTTTGAATTAAATTTTAAATAGAAGTACTATTTCATTAGTAACTAAATATGCTGCAACAGTATTTTGCATCTAAATTGAATGTTTACTTTAAATATCATAATTTATATGGTGTTTATCCAAAATGTAACCATTTTTGTGTACCTGTGATATGTTAACTGTTTTTAAATAAATTATTATTTAACTACTAAAATGTGTGTTATGTTTTTATTGCAAATGTCTATAGATTAGAACGCTTTATAATACAAGACTGCAAAGTCTCCAGGCAAAGTTCTAATAAACTAATACCATTACTACAAATTCACGAATTCTGTCTAACTGTTCTGCTCTAAGTGTAAATTCAGCGTTCAAGTACCCTGCAAGCAAGAAGATACCTTATTCGGTTTGATCAGACATGATTTTAAAAAACAATTTATCTTTTATCTAGCTATTTAACCATTTGTCTCTAAAGTGTCTCTCAGCTCAAACGACACAGATAAAAAAATGGAACTCGTTTTCAATACAGTTTACATTTTGTTATAGACATACAGTTCACATTTTGTTATAGACATATTGGACAGAACCTATAATCATGCTCAATCCGTGGATGTCATCCTCTTTCTATCGTCGTTTGGTGACAAATATCTAAAGTTTGGAAGAACATGTTTTCCATGAAAAAGATAATGGGCGAGATGGTTCTATCACACTTTTGAACATTCTGTATGCCAAACTTTTAGGTGATGAATGAATATCGCCAATCAATGCTTGCAAGAACAGTTGGATAGCCTTTTAGCCAACAGTTTCTGGAATACTTCAGCACCTCAGATCAACAACGGAACACAACAGAACTTTTCTGATTCTGGAGGCATCATTTTTAGTCCATTATGTAATTTCATGACATAACATAAAACATCATCACAGATTTGCATGAAATATGCTTGTTTTTATCTTAAATTTTGATGGTATGCATGCTAGGGAAGGCTTCAGAGCAAAATAACAGTGCCCCTGCTGCCCATTTGGGCTGGTCAACATAACAGCATTGAATATCTTTAAAATTCAATATATTTGGGATATAATCAATGACAAATTAATAAATCATGTTTAAAAACCTAAATTAACAGCAATAAATTGACAAAACGCTTGGATTTACCAAATTAAAGAAAATATTTGATAACTGATCCGGCCTTCCTCCTGCTCCTTTTTAGCAGTGCCCTGTACCTTATTGATCCTAGATCTTGCACTTCATGTAGTTCACATTTTCATATGGCAAGTAATTTATAAAAAAAAATTAAGTTTTAATGTCCATAAAATTTTTGTATATATAGTTGCGATATATAAGATATAAAGACCTATTGAGAAACAATGGCAAGAGCTCTTCAGGAACAGAAGCAAGCAAGTAGTTGTCTCGAGTACATGATAAAAATGTATATTCATTTTTTAGGCAACTGTGTGTATTAAACCTGCAGTTTAACTAGTAAAGTAGAAACAAGAGGGCCATGATGGCCCAAAGCAATCACCTGAGAACTAGTACAGATGACCCCATACTGTTTCAAAATTAAGGTATATGAACAATATGCAAAGGGATCAATTTGATTTAAAACATCGGTTAGTGCAATGGGCTAACTAAAGTACGAGTTGGGTAGTGGATGTGTTTTTGCTAATGGTTCTCAAATCATTTTTCTCCATATTCTCACCTGACCCTTTTTCATTAAGTCAGTGACAATTCTGAAAAATGCAGAAACAGTAAATGTTTCGCAGACAGTTTTGGAGAACTAGTTGCATTGCAATAATTGTGATGGCTGTGCTATAAGGTCAAGTTTTGCTTTTTCTTTGATGCACTGTACTATGTGAAGTTACAATAAGACATCAAACATAGAATGGACATGTTTTATGTTATTTTTTCACGTAAAACTGATCATTTCATGTTGTTTACGTATGTTTGTTACATTCTGTCAATAATTTTGTTATAATTAGCATTTTTACAGGACATTTTAATTAAAACTGATTGAGTCTTTGATCATTTTGACTGTATTTATAAACTGTGTTCATGCATGCATGGACACTGTTCAATTTTTTGTGAAAATTTTGTAAATGCATACAAGTATACAGTTTTGTGGCAAAACCAATTTTACTGATGCAGTTATATATGCAGGTGTCTATTGCACAAATTACTCAGCAAAATTTGGTAATTACAAATGGTAAACTGCATATAAAACATTGCTGTAATAAAACAGTTTATTCTATGTTTGATGTCTTATTCCAACTTCACATAATAGCGTGCTTTGATAATTTTCTGTCCAATGATGATAAATGATGTTAATACAGGCTCTGAAACCATCAATGTTGCATATACAAATTACTGCATGCATGGTTTGCAAGTGTCGGAAATCAAATTTTATCAATCAATTTGTATGGTCATACGCAACATCACGTGTGCGAGCCAATCATTGATAAGGCCTAAATTAAAAAATCTTTTGTTTGCCCTTTACCGACCCGAAATTTTAGAGGTGGGTCGGTAGGTAGGAAAAATATTTTATTTTATTCCAAGAATTTAATCTTAGTCATACATTAATGTCATCATTTAAATAGCGATACATTATCTTTGTTTGAAAATCATAATTACTTTCTTCATCTTAATTGATAAAACCAAGATTATAAAACTGGCTTAAATAAGGGACAGAACATAAAATAGAATACGCAATGCTTTAAAAACAAATTGTGAAGTACATGTATTCTATTTAATACCAATGTCTGAACTGACTAGACACACATATTAATTAATACCGCAGATATACATACATACTGTCTGACAAGAAAACGTGTGTATTATTAATTTATTATCAATGGCTGAACTGACTAGACAGTCCCAATCATATTAATACAGTACAAATACATACTATTTGATTAGAAAAATGTCAAATCAATTAACTGAAAATTAAATATAATTTGCTGAAATGTCACAAATAAGAATATCAGAAATATTGCTAACTCGGATGTCTGTGTCCTCTCAAATATAAGCTGTGTTTTTGTAAATGGAGGTTTAACAAAGAACAGTTATTAAAATCATATGTAAAATGTTGGCTGCTGATAGAAGAATTACTTCTTAACAAAGCCAGTATTGACATACAATATTTTTTTAATATCAGGGTGAAACGTTTCTGCACAGACACTTGTTGATTTGCTAACTGAAATCGAAACTTTGTCGGTAATTTTTTTGTTCTCGTAACCATGCACAATAGACCATGCTGAAGGTTAGAAACAGGTAAATCAAATCTCCATATGGTCCCATTGCAAAACAGTAAAATCTCCTGGCATCGTTCGCCACTTTTCTTTGATTCAGATATTGCGAGGCTCTCTTTGGAAAGATGGTTCTCTCTGCTTTCAAAATTTAAAATAAAAACAAGGCTTGTCACAGGTTATGAAGTGGAAACAAAAATAATTGACCTTTGACCTTGAATTGTGACCTTGACCTTTGGGAGTTGTACGCGACACATTGTCTGGTCATGGGAAATAATAAACTGGAGGTATATTAAAATCCTTCCAACGTTAAGAAGTTACAGAGCGGAAACAAAAATTCATGACCTTTGACCTTAAATTGTGACCTTGACCTTTGACAGACGAGCATGGGAGTTGTACACGACACATCGTCTGGTCATAGGGAATAATAATCTGAAGTAATATTGAAATCCATCCAGGCATTTAGAAGTTATGGAGCGGAAACAAAAATTCATTACCTTTGACCTTAAATTGTGACCTTGACCTTTGACCGACGAGTATGGGAGTTGCACGCGACACATCGTCTGGTCATGTTGAATAATAATCTGAAGTTATATTAAAATCCAGTCAGGCATTTAGAAGTTATGGAGCAGAAACAAAAATTCATGACCTTTGACCTTGAATTGTGACCTTGACCTTTGACTGACGAGCATGGGAGTTGTACGCGACACATCGTCTAGTCATGGGGAATAATAATCTGAAGTTATATTAAAATCCATTCATGCATTAAAAAAGTTACAGAGGGGAAACGAAGTCTGGCCGAACGGAAAACCAAAAGCACGCACCCACCCACAGACGGACGTTGCGACTACTATATGCCCTCCTTCAGGGGCATAAAAAGATATGTTATGCTACTTCTAAGAAAATTCATCTCACTTCATTGTAGTCACGTGTAAGAAACACTCGCGATTTCAACAAAAGCACATGCTGGCTATACTTAAACTGCCGATTATTCAAATTTCAAGTAATTCGTTGTCATGATACATCAAAATGCACAAAAGACATGTCGTTTTCAGGAAATAACCATTTAAACCAGTGTCCGTTATGCGAAATGTCTCTTTCTTTTGACACAAGAAAAAACTAACTATTTCAAAGGCAGACAACTTTCAAGGGGACCACCTGACCATTTACTGGTATCCAACATTCAAACAAAACGTAACTCTATACACAGATAATGACATCATACGTCAACCGGTGTGCCCAAGACAAAACG
The DNA here is from genome assembly GCA_027627225.1 of Congeria kusceri. Taxonomy (NCBI): domain Eukaryota; kingdom Metazoa; phylum Mollusca; class Bivalvia; order Myida; family Dreissenidae; genus Congeria; species Congeria kusceri. The sequence goes on along the minus strand of CM051031.1, from coordinate 25,577,671 downwards.
TGAAACACACCATCTTTACTAGTATCCGGTCACTAGGCGCTTGTTTTCACACTCAAACGCATTATACTGTTTTGTTCAAGCGCCTTAATGATCACAACTGCCTATGAAAGTTGTGAGCCAAAAAAAACAAAACGAAATATAAGCAAGAAAAAATAACTTAATAAAAAAATAATTACTGCAGAGTTTGCAATAACGTATTCTGAGTCGGCGGCTTTTTTGTGGCTCGGTCGGTAAAGGGCAAACAAACTTAATTTAAATTTAGGCCTAACTTGTTGATGTTTTTTTCCACATACATGGGGCAATAACTCTGGTGTTTCTGGCCCGAACATGCTTATATTCAACTTGACCTGTAATCATATGGTCATAGACAAACTGCGCAAGATTGGTGAAGATTGGATGAAAAATTACGTCTCTATATTATTCATAATGTCCATTTTTGCATATTTTTTTCACAAACAAATGGCAATAACTCTAGGGTTTCTGGTCTGATCTTGCTTACATTCGACTTCAACTGTAATCTCATGGTCATAGACAAACTGTGCAAGATTGGTGAAGATGGGATGAAAAATGAAGTCTCTATCCTGAATAATGTTGTTGTAAATTTTTTCATAAACAAAGGGCAATAACTCCGGTGTTTGAAACATGATCTGGCCCACTTTTGGGGTCTGCTGAGATATGATGGTCATACACAAATTGTGAAAAGAGTATATGTTTGAAAAAGGCATTTTTGCACTTTTTGCATGAAAAAGGGGCAATAACTCTAGTGTTACTGGTGTGATCTGGTCCAATAACAATCCCGTCCGAGATTTGATGATCATATGGCTAACGTTTTATTTTCGCTCTATTGTGTTCTAACAATCAAATTATGGTTGATTTGGTCGCATTTCACGTGATAATCCAAGGGTATGTCAGAATTGGAATCACTGTTTATTATCCTCTTTTCTTTTTATATTGCTACAAGAAAGTAAATCGAAACTAAGTCATTGTGTTTGCGTATTATTTACAACATGCTTCAATTACATGATAGATCATGCGGTGATACAAATTAGCATATTAAGTCCCCAGCCTGGCAAGTTAGTGCTTCCGATGGGGTTTCTCCAAGATTTCTCTGATTTGAAGCAATAGCTGGCGGAAAACGGACCAATTTATGTAGTTGGGATATATTATGGATTCAATTAATGGTTTCTATGTGTTTAGCCTATATAACTTGACTGTAAAACGTCTGGGATCTTTAATGAAGTAGTGAATAACACTATTTCAAATGTGTATGTAAAAATAAATGAGACAAAGATTAACATATATGTTAAAAGTTTTATTTGAAATGGATAGAGAGGGACAAATACATAATATCATAACAACATTACATAAATAGTGCAACATACTTTGTAAAAGTAACAATAAGTAAACAAGAGCACTCACCTGAGTATGAAGATCTGGGCCTTACAGTTTCAGGAGAAGAGTTTTAAAGTCATTTTGCTGTTTAAGTCTATATAAACCATGTGACCCTCAGGGCAGGCCACTTTTTACACCAAGGGCATAATTTGAACAATCTTTGTAGAGGACACCTATACAATGTTAAATACCTAATACGAAAGCTCTGGGCCTTGTGGTTTCAGACAAGATTTTGAAAGTCCACTTGCCATACAAGTCTACAGAAGCCATGCAACCCCCGGGATGTGGCTTCTGGGTGTTTATCCCAGGGCATAATTTGAACATTCTTTGAAGAGGACACCTATACAATGTTACATATCTTATACGAAACCTCTTGGCCTTGTGGTTTCAGATTTTAAAAGCCATTTTGCTATTTAAGTGCACATCAACCATGTGATCCCCGGCCATGTTTGACCCCAAGGGCGTACTTTAAACAATCTTTGTAGAGGACCACTATACAATGTTACATACCAAATACAAAACCTCTTGGCCTTGTGGTTTCTGAGCAGATTTTTAAAGTCAACTTGCCATATAAGTCTATATACCGGTATAGTTTATAAACCATGTGACCCCTGGGCATGGCCACTTTTTATCCCATGAGCATAATTTGAACAATCTTTGTAGATGACCACTATACAATGTTACATACCAAATATGAAACCTCTGGGCCTTGCGGTTTCAGAGGAGAAGATTTTTAAAGTAATTTTGCTATTTACCGGTAAATCTAAACCATGTGACCCCCAAGGCGTGGCCAGTTTTGACCCTAAGGGAATAATTTGAACAAACTTTGTAGAGGACCTCTAGAGGATAGAACATATCAAATATGAAACCCCTGAGCCTTGTGATTTCAGAGGAGAAAAACACTTTTTGAATCTATTCTTAGCTCTGGTTATCTACATATGCAGTGGACTGGAACGATTTGAACAAGTTTGAGAGGGTCACCCAAGGATCATACCTGTGAAGTTTTGTGAAAATCTGCCAAGCGGTTTAGGAGGCGATGTTGTTTGAAAGAAAAGTTGATGACGGACATACGCACGCACGGACGACGGACAATTACAGAAGTTCATCATGAGCACTTTGTGCTCATGTGAGCTAAAAACAATAATCCTTTGAAATGCTTAAAGTGGATATTCCAACGAAAAATTGGCTTCCTATTGCACTATAAATGATATTTTATGATAAAATGCGCTATACTAAGACATGTGTAATAAATAAATAATACAATACACAATGAGATATTTGATAAAAACAAATTAGCAAAATTTATTTTAAAAAACAAACCCAGACGGGTATCAAACTCACAACTTAGGAGCCATAAGAAGAAATGACAGTAGACAGCACTTTTACCAACTGCCCTATCCTGCTTGGTAAGGAAATGTGTGTAAACTATGGTTATACAGAATACAGTCTGTAAAATACAAGTGAGAAAATTTATAAACATCGACCCGTCGATACAGGTAAATCAAACGATTTATACATACAGACGATTGCAGATTGTTTGTTAACAGACAACTACAATCCCCCCTGTTTACAATAAATGGTTGATGCCCACATTATCAACAAAATTTTAACCGACGATATAATTCTGACGTCAAAATGTAAACATGAAAAGGGCCAAACAAACACGACCCATATTATACATTGATTTTTACCTCAGAATGCATACACTTATTTCCCATTATGTTTACTATGTTTTATCCGTTATTACATTAATATCTTAATTTCAGATTTTTTTAACAAATTGCCCCTCGAGGCCCTTTTTGATGATATAGTCACTTTAAAAAACACATACAGCGGTCACTAATTATCACAATATTTGCATGTCAAATATCTTGAATTTTTATCAATCACTCCTTTGTCAATATTGCAAAAATTACAGCAAATGCTTTACTTAAAATCTACTGAACCTTTGCTAGGTGCCTTGTCAACATAAAGATTGTTAGAAATCTTAGTAGCTGCAGTCTCTGCTAGAACCTTGGTAATAGTCTTTTACTAATAGTTCGTCCAAACAATTTTTCCAGAGTTCCAAGCACCTTGAACAAACACTGTATGCATGGAATTGTTTTTAGATCAGATTCCTTGCTTCTTTGATAGGAACCTTGGCAAAATTCTTTGGTGGGTACCTTGGCAACAGTTTTTAATGGGAACCTTGGTATCAGTCTTTCATATGAACCTTGGCAACAGTCCTTGATTGAAACCTTGGCAACAGTCTTGATAGGAACCTTGGCAAGAGCCTCTGATGGGAACCTTGGCAAGTCTTCAATGGGAACCTTGGTATGAGTCTTTGATATGAACATTGGCATCAGTCTTTGATAGGAACGTTGGCATCAACCTTCGATGGAAACCTTGGCATAAGTCTTTAATAGGAACTTTGGCATCAGTCTTTGACAGGAACCTTGGCATCAGTCTTTGATAGGAACCTTGGCATCAGTCTTTAATAGGAACCTTGGCATCAGTCTTTAATAGGAACCTTGGCATCAGTCTTGAATAGAAACCTTGGCATCAGTCTTTGATAGGAACGTTGGCAAGAGTCATTGATAGGAACCTTGTCAAGAGTCATTGATTGGAACCTTGGCATCAGTCTTTGATGGAAACCTTGGTTAACAGTCTTGATCGGAACCTTGACATCAGTCTTTAATAGGAACTTTCGCAAGAGTCTTGAGCAGAACCTTGGCAACAGTCTTGATCGGAACCTTGGCATCAGTCTTGATCTGAACCTTGGCATCAGTCTTGATCTGAACCTTGGCATCAGTCTTGATAGGAACCTTGGCATCAGTCTTGATAGGAACCATGGCATCAGTCTTGATAGGAACCTTGGCATCAGTCTTGATCTGAACCTTGGCATCAGTCTTGATAGGAACCTTGGCATCAGTCTTGATAGGAACCTTGGCATCAGTCTTGATTGGAACCTTGCCAACAGTCTTGATAGGAACCTTGGCAAGAGTCTTGATCAGATTATTGGCAACAGTCTTGATAGGAACCTTGGCAACAGTCTTCGATGGGAACCTTGGCATCAGTCTTGATAGGAACCTTGGCATCAGTCTTGATAGGAACCTTGGCATCAGTCTTGATAGGAACCTTGGCATCAGTCTTGATCGGAACCTTGGCATCAGTCTTGATAGGAACCTTGGCATCAGTCTTGATAGGAACCTTGGCAAGAGTATTGATCAGAACCTTGGCAACAGTCTTGATAGGAACCTTTGCAACAGTCTTTGATGGGAACCTTGGCAACAATCTTTGATAGGAACCTTGGTATCAGTCTTTGCTAAGAGGCTTGGCAACAGTGTTTGATTGGAACCTTGGCAACACAACATTTTCCCGGAACCATAGCAACATGGTACTTGCTAGGAACTGTCCGTGCAGGGGTTGATCATGCGGTAGTTCATGATGGCAAAAAGACTGAGCTGCATCCACGAGAAAGCCAGCACGATGCCCATGTGCCAGAGCTGGTGACTAGAGCCGATCATGTTAAAACAACCTGTAACAAAGGTAACAGTGCTTGACAATTTATATTGGAGAAATGTTATATTGTAACTGTCTCCAGACAAATATTCGATGAATAACATACTGCTTACATTAAGGAATCACTAGTATGTAAGATGTTTGGCATAACTTACGTTCAACACCATGTAACACATTTGAAAACAATGGACTGTAAGTTTGAGATTTTTTAATGAAAATGTGTCCATTAAACATTCAAGTTCTAACATTGAACGCATTTGAAACCAAAAGACTTTTCATCTTTAAAAGCAAGTTTCAGTGACCAGAGAAGCAAGTGGATCAAACAATCCTTAAATGTGGCAATTCCTAAGGTGTAAAGGAATTTGACAGGATCTGAAAATATGGTATTCAGAGTATTGCAGATAGGTATAAGACAATGGTACATAAATACAAGGCAACAGTTGTTTCCATTTACCATATTCCTTTTTTGTGTGTTTTAGTGGTGAAACGATCATGGCGATATAATCGTCACATATTTACACCTTCAATTACACTTCGGTTCACGTTTTACTGAAAAATGCGTTGTTGTTTTCTAATACAAAATGGGCATTTGTTAACTTAAAATTGTATGCATTTCAATTTTCTACTCAAGACAGTGAAATAAAACTTTACAAGAATGCCATGTTTTAATAACATAAGTTTGTACTTATAAAATTGAACTCACATGTTTGTAAAAACTTTACATGCCATCGCATTGCTGCCTATATGTGAATACGCGGCTGATTCCACATTATTTGGGGGGGAAAATCAGACAAATGTTAACACATAGCCCTTTACTAAATGCGTCCAATTCAATCCCTTATTTTTGTGTTGATTACTGGTAGTTATCCTTAAATGTAGATATTAAGTACTTTATACAGCATCTAAGAATGTCCAAAATATACCAATTTCGCTATTTTCTATAGGCAGATGGGGTTTGGGATGTGTGCATACATGAACAATATTATGAATCCACATGAACATAGGGCTAGCTACGCCCTGTTTACATCTATAAACATGCTTACAGATCTTAATTATTCAGCATCTGATAATTTGAGTTTAAAAAGCTAGAAAACACAATCATGTACTGGGTTTATCACTTTATTTATGAAAGTAAGAAATAAAAATTGTAAAACAATATAAAATATCATCACAATAAAATCACAGACAATAATACAAGAATACATGCACATCCATTAAACCTGTGTGCATATCGATATCAGTACATATTATTTAAGAACACAGCATATAATTATAGGTACATGTAAATTTAGGTGAGTTTCATTTATTACTGAGGATATTAAATGTACAGTAAACTCTGCTTGTAACGATATTGTGCGGACCGCTGGATTTATATCGTTATATCCGAATATCGTTACATCCGTAAATAGGCCACCAAGAGCATGGACATATTTGTAAAGAAGAGAGATGCAACATGGTGAGTACCCGTTATGTCACATATCAAATATTATCGCCAATAAGATTTAACGAGCCAATTATAGGGACAGTCACACTCAGTGCCGATTTTAATTGATTACCACAACATTAATTATTTAATCAAACGGTCACTTATAACCGTTTACCTGGATCAATGTTTTTCACATCTCGTACAGAATCTAAATATATAAAGATGAGTATTTGCGACTGGGCCTTTAAAACAACAGCGTTATATCTGAAACTTTGTTACATGCGATATTGTTATTACCCATGTTATATCAATTGACTCAGCATCGTTATATGCGATACATCGCTTGAAGTGACATCGTCCTAAGTGGAGTTTACTGTATCTGTACATATGAAGCGTGTCGTGGGAAAACAGGGCTTAATGCTTGTGCGCAAAGTGTCGTCCTGGATCAGCCTGTGCAGTCCGCACAGGCTAATTCAGAACAGCACTTTCTTCCTAGAGTGGATACATGTTAAGAAACGTCTTCCTTGAAACAGAAAATACCATAAAATCGTAAAGGGTCGTCCCTTTACGCACAGGCATTAAGCCCGGTTTTCCCACGACACGCCTTATACATATTTGTACACAATTTACCAGATGTAAAAAAAGGCAGTTCATGAGCATACTAAGGTCTGAACAACCGAGTAGTGTCAGCAAAGTAGTGGGATTCTTTAACTAAACTACAACCATTATGGAATTCCAAACAACTTCCTGTATCGTGATTTTTTAGTTACAATTGGATAATTACCCATAGACGATTGCTTTAAACAAAATGGTAAAATCAATAACATGTGTAAGTGGTAAATCACACACCTAAACAAGCATTATGAACATGTTCAAATTAATGAAAACTATTTTTTTATTTATAATCTTTGAACAATTTCAATAGTATTGTTTGACTGAATGGAGCATTCAACCACAAAAATATGTGTATGCCATTGACATAAAATATTAAGGATATGAAATAATGATAAAATACAAATAACAGTGTCCCAAGTAGGGAATTGAGACAAAACTGAAAGACATACATTGAAATAATTAATGTATATGGATTTGGTTATATTAAAAGAACTGATATATTAAACATGTCATGGTTAGATAAACATTTGAAGACATAGAGGATATTTGTTTAATGCAGATTTTCTTTTTATTTCATGCTTTTGAACAATAAATAAAACAAGATTCTGTGTTTGATAAACACACATCCCCTGGTTGGTGGTGGGTAGCCCATTTCTTAGTTCAAATTAGGTCTAGGTCAAGGTCAAAGTGAGGTTGGGTGATATGGGTGGATTGGGAATGGCCATAAGCAACAACTGTGTAAGTATCCAACTGATGTAGCAAGCAGTGTTGGTGCTAGACGAAATGGTAAAATCTAGTTAACCAAGAAACGGCCCATTTAAATTATTGAAGTGCAAATTACGTCTAGGTCAAAGTAAGGTTGGGCGATATGGGTGGATTGGGAACGGTCATAAGTAACAACTGTGTAAATATCTAAGTGTTGTAGTAAGCGGTGTTGGTGCTAGACGAAACGGTAAAATCTAGTTAACCAAGAAATGGCACTTTTGAATTATTATAAGTCCAAATTAGGTCAAGGTCAAAGTAAGGTTGGGTGATATGGGTGGATAGGGAATGGTCATAAGCAATAACTGTGTAAGTATCAAAGTGTTGTAATAAGCGGTGTTGATGCTAGACCAAACGGTAAAATCTACTTAACCGTGTCACGGATGGAAGGAAGGACGGACGGAAAGACAGACAGGACAATCAATATATGCCTCCTGCATCAAGATGCCGGGGGCATAAAAATGAGCAAGATGTGCTGAAGCGTCACAAGTTTTGTGTATTATGAAGTCATAAATATGACGTTATTATGATTCCAAAATTGTTGATCACTGTTGTGGTGGGAAAATAGTGCCACTCTTACTGCATCGTTGTCGCTTAATATTTGTATTGAATTTTATTATTTGTTTTCTGTTGTTTAAAAAGGCCGATGTTTACACTGACGATTAGGGTATTGACACACTTTCAAAAAATAAACATAAAAACAAAGTTAAAAGTAGTTTTATATAAGTTATATAGAGTGAAATGATCAAACATTATCATTTCACTCGACCTAGAGTGAAATGATCTGGTAATCATTCACTGGTATTCTCCACTAATTCACCGGTAATCATTCACTGGTATTCTCCACTCATTCACCGGTAATCATTCACTGGTATTCTCCACTCATTCACCGGTAATCATTCACTGGTATTCTCCACTAATTCACCGCATAGCATGAAATAAATGACATTGCTCTGAAACATACCCACTGGTGACCAACTTTAAAAGATAAATGCTTTTTAATCAATGAATACAAATGAATTGCCTACAATGTATTGAGAAATGAACAATGATTAAAATGCAAACATAAAACACATAAATAAATCATGGTTTACAAAATAAAGTTAACACTTGGATTTGTATAATCAGTCAGATTCAGTCTTGTAAAAACAGCTAACTGAACATTATATACATTTATTATACCTCACTTGATTATTTCTCTATATAATTCATATAAACTGCAGCGGGCAACAATTTGATATGTCGCCGGGCAATGTCGCCTGCTACCGCTATGTCGCCCGGTACGGAAATGATATGGGATTGTTTGGTATAATAAAATAAATATCGACCTCCTTGAGCTTGAGCTAAAGCCTCGGTCGACAGTGTTGCCTCGGGTTAACAAGACGCACTGTCATCCTCAAGGAAGTCAATATTTATGTAATATAGATTGATGGAGTGGCCATCAAAACATCTACACACTCACAAAACAGTACTTGAATATACAGCACAATGCCAAAAATGTGTTAACTTTCAAAATGGCGTTGTAATTATATGACATTATTGGTTTGCTTAGCCTTGAGTAGTAACCACGTCATGTAAAGTATTAAAACAAAATTATGATCCAAGGAAAGAAACACCTAAAAACTTGTTAAAACCGTAAGGATTGTAAAAATATCGTCTGTTTACATATGATATAACTTCCTGCTGTCCATATTGGTAAACACAGAGAAGAAATGGCACTAGAGAAAAATATCATTGTTTCGATGATCAAAGTTGGGTCGTGTGCATCGGACATTTGTAAATCACTTCGGAGAAATAAATGTAGTTTCTAAATTTAAAACGATGTTATTCAAGGGGAAATTCCCCAAAACATCAGTAGAGGTGGCTGACCAAAACTTTTAACCGAACGCGGTGGACGGAAATGTTCGATGGTCGTTAAGCCGGACAGGAGACAGGCCCCTAGGGATATTGCTGCCAAATTCAATTAAATGTAAAAATGAAAGTAATGGTGTGGGGTTGCCTGTGTTTTACTGGTGTGGTGCTAGCATTCATTGATGGGAACACGGACTCCGTTAAATACATCGACACCTGAGATAACTTTCCCTGGCTTTCAGTAGTTCAATATTTTTTATACCAATTCATGGATATTTCAAGACGACAATGCCCTGGCTCGTAAATCCCATTGTTTTCAAGAATGGAAAAAAACAACAACATCCCAATATAAGAGTGGCCAGCGCAGTCCCCTAATCTGAACCCTATTGACAATGTATGGCTTTTGCTTATGAAAAACATAAAATCACAGCTCTACCAGACCCATACTGTTCAGGACTTAAAAGACAGATTATTGACATCATGGAATAACATTATGATTACATATATTAAACGACTGCATTCATCAATGCCAAGGAGTGTGAGGCAAGTCCTGACCTGTAAAATTGTCCATAACGAAATATTGAATTTATGCAACAATTGGTAGAGAATTGTACTGTACAATTTGAGTTTATTCTGATTATAAAATGGCAGCCATTTTGAAAGTTGACTCACTTTTAACATGACACTGTACATGTACATATATGTTTTGAGGTTCATAAATTGTACTACTAATTAAAAACTTAAGCTATCCAATGTACCTAACATTCTATTTTATAAACAGCTGTAACTGTACGAATGTGATCGAAAGTGCACTCTGATGGTTTGTACAATGACAAAACATTACAGCGTGTGCACCAACATTGCAGATTATCAGATCTCACAGCACATGAAGACTATTTTCACAGGAATGATTAAACACATGATTACAATACATTAAATGGATAGAGAGAAGTGAAAACTTAAATATCTAATAGAAACATTGGCCAGGTTTGTGCAAGTATCACAGTGCAGGATCAGTAATGGCATCCTCTCCTTGTCTGAAACAGTAACAACTCTCGGCCCGCGGAATGCCAGTATGCAAACGCCAGGACCACTATCAAATGCCACCACTGATGACTTGAACCAAGAAAGTTAAAAGTCCCTGAAAATAAACAATACATCATGACTTAGTGATCATACCATTATTTGTACTTTCACCAATTTATAAGTACTTCCAAGTGTTTGCATCATTAATAATTAAACAACAGAAGGTTTGTATTTTAAAAACCAAACATAGCAAAGAAAATATCAAGCGTTTTTAAACAGAATTCAAAATGAAAATGTTTGGTTGAATTATCCAACAAAATGGAGGATGGAATTATACATATAATACATAATTATATATTTTACTTTTCCTGTAGTACCATCCATAATTGCAAAACATTTTTATCATGGGTTTAAGACTAGGGCTACAGTCAATATATTATGTTACAAATCTTACACATGTCTTAAACACCTTTTAAAATGTGTACTCATCTCTAAAAAGTGTGCATGATGTACTGTTTACTTTCCAAGCAACTTAATGTAATGTTAAAGTCTTGTTTTAAATAGTAATTACCTTAAATCATATGTTAAAAACAAATGAACAAATTTACTTAAATGCTTATTCAAAGGATAAACATGGTCAGTTGTGGTAGGATATTAACAGGCGAGAATTATTGACCTTACCTGGAAATACTCTCTCCGGAAACTTTGAGATATAGAAACCAAATGCAAGCATCCCCAACATGTACATCCCAACCACTTTAGGAATGAACATCTGCAATAAAACAGTATTTTAGATCATTGGTCTGAATTAAGATTTTTTTCCATTGAAAATAACCTCAAATTATATCTTATCTAAATGTTTATAAATTTAAAGAAGCCCTATGCATCTAAAGCCTATGTGACTCTGTTTTTAGTTAAGAAGTATCATGAGTATGAGACAACCAGCCTTCACACATAGCAGATGGTGACTTCACTATGGGAAATATAGTTTTTGTGTATTGAAATGAATGCAATTCAAGTATTTAAAGATACTGTTACATAGTTTTTGTGGACCAAGTCATTTCATCGACTTCATAGGGCTCATACTAATTACTACAAACCTACTCTGACAATTTCTGCTTCCCAGCCGCCATTCAGGAAGAACCAGTGCGTTGCTGGTATGACTCCATAGGCAACCAGACCCAGATAGACTGCCATCCGCTGCTTGAACCAGTGAACGGAAAAGTAGCGCGGGTGAAACTGGACAAACACTATCATAGCAGACAGCACGGCTATTGAGAATAAATATATATCCCTCCATATCTGAAAAGGACAAAGTGCATATTTACACCAAATGACATATGTGAATTTAGCAAACCTCATATTTTTGTACTTTACAGTTTCCAAACTGATTAATCGCATTTGTATTTAACTATATTTAACTGACAACATTTTTACACATGAACGTTAGTGAATGTTAAACTGTATATATCAGCAGCATGATGAGTGACCACAGGCCTACTTACAGACATACAGTAGAAAGCATAGTGCACGGCAGGCAGGTAGCATCCGATCACTCCAATGAGAATGCCCGCCAGGTCGACAGCGAGCCAGCGCTTACTGGCACGTTCAGAGTGGCACCCAAACATGTGGAACCCCGCAGAACACAGCATACAGAACTGAAAGTTCATTCATTGTTAACTTATGTTTTCGCAAGTGCAATGTTTATTTTTTTAACAAAATAATAGACGGGTATGAGAGACCACTAGATAAATAATTAGGCTTAGCTGAGTATGAAATTGTATTAAAGTTGCTAGTAATAAATTGATATGAATACTGTTTCCCTCACAAATACCAAGATAAAGCAATGTTAACATAACAAACTATCTACTCTATACAAGTGATTATATTGTAACAGTTTGTAAAATTACTCCTTGACACTTAAAGGACTTATTCACAGATTAGTAAATCATTTATTTGTCCAGATGTTTTCTTTTTTGCAGTTCATACATCTGTGAATAAGTTCTTCTAACAAGAGGCAACATGGACGACCAGTGTTATTTAGGGCCAATTTGGGGCCGAAATTCAATCCCATTCCCCTGCTTAAAAAGTATAATAATTTTCCCCTATAATAACCTATATTTCTCTTCAAAATGTAGGCTTTATTTTGAAAAAAAATTGACCAAAATCGGACAAAAGTTGACTTAAAAGAATTTTCATAAACAGTCCCAGCAATTTTACTTCAGACCAAAAGTTTGTGCATATTCTTAAGTTGACTTTTGTAGCAAAACAATTCATTAAGGCTTTATTACAAATCGGAATATGAAAATGTAATAATGTTTTTCTAACAAACAAAAAATCCCCTTTTGCCGTAAAAATTCCCCATCTGAAGGGCCTGCCTCCTTTCCCCCAAAGGTGAAAAAAACCCACTGACAACCTACGGGATGCTGGCTGTAGCATTCTAGTGTGTTTCTCCAAAACGTATACTGATAAAATTGAAACTGCAGAATGACACTAGGCAATGCCTTACCTGATAACAAATGAGACCAATAGTAACCACCAGATGGTCAGCCAGACTGCCTTTATTGTAGGGAATCTCGATGATGTTATCATAGAGTGTGAGGAAGATGAACAGGAAAAAGCCGCCAAGGTGAGACCAGATGTTGATCGTTTCATTGGTCCAAATGAACATACTGCACAAGATAAAAGTACATGTTTATTTTGAATATGCAAATCTTATTTATCGTTCATGTCATTTATAATAAAAATATAATTATCCTTCTTTCCCATAGTTTCAGCCATTCCTATAGATTCTGCCACCCCCAGATAAGGGGAATTAATGAATATTTCTTATAAAACTTGTGTTAGTTATCTACATTAAGACAATTCTATCACATAAATATTGTTTTTGGTTTTTAAAAAAAAGCAGATTTTAGATTTTGTCACAGAAAATTAAGATTTTTAAAAGAACTTCCTAAAAATTGCTACACACTTCGTGCATGTGCCAAGAATTTTATAAACATTCATTTTCAAACAGTATGCTGGTGTGTGGTAGTCTTATACAAAATGCTTCTAATGAATTATATCAAAATTGTAAGAATTTTTTGTATTTTCTTATCAAAATGAAGAATGAACCAAATGATAGGAAACATCTGACAAATTAATGGTTGCTAGGGTTCCCTCCTAGAATTGGTCAGTAACTAAGTGAATGGCTAATCTCTACCTAATATGGCCTTTATTAAGTAGGAAAGACCTTAAAGTTACGGATAAAAGTCTCATTGTTGTTGAAATTGTATTCATTTAGTGCATGAAAGCAGTTTAGCTCTTAAGTGGCCGAATATACAGGAAAAGAGGCTATAAATAAATGACTGATTATATTGGGAAATTAAATAACACATTTATTATCTAAGCATTTTCCAGTATGCATATGATACATTGTGACATTTGTTAGAAAAAACACAATTATGTTAATATGTATGCATTAGCAAATGACAAATTGTTATGAATTTTATAACCAACTATACCAAACCTTTTCAAACACAATGTGAACGGCAGAGACACTCTGTAGCCATCGGTTACATAGGGATTTCCTTGCAGGAATTCTGGAACCTCCTGGTATGGATGCAACTTGATGTCCGCCTCTGTAATATCACACAGACCTGAGCTCAGTGTGCTTTCGATGCTTTGGTCGATTTCTATGTCCAGTATCTGATAACTGTCTCTTTTCACCAAACATGTCCCCTGTCGGTTCTTGACGTTTTCATACCACGGACCATCCATTACGATCAGTGTTGATTTTTAAAACTGATTGTAATAAATTACTTTACTTAACTTCTACTAGTACTACTGGTGTCATAAACGATCTTATGTCAAGTTATGATGTTTTTCCTAATTTTAATCCTTCAGCCTCAGACTCAGTTTGTTCAACATGACCATGTCCAGTCGCTATTGGTTGCACATTGTTGACTTCTGTTTACATGGCGTTTGTGTGGCTGATAATCAAAATCGCGAGCTCAAAGCTCTGCAACATTTCAGAAATAACAGGTAATTAAACCTTAAATCAGGAAACACTAAGTTAATGAAAAGTTTCAAGTGGAGTCATATCCGTGTTAGTCGATCCAATTAAAGGCTACACTACACTTTATATTGCTTGGACGGCCCAATTCCATGACGGCCCCAGTCGTTGACGGCCCATATTTTAAAAGAGATGTTGTTTACTACCATTTAACTTTGTTTATATTCATAAGAAATATTTTTTACTGCCACACTAACAACAATACTAAATAACAAAAGTCGTTGGCATCCCCAAAAAATGCAAAAATGCTAGTTTTTTGTAATTTCTATGGAGCTGTTTTTTTTATGTATAAAATAATAACATAAGACGACTACTATTCGAAATATGTATTTTATATATTATTATTACTTACCTCACTTTTCATTCATCTCGAAATTTTTAAAATAAACCCTACATAAATTTGAATTTCTCATTAACATTTACGGATTTATACTCGCGTGAGTATAATTTCTTGCGAATCTGGATGAAGTGCATTATATTGCAATGTTGAAATAACTAATGTTACATTATGTTCATTGAAATATATTATACATGTATTGCAAAGTTGAAATAACAAATGTTAATTTTTGTCCATAGAATTTTATTATATCGCAATGTTGTCACCTAATCTACAGGTCCTCAGAGTCATCGATCGCAGACTTCCGGACGACGTTGCAGTGCGAACCATCATCGCTGATTTCGAGGTTGGGCTTTGGCAGGCACTGAGGAGCGGTTCCCGGGGTACGCTATTCGTGGGTGCGCCTTCCACTGGTCACAAGCGGTGTCCGGATGATACAGGAGATTGGCTTGCAGGTAATAGATATAAATAATTTAAAGGCAATTCCATCAAAAATAATGTAAATTATTTCCCTAAAAGTAATATATAATACGAAAATAACATTGAACTGATATACAATCCATACAACAGAAATGCTTTATATCCTTAAACACTGTATGGTATAAAATTAATTACAAATTAATCAAAACATTACAAGAAAATAAACATGTTCTTCCAAATACCTTTTAATTTTCATTTCAGACAGTTCTTGCGTCAGGTGATGGCTCTGCCCTTTATACCACCTGAGCACATCCCTGCTATGTTCGATGCACTGGATGAGCGGGCGAACAGCGAGCACCTGGATGCGGTTATGGTCTACATATACAACACTTGGATCAGCTGCAGTCTGTTTCCCGTCGATTCGTGGTCGGTGTTCATGTGCAGCGTTAGGACCAATAACGACATAAGGACTGGTGCCCTTCTATCTGCTTGTTCTGGAGCTCGACAAAGAGGCATCGGCATGAAGCTTATGTCGGAGGGGAAGCTCCAGCGGACACAGTGTAAGTCCACCCGGTCCACCCAAGGAAAGTCGTTTGGCCTGTGGGAGAAATACTTAGACAAGGAGATCTCCGCCTCACGCCTCCTTCGGGAATGCGCCCACGTGAACGGGCCCACTGCTGCCAGCGGATAGTGAATATGAGGACTATTCTGATTCAGTGGTTTGATTTACGCAGTTGTTCGTTTTTTTCAGGTATTTTTTTCAGCCCGGTATTGTGTTGTGTCATTTATGCATTAAATAATATTAATTGTTCTTTTTTTTCAGGGTATTTGTTCCAGTCCGGTCTTGTGTTTTGTCATTTATGCATTACATAGTATTAGTTGTTCGTTTTGTTTTCAGGGTATTTTTTTTAACTCCGGTATTGTGATCTGTCATTAATGCATTATATAGTATTGGTTGTTCGTTTTGTTTTCAAGGTATTTTTCTCCATTTTGATTTTTTTACGTGCCCTTCTATTCAGTGCGGCCATCTGTTATGTGTCTTGTATTTGTTTCATACATCAATTATACATTCTTGCATGTCACATCGATTATATCTGTTATTCTGTTATGTATATATATTAAACATTGAAAAATAAAAGAATTAAATATCTTATTCTACTTGTATACCTTATAATATATTCAATATTATATTCATCTTACTCTCCATCGTAAATGCAATCTCAATAAATGCATCAAGAAGTTAAATTAAGTATTTCAAGAATAGAAAGTACATCATAAGTTGGAAATAATGTAAGTGCCGAAGTGTCTAACTGTATGTGCCGAAGTGACCAATTGTAAGTGCCGAAGTAACTAGCTATTGCCAAAGTAACTAGGTGCCGAATTCACCAGGTGCCTACGTAACAAGCATTCTATATAGGCCTTTAGAATATAGAGAGAATATAATATACACATAATTCGTTTGTTCCGCATCTGACACCAAATTCATTCGATTACAAAGTGGATAGTGTTGTGTAACCACTAATCAATCGGTTAGATTCGGGTAAAAAACAAGTCGAGGAACAGGTGCTTCCGCTTTCCTTGGATACCATTCTTCTTAAATTGTATTTGTTTTGAAAGTTCACATTTTTGTAGCACGATGGCTGAACCAGTTGAAGAAAAGAAGGAAGCTCCCGAATCAAAAGCAAGACTACACACTTATCCACTAATCAGGGTAAAATTCACATTAGTATTTGTTGTTGATTTGCAAAAAACAACAATTTTTAAATTAGCCTTGCTTTGTTTTGAAAATGATAATCTGGACTCAGGTGCATCCGAAATTTGACAGTATGAAATGTAGACTAACCTAGTACAACATAAGTTTGAAGTAACATTAATTGAAAGATATTTTGTTTGTATTTGTGCATGTGAAATTATTACTCTAATAAATAAGACGTTTACGTGAATTTAGTGCTACTTTTTAGAGGGGGCTAAATTTGTAACTAGCTGTACTTGTAAGCCCTATTCAAACATTGAGCTACTTTTTATATGGGCAATGTTTGCTGACGAGCTGTACTGGGGAACAACCATTTCTGTGGTGGAAAGTTTTCCTTCTTTGTCTATATTGTTCCGACAGTATTTTGACTGCTACTTTCACGTCCCGAAATTAGATAGTTATTGTCAACGGATTGCAATAAAAGTTATATACCTGGACAGATAAACCATAACTAATTAATGTTCCATTAATATTTGTATGAAAACACTTGCAATTTGCATGCCTGAGCCATTTAAACCTACACACTATTGCATTTTTAAATAATCTCGCTGTCCTCCTCTGTGTAAACTTTAATCTATATTCTGCTACACTGTAGAAGTGTTACGTTATTCTATTGGTCAGTATCAAGATAGCCTCACTCTGATTGGTTTGAGTGCTAACGAGGCTGCAATTTTGGGAATTTCTACATACATGTGATAGATTTATACACAAGTTTAAATCGGAATTAAATGCATATATAAGGTAAATTTCGGTTCATGTTAATCAGTTTTGATGTTGTTCAAGTAAAATATACTCAGGGTACCGTCTACTGGTGTATACTGTCTGTCGGTGTAATCCGAGATATGCCGAGTATGGTCGAGGAAGGGCAGTCAATTGTAATATCCCCAATGCTCTGAATAGGCTGTTATTATTTTGCAAGATTACCAGAGACTGTGATGGTTTTAGTCTGTGATAGAAATACATTAGATTTGTGAATTGATTACATGAGATATTGTCATATTGTTCATAACTATAATTATGTATATCTGATTTTGATGTACTGGTATATTTATATATATATATCATTATGATTATACCTAAAAATAGAAAAAGCAAAGTCAAATATATTCAAAAACAATGTTTTGTGTTTGTCAATAATAACTTTCAGGCAAGTCATATAAACGAAAGATTTAGCACAGCAGCTGATAATGAAACAAGGTCGATAATTACAGTTGCACCGGTAATCGGTACATTCGTTTTAAACAAAGAAACGACCCTAGGTTACAGTCCCACTTATGAAAATATAAAATCGTACGAAAGTGCTAAATTATGAGCGGTAACATTATTATCGTAAATATCACGAACTATTCTACAATATTTTATAATTTTAGTCATATTTAATCGTGGTTTAAAGCTTAATACACCGGTAGACGGTACACCCAGTATACGTTGATAGTTAACTCTATTTTTGCAAATAATGGAAATTTATGAAAATTTAAACTTTTCGGTTTCCCCCACATAAATGGTCTTTCGGCGATGAGACGTTCCAGCGAATTTAGCCCTATATAAAAAGTAACAATAAATTTGCAGCACGTCTCATGAATTAGACTAAATTTGTAACGTCTCATCTCCCAATGGCATTTTATCTGCTGGAAAACGGAAAGTTTTAAATATCATACTTTTTCAATATTTGCATCAATAACGTTATCCATCAACGTCTTTTACTTAAACGACACCTAAACTGTGTTTAATTCCGATTTAAACTTGTATATAAATCTACATTTATGTATTCTTCTTTCCTATAGATTCAGCCATTCCTATAGATTCGGCCACCCCCAGATAATGGAAATTAACTATTTTTTCTTATAAAACTTGTGTTACTTATCTGTATTTAGACAATTCTATCACATAAATATTGTTTTTGGTTTTAGAAATTGCGAATTTTAGATTGTGTCTGAGAAAGTAAATTTTTTTAAAGAAATTCCCAAAATTGCTACATACTTTGTGCATAAGCCAAGAATTTAGTAAACATTCATTTTCAAACAGTATGCTATTGTGTGTTAGTTTAATAAAGAATGCTTCTGTGCATAAGCCAAGAATTTAGTAAACATTCATTTTCAAACAGTATGCTATTGTGTGTTAGTTTAATAAAGAATGCTTCTAATGAATTATCGTGTCAAAGGGTATTACCGGTGTAATGGGTAATATGGGTGTAATCCGAATAACAAATGTGGCGCACGCGGTGATTTGCCTACCCACTTTGTGCATATAGTTTAGCGGTAGCTGTCAAACCGAAAACTAAATGAAAATGAGCTTCTTTATTGTAAATAAACACCAAATTTAATAAAATTATTTAAATCTTATACTTTTCCATTAACTTTTATTAAAACAAACACGTGTTTCAATCGTTTTTCTAAGTCATTAATGCTGCTGTCAAGGACGCTCATGTTTACAAATAGCAAACAGTGTTATAGTAACTTTCTCTTTTGACAATATGAAGTTTACTCGCCCAAACTTCTAACTCGTTGGTTGCAAATAAGTTTCTGACTTTGTTTATGCCCCTGAAGGAGAGCATATTACAATCGAACCGTCTGTCCGTCCGTCCGTTCGGCCTATGATGTTTTTTTTATAAATTCCAATAAATACTATCAAAGGTATTTAATTGAAACTTAAAATACTTCTTTACTGTCAACGTCTATATCAGGGAAAGCAATCCCCATAACTCTGTTTTGTTCTTTGGCAGATTTATGCCCCTTTTTATACATTTTGGTTCAAGATTTTCATTACTTTTTCCAGAGCAGTCATTTTGACTGAAGTAATAGTTTACATTTTTCATTCCTTCGGGGGCATATGTCACCTGATAGTGACAGCACTTGTTTTTATTAGCTCACCTGAGCACAAAGTGCTCATGATGAGCTTTTGTGATCGCCCATTGTCCGTCGTCCGTGCGTGCGTGCGTCAGTCGTAAACTTTTCATTCAAACGACATCTCCTCCTAAACCACTCTCCTAATCTTCTTCTCTGAAACCGCAAGGCCCAGAGATTTAATATTTGGTATGTAACATCCTATAGTGGTCCTCTACAAAGATTGTTCAAATTATGCCCCTGGGGTCAAAACTGGCCACGCCCCGGGGTCATATGGTTTATATAGAATATATAGCAAAATGACTTTTAAAATCTTCTCCTCTGAAACCGCAAGGCCCAGAGGTTTCATATTTGGTATGTAACATCCTAAAGTGGTCCTCTACAAAAAAATTATGCCCCTGGGGTCAAAAATGGCCACGCCCCGGGGGTCACATAGTTGATATAGAATATATATCAAAATGACTTTTAAAATCTTCTCCTCTGAAACCGCAAGGCCCAGAGGTTTCATATTTGGTATGTAACATCCTTTAGTGGTTCTTTACAAAGTTTGTTCAAATTATGCCCCTGGGGTCAAAACTGGCCACGCCTCGGAGGTCACATGGTTTATATAGAATATATAGCAAAATGACTTTAAAAATCTTCTCCTCTGAAACCTCAAGGTCCAGAGGTTTCATATTTGGTTTGTAACATCTTTAAGTGGTTCTTTACAAAGTTAGCTCAAATTAGCCCCTGGGGTCAAAACGGCCACGCCCCGGGGGTCACATGGTTTATATAGAATATATAGCAAAATGTCTTAAAAAATCTTCTCCTCTGAAACCACTAGGCCCAGAGGTTTCATATTTGGCATGTAACACCCTATAGTGGTCCTCTACAAAGATTGTTCAAATTATGCCCAGTGGGGTCAAAACTGGCCACGCCCCAAGGGTGACATGGTTTATATAGACTTCAATAGCAAAATGTCTTTAAAAATCTTGTTCTCTTAAACCGCAAGGTCCAGAGGTTTCATATTTGGTATGTAACATCCTATAGTCATCCTCTACAAATATTTTTCAATGTAAGCCCCTAGGGTCAAAATTGGCCACGCCCGGGGCTCACATTATTTATATACACTTAAATAGCAAAATGACTTTTAAAATCTTCTCCTCAGAAACCTCAGGGCCCAGAGGTTTCTTATTTGGTATGTAACATCATATAGTGGTCCTCTACAAAGATTGTTCAAATTACGCCCCTGTGGTCAAAACTGGCCATGCCCTGGGGGTCACATGGTTTATATAAACTTAAATAGCAAAATATCTTTAAAAATCTTCTCCTGGAACTGCAAGACCCAGAGGTTTCTAATTTGGTATGTAACATCCTCCAGTGGTCCTCTACAAAGATTGTTAAAATAATGCCCCATGGGTCAAAACTGACCACACCTCAGGGGTCACATGGTTTAGATAAACGTATATAGCAAAATTACTTTAAAATTCTTCTCCTCTGAAACTGCAAGGCCTAGAGGCTTCATATTTGGTATGTATATGTGGTCCTCTACAAATATTGTTCAAATTATGCTCCTGGGGTCAAAACTGGTCACGCCCTGGGGGTCACATGATTTATATGGACTTAAATAGAAAAATGACTTCAAAAATCCTCTCCTGCAAGGCCCACAGCTTTTCTATATGTAGTACGGAGTATTGCATAGTGGTCCTCTCCAAAGATTGTTCAATTATGCCCCTGGGGTCAAATCTGGCCACACCGCAAGGGGTCACATGGTTTATATAGACTTAAATAGCAGAATGACTTTTAAAATCTTTTCCTGAAACCGCAAGGTTTGTTAAGATTGTTCAAATTATGCCCCTGGGATAAAAATAAGCCACACCGCGGGGATGCAAATTCCAATTGGGTTACAAGGTCTCATGTGAGCATCCTAGGGCCCTCAGGGCCCTCTTGTTAAAATAACAAGTACCGGTAATAAAGCATACAACAAAGAAATGACTCCAGATAATTTCATTTCCTCATTCCGAAAAACAGGCATCTATCCCATGAATCCCAGTGTCATCCCAGCTGTTGAAACAGCTCCGTCTCAAATTTACTATTCTGCTGGTTCTTTTTCTCATGCTGCTGTTAATGCTTCCACTACTTCCAATTATTTCCTTGAAAACTAAAAAATACACAGTCAGCACAAATCCAGGTTAAAGAAAAGCTCCTGAAACCATTGTTGGAGATCTTTCAAAACATTCACATCATCTTTCAGACTTTTGCAATAAAATCTAAACCTGACCAGCACAAACAATCAACATCAAAGCCCATCCCAAATGACATCGAACATCCTGATGAGTTTGAAGATCCACTTAATAAAAATGATCTGTGTTGCATATGCAAAAAGTTTCAACCAGAGTCACTCAGTTTGGACTATGTTTTAGAAATTGTGAATTGGGCTGAGTGTTCCGAATGCCTGCAATGAGTGCACTTGAAATATTGTACAAAAATTAAATGTTTAAGAAGAGGGACAAAGTTGAAATGTCCTCACTGTGACCCATCAACACTTCTTCCAGAATCTTTAACCTGAAACAAGAACATCCAACTAAATTTGTTATTTTCAAATCATGTTCACTCAAGATTTACTATTGAAATTTTGTTGTTGTTTTTGTAAAATTTTCATACCTTTGAGGAATCATACCAATGTCCATCAGTTATGATGAGTATTTTTCTGTTTAACATTCTTTTTATCAAACACTTGAATTGATGCAACAGAACAGTTGGACATTTTGACGAGTACATCCAGTGGACCAATTTGTGGAGGGCAAAGAATTTACAATGCACCGGTATTACCCACCTCCGGAAAAAAACAAGGTCAAACAATAGTGGATTGACAAAACACGAAAAATATGCTAAGGTTTGATCATCTACGTTGGAATTTCCTCTGCATTATGTAGAAAAGTAATTAAACTACAAGATTGTCACATATATAAAGGTATTTACTTGTTAATATAAATTACAAAAGTGTTCAAAATGTTAATACACCTGTAATACCATTCACCATGATGTATAAAAATTGTAACAAAATTTTAGTGTTTCCTATAAAAATGAAGACTGAACCAAATGATAGGAAACATCTGACAAATTCGTGGTTGCTAGAGTGTCTTCCTAGAATTTGTCCGTAACTAAGTGAATGGCTGATCTCTACATTATCTGGCCTTTATTTAGTAGGAAAGACCTTAAAGTTATAGATAAAAGTCCCACTGGTATTGAAATTGTGCTCATTTAGGGTATAAAGCAGTTTAGCGCTTAAGTGGCCGAAATATACAGGAAAAGAGGCAACAGACCGCCATGTTAACCTTGCCTTGTTTAACTCTTCAAATATGCTTCAACCAATCCGATGGCATATGTATTTATAAGTAGAATTGATTGACCTATCGAAATGACTCAATTCTTTCCGTGTAGCTGAATGTCATGCATTAGTGTGTTACAGTGTAGGATTAAATTGCTCAGTCATTCAAAATTCAAGCGTTATCATAAAAATATTCTTGGAACATTAATTAGGAATGGTTTCTCTTACCATGTATTTAACTTTTATTGCAATCCGTTCACAATAACTGTTATTTTGCGATGTGAAAGTAGCGTTCAAAATCCTGTCGGAACAATGTAGGCAAAGAAGGAAAACTTTCCACCACAGAAATGGTCCTTCCCCTGTATAGCCCCGCCAAACTTTGCCCTTATAAAAAGTATCTAAATGTTGGCATGGGGCTTACATCATTGTGTTTATTCCTGTTCATGCAGTAAAGTGTGTCTACTTGCGTTGTCATGCAGTTTCTAGTGACATACTATATTGGTTGTTAATTTGCTTGTTGACAGTTATTATTTTGAGCATAGTATTGTAATTTGCTTATTATTTATATGAGTATTTTACTAGTATTTTTAGAGAACTGAAGATTTCTTGTTACGGAAAAGTATATA
Organism: Congeria kusceri; assembly: GCA_027627225.1. NCBI lineage: Eukaryota > Metazoa > Mollusca > Bivalvia > Myida > Dreissenidae > Congeria > Congeria kusceri. The sequence continues at coordinate 25,553,755 of CM051031.1, read as the reverse complement.
TTACAGACTAAGTAATACAAAAGTAATACATTTTATATGTATTTTCTTATGTAACTTTGTTAAACATATCTTTATTATTTATTTAGACTCATATACATCTAGGTGTGACATCAGATTTTATGTGTATTTCAGCATTCGGACATGAATGATGAGATGAAAACAGAAGCTATGGAGTTGTGTGTAACAGCCTGTGAAAAGTTTGCCTCCAACAATGAGGTGAGTTTTAGAGTCTACATATTCAGCAAAGTTGAGCTCTATTATCACAAACTCAATTATTGCAATGTTCCAGACAAGGCAAAACTTCAATAATTGTTAGAGTATTTCCTCTGATTGTATAGTAGTGGTTATTTTGATATGTTAAAGTGGTTTTGATTTCTATTCTTACCTATATTTTGCACATATTTCTGCTTTTTTGGCACACCTATGTACAGTTGTTTATCAGTGGGAACCATTGTCCATGTTAGCTCCTCATTTCTTAAGTCTTAGTGATTATGTGTGTACTTGGATAATTGATAACTTGTATTAAGTACCACTTCTTTTTGTTACAATTGACATTTTGGACTGTACACTGTTAACATCAGACAGTTCAAGTTGTTGATGTTGTGTATAAGAAAGCAGTTTGATTCTACTTTTAAAGTGCTTTTCTCAAAGTTCAGATATACTTTGCATGTGTAACTGCGCAGTGCTTTTTTCATCACAATTATTTGCTGATTGTTATATGAAACCTTAACATACAACTTTGAGTTTGTATTTCGAATACAAATGAAAACAGTAAATTTACCATTTTTTGCCTAAACAGTAAACAGATATTTTATTGGCATATGGGAACAGTCAAATCGTTTTCCAGAAGTAGAGGGGGCAAAAAAAGTTCAAAATGTTACTCCTGATACTGAAGGAAATTATTTGACTGTTCCAAAATGGCAATGAAATACCTGTTTTATTACCTACTTCTAATACTCAATAAAGAAACAATATTTAATTGTTTTATTTTTCATGTAAACTAATATAATGCTAGTTGCAAAATAGAACAATCATTATCCTGGGTCCTAGCTGCTTGTAACAGTCAGTAGCACTCATTGTAACTATAAAATTACATTGCGCAAGGTTTGGTGCACATTGCTGCCCTTTTGAATAATGATGAGAGCAACATAACAAAACAAAACCATGAAACATCACAAAATGTTGCCTTTTGGGAGGAGCTTGTTTCAGCAAAGTGGTAAACGGTTAAAAATGCTTAATTAACATTTATATAGTAAAGTAGGTAATCATGCTTAATGTTTACTGACTTTCCTGTTACAGAATGCTGCCAGAATGATAAAAGAAACAATGGACAAAAAGTTTGGTGCATCCTGGCATGCAGTTGTCGGTGAAGGCTTTGGATTTGAATTGACACATGAAGTGAAGAACTTGCTCTACATGTTCTTTGGAGGAAATATGGCAATTTGTGTTTGGAAATGTTCATAGATTGTGTGGGAAATATGTTTGGATGAATGAATTTTATTGACCATAATGTATAGAAACACGGACATTGCAGTCAAGTAGAAGACCATATTGACAGTAATTGACTTTCTTATGTCTGTCACATTTATCTTTTAATTAGGCATTTAATAATAGTTATTGCCTGGTATTGAGTTTATGAAATGAAAAACATTCCAGTAGATGCATTCCTTGTTTTTACACAGAAACGTATTTTGTATGTTGTTAAAGAAAATGACTGTTGGAAGATACTATATAATGTCATTATGAATTCCGATAATATCAGCTTTATATTGTGTGAAGTAAATAGTCTATATTGGTTTAAGTTAACACACTGTGAATTGTCTACACCATATAAGAAGTTTATTAATATTCTGAGAATAGAAGTTTATTGCCATGCTTTATATATGTACACAAAGTCTGTTTCTAAAGATAAATACAAATAAACATATCAGACTATTATCTTTACAAGAAGCCTATATATACTAAATACATTACATATTTGATTCTATATTCCTAGATGTTAATGCATTCCAATTAAATTGGCTTGTATGTTGGTTGATAGTGACAGAGTTGGGTGAGCTTTAATTTTTTTGGTAACAAACATATCAATCTGGCAATTATAATTCATTTTGGTTTCACTGAATGTGTGATCCAGCAATCTCACTTGTCTATGCATTTCGGATGTAACATCCACATATTTGCTGACATCTCTTTTATACTACATGTGATATTTGACAGGCGTTTGCTGCTGAAATATTGTTTTTATTTGCAGAATAAATGTTATAAACAGTTCTTTGTTATTATTTTGTTTAGATTCCAATTGAAAATACTTGCATGCATACTGCATGACACAGTGAAACACGGCATACATGTAATTGTTAGCTGCGTGCGTCAATTTTTCAGAACGTGAACAGGCGCGGCTACAGGGTTTTGAGTAAGAAGAGGTGGACAAATTCTGTAATTTAAAGACTGTCAACGAATTACTCTCATTCATGCAGAGATAGATATCAGCGCGATATAGCAAAGAAAGTACAAATTAGCGAATATATCAAAAAAGGATACATGCAGTAATTTCAACAAAATGATCAAGAACACGCCATTTGCAACCAAATGTTAATGTTTTCATATAATGTGGGTTTAAAAGTCAAATGTTGGACAAGGTTTGAGGGGGCGTACGCCGTTTCCACGCCCTCTTAATCCAAATTTGGTTAAACATTAATAATAATAAGTTGCGTGATTGTCTACGTCCGGATCTGTGCACATGAATAAATACTGTTAATATTCATTTACGTACAGAGCGTTAAAATATCAGAAAAGATGCATGCGTTTTTAAAAAGCGTTCAAAGCATAACTACTGACTGGCAAATTTTATTCGTGTAAGGGTACTTGTGTCGGATGGATATACATGCTTATAACTGTGACAATGAAACTCAATTACTAGTATATAGCGCAGCATTTAACATAATTCAGAAGAGAACGTACTCTATCGTCTTCAAATGTATAGAAGAGGCTGTTGATAAATCTGTTGTAGACAGAAATTATCTTAAAATCAAATCTTCAAGCATCGATTGCCGAAAATTGATCATTTACATACAACTTACATACAATTAGACTATGATATATGATAGGGTAAAATCGTGTGTGTACCCCAAGTTAATCAGTTTTCACATAATCCAGCTGTAGAAATCATTCGCACGTGCGTTCAGGGATTTCACAGATTTGAAGACTTAATACTTTAGCGGTATTTGAAAGACGTTTAAGCTATTTCATACTAAATATATTCATATTTAGCGAATAATTGAGACATTCATTCATTTAGTTAGTAAAAGTTATTAGAGTTAAATATTTATTTCTCTCAAGAAGACCCATATTCGCAACTGTTATGAAATTCCCCGTATGGGGAACAATACGAAACCATTTAAAATTTTGAAGAAGTGGCGCGAAATATCAACGCTGCCTGTCTTATTTAAGTCACGGGACTCGATAATAATTATTAAACACAATTTTATAAACACGCGTTTGAATCACATGTATACCTAAATAGGGTTGTAATCTAGTACATCTATAGGTCACGGTCTGTAATCACTGGCGCCAATCGTTTTGGAGATGCATTGGAAAATTAGCCAATTATACTTCAGGACATTATGCTAATGACAGGAAGTGGTAGGAAAAAGTCAACAATGATAGAAGGTGAGTTGGTTTTATATGTTTTATGAAAATTTTAGACACTGTTTTAAAAATCGGACAATGAAGTGCGATTAGGAAACAATTTTACCTTCCAATAATGTAGAGAAGTATGTCACGACTTATAAAAGTCCTCACGTTTTGAAATGCGTTGTGACTTCTTATTTCTCTACATTGTTGGATGGCAAAATTGTTTCCTAATCGCACTACATTGTCCGATTCTTAAAACAGTGTCTCAAATTGTCATACAACATATAAAACCAACTCGCCTTCTATTAGTGTTTACTTTTTCCTACTACTTCCTGGCATTAGCGCCACCTCGGAAGTATAACTGGCTCTTTTTCCAATGCATGTCCAAAAAGAGGTGGCGCCAGTGATTACATACCGTGTAGGTACTTTCCTATAAAACGTATACGTATTTAGATGGCTTTATTTAAACTGGGATGTAGTTGTAGTTTTGAGTTATTTTTATACTAGGAAGAAATATCGTTCTAGATTTACCATTGTATAATATTTTACATGTTCAAATGTTACAATAACATACATGCCTATCAAATGAAAGCGACCTGTTCAATACGAAAGCAAATGTATTTATACACAGTGCCGTCGACTTGAATAGATAGGAACCTGTCCTGGACACACCATGAGTTCCAGAATCGGCGCTGGTGGTCTGCAGGTGAGTGTGTTTTCTGAGACTTCATTAATGAGGCGTGTCGTGGGGAAACCGTGCTTAATTCATGTGCTTAAAGTGTCGTCCCGGATCAGCCTGTGCGCATATGCATTAAACCCGGTTTTCCCACGACACGCCTCATTTGTACTGTATTTGTGAAAATCTATATTTGCTTGAGTTTGTCACGTTCTTAATATTGCTTAGACTTCATATTCGGCTTTTGTACTTGTTAGACTGTGCTCCGCAAACGTGAGTTTGGTAGAGTCTTTAAATAGTGCTCGTATTGAATTCTGCATGACCTTAAATTGTATCCCTGTACATACTTTTGATCAGAACCACAGCGTGGATTCGGCCTATAACCAATAATCACAATTGACGTATGATTATTTGTTTATTCTTATTATTTGGAACTGAATATGTATCGAACATCAATCATTTACATCAAGTTGTGTTTTGTCTATTTAGACACGGTTATATTTATCTTTAAAACTCATTTACGTATACGATTTTGTGACTTGTTCGTGTTTGCTTTTACCACTGATCGTCTTTATTTCATGAGATCAGTTTGAATTATTACCTTTAAAATAAATATAAATCTCATTAGGATTTTATGTTAAGTAACTGTCACAACAAAATAAATATTCGTTTTAAGCAATGTACACCTCTATGTAGGTTAATCACTTCAGGCATCAGCTAATGTTCACATCCTGTAAATTATGAATGATGTCTGATGGAACATGAATCTAATGCGGCTTTTGGTCCAAATTTCCATTTGCTTTAACACCAGTCAGATTTTTGCGACATTTCCATTCAATGCACTGTAATTTGTTTTTCGTCGGCATTAGTTTTGTCATTTATGTGAAAATAATGTCGTAACGTATGAATGGTATTTGTTGGAAGAAAAACATATTGTGGCTTTTTAGCATAAATAAGAAAATTACAAAATCACAACAGTTTCCATAGCATCATTTCCCACCCCTGTATCACAACATTGTACATCAATGCCTTAAAATGACAGGACTAAGATGAATGAAAAGCACGAAGAATTAACTGATCGTTGAACACATAAATATGCCCGGTTATAAGAATATGATTGGTTAAAAAAGCAATACCATTTTTTTTCTGTTGCATAAAGCCATCAGCGCAGTGACAGTGTTACATTTGCTTACTTGTTGTCGGAGCATTTAGTACTGTCCTCTTTTGCATTGGCATTTCGTTCAATGCGAGGATATTTGTATTATATTTGCAATGGTATGCCATTTGGGTCAATAAAATCTTTGTTTCTGTTTCACGAATCTTATCTTAAATATACATGGTGAAGTGTTGATTGTTTTACTTGTCAAATAAGTGGATTACCATATATATCCCTGTTGCATTTCACTTGTACCCTAACTGCAGATATATTTCACTTGAGAAATAACTGCATGTGTGTTTGCTGACACGTGTATTCCGGTTGCAGTAATGTGCTCATTATAAGCTATATTTACTGTAGCTTTTTCTAAAAAAAAAATTGAAACGTTGTTCCCAATAATCTTTATAAAAAGGTCTGAAATCTTTACTCCATAGTGAGTACATGCTCGGTATTGTTCATCAATTGTCATATTTGTGATTAAAATGATATAATACTTTGTTGGTTTCGCAGACATTGGCCTTTTCACTTACAACAGGGCAAATAATTGTTGTGACCTTCCTTGTGTACTTGCTTTAACATAAACGATGATGTTACGTGTACTAACCAATGCTATTACCGGTAGTAAATATGTTGTTCGTATTTCAACATTTAAATACATACTGGCGCAGTGACTAAATCCGCCACATTTTGGGGGTATTTTCACGATATTTTCAAAAGTTGTTTACCGATTGACATAAAAATTCACATCAATCAAGTTAGGTTAAATGTGCATTTGCTGGCGTATTTTTGTTACATTTTAAATACTTGGCAAATGAAAAATATTTATTGAGATTGAAGGCCCAAACCTTGTAAAAAAAATGGGCGTGGGAGTGCCTAAATCCGCCACCCCTCCAAACAATGTTGAATTTGCTCGAAAATAATTATTGTTTATGAATTATGTTTTCCAAGCAACTTCTATTAACTTCTTTTGGCAAAACTACCACTTTTGTTTATTTAAGGTTCATGTTATAGTGTTTAAAAAAATCACGGGTATCCGAAGTTGCTTGGTGAAAATCGTAGATCAGGAACCACGACATGCTTATTCCACATTTGACTATTGTTCTTATTTAATTTTCTATATTAAGCAGCTCGTTGTCTGTTGTTAATACAATGTACCAATTTCTTCAAATACTCATTTGTATTTCTAAAAAATGCTCTGAAACTGAGGCCCTGCAAACTCGTGGGACAAATAATGAGGGGTTTGAGTAGCGAGACATTTGCACTCTTAATATCCATTTTTTTCCCGCATTTTATTGTATGTAATGCCAATAAATAATGGTTATTTTTATGCTGCACATGCTCACATGGACATAATATTAAAACACAATAATTTAATCTTATCATCGACACCGTGCGGGGTCTCAAAATTGCGCATGCGCAGTATGAAATAGATTCCCCGCATGCAGTTTGTTTGCAATTAGGGGTTATGTACACAATAATAGGTTTAAATATTCATCTATGCACAAGATGAAAACTCCTCAGCGTTATAAAGGGAAAGTATCTTATTGATCGAGATCAGCAAAATAGAAATCGCCGGTAAAAAACCCCGCTAATTTGGGTGGGATGGCGGATTTAGGCAAATGGCGGATTTAGGCACTTCGCCAGTACATAGTCTGGTAAGGCGTAAAAAAATAAGTTTGTTTCTGGTTACATATCCCAAAAAATTAGGGTAGGAAGGTCGAGATTTATTTTTATTTTTTTATTTGGTAAATGATCAAGTTGAAGATTCTAAAACTGAATAAATATTCAAAACATATCAGTAATATCCTTATACATTGTTTATAAGTGGATACTATCAAAACAAAACACTTATTTATCCAAAAACACATTTAATTATTGAAAATGGTAAATAAAACAAAAATCAATCTGACAAACCCAATAAAATGTTCTAGTTTCGGGGCATTTTTTTATGGTAGGTCGGGTAACCTGAAACAAACATATTTTTTACGCCTAATGATTCTGGTGTACTAGAAAGCAATAGATCTACGAAATATTTAGGTCTGTTGCATAAAAAAACATTATTAATTAAGAAAATAATTGACCTTTTAACTGTTGGTTATTGCGGTAATAACCAACTGTTTGGAGTTCCGATGCGTAGGAATTAAACCACGAGGGCGGTAGCCCGAGTGGTTTGATAACAAGCATCGGAACGACAAACCGTTGGTTATTACCGCAATAACCAACTTTTACCCGTAAATTATTTCGATTCTAACACGATCTTATATAAAATTCGTATTTTTAAAGGTTATGAATGAGAACTATATTTATCTATACTCCGTCCATTTTCCGAGAAGATAATTCACACGTGCGTTTCAGTGACGTCAATTAAGAAATAATTGACGGGTAACTGTTGGTTATTGCGGTAATAACCAACGGTTTGGAGTTCCGATGCGTAGGAATTAAACCACGAGGGCGGTAGCCCGAGTGGTTTGATAACAAGCATAGGAACGACAAACCGTTGGTTATTAACACAATAACAAACTGTAACCGGTCAATTATTTCGATCCTAACACGATCTTATATAAAATTCGTATTTTTAAAGGTTGTGAATGAGAACTATATTAATCTATACTCCGCCCATTTTCCCAGAAGTGCATTCACACGTGCGTTTCTATGACGTCAATAAATCATAACAATTCAAAATGACGTTAGCTTTATTGATAAACATTGAGCGAATGACGTCATACTTACCGATATAATACAGTGAACATATGATGCTAAAAAGCGCAAATTAAAAGCATATTAACAAAACGTAAACGTTTTTGTGAACTTAAGTATAAAATGTGTAGTACAGTGTTGTTTTATTGTGCTACATAATGCAGAAAAATGATTTGTTTGTTATTTCCTTCTTTATCTATGCACCACTAGCCGCGTGCCGTGGTAGAATAGTAAATATACTGTATGATGAGGGACATTTCCAATATTATACATACATGTATTCACCATGAGAAAAAATACAGGTTTGTTATATTAGCTTTCATTGTGAACTTCATGGATGGTTTTGGTAGTTTGAGAACATTAAATATAGATTATTTCTACCAACAACTGATACAATGTTATCCAGCTTTGGCTGGTGGAGCTGAGTCCAGGACACTATCTGATTACGTGAGATTGTGCATGATAACTTTATGAATCGTTGTACTAAAAGACGTAATTTTTCGACGAATATAAAGCAGTTCAAATGATTTTTTCATGAGCTCTTGAATTTGCAGCATACATTTACAAACAAAAAATAAAAGTTCTTCAAAAGAACTACTATTATAAATTGATGTAAAATTACAGTTATTGCATTGTGGAAATCTTGAAAATTAATGTTACGCGACCATAAGTCAAAACCTTATCAACATTTTATTCTGTACATAATTTTCTTAGAACATCTAAATGAGTAAGTATTAAAAGAAACGTAAGACCCTAGCATTTGAATTTGGTATGCAGGTACATTATTTATATGAACACACCACAATTTAACACAATAAACAACAAAGATGATAATGTCCCTTAATGTTCAACAAGTGCTTGTGTACTAATTTATTTAGTTATCTCTGAACTATCTCGATTTTGTTATCGAGCATTATTATAATGTTTGCATCATGGTCACATGCTATGGACTCCGGATCTTTATGAGGTAAAAAATGATGCATTGCGCACAATGTTTTACTTCGTCTAGTACAAATGTAGTTAACGGTTAGAAAAAGGAAATTCTCGTTGATTATGTGTAGAAACATGTGATCGATGTAAAATATAAACTCATCGAAACGGAAATAATAAGACAACTTGATATGAATAATTAGTTCTTGTTGTGTTGTCTTAGTGTATAAAATGCTATAAACATTTGCAATCATGGCCCAAGCGTTCAGGGTAAACAAAAATCTTAAAACGTAGCAACATTGCATATGTTTCTTTATATGGTTTAGTTTCTGTGGGCTTTTTTTTCATTATGGAAACCCACTATTACATGTGTTAAAATGTTGAATTAATAAGTTGTTTAGTTTTATTTGAGTAGTCTTAATTTCAACTGATTAGACAATTTAACTTGAATACATGTGATGTAAATAAACTCATTGATAAAACTTCTACTCATACTTGAGAGCGAGACACCATTTAAGTAAGAGATATTTAAGAGAAATTCCTGCGACTCCAGGCTGATAACTTCTTTATCAAGTTGTGTTTACTTTTCTCATTGTAAGACCAATAGCGACAATGAAGATTTCGGCCAGAGAAGTTCTGAGTCTCAACCCTTGCTGAATTCAACAGAAGTCAACCAGCAAACCAGACTTAAACCGCCAATAATGGACAAGGAAATCGACCTGGAGGAAGATAAGCCTAAGCAGAAGGCGAAGATCACTGGTCGCAGACTCTTCACTGTGTGCAGTATACTGGTAACGGAGCTATGTGAACGACTGACGTACTACAGTGTGGTGGCCAACATGGTCTTGTACTGCACGAACGTGTTGAAGATTTCCAGCGACAGTGCTTCAGTCATCACGCTTGTCTTTTCAGGTTGGTTCAGTTCATGTGTGTCATTTATATGCTTTCTTAGCTGGTCACGAATAATGTTACGAAATCTTCATAAAACCTTTAAAGGGGTCATGCATTTAATTATATCAGTGTAATTATTACTATTTAAATCAAATCTTAACAATGTACATTTTAAAGTAGACTATAACATCAAAAGACAATGTATGTCTGTGAATGTCTGTGCATATCAATGTTTGTCTTCAATTTATATAAATGCATACCTCTTCATGTTAACCATGGGACCATTATTTGACAAAATTATGCTTGAGAATATCATGAAATTCATGAGTGTAATGCATATCTTGCCAAATGAGATATCAATGTAAGTTGATCGTAAAACGTCGAACATTTGAGTTACCCAAATAGAATGTGCTTTCCGAAATAAAGAACATATGCAGCCATAGAACCTGTGTATGCTGAAGTTATTATTATATTACTATTATTTTATTACCGTACAAACAACTGCGGAGTAAAACCCAAACTTGAGCCTGTAGTACCTATTGCAATCTTACTTTCGTTTGATAGCATTATTTGAGGTTATTATTAACATGAATACATCAGCTGATAAGTGTGGGCATGAACCCAGCTGATAGGCATACTTCAGTTGTTCAATCCACACATTTAATTTATCAACAACAATTACAATTGCCTTGAAATGATTTTTGAACAGTCCTATCTAGGAGTACACCTGATAAGAATGTCAATCAGTAATTGTTGCGTATTGCATTTTGACCAATGTATCGAGGTGTGTTGCAAGTTTATGCTCTACAAAACAATGATTGTCAATAAAAATATACATAAAAATATTGTACTTTATTAATACAAAAAAACAACAACAAAAAAAAACAGAGTACAAGTATATTGATTAAATGCAAACTGTTAGTGACATGATTTAAACGTCGTAGATTGACAAACTGGGTTTTGCAACATTGTCTTTACAAGTTTAACTGTACCTGCTTTAAATAACGTATCAAAACAGAAGACCAGAAAGAAGTCCACAGGAGATAACAAGCGTTTATACCAGGGTGGTGTGACAATATTTTAGTTGTTAAGCCAAAAGATACTTTATCAAAGAAGGACAGCAGTCTTATACCATATATGCAGTGTTGTAAATTATTTTTTTGTCGTTGAGGTCGGTGTTTATCTGACATGGCGAAGGAATAATAGAAAGCTATTTGTTATCTTTCATTGCATTCAAACAAACATATACTAGTTTATTATCACCATTATTGAGTATTGCGCAATTGTCGTCACGGACACTCTGTGGCTCACTCAATGATAATGAACAATTCGGTTTAAACTCCAATCTCGATTGAAAATATGATTACGGTTCTGTATTCTAATGACAGGAGGACGTATGAGAACCCGTGGCTCCAGATCAATGCAAACTTGTTTTTAGCACCACCAAATTCACATTAACCAGAAGTTGGAAACAATAAACAACTAATATATTTAATTAATAATCCTATTACAATAATTATGCAACATTTTCAAAAACATAATAGCTCTATACATGTGCAAACAATAGCCTATATACATCGCTACATGTAAACATTTCTACTACAGGGACGGTGTACATCATTCCCGTGGTAGGGGGCTTCGTGGCAGATTCTTTTGCGGGCAAATACAACACAATTCTGGGAGCTGGGCTGATCTATGTACTTGGTAACAACCATATTTTATTTGTCAAAGGAACTCTATTGCAACTTCAGGAACGGTAATGTGCATTCCAGTGGTGGGAGGATTTGTCGCAGATTCGTTTGCTGGCAAATACAACACCATTCTATGAGCAGGGCTAATCTATATGCTTGGTAACATACAGGTTTTATGACGCACACATACATTACTGCTATTAATTACAATTGTGTTGTGCAACAAATGCAATATGTCAATATATAATTATGTATTTTATTTTCAAATGCATTGAACTTTAGGTACATATTTTGAATATCAGTTACATATTGATTCATCATTATTTGTGCATCGACTGTTTTAATTGGAATTGCTGACGAAGGTGAATCCAGGGTACATTTGTTCACCATTGAGCGTTTTGATGTTTGTCAACATGGCACAAACTATTGAGATAAAAACACGAACAAACGTTTACTTGCCATGTACACATTGCAGGCCTGTTTCTACTACCAGCATCAGCTATTGATTATAGGGCATGGTTTGGAGGGGATGAAGATATGAGCTTGGTAAGAATTCAAAATACGGAGCTTGTACACTTATATGGTTATCTTTAGAAGAAACAAATGCAGGCTGAAATTTAGATGTGCATGCATGTACTTTAATATATATGTTCGGCTTAGTTTACCTTGGAATTGAAACAAACACGCATTGAAGTTTATCTTGTGTATTGTATTATTTTAAACTCCATGTTTATAAACGTTTTAAATTAATTTACAATTGTTTTTTTTTTTTACATATATTTAACAATTTGGGACAAAAAATAGTGTTGACCTTTTATAACAAAATTGCACCTTTGTACACCACAGGGGACAAGAAAAACATATTTCTTCTTGGGCCTGGTGTTTGTTGCCATAGGAACAGGAGGTATCAAAGCCAATGTGGGTCCATTTGGGGCTGATCAGATCAAGGATCTTGGTGCGGATGCAGTGCAGTCTTTCTTCAACTGGTTGGTATTTTACATAACTTATTCATCACTGCACCATTTTAACTGGTAGGTAGTCTCATGGCTGCATTGTAAAACAAGCAAATTAAGATATGTGAGTGAAAATCTTTGTTCCGATCAGTAGACTAGCTGACCACTTGTACGATGTTGCATGTTTGAATCTTACAGGAACATAAAATGCTTTGTTAAATAGTGTTTATGCATTTTGGTAGAAATGCAGGACACTGTGTGCAAACCAATGGTATAGGTCTTTAGCCAGAAATATTTAAGGAATTTTTCCAAAAAGCACACATTTACAAGCACTTATGTCTCAAACTGTGCACTGACAATATTTCGAACTAAACGCTTTTCGTATCTGAAAGATGTTACAAGACAAATTAAGAAATTTGTACAAGTATTGCATTACTATGAGACTGTATCGTCATCTGGATAACATTTTACTGTAGGTTCTATTGGTTCATCAACGCTGGAGCTGTGGTTGCCTACTCCGGTACGGCCTGGGTACAGCAGGAAGTGGGTTTCGACTACGGGTTCCTGATACCCCTCATCAGTATGCTGGTAGCGCTCGTGATCTTCATGATGGCCAAACAAAAATATATCCATAAACCAACAAGTGGTACGACTACTTTATATTGTTTCGTCAGTTTATGCAAGAAAAAAATCGTGTGCCAGGGTTTACAGTATATGCATGATGTATGTGTTTTTGGAATACAATCTTTGATTGTTATAAAACAAAACATTTGAATACGATTTGCGATCAAATACATTTTAAAATCACTCATTTCTATTGTTCAATATGATGACACAACAATATATGGAAATACCAAGTATAAATTTGTGTATTACGAAATATAAGTGCACAAATATGTTTCAAATGCGAACCTCATGTGCGTGCCTTGAACAACAGTACTGACTTATGTTATGATGAAATATGTCATATTAGGCAGCATAATGGCCCAGTCTTGTGGAGTTTGCTGCCAGAGCATCAACGGCTGCAAGAACCCTTCCTGGAAGAACGCCTTGCAAGAGAACGGTGGTTTATATACTCAGCCAATGGTGGAAGGCGTGAAAGCTGTTCTCCGGGTTCTACCTGTCTTTGGAATTGTTATCATATACTGGGCAGTGTACTCACAGGTACTTCACAATTATAGTGCAACTATTTTAGTGACAAAAATAACATACATATATTGCATTTGCAAGTATGATTGCATTTTTTCAACATGGAATAGCCTGTTTTGTAGTGTGTTTGAAAAAAACAGTATTGTTTTGTTAGAAACAATTATTTTTCTTTTACATAGTGGTGGTTAGGTTATATTCATATAAATGCATAACAAATTAGCGAATATATATTACTGAAAAAAATTATTTTCTAAAGATGAGCACGTCTTTGTTCCTACAAAGCGAAAGGATGGACATCTCCGTGAATGGAGCAAAACTGCCAGCAGCAATTTTGAACATCTTCAACACGCTCATTATCCTAGTGTTGATACCCATTATGGACAGAATTGTGTACCCCACACTGGCCAAGTACGGCAAGAGTCCAACGCATCTTCAGAGAATAGGTACAGCTTGCATTGTATTAGATATTCGGATATGAAACACCGCTCTGATTATGGATCAGTTTTTTAAATTTATTATGAGAACTATAGAAACTGAACAATTATTTATTAAATGTATGATACATTTGCATTTGAAACCTTTCTTATAGCTTATTTTTACAGCGCATTCTCGCAAATGTCCATATGGGATATAACATGATAGCACTTGTGTATTACAATGCTTATTGATTAGGTACAACTAATCAGTATTAACTATCAAATACCGATTTACTTTCAGGTATTGGCATATTTTTGGTTGCTTTGTCGATGGTGTACGCCGGAATTATTGAGATCATCAGAAAGAAAGACATTGAAAACAATGGCTACATCACACAAGAGCTGTCAGGCTCAACCTTCAACGCTTCTCGCATATCCATGTTTGCACAGGTTCCAGAATTTGCTTTGATTGGATCTAGTGAGGTGTTTACAAGTATTTCAGGTGAGTCCAAAAGTAGCTGGACATGTTACCTAAAATGTTTGTATAAAACTATTAGAAAGTGTAATGTATATATATTATATATTACAAAAACATTCTTGTTCAACAAGAGATTTTCCAGCTTCAGTATGGTGCAGGTCCTCGTTCAGGATAATAAGTACAGTGATTGTGTCAGATATACTACAATACAGTATTCGTAATTCAGGGTTAACTGAGGTTACGTCAGTATGTATATTAACATTGCAGGTTTGGAGTTTGCTTACACCCAAGCGCCCGAATTTATGCAGGGCCTCATCATGGGGTTGTTCTTGATGACCTCTGGGGTTGGCAGCTATGTGGCCTCCCTTATTGTTGCCATTGTGCAGGCCTGGCGTACAAGTGGTAATTATTAAATTCAAGACATGATAGTTGCGTGTAATTAACCTTCTTGAGCGAGGCATTGTAGAATACAGGTATAACACTACTGTTGATGAATGTTTCTACATGTGTAATATATCTCCGTCAGCAATATTCTTACAATGTCCTGGGTACCATAATGGCCACACACTCTGTATGACCTCATTTACTCATTACTGGGTGGACATTTAAATATTGCACAAATTCGTTGAAATTGTAAGAATATCACTTCCTGCTATTTCAGAAGCGTCTGACTGGTTTCCGGAAGAAGCAAACGATGGTCACATGGAGTACATGTTGTTCTTGCTAGCGGTTCTATCCGGACTAAGCATGGTGGCTTTCGTCTTTGTGGCCAAGTGGTACAAGTACAAGAAGCCGCAACTCGAGGAAGAAACGAGTGTGACCCCTCCACCTTACTTCGAAACTCACTCGTTCGAGAATGTCGAGACTGATGCGTCGGGGAAGAAACAATGGCCTCCAGAATGGAAAGAAACGTCAAGAATGTAACATGCGGTGCTCATAATGCATTTGTGACCATACGGCCACGTACAGATATTTTTCATGTACATTGTTAACTAAAATTTAGGTCTTTGGTTTGAATAGTGAAGAAGCTTGAAATCTTGAGAACATATTCAATCCTGGTTTAAAGAAGAATGCAAGCATTATTATAAATAATGACTGTATATTGACTATTGATTAACCGTTTAAAATTTAGAACGGAATATAGTAATACTTGAATATTACCGGTAATGTTGGTTGTAGTATTTTTAATTGGATACTGGCTTTAGTGGCTATGATTATGAAGAATTTAATGATCAGTTGTTCTTTGTTGACAATTTATGATATCAGTGGACTTTTATTTATAAATTTTATAAATGTTAATCATATTTATTTAGAGCCAATATGGGTGTCCCCTTTATTTCCTAAACTGATATTTATAGTATGAATGTTTCCTTGCTAAGCATCCAATATTCAACCGTTCAAGATAATATAATACTATTTAACAATAATAATAATAAAGTCATACATACAACACATTGTATATATAATTTACAATTAATTTCTGATTAAAATATGGTGCCAGTCGATATTTGATAAATATGGCATACATTTTATCACTATTCAAGTAGTCAAGTATTTTACGACATGATTCTTGGTCAATACATTCCTTTCCGCAATCTGTCAAAATTCTGTCAGAATAGCAACAAGTCTTCCAATGAGCTTAGGGTAAGAATATAGCTTGGCATTCTACAGCTTGTTGTTTCTGACAATAACTTATGTCGGATTTAACTGCATTCGTGCTCATTGATTTGTGATACGTATATTGCAGATATGTAGTTAGTTTGCTGAATATCATGCAAGAAATTTGCATAATACTGTTTGGTCTTAATGCATGAACACTGTACGCTTCTCGATGATAATCAGTTATATATCAACATTATAATATGTGTAGGTCTTGCTCACTTATACCAATAGTATCTTAAACGTATAAACATATATAAGCAGCTTCTGTTGGCAGAATGTGATTGAGCTAATGTCATTATTGTTTTAAATATATGCTTACATTTCATGTATTTATCTGTGATCACTTTCAACAGATTATCCACTTTAACAGAAATGTTATACTATAATTTGATTCTTGTAGTTTGCTTGTCGTATATTTGCATGAGATGCGTTTTTAAAAGAAATATATGTAATAATACTGATTTTCTTGATTTCTTGTTATTTTCTTTCATTCCGTGTGTAGGTGAGATGGTTTTAACTTACTTTTGTTTTGTACTTTGATAAAAGTTATACTAAAAGATTGACAGCAAATTAGTAGCAGGCAAGATTATGACATACGCCTCTTCATTTCAAGTATGCCTGACATATATGTATTATTTACAATAATTTTAATGTTTAGATAAAACAACAACACAAAAATCAGTTGTTCGAGACTTCCAAGACTTCTGCGTTGGGGAAGAAACAATGGCCTCTAGAGTGAAATGTGAAAGCTTGTAAACAATCGTGTGTGCATATGGTCATTGCAAGAGAAGGGATCTGTATACATGTAATAGCAAATGTATTTGCTTTGCAGCATGACACAGAGTAAGGAAAATATTAATTTATTAAATTAAACAATAACTTTTTGGTTATCACAGATAAGATTGATCACAGTCAGAGGCAAAACAAATCATTAGAAACAATGGCTGCCTAATACTTAACAATTTAAACAGGAACATCAAAAGCATGCAGTCTGAGGTAACCATTCTCAAGCATGCAACTACAAATCACAGATGAATATATATATATATATTTACAAGTTAAAACTCTGATAATTACGTCAATTATATTGTGGCAACAAGTGATATAAGAGTTATTTGCAAAGGTTGAAAGTCACAAACACAAACTAGGCACAGGTACAGAAAAAAATACTAGTGTTTCAGTTGTTACACTTGAACTTGGTGAGAACTTTCTGAGCATTCACTGTGCTATTAAGGAGTGTCTTGGAGCCTCCATTTTTGAGGTTCTTTACTCGATGCGTGACCTGGTGTACTCCTGCGTCATCCAGGCTAGACCGGACTGTTACAATGTTAGCAAATGCACCTTCACCTGCCTGCAAAAATAGTACACAAAAACAATTACAAACAGTGAAGCATACAACATTTACTCCTCAACTGTGTACGTCGTGGTTTGTAAACTCGCCAAATAATAAGTATGAATTATTACAGAAAATGATGAACGAGAGCTAGCAAAGTTAAAATAACAGCATTTTTCAAAAGGAGGTATGGATAACAAGCCATCAAAGAATGACCTTCCACACCAGTTGGAGTAGTTCATAAACTGTAGTATGTTCGGTTTTCCATTTAAGTTTATAAAAACAAAATACTGTCAGGTTTTGTCTCAAAACAATGTCTCCGTTGGAAAAGGCATCATGACATATAAGCTAAGCTAACCTTCCCCTCGGGGTGAAGATTGGATCGTGAGGATGTTGGAATTTTGCTAATCCTTTTCTTGTTTCCATTCGTTCTTGTTGATGCTGACTCTGAAAACAAAATCTTAATTACCTTATTATTATAAGACCAAAGCCAAAAAATATATGTTACTTAAGCAAAAGCAAATTACAATTGTTCTGTCAGACCAACCTTATTATAATCATACTGTTATAACAACCTTTTGTGACATTAAAGAAGTGTGCTATAAAATCATGAGACAATAGTATATCCTAATTTAAAAACAAACCTTGGTTAATGTCATCACTGGATGATTTAGTTCTCTTCATAATACTAGTCATGGGAAGGCTGGCAGAAGGGATGAATGGTTGGGTATCATTGTGGTTTTCATTGGGCACTCTTTCAGGGCCACTCATTGCCCGCTGCCTTTGTGGGGAAGGTCTTGGGTTCTTGGGCGATTTACGACTGGAGTAGAGTTCATCATCAAAGAAAAATGTTTCCCCTGGCAAGCTCACCTGAAATCAATTATCCGGTTCTCAAAATGTCGAAATTTGAACATAATTTCATAAAATATGACCGTTCTAACACACTTCACTTAAGTAATAA
Source organism: Congeria kusceri (assembly GCA_027627225.1). NCBI lineage: Eukaryota > Metazoa > Mollusca > Bivalvia > Myida > Dreissenidae > Congeria > Congeria kusceri. Next base: position 25,535,129 of record CM051031.1, on the reverse strand, counting down.
TAAGTTCACCTAGTAACATGTAACATTTTTGCAGTGCTACACTTAAAAATATAAGAGCAAAATGGCTGATAATGGTAAGTCACAAATGATATGCCCACAATTTAATATAATACCAGAAACTGATATGCATACGTGATTTCTAATAAACTGTGCACATACATGGTCCCCAGATTCATGCTTGTTACTTGAAGTGAGACTAGTTTCTGATGTTTCCGGAGTAACTAGCTCGCTGCAAGGGTCAGTTGTCTCCCCCTGCCAGGCCTGGTACCTTGATACCCTGTGACATGGCGGAGATTTACTGTTTTCTGATATATCAAACAGCTCTGGGGACTGAACTGAAAATATAAGTATTGACTATTCCTTAATTTGTAATAATCCCTTAATTTGTAATAATCTATCTGCAAACAAACAAAACTTGTAGTAGATACTGCCAACCAGGATAACAATTGACTTCTAATAGTTCAATACACTTTCAACTTTCAAAAATACAATCTCCAAATAACATTTGAAACAAGTAATTTATACAAAGAGTCACTGAAGCCTTCTGATGTTACAACCTGTGTTCATTCTTCCAAGGGTGCCAGGTACGACCTCCATGGAGAGATTTCTCTTAATTTTTTTTAGTTCCTGGTCCACCCAGTGTGATACTATGTCTGATTCGGTGCTGCTGTCTACAGGGTTCTCACTGTCCACTCTGTCTGCCACACTGCTACAGGTGAATGTACTGCAGCTGTCTTCGTCAGTGTCATACGTCAGCTTGTATGCGTTCCTTACACCTAGTGCAGTAATGAGTGTAACATATCAATCAAAATAATAACCTTTATTGAAGTGTTACTGTAAACAGGTTGAACAATATGTGCATGCTTTCTGTTTATTTGAATTTTCAAATTTACCATTCAAAATACCAGCATTTTTGTATATTGTTAAAAATTTTGGTTTGCTCATGTATTAATTAACCAAAATGATCCCCAAGAGATACAGTTGCGATGAAAAGGACACGGGCCTTTAAGTAGTTAATAAATTACACAAATTTCCATGAACTCATCATATTTTAATATTTTTACCGAAGGTATAGCTATGGGCAAACCTACCTGAGGGTTTGATTGTCGAGTGGCAGTTGAAGTCTGCAGAGGATGAGAGGTGTTCCTGGGAATGCTCCTTGTTCACAGTCCCATCAACAACGGCCTGGTAGTAGGCATGCTGCAAGAGAACAGACATGCTGTTATAATACTAATAATAGTTTAAACATGTTCATCTGCAACAAACATGCAGAGAGATTGAAATACAAACAGTAGTCAAAATAAAAACATAAATAATTATTATTAATTATTATATTAATGATAGTTCATTTATAATAATCTTAATTAGGCATAAAAAATATATGTTTGTTTCAGGTTACCTGACCTACCCTAAAAAAATGCCCCGACCCTAGAACATAGAACATTTTATTTAGTTGGTCAGATATTTTTTTGTTTTATTTACCTTTTTTAATAATTAAATGTTTTTTGGGATAAAAAAGTGTTTTGTTTTGATAGCATCCTCTTATAAACAATGTTTTAGGATACTACTGATATGTTTTGAATATAAATTCAGTTTTAGAATCTTCAAGTTGACCAAGGAAAAAAATAAAAATAAATCCTGACCTACCAACCCTAATTTTTTTGGGCATGTAACCTGAAACAAACCTAATTTTTGTGACGCCTTACATGAACTTCAACAGGTGAAATACCATGTAATAACGTGTACACTAAGTGGTTATAAATCATATACTTAAAATAGTATACATTCTCAATGTTGTATCATAAAATGACATTCAATAATGTAAAACAATTTACTGTTACATTTTGTATTTGTTCTTGAAAGGCTTTTGCAAGATTTCTAACACTTCCTCTGCCACCAAACCAGCTTGCATCTTTCTCCACCCTGATATGGATTATCAGGAAACATAAATTCACAATAGTTTTATAAATTATTTATTAAAACAAGATTCTGTGCTTGACAAACACACATGCCCCCGGTTGGTGCTGGGTAGCCGATTTCTTAGTCCAAATTAGGTCAAGGTCAAGATCAAAGTGAGGTTGGGTTATATGGACGGATTGGGAACGGGCATACGTAAAAACTGTGTAAATATCCAAGTTTTGCAGTAAGCGGTGTTGGTGCTAGACAAAACGGTAAAATTTAGTTAACCAAAAAATGGTAATTTTGAATTGTTATAAGTCCAAATTAGTTCAAGGTCAAAGTTAATTTGGGTGATATGGGTGGATTGGGGATGGTCATAAGCAACAACTGTGCAAGTATCCAAGTGTTGTAGCCAGCAGTGTTGGTGCTAGACGAAATGGTAAAATCTAGTTAACCAAGAAATAGCCCATTTGAATTATTTTAAGTGCTAATCAGGTCAAGGTCAAGGTCAAAGTGAGGTTGGGTGATATGGGTGGATTGGGAGCGGTCATAGTTAGCGGTGCTGGTGCTAGACAAAATGGTAAAATCTAGTTAACCAAGAAAGGGCACTTTTGAATTATTATAAGTCCAAATTAGGTCAAGGTCAAGGTCAAAGTGAGGTTGGGTGATATGGATGGATAGGGAATGGGCATAAGCAACAACTGTGTAAGTATCAAAGTGTTGTAGTAAGCGGTGTTGGTGCTAGACGAAATGGTAAAATCTTGTCACGGACAGAAGGACGAAACGACTGAAGGACGGACAGGACGATCACTATATGCCTCCTGCATCAAGATGCCAGGGGCATAAAAAAAGCTATTTGCATTTTCAACAAACAATACTACATTTGAGAGGACATAATAAACCCTTTATACTAATAGACACATAGCCATTTTAATTTTCTTACGGCATACTGACATAATTTAAATACCAAACATCATAATGACCAACAGTCTTTGACCAACTATTATATACAATAGCACAATAACATAAATACGGAATATATGTGGTGACTTTTGATATCATGTGATATCAGACGAGTCCGATATGGCGTAGGAAAAAGGCGAGGTTTGCCGAGCCTTTTCCTACGCTATATCGGACGAGTCTGATATCACATGATATCAAAAGTCACCAACCATATATTTATATTTATTATGCCACGTTTTGCAAATATTGTTTTCTATAATTAATAAAATACATTAAACTAGTCTAATTAAATCGCAAACATTTAGCAATTTACAGTACAGACAATATGCAAATGAGACAGCCTGACGGCGTCTACTAGCGTCGATGCATAGTTACGCATAGCAAATAGTTCTTTATAAAATCATCAACAATTTAACATTTTAAAACACATTTAACCAATGAACCAAAAACTGAACCGAGAAATTGCTACTTATTGGAACATTGAACATGATATAAATACATGTACGTCATTTTATCTATTAACACACACACAAGAAGAAGACTGCAGTCGACATAACGATTACTTTTCAACTGTTTGCAGTACGTGTGTAATGTGAATATTCAACAACGAAACAAATAGAAAAGTAAAACAACCAGTGGATTTATTATCAAGTGCGTCGTTAATCAACTTTTCCATCAGTTCATAATGCGTTCAAAGTTGAGAGGTGGACGATTTCTCTGAAAAACTGTCCCCCAAGTGTGATGTCAAACTGGGTGGGGAACGCACCCGCAGTCTGCATGAATCAGGGATGCAGCCTGTCGTGTTTGCGATGTGGGCTCGTATTACAGCTGCATTATATTGGTGGGACAGCAACGGGTATCAAAAAGCTTCTGTATCACGTCCTTCCTGGCAGAGCTAGCAATTGGTAAGTGCCCTGGTAATACCATCTTCGAGTGCACAAATAAGTCAAATTATAATCTTTTGCCTTCTTTTAGAGCCGTAGGTGCCTATATTTAAATATTTAGTCATTTATTAACATATGCTGTTTTGCTTATGTTATTGTGAGTTACCGTATTTTCAAAAGGTGTCAGAATTTCTTTCATATTTTCAGGTTCACAGCCACTGAAAGTTGGTGCAACAGACGGAGAGTAGCAATTTTTGATGTGACATTTTCTAGACACTATGTATAGCTAGTGGATATGTGCTACTCAATCAAACGGCAGATTATCTTGTCTATGAGTTCCAAACTGCATTTAACTAGTTGTTGTGACTTTAAATTGAAGAATTCCTAGTTGACCATCATAATTAGATCTGTTTTTTTCAGTTTCATATTCTTCAAATGGTTTTGCATCATTTACCAATTTTCTCTTTCTCATGTGGATTCTATTTCCCTATTTCATGTTTTAAATTATAACACATTGACTTTTCTGCATGTTATTTAACTAAACCTATTGTTTATAACTTAAAGCCATGTTTTTATTTACATTTGACATTTCATTTAGAAATAAATTGACTTGTTGTGAATCAGATTATAATGGCAAGTATTTATTTGAATTTCTAATAAAAAGTAAAAAGAGTTCATTTTTATTAAATTGACCATAATTTCTTGAACAGCATGTTTTGTTTTTTTTACTTTTTGTATTTTATTTATATTTTTTTACCCTTCATTTCAAACAAAATAATTGTTGTTACCTGGCTAGATTCTAGTATTTGTTTGCTTTCTTATGATTAAAACATTTTAATTGTCTATTTAAAATAACTGTTATTAATAGCATTTTTCTAAAACATTGCATTTGTATTAAAGTGACACAAAATAAATTATTTTATTAGCTTCTTCCTTGGTAAGACTTACACTTACAGTACACTGCAACTTACAGCAATGGTTTCACTGAATTTTATGTAATGGTGTATCCATGGATATTGATTAATAATTAGGGACTTTGCAGTTCCTTTTCACTTGTTGATGCAATTAATGGTCTGAGTGATTTGGTTTCATATCCCTAGCCAAATTTTCAGTATAGATAAAAAAAAACAGCCACAAAATTTCATCCAATTCTTGCATGATTTTCAATTTTTGTGATATCTGTAATTTTTTTTCAGCTTTTAAAAATATCAGCTTTCTAAGATTTTATTGACATGTTTTGTATGTTGTGCATTACATGTTTTTGCATAATGCTTATTTGACATAATAAATTTATTCTTGTTAATTGAATAATGTTTAAATGTTTTGTTCCAGTAAATTTTATTTCTGTGAATTAAAATGTTGGCATGTATAGATCTATCCTTTGTTTACATTTTAACCACGTAAGTGACATTCCACGCCTACAAAAAGTAGTTCCGAGAAGTGGGCGGGATTAAACAATCATTGCACGTGACACTTGTTTATGTGGGCCGAGCTAAAACGTGTCATCAGTCAGGGACATGATATTACAGAAAGTAGGCGGGGTTAATTTGTGTTATCGGTCAGTGGTATAATAACGCTTAAAAATATTGTGTCAACATCTTCAACGTAATTGTGCACTGGGGGCATAATAAATATAAATATTAGTAAATTTGATTTAATCTTTGTACCAGCCCGGCTTATAATTCCCTGTCAATAACCCAATAAATATAAACAAATGTATTACACTGGTGACGGCTTCTTCCTGGATGGCATGGTGGCAAAGTGAGGATTGTCTCTCTTGTTTTCCAGCTGACCCAGCGGCCGGTCTGGGGTGTGGTCATTGTACAGGGCAAACAGACTGCCAGCTGTTGTCAGCTTGCCTAATGAAGTAAGAAACAGTCATGCTATCAACTGATTGGCCAAATATTTTTAAGTGTGATAAAATGTTACAAGAGGGCTGTTATGGCTCTAGGTTGTTAATCTGGCTTTGACCAAATCTAGCACAGTGCTCTTACAAAATAATGGAAAACTACATCGCATTGATGTTTTTTCTAAAAATGACGAAGGCTTGAAGAAATTAAGTTCCCAAACGATATTATTGAAATTTGTCAATTGCTATCTGAGTAGATTTTTTAAGATTTCAGACAGCCATACATTAAAAAGAAAACTAATCGTGCCAACAACTAAACTAACCAAAACTGACCATAACAGCACACCTTGATGTGCTTGAGTGAGTTAAGGCACATTATGAAAATACCTTATATTTTCATTAAAGGCACTAACAAGGTGATACACGTTAAACAATACATTAAAAAATTATTGTTGAGATAACAAACATAAAATAATCATTATGAGCTAAAAACTTACACATTTTAATAAAATAAATGGAATTTGAACATGTTTTTTTTTTTTTGAAGTGCAGTTTGGTGTTTATATTTTCAACACAACTAGCCAAAGTTCCTCGTGTTTTATGTAGAATATCGTGCATCTCGCTGAAGGTTTACGATGAATAGTCGGATTAAATCCGCATCGCTACGACATTTGGCAGTAAATAAAGCTTGTGTTCGCGAACAGTTTTATTTTGAGGATCAGTGTGTTTGCAATAAACAGTATCCAACAAACCAAATGTTTCTGACGTAGGTTATATATAGTGTTTTATCCAGGCCCTTTTTGCGCGGCGCGGCGCCACGCCCTTTTTTGGAAGCGCCACGTTGCCCTTTTCAAAGGCAAAAGCCGCCACTCGCCCGAATTGATAACGATCTTAATTGCCTCGTGACTAATTTTGTTTGCCCTTTGTTAGCGAAAAAGACACCCGCTGTTTTGTGTTATTGTCACTGACTGTGCTCGATTCAGTGCATACTTAGTTTTCTAATCGATAAGATTTAATCGATCACTGTGCTCGACTTAGTGCCGACATACATTTCTAAGTGATTAGATTTAAGAGAGTACTGTACTATTGATTGGGAAAGTTGATTCTTAAACCGACTAAAGTGATGATGCTATCTATATACGGTTAACGTACATAACATTAACTGCCACATTCCCCCTCCCACTGTCCGTGTTCGTTACGTCAAAGACCCATAAATAAACATTAATAGATCTCTGGTTACGTTTGATTTTTTCTATAATTAATATGATTAATTATTCCTTTTGGCAAATACTTTTAACACAACGAACATGTACAATTACAAATATTGGCACCTGAAAAATTTACTATAGTATGTATGTGTATAATCGTATATATTCAGGTGATTTATTATTTTTATTCAGTTGTTTTTACACTTATTAACAAATGTACTTAATTGATTGACAACCCGTCAGTAACTTTACTGAATGAGTCCAATAGTGGGGTTCTCTATCTGGAGACTTGAGGTGTGAAAGGGAACCCAGTTGTATATTGGTATGCGTGTCAAATATGACTTACCTGTCAACACCTATTGGGCCCCAAGTGTCAAGAAAATACTAAGCCCCTACAAAATATACCCGGACGTGTCAGTTAAAGATTGACCCACACATATAGTTTTCATTACAGATTCTCTATTATTTTAAAACGATTGTCGGACAAAAATTTGTGAAAAAGTTGTTTACGTTAACTTGTTGTTTATATTTGTGAGACTGAAAATGCCGTCATGTAAACGGAGGTTGGCACAACTTCAAAAGGAGAATGTAAAAGTGGCAAAACACAACGTTAGTTTATTGAAATTTGTGCAGAGAACAGACGTAACCGAACGGTAATTATATATTTGCTACGATTCTTTATGTTTGTAAATATAAGGTATCAATTAGTAACTAATTATAATATAATTATGTGGTCCACAGAACTTGCCTAGGTTCCCAAATTTCTCAGTAGTACTGGGTACGTTACGGACACACCTCGTACTATTTACTCGCATTATATAAAGAGAATTGCAAAAAACGAATGGGTGAGACAGATATGCAACAAACGTGATTTTTTTCTTATGTTTAATCAGTGTAAATATTTCGTGTGCCAAAACTTTGTCATAATTATATTCGGAATAAGTGTGACATGATTTCAGAGTTTTTATTTAAATATAAAATGTGTATATAGATTTATACGTCCCGCTAGTTTAATGGCGCACTTCGTGTAAATTCTGCCCGCTTTTTATGACGATCACCCGCATGTAACGATTCGCACCATCTGACTTGCTATACAGCGTTTATATTATTGAACATTTTTATTATTAATTCTAATAAATGTATTGTAATCATTGAAACTGACAGTTATTATTATTTCTAGAAAAATCAATAAATGTTGTAGTGCGTAAAATGTCGTGTTATTTCAAGAAACTATTTACTTGTAGTGGTATTAAATCAATCACCGTGAGTTTTTCATTGGTAATACATTAGACTGGAAATAAAATACCTGGTAACGATATAAATAATTATGGCGTCTAGTTGAAGATCGAATGTACGTCACTGCGACGTGATGGCGATTTTAATACCTATACTGGTATAAGACGTATATTTAGTGTTTATCTTGTTTTACACTTCTTAACACGCCCCAAAAAACATCGTTTCAAAAATAGTTATAACATTATAACATTATAATAACAATAGTACATTTTGTGTCGATGTATTCTGTTACTGTTTAAAACTTTTGCTATACTGTTAATTGCATAAAAATATATAACTCATAATAAAATATATGTTTTGGAATAACTGTTTGTTTTGAAAATATATCAATCAGTTAAATATTCAGGTAATTACATGATAATTAATAGTTAATCATATCATGATACTCATAGCCAATACTCTGAAACACATGTGCCCTTTTAAAAGGACGCCGCGCGCTAAAATGCCCTTTTTGAATACATTGCGCCATGCCAATCTGCCTTCCTGGATAAAACACTAATATACTAACGTAAACACATGCTAAGACAGACAATAAGATAACCGTTTATTGTAGAATCTAAATTTGGCCATTTTCACCTTTTGTGTAGCTTTAAGTTCATGATAGCAGATTGTAAAACTGTAATGTTTTTTAATGTGAATAAAATGTATACCAGCAGTGGAATATTCCTCAGCAACTAGATCACTTTGTCCATGGCAGGCGGGTTTTGCCCCTGCGCTCCTTGTTCTTTGGTGGTTGCCCAGTTGTAGGAAGCTGAAGTTTCCCATTGATGAAGTTACCTGGCCTAAAGCTCTGTCAGCATTATAAAAGACCATTAAATGAGGCGCATCGTGGGAAAATGTTGTGGGCTTAAAAATGTATGTGAGTAAAGTGTTGTCCCGGATAAGCCTGTGCAGTCTGCACAGGCTTATCCAGGACAGCCCTTTCGCCTACAGTGGATTTATGTTTAGAAGAGACTTCCTTGAAACAGGAAATACCATAAAGTGGCAAGCGTCGTCCCAGATCAGGCTGTGCATTAAGCCCCGTTTACACATGACACACCTCATTTCAATGTGTGTGTCTTTTTTCCATGCAATACATCCATTTATTATACCCTTACATGAATAACACTTATTTTATTCCACATATTACAGTACATAACCATTTTCTGACACAGTTTTATACAAAAAAATTGCCTGAAGTTGCTATTACATGTTGGTAGCATAATTATGGTTAATGGTTATCATGCTACAACTGCCTAGAAATATATGATGTTATGTGCTAAGCTGACCTGGATTAGAATTTTCCGATTTATCAACAGGTTACTGGTCCTAATATTTTCTTTTTAAATATTTAGAACATACAAAGGCCCGGCCCTCAGTGAAAAAGGAAAAAATAGGAGCTTTCTTTTTAAAAAAGTAGGAAAAAGTTGGAAAAGTATATATTTCTCGTCAAACAAGTAGAAATTTTAAGACTTACCATAGCATAGTTCAATGATAACAATAGGCATCTGTTCAGCTAGAGGAATGTGATCATGGCACATCTACCCCAAATCCCGAATTGTTTTTTTTATAAATTTATTAACTAAATAATACAAACATACCAATAACTATAGCTCAATATGAACGTAAGGTTATGACTACAATAAACATGTACACTGCAGAATATGTTACATCAATAGCAAACCAGCATGCAACGTTACTTACAAAGGGTTACTACTACCAATAGTATCAAGCACTTTAAAATCAATTGTCTTTTTAGCTCAACTGAGCACAAAGTGCTCGGTGAGCTATTGGTATAGGGGACCTCTCCGGCGTCATCCATCATCCGTATGCCATCAACAATTTGGACCATTATCGCAATAAAGACTACATTTTTTATTCAATCTTGACCAAACTTGCACAGTTTGTGTATGACCATAAAGTCTTGGACGAGTTCGATAATAGGCCAGATCGGACCAGGAACACCAGAGTTATTGTCCCTTTTTTTGCCCCAAATACATCTATTCCTGAATAACTCACCTGGTAAAGGGAGGTAAATGCAGTATCAGGAAGATAAGTGCCATAAATGTGTTATTTTCCTTTAGTCACAGATATAACCCAGATAGTGGAGTCTGCTTATCAGTAAAATCAATACATCATTCTGAGTCAACATGATACTACTATTTTAGATCAGCATCATTACACATAGTAATACATGTATAGCCTGCTTTTGACCTATATTTTGGGAATTTGTGCAGCAGTAAATTTTTCCACTGTCTGTCTTGGCATCCAGTCAGGGAAAAGATATAAACAACAATAAATAGCTAAAATTCATGTTGTAAACAAGCAATCAGAATATAGGATTAATATCATGTGATCTAGTGCCTGAAAGGGTTATTTTCTGTCGTTTTTGGACTGTTTAGTCAGTAACTTATTCAGTATCATTTAATCAGTAACTTTTGGACTGACTTGTACATTTGATTTGGGATTTTGGAAACTCGAGTAATTATCTTACATGATTTTTGAAGCTTATTATTATTTCTCCTTAATTGAAAAATACTTCTACACTGTTTTGACTCAAAATTGGTGTGAATATTAGTAAGTTAGTTTGTACACAAATCAACTAACGATTGTATAGTTATTTATAATTTAATCTGACAATGTTGATAGGTGTATGGTTCTTAATGTTAATAATGAGTACTCCTATATAACATAGAAATTTCCCTTTTTCTTAAGAGTACATTTGGAAAGTTTGTCTCTGTGGGTGTCATTGATTCAAAATTATTAGTAAGTTTTTACGAAAAACAACGAAAAGGTTTTATATAGGGATGGGACCGAATACTGAAATCAATATTCAACATTCATTTTAGGTATTCAAATATATTCAAATATTCGTTTTGTAAATACTACTATATACGGCACTCTGTCCGAATATTTACCTATCCGAAATATGTATACTACGTGTAGGTAGTTGTTTTACCTTGTTTGAGTGGTATATGAGCGATATAACTTAGTTAATGTTAGGCAAATATAAAGAAATGTAAGATATTGTTAAATGTATTGTTAATTAATTTGTTAATCGTTTCGTACACAAATTTCTCCTTACATAGATTACACGTTGCCTGGGTTTTGTCTAATGACTGCGTAAAGTACTTCCAAGCACATGATGGTGGCATTGTTTATTAATCAAGACCCTTGTATAATATACGGTGTTGATATAATGGAGAATAATTTACAAGTGACGTATATTAAGAATGACCAGATTATGCTAATTTTGTTAAAGAAATTGATTGGCTGATAATGGATTCATTTTGATTGGTTACTTAGAGAGTAATTGTAATCTACTGCGAACAAGTTAACCGTATAGATGTCACTTAAGGACAATAAACAACAATGTACGCCTTGTGCAAACTGTGAAACCATTATCACAACATGGCCCAGTTTTGTTATTTGTGGATACAATGCGTCATATTCGCGCCTCCTACAAATCAGTAATTCGCGGCCCTTGTAAAGACGTGGCCCCCCTGCCAATTATCAATTGTCGTAAATTGGACATGTTTGGCATGTGTTGTCAAAATGTTACACTGCCCCCCCCCCCACCTGCTAGGCAGGAAATACGACTGGAATTCATGTTAACTTTACAATCAAACTGGAAAAAAACATGATTTTTTTAAAAGAAATTTTGTTCTTTAAATAAATTTGAAAATCGAATATTATAATTCTAATATTTGGTCCCATCACTAGTTTGATAGTTATTTATAATTCAATCTGATAATATTGACAGTTGTATGGTTGTTAGTGTTAACAATCAGTATTCCTATGTAACCTAGAAATGTCCTCCTAAGAGTACATTTGGAAAGTTTGTTTGTTTGGATTTTTCACTCTATTTACCAGTCATTCAGTGATATAATGGCGGTCAGTTAATAGGGATGTCACGATATTAGAAATCCATATTGCAATATATTGCGATTTATTTTATCAATTTATTGCGATATATATTGCGATATATTGCGACCTTTGTATTTGTGTATTTAATAAACTTAAGACTGATCAAATCACAATGGACAGCGCAATATATTATTGGATGGTTTTGATGTTGATGAAAGGCGCAACAATAACAACATATAAACAGCAGATAGAAAAGCAAAACAATTATGAGCAATACTCTCAAACCGTCTGTCATAGCTGTTCACTGTATTTATTATAGTACATTCAGAGTGATTTTTTTACATGTACATGCACTCTATTCATGATGTATATTTTGTTTTAACTGGAAACAATGTCAGGCTTAATGTACTATTAAGCATAAACTTTTAAGAGAAAACATGTGTACTAAACATAAATGGAATATTATTGGTCGCAAGTACAGTCTATATATAATGGCCACTCTATTGACCTTCGCCCCTACAAAACTATCAACTTTACAAAAATGATACTGGCTTTTAATTGTTTATCACTGACAATAAGCACGTTTTATTTCAGTCAAAAGTTTGACAGTCAACGTAATAATAAAAAAAAAAAAAAAAAACTGTAAAAAGACCAAATAAATAATGCAATATATTGGTATGGACATGCATATTGCAATATTTTATTGCAGAATGAAATATTGCAATAAACCAATATACCAGTATATAGTGACACCCCTATCAGTTAATCTACTCACACTTTTTCTAGGCAAACTAAGCCGATGTAAGTGGTTTACCAGTACCAAGTGCACATACTTATGCCAGTAAATGACAACTGCCCTACTTGAATCAGAGGTAGGGGGAGAATGGCCGTAGAAATTATTTAACAACCAATCCCCACACAAGTTATGTGGCCACGCTGGGGCTCGAACTCAAGAACCCTTGATTGAGAGTAAAGCGCTCTACAACTGAGCTAGACGGGCCCGCAAAGCGAGAATAATCTACTTGGTTGATACATTTATATGGTGCCATTATGATGATATTTAGGAAGTTTTCATAGAGTGTAGTGACTATAGAGTGTCACTGTATGTACCAGTTTTTAACCCGTAAAGGCTTATCATTGCAAAAACCATTTAAAACATTTTTGAAAACAACAATACAGAACAATATGTCAATCACTGATACGCAAAGTTGAACTGATATAAAATTAGTCTGTGTACTGGTGTTAATAAATAATTATTTTAATTCAAACATATACCGGTATGTGAAAAAAAGATGGTAGTATCCAATTATAAGCTGTTTATGTATTTTAGAATTATTTCCATGTTGTTTTTTTAAAACGCCCCTATATGTTAATGCCATGCGAAATGGGTTTGAATAGCACCAAGAATGCGGGTATTTATGGGTACCTGTTGGAGCCCTAATGGTTGCATTTGTTCTCAGACTCAGGTGAGCGCTTTGGGCCATCATGGCCCTCTTGTTTAAGAAGTTGTACTCCCAGTTGTATCTGACCATCTTTGCCTACTGTTTATTGGATTTAATGTCGCACTCATCAGCCAGTTATAATATGGCAATGTCCAGCTTTTCATGGTGGAGAAAGACAAACAAACATGCAGGCACCTGGGTAGAACCCCTGATCTTCTATTAGGTCTTGCATGCGACATGCAGTTTCCACATAGTTAACATTTGTGGGAAGTTATTTTAAAATTTCCTGATGAATGATGAAGTTACAGTGCGGACAAGCTGTATCACGCCCATATTAGGCCTTGAAGTTCTAAGTGTGACCTTGAACTTTGAGCTAGAGACATAGGTCTTGCACGTGACAATGGTGAACATTTGTGGCAAGTTATTTAAAAATTGCCTGTTGAATGGTGAAGTTAGTGGCCTCGAGAGTGTTCACAAGCTTTTCCTTCAAAAAGCGACCTAGTGACCCAGTTTTGAACTCAGCCTTTGTCATTGAGACAAAGGTTTTGAGCAAGTTTGAGCATGAAGATTGGGCCAAAAAAATGTGACTTCTAGAGTGCTAACAAGCTTTTTTTTCAATCTGACCTAGTGACCTAGTTTTTGACCCCATATGACCAAGATTCGAACTCGGCCAATACATCATTGGGATAAATGTTCTGACCAAGTTTCATGAAGATTGGGCAAAAAATGTGACTTCTAGAGTGTAAACAAGCTTTTTCTTCAATTTTACCTAGTGACCTAGTTTTTCACCCCACATGAACCAGATTGGAACTCGGATGGGATATCATTAAGACAAATGTTCTGACCAAGTTTCATGAAGATTGGGCAAAAAATGTGACTTAGTGACCTAGTTTTTCACCCCACATGACCCAGATTCGAACTCAGCCGAGATATCATTGGGACAAATGTTCTGACCAAATTTCATGAAGATTGGGCAAAAAATGTGACTTCTAGAGTGTTAACAAGCTTTATAAAGTTTTAAATATAGCCATATAAGGAAAACTGCACCGCCTCCTGGCGGCCATGTTTTTCAACGGAGGGCAAATAATGTAACTTCTAGAGTGTAAACAAGCTTTTTCTTCAATTTGGCCTAGTGACCTAATTTTTGCCCCCACATGACCCAGATTGGAACTCAACCGAGATATAATTGGGTTAAATGTTCTGACCAAGTTTCATGAAGATTGGCCAATAAATGTGGCCTCTAGAATGTTAACGAGGTAAATGTTGATGACGCACGACGGACGACGGACAAAAGGCGATCACAAAAGCTCACCATGAGCACATTGTGCTCAGGTGAGTTAAAAACATTATGTGATAAAAGATCTGCATATACTCTACACTAGACATTTTCAACTGGGAAGTACACTGCTCCATCAGTAAGTCCACCATTGGGAACAAAACCACAATTATATCTACACTTCATTCTTCAGTGTACATGACATTTAACTTGATTTTAAATACCTTTTAAATATCTAAGAACCTTTAATAGGCCTGTGAATACAAATCTATGCATGTCAAAGTCAATACATACAATATAAATAGTCTTCAAATTAGCAGGGGAAGATACCACATTGTCTCATCTATACAACACATCTACAAATAGACATTGTTCTTTTTTATATAAAACAGTATTGAATTCATTTTTATTTCTGGCAAACTAAAAAAGTAAGAATAAAAGGAGTTTTTTCACCAAAAAGTAAGAAAAAGTATGAGTGAATAAAAAAAGTAGGATAAGTAGGAAAAAGTAGGACCAGTTGACAGCCTGCATACATAACATTTTAAACAATGGCTTGCTTGGTCCTGACATAGACATTACCTTGCTTGGGCATAGTGTGTCACGTCAGCACTCCCTGCACTATCTATAGAATCTGTACAGCTGTTGCTAGGAGTCTCTCTCTTCATACCAGGCTGTTCCTCCTCTCGTCGCATCAGCTCAACTTTCCTGCAACTCTGGAACAATGCAGTTTATTTTACACATAACTTGGATAATAATATTGTAAATTCTTAACTTATACAGTAACAAGTCTAACAAGGATATCAGTGAACTGATGGATGCTCCCCAATGCGCTTTGCCAAGTAGAGAATCAGAAGAGCAGAGTCCACACAATTGAACACTATATATTAATTTCAGCAATCATCCAAGTCCCATAACTGTAAACAAGAGGGCCAAATGACCCTGGGTCGCTCACCTGAGTTTCATTAGTTGAACAATTTTCCATGTGTTCAGGGGGTCACACCCAATCAGCGACACCCTGCTGCGGGTCCCAGGGGGTCTTCCCCGTTGCCGGATTGTAGTAGCACCACTTCTTCGGGCTCTACAATTTTCCGACAATTCACTATTCAACGTTACCGGGAATGACTCTCTGGTGTCAGTGCACTCCAGTATTCTAGAGAATCGTACCATCTCAGACGTCTGCGAGATAGAGGAGGAGCCCTTGGTTAGTGCCCCCTAACCGTCCCAGAATGGTCGACACCCAGACATCCCCTATGAATTATCCTGCCTTTAATAACAGCAAGCGCAACTCGCTCTCAGGAGACTCATACATTAAAATTAAAGATCCGCCAGCGACAGGTCACCGTTATCTCCATATACATCTCAGCGAGCTGACGGATCTAATTGCTGAGATAATAAAGGACCGTGACAGGCCAACTGGGTGTCGGGTTACTGGCTATATCACTAGTAAAATAGATTCCCGATTCAAAAGGGGCAGGGAATCTATATCCAAAGTAACCCCTTAAAGTCACTTTATCTGACACTGAAAGCCATTCTGGAACTAAGGATCCTCCTATACCTCCTGACCCTGGGTCCCCCCCTCCGGACAGCGGCAACCCCTCCACATCTTTGAAACCCGCCTCTCTATTCACCTCCAAACCCCCCTTGGCAAAGAAATCCAGGCCAGCCCGGCCCGCTCGGACACCGGTGAAGCTCAAAGGGGCCTTCTCCAGCCATAAGCTGGCCATCAGATCTCCACATGCCAAGTTAAACAATTTCAAGCGCAGACTGATTTCCAATTACTATGGACAGTGACCTTAACATTGTATCTTTCAATATTGGAGGTTTTAACCTCCATTAAAAATTCAGAATTAAAACATTTCTTAGACGAAAACCCCAACATACATGTTCTCGCCTTTCAAGAAACTAAATTTTCCAGAAATGAATCCAAATCAATACCTGGTTGTACATGTGAATTTAAAAATCATATCAGTCCAGACAATAATGTAGCTGGCGGTCTTGCCATTTATATAAAAAATTGTATTAACTACGAATTACTGGGGGTGAACAACCAATTAAAGATTGATGGTAGCACTGCTATTGAGGCACTAGCAATAAATTTGGTCATAAATAAGAACCGGCCCCTTATATTGGTCAATCTTTACTCAAGAGGATGTGATCTTGAGACTTTAAATGGCCTTTTTACAGACTTAAGGACCATTAAAGGACCCTATGATGTAATATTCACAGGGGACTTAAATGCACATCACCCCGCTTGGGGTTCCAATAACTCAGATGCAGCAGGCCGCGGGGTCATAGAATGGTTGGATGAGCATGACCTTGCCTTGCTCAATAACGGTTCGCCAACCAGACTTTACCCCTCCGGGTCAACAACATGTATCGACCTTACTGCAGCTAGTGCCGGGATAGCCAGTGCTTCTGTTTGGGATACTCATTTCAAATCTGTCTCCAGTGACTCTGCCACAGGCCCAAATAGAATATCATATATGATGTTCAAGAATATGCCAGCCGTAACTCTTAAAATCTGGCTTGACTTATTCATAAAAGTATAAAAATCAGGGAGGGTCCCCCCAAAATGGAAGCAGGCCACAGTGATTCCTATTCCAAAACCTGGTAAGGACAAAAGTGATCCAAAATCCAATCGTCCAATAAGTCTCACCTCTCATTCAGGCAAATTATTGGAAATAATGGTAAAAAACAGATTAGAGCACTTATTGGAAACTAAAAACATTCTGAACCGATTCCAGCCTGGCTTTCGGAAAGGGCGTTCAACTTTTGATCAGCTAGCAAGACTACAACACGATATCCTTTCTGCTAAAAATCAAAGCCAATCAGTGTTAGCTATATTTTTGGACCTTCAGGCGGCCTTTGATTTAACCTGGAATTTTGGCATCTTAAAAAAGCTTGCTGATTATCGAATCACTGGATAATGCTTCCATTACCTCAGAGCTTTCCTAGAGGGCAGGAAAATTCAGGTGGACAGGGGGGCTAAGGAGGGTCTCAGGAGGGGGGCTGATGATGCTGGGGAATCCCTTGCGCCTACCGAGATCTACTCACTGGCAAAGAAATTTGTCCTTAGTGAGTGGAATGTCAAGACCACCAATTTGTCTGCCTACCGACATACTTTTCTCAGACCCGCGAAAACCCTCAGGCCGTCTGACAAATACTCAGCAAGTATTGTGCTTGACAGAGCCATCACGCGCCTGAAGATGGGAACCACTCTTCTACCTGGTGGCGCGGGAAAGTATGTCCTTGGGCTAGACCCTGCATGTCTGCGGTGCCGGGAGCCCTTCACAGCAACCCACCTACTGCTACAGTGCAACACCTTTACAGGGCAGAGGGACCAGCTCCAGGCCGCATTGCACTCCCATGGACTAGTTTTAAACCTTACCAACGTGCTAGACCCCAAGCGAGCGGCTAGGGGTCCAGTCTTTTCTGCCTTGACAAAATTCCTTTTAGACTGTCAGCTAACTGACAAGATCTAGGTCATTGGGCGGGGGGGGGGGGGGAGCAGTCAACCCCCAACCAACTTCTATACAGTTCCTGTAATTGTTTTTATTATTATTGTGATACATTACAGTTTCTGTATATACTTCTTATTGCATTGTCTATGAGTTTTCAATGCTAACTATTGTTTTAGCTTTTATTGGGAAACTATGGAATTCCTTGCCCTTTCTAAACCAAGTCAATGGTATTGACCGGGTATTCCTTATTTTAAAACATTTTTCAGACGAGAGTATTACGTTAGTACACCATTTACATTTCTCAGTTTCTTAATAAGGCCTCTTTTTATTTCAGATTTTAATAATCAGAAAGGGCGGGGCCGTCCATTTTCTTGGGTACAGTTGACTGCATTGCACCCTCTCCCTTCCCCTCTGACACCTCCCTCCCCTCTCATCCTCAAAGAACCACGTCGGACTGGAGTGCACGGCGCAAGGAACTGTGAACCTTGCACTTATTTGCATTCGGTCTTATCAAGACCAATACCATTGATATTGGGTTTTCAATATTATTATCTTTGGCATACTGTGATAGGTACAGTGTCTACTACTGTATTGTATCTATATAATTATATCCATTTTTACTATCTGGATATGACCCTTTGCAAGTTTTTTAACAGGGATTAGTTAAAATCCCGTATTATAGTCCATTTTTACCTAGTTGGTATCATTTCCTACCTAAATTATTCAACCTTTTTAGAGGTTACGTCTTTTCTGCTCTTTTTGCTTACTTTTAAATAATTTAGTCTAACCGTGCACTCCCTCTGGTCCAGGTGACACAACTCCAATAGCTACACCCTTACCCATTCAATTATCTCCCCTTCTATCCAACCCAATCCATCCCCCAACCCCCCCGCTGGACTCCCAATCCTACACTTCCAATATACCATTTTATCCTTCCCAGGGTGGCTATATGTCTTTTACCTAATTCATTACTGTGTATCTAATTAAATTTGAACCATGATATTGCTCTGTAAAATAACATGTATATCCCATTTATTGGGTCCCACACAATCAATATATTAACGTTGACATGTATGTTAGCAAAATGACTATTACTTTAAAGGTACACAGTAACATATTCACCCATGTAAAGTATTTTTAACTTGTAAATATTATAAATAATGTATGTTCCTGTTTCTTTAATTCTGAACTGTATTACAAGTTTAATTCTTATCATATTGATTTAAAGTGGCCCTATCAAGGTGACTGTTTTGTAACTAGCAGCCTATATTGCTGTATTTTATGTATATAAATAAACATACTTTTTAAACATTGCATTAATGCCACCCTGGGGGGGAACCATCATTTTTTAAATAGCCCAACTCTCTTAAGGTATCAATCAGACAGGGTCTTAAGTTGGAGCATCTCGCTATATTCCCTGTCTGCAAGCGTTCAACATAAGTGAACAGCATGTCGCACAAATGTTAAAAATAAAAATTACTTACACTCATAACATACTTGCTATGCAAGACTATTTTCATTAATATTATATTAAATCTTCACTATTTAGTGACCGTTGATCCATTTTATATATAATAAGAAGTATTCTTACTTCAACATAGAGTCAAGCAGGGTTAGAACCCTAAATACCAACTATTTATTGCTTTACATTATAATACTCATTTTATCAAAAGTATTATTTACTATGACATCATTTCTACGAAACTTAGTGTTAATTTTCTGCCTTTTCATATCCCGGCAGCATAATATTGTAGCAAAGACATGCAAATATTATATTTATTCTGTACAACTATGTTGAACTACTTTGAGATCTGGTAAAACATTAATAAACTGTGCATAATTTTATTTTAAATAAACAACCGGTACTATTGTACCCTTGTTTCCAAACTTCTTTAAAAGTATATGGTTATTAAATCATATATTTCATCCAGATCTTTAAGTAAAAGTATGCTGAAAAATGGGTCCAGAAAAATGAGGATACATGTAAAATTATGTGTTTCCATCATTAAATCTTATTCTGTTGGGCTATCATCTCTCTTCTTTTCTATCTAAGTATTAAACTGCAAAGAAAACAATAAATAAACACAAATTACACGTCAAAATTGCTTAATACTTTATTAAAGCATATATAAACATGTAACATTCATAGAGAAATTAATTCTTTCAAATTTTATAAACATTTTCATATTAAAATCTGCATATTTTCATCTAGCAGATCTATTATTTTCAATATTTCTTTGCAGTTGTTCATAATAGTGCATACTAGTCCAACCCTAATGTCATTATATAAGCTTCACGCTGATTGGTCAGACTGATTTGCATTTGAGTATTTTGATTTGTTCAATTACTATCCGTTTTGAGCATTAAGCTCCATATGCAAATTAGGTTCCCACGCTACCGGATTCCTCTTAAAGGCTGTATATTCAATTTTAAAGTTTATACACGTGGTGTATAAATTAAGAAAAGATATTTCTAAAGCATATATTACTGTTTTTCTTTACTATTTACAAAGATTCACTTAAAAACAATATTTCTATGTACTACTGATATATTTTTACGCTTAGATTTTTTTATAAAGCACCGTACCCACACTGTAAAGATTTTATGTGTCACACCCTTTAAAAGAAGGGATGTTTTTTAGTCTTATTCAAGCAGAGTTTTATATGTTAACCAGTGTGCTCGGGCAATGGTTTTTAACCGAAGTCCCGAGGGTAAATAACCCCACTCGTTGTTGACCAAGTTTCATGAAGATAGGGCAAAAAATGTGACTTCTAGAGTGTTAACAAGCTTTTTCTTCAATTTGACCTAGTGACCTAGTTTTTGACCCCACATGACCACGATTTTAACTCGGCCGAGATATCATTGGGACAAATGTTCTGATCAAGTTTCATGAAGATTGGGCAAAAAATTTGACTTTTAGAGTGTTAACAAGTTGTTAATATAGCCATATAAGGCCCAGCAAACATGCACATATGGGTCCCATATAACAGCACTGTGTGAAAAAAATACTTTAAAAGGAATTTATTTATTATAAACTTATATTTTTGTGCTAGTATGTGACTGCACTGATCTAAGCTACTGTTATTTTATCAAAAAATAGTTATTCAACGCATAAGCACATAATTTACAACCCATATGGGCCCCATTTGGGCTCACATTAAACGACAACAGCCCTGAACAGGTGCCCGATATTTATTTGTATTGTTTTTTTATATAGGTATTATTTTTATGAATAAAACATTTAATGTATCATTTAGATATAATTTTTATCATTAAAGTGCATCAAAGTTTTTAATCATCGCATAATTGAATAAAAAAATTTATTTCGAGCTTGCGCATACAAAATTTCCGGTAGCACCAAAAATGTTCAAAACAAACGGTAAGTCGTACATTTGCACAGGTAAATAACATTACTTTTGAATTCTGTTCGATGATATCTCACATTATCAGTCTGCAATTGAAATGCATGCACATATCGTGTGTAAAGAATAGTTGTAAACGCGTTTTTTGGGTATTGTCCATTTCTGTTTTGCATTTGCCATGTATTTTCGCGATGGCAGTCGTTTGTTTTCAATTTCGTGACATTATGTTGGAAAATATTGCAGGGTATACAGAAAAATTGCTGCACTGTCGAACTGTAAACTATCAAGTTTAAAAATTCATTTTGATTCTATATCAATAAACAAGTTTTTTTATTCAAAGTGAGGCACCTTTGAGTTTCCATGTTTGGTGGGCAGACAGTTGACATTCACAAGGAGGTTGCGTTATACCAGCTGGCGAGGCAATTCAATATGAAGGTGCTAAAGAGAAATTTGCGGTCCTTCAGCTTTGAATTACTTGTATAGTAAGTCTAGTTAATGTTTTATGGAATACACGAATTGTAGTTTCAATAATATGAATGTCATGTAGATGTCCAAAAAGATACATAAATGATACAATGTACTAGCATAATGTGATACAGGCAATACGATAAATATTTTCTTATATGTGACTTTTTTGTCATCCCAAAACATCAAAGCAACTTTCCAATAATCAACACTTGACAAAGAATATTTTTGCCAGAGGCGAAAATGTTATGTTGAGCAATTCAGAGTGGGTATTATAGCGATTTGCCACAATAACGATTTGTCATATAACGATTCGCCATAGGTTCATAACAATTCGCCACACTAGTAAAGTTCTGCTATTAGTTCAACTGTTGAACACCTTTAATTCGGTGTTTGTAACAAAGATAATTGGTGCTTATTGTAATATTGTAAGTGATGTGATTTGACGCCTACTGAACGATTGCAGTTTGTTATCGTAATCATCAGTTAACACATTTTTTAGAAATATAATATCCCGGGCCAAGTCTAGTAAAAATACTTTATTTATTTAAATCGGAACTGAACAAAATGTTCTTAAACATAAGCATATTATAGCTCATCATTTTATTTCATTTTACAAAATTAAACATGCATAAATGCGCATACATGAAAGAAAAATATCGTACGAGTAGTACTGGTATATTAAACTTCTAATATAGTTTATAAAAAATAAATAATCAAATGAATATCATAAAGGTTTGAGTAAAAGTACGTAATAAACTGTTGAATACGTATGGGTTTCCCCTTTTATTCATTTTTATTTGGTAGTAAACTTCATGAAAATTGAATATTGAACTACTGTACAACATGTGGATGATGTGTTTGCAATTACATATTTGCACATTTGCAACATTGGCACTTCAAGAGGCTGAGCATGCTATTTGCTGGTCGAATCACCACTGGACATTTTGAAACTGTTTTAGCAAAAAAATTAAATTCCTTCTGTTTTTTTGTAGGAACAGATTATTTGGTGAGAATATGACATGAGTATTAAATGTATAAAGGGCACGACTGCCACTGCATAGACTTGATATTTTAAAGTTTTAAATTTGATAACATGCAATGTATAGTTGCGGTGCATAATCATAATGTTGATTCAAATGTTTGTTTAGAATATATGTGTATTTTTTGTTTCAATCGCAAGTCATTGGGTAACCAGGTAGTGAAAATGGATCCGGGTACTCGTCAAAGCTTATCTGACCCACGGGTATCCGGGTACACTTTTAACTTAAATTGATAGTTAATCCTTGACACAATAAAATTCATGTAACAATAATTGTCGTAGTCGTCGACATTGCCATCATTCTCAATATTGTACATAGTACATTATAAAGTACAAATTAATAAGCTTTATTAGTGATGTTGTATTCATCATATATCTTTAAATGCAACTTATAAAAAACACACACATTTCCTTTAAATTATAATGATCACCAATTTCCACCAAATATCTTTGTTTTAATCATCAAAGTAGTGTGGCGAATCATTATGAACCTGTGGCGAATCGTTATGAAACTGTTGCGAATCGGTATTAAACTGTGGTAAATCAGTATTAAACTGTGGCAAATCATTATTAAACTGTGGCGAAACGTTGCTAATTCTTCACAGGGCATAGAATTAACTAGCCCGGTCAAATATTTTTTGCAAAAACACAAGGGAAGTAATTAAAATTTCGATATATTGTGTCAAACAAATATACCGCGACTTATTATTGATTTTGTAACTGATAGTTTTTACCTGTTGTTTATTTGTATGTACGTATCAATTTTGAAGCATACCACGAAGACTTGTGGACCGTGATGAGGCAGCCAAAAATTCTACCACAAATGTTGCATGTACCACCAGCCTGTTCTACATTATGCTACTCCAAAGTCAACTACATCCCCAGTAGCTAATATGGATGGATCATCACATGTACCAAAGAACAGAATGGTATGGGTCACTAGATTAACTGAAAGCGCATAGAAACTTACCGAAAGCCACCAGGAATGCACAAAAATCAAACATTTTATATTAACAAGTTATTTATGTTTTTCAAAATAAATTGCAATCAAATTTGTATGTAAAATAAATAAAACATTTACATATTGAATAAATTAACAAATACTAATCACGACATTTCATGGTGTGTAAACGCGGCCCAAAAAAGCCTTTCAGATAGTCGTAAAATTTGATGTTTATGCATGCCAAAAAAACAGAAAAGTATTAACATCATCAAAACAGTATGACAAATATTTATTTGTTTTAAACCGATAGCGTGTTCAAGCAGTCAGAAAGATACACTAGAATCTTTGAATCACTTTGATCCAATAATAATAACTTTTGTTTCTGTAAAGTATATGTATTTTAACATGTATGTATGTTTCAGTTCCCAATCAACGTTTTAAATGAATAAATTATGATTTTTTCCTTAATAGCGCGAGACCTAAGAATCTTCATCATGATGGGGGTCATGGAAGATGGCTTCAAGGCTTAACACTCGACTCCTGGGCTACAACTACAAGGCTATGGAACATTCAACAACCAAATAACAGACTAAAGCAAGGGATTGTGGTGGCAGGTGGAAACAAAGAAGGTCTATAAAGTCCATCGTTACATAAAACAATGTGATCAGTAGTGATTTACAATTGAATACAAGCATTCTAGTATTGAGCATTCAGAGTGTTTTGCACTGACTTTGAGTTATGAAATTCGCCACATTGAAAAAAACTGTCGCCTCGTTTCACGATTTGGTGACTGTGGTGATCGACAGCAAAACCCTTAATATGTGACATTTTGTGTTAATCATTTACATAAATAGTTTATCTTCTTTTGTGAAATAACTTGGCTGCTTTATCAATTACAATAACAAAACAGTATGTCAATTTTGTGGCAATGTAATGTTTGTATGTCTTTTTAGTCTCAAGTATTCAGTAGAAAGTGTTTCTCTATATTTGTGAGATTGTATTTACTGCTTATGCTAACCATCTGCATTGCAAGTAATTGTTTGTCTTTTATGTGAACATAGTCTAAAATAACAAGATATGCATGCATATATAATAAGTGAGTACATACAATAATTGATTGTGATTACTCTATATAAAGAGAAACATCATTCAAGTTGGGTATTTTATCTTTTTTTTGTGCATTTTAACATAATGTGTTTCATATTGTTTAAAATTTTCATGTAATAATTGACTTTTAAGTGATTTCTAATGCATCCTGTTCAAATTTGTACGCCTAATAAAATTATATACCTGGTAGATAAGCACATTTCCTGTATTGATATTGAAGGTTTTTTAAGCATCAGATGTATGATGTATATATCATATCTGTGTGTCTCTTCAGCTAATTTAAATATCTAAAAACAAAATACCGGTATTCTGATAATTCATTTTGTGTTTAAAATAACGAAATATTTTGTTTAAGAATAACATATTTTTATATTGAAATTTTCCTGGTTTCTTTGTTGTATTAACTAGTTTTTTATGCTTTTGTTACATGTACAACTATTAAAATATGCTGACCATGATATGATTGTTAGATTCAACTGTAAATGTTTTTGATTCAACTGTAAATGTTTTTGATTGATTAAAACAATATCTTATCGATAACGTACGTGTTTTGTTTTCCTCTGACAGGTATGACTTACAGAATATTGCAGTATACCTACAATATAGGATGGAAAAAGGTTCATATATAGACCCAAATACTGCCCGTATGCAGCCCATATTGAACCCATATAGGACCCATATGCAGCCAATATGGGACCCATATGGGTAGTGCAACTGGGACCCATATGGGTATTGCAACCGGGAACCATGTGGGTCCCATATGGGCAGCCCATATGGGACCCATATTCAGCCCATTTGGGCTGCACATATGGGTCCCACATGATTCCCAGTTGCACTACCCATGTGGGACCCATATGGGCAGCCCATATGGGACCCACATGGGTACCCATATATTTTGCTTGCTGGGGGAAACCGCCACGCCCCCTGGCGGCCATGTTTTTCAACAGAGGGCAACCATTTCGAACTCGGCTGAGATATCATTAAAAAAAATGTTCAGTGCAAGTTCCAAGACGATTGGGCAAAAATGTCACTTCACTTCTAGAGTGTTAACAAGCTTTTTCTTCAATTTTACCTAGTGACCTAGTTTTTGACCCCACATGACCCAGATTCGAACTCAACTGAGATATATCATTGGGTCAACTGTTCTGACCAAGTTTCATGAAGATTGGCCAATAAATTTGGCCTCTAGAGTGTTAACGAGGTAAATGTTGACGACGGACGACGAACGACGGACACGCTGTGCTCAGGTGAGCTAAAAAACAACATTGAAGCGCAGCATCTTGGTACAGTGAACACTTCCAATTGGTAATGAAGCATCCCATACCATAAAGTATCATTGAATAATTGGCTAGTAGTTGCTGGGAAACAATACACTCAAGAATTGCACACTACACACTTATTTCAGCAACCATCATCCTATAACTCCAAGGAAAATCACTGAAAGGGAATGTCCTGTACATGCACACCTCATTTTGATAATGGAGCATCACATACAGTTATATTGTAGTTGCGGAGTAGTTGCGAAGTCCCATAACTCTAAGAAAACTCATTGAAGCAGAACGTCCTGGCTCAAACACACCTCCTCTGGGTATGAAGCTTCCTATAAAGTTTTATTTAATTCTGACAAGTAGTTGCATTTTAATAGACCCAACAAGAATTGTGTACTAAATGCTCATTTCAGAAATCTTCAAAGTGCCATAACTCTGAGAAAAATCATTGAAGCGGCACACCCTGGTTCAGTGCAAAAATCCTATAGGTAATGAAGTTCCCCATGAAGTTTCATTGAATTCTAACCAGTAGTTGCTGAGAAATACTCCGGTAAGGAAAACAGGACAGATGGACGGAAGGACGCACTGATGTATGGAAGGACGCACGGATGGACGCACAAAGAGGCAACTATAGTTCGGGGTGCAAAATAGAAAGACGAGTATTATTAAATACAGTAATTATTACATTACATACGGGTAAAATGCATTTCAATGTATAAATTTCATTGCTATGGTATGTTTTGGTACCCAGTAAATAAGCAAAAACTATTTGGTGAACTACCTGTGGTGTTTGAGATTTCTGTGGAGATTTCTTCAGTTGAACACTATAGGTAAAGTCTTCATCATCCTGCTGTGAAACTGCTTCCCAGCTTAGTCTTAAATACACAGTCAGAAAAGGTACAAAACAACAAACCAAGTTATTATATGTTTTTGAAGAGAAATATCTTTTTTTCTTTTTTATATATAACTACATTACATATTAGCATAATTACTGGAAACTAATATGTTCTTATTCGTGCTCTAAAAATGAATATTGTTGTTGCAAGTAGTTGAAAAACATTTTGATGAACACAAAATACAACAGAAATTGAAAACAATGTATACAAGCATACATTAAATAAAATTATCATACACGCACTAAACTGAAAAACAAAAACCCAACAATCTATTTGTATTATTACCCATCTGCATTAAAGTGCAACTGCTGTCCGTAATTTGGGCTTTCTCTACTGTAAAGCAGTATAATAGTGGAAAATAAAATACACTTGGCAAATAAAATACACACTATTAAAATGGAAAAAATATAAGTACTATTTCTATTTAATAAGTTAACAAGGATGTCAGTGAAAGAGTGAAACCAATAATGTGCTTTGTCAACTAACAGCTTAATCATTTGAACTACATGACCAATCAGTTTTTAGAACTGTATTTGTTCATAGTGAGAACATGATGGTAATATAGTCACCTCTTTCTAGTAGCTTCCAATCAAGTATCACTAATTCTATTCAGTAGCTCCAGTAATACAGCCCAGACACATGGACATTTTTTATGCTAAACTAAATACGATGTGCAACTATATATTCAAAGGGTCATAACTCAGACAAAAATTATCAAAACAGAACATACAGACAATATGCTCCTTTTGTACTGAAAATGTCCATAATATTTCATTGAATTTCTCTCAGCGGTTGCTGTAAAATATCCGAATGGTGCACTATATACTATTTGCAGCAATAACCAAAGGCCCGGAACTCCCAATACAATTCATTCAAGCTCATAAAGTGTCAATTAAATTCCTACCAGCCGTTGATAAGAAATAGCCAGTAAAAAGGATTTACTACATACTATTTGCACCAATAACTCCAAAAAAAGCACTTTGAAATATGAACATCTGCTCTTGGTTTTAAAGCTTTTCATAAAAATTCAATGGTATTTAAACCAGCCAGTTGTTGCTGAGAAATAGCTCGGGCAAGAATAGTTCTGTTCACTATGTGCTATTTTCGGTAAAAATCAAAGGCCCAGAAATATCATTGAAGCAGAACATTCTGAAAATATGCTTTACTATTCCTAATTATGCTACTTTTAAAAGATTTCTTCCTGCCAATTGTTGGTGAGTAATGTCCAGACAAGAATGATGTACTCTATTATTTTTTTCAGAAATAACCTAAGGACCGACATACAAGATGGAGTATTATGCTCCCATGATACGTTTCGTGGAGCATTAGTACGTTAATTAAACACAATGTATAAAATCATTTTCAAAAAAAAAGTATTGTTGGAAATTGAATTTGATACAAAAATATATGATAAGCCATGGTAATGCATGATGTTTCAAAAGTTAAACATACCAACTTTGAAATGCTAGTATACAATTGGCATTGCTGTTGTTGTTCTTGCCAGCACTAACTTGCCTTGTTCGAGCTGGTTGCTTGTTTCCAGACTTGTTTAATCCATCTCTTGCAGCAAGGTAGTGCTCCTCCCATTGTTCCATTTTGTTCCTCTTCTTTTCCTTGGGCCTCTGCAAGTTTTTCTGCACACGAGTTAGGCTTCTGTCTTCTGGCTCTGTCCGCATGACTCCACTTTCCTTGGCGCACTGGTTCCGCACCATCTGGTAGCTTTTCTTGCTGTTGTTGGTATTCCATGTCTGAGGTGCTGATGGTGCCTGACTGCTGCTATTGTCAGCATGAGGAAGGTGCTTCAGGTGGGACGTTAGGTAACCATATGCATCCTAGACGAGAAAATAAAGTAAAGTCTTTCAAGGAAATATGCTACAAGAAATATACCCATATGCCACACAATAAAACAAGAGGGCCATGATGGCCCAAAGCGCTCACCTGAGAACTGGTACAGATGAAGACCAAACTGTTGTGACAGGTTTGAAAATTAAGGTATATGAATAATACGCAGAGGGGGATAGGATCAATTTTGATTTAAAACATCGGTTAGTGTAATAGGCTAACTAAAGTACACGTTGGGTAGTGGATGTACGTTTTTTTTTTTTTAATGGTTCTCAAATCATTTTTCTCGATATTCTTACCTGACCCTTTTTCATTAAGTCATTGACAATTCTGGAAAATACAGAAACATTAGATTCTGATGTCTTTTTCGCAAACAGTTTTGAAGAACTAGTTGCAATGCAATAATTGCGATGGCTGTGCTATAAGGTAAAGTTTTGCTTTTTCTTTGATAATTTTCTGTCCAATGATGATAAATGATGTTAATGCAGGCTTTGAAGACATCAATGTTGCATTTCTAATAACTGCATGCACGTCTTTTAACTGTTGGAAATCAAATTTTATCAATAAATTTTTATGGTCATGCGCAAACTGTGTAAGTTTGGTCAAGATTGAATCAAAAATCATGTGTGCAAGCCAATTATTGATAACTTGCTGATGTTTTTTTCCAAACACAATGGGAAATAACTCTAGTGTTTCTGGCCTGATCATACTTTTATTCGACTTCACCTGTAGTCTTACGTTCATATACAAACTGTACAAGATTGGTGAAGAATGGATAAACAATTAAGTCTCTATCGTGAATAATGTCCATTTTTGCATTTTTTTTTTTCACAAACAAAGGGCAATACCTCTGGTGTTTCTGGTCCAATCTTGCTAATATTCGACTTCACCTTTAATCTTATTGTCATAGACAAACTGTGCAAGAATGGTGAAGATTGGATGAAAAATGAAGTCTCTATCATGAATGATGTCCATTTTTGCATATTTTTTTCACAAACAAAGGGCAATAACTCTGGTGTTTCTGGTTTGATCTTGCTTATATTTGACTTCAACTGTAATCTCATGGTAATAGACAAACTGTGCAAGATTGGTGAAGATTGGATAAAAAATGAAGTCTCTATCCTGAAATATGTCTATTTTTGTATATTTTTTTAATAAGCAAAGGGCAATAACTCTGGTGTTTGAAACACTATCTGGCCCATTTTTGGCGTCTGCTGAGATCTGATGGTCATACACAAACTGTAAAAGTTTCGTTAAGATTGGATGGAAAATAAAGTCTAAACGTTGGCATAGGGCATTTTTGCACTTTTTTTTGCATGAAAAATTGGCAATTACTCTGGTGTTACTGGTGTGATCTGTCCCAAAAACAATCCCATCCAAGATTTTATGGTGATACACAAACTGTGCAAGTTAGGTCAAGATTTAATAAAAAATGTAGTCTTTATCGCGATAACGGTCCAAATTGTTGACGGCATATGGACGATGGACGACGCCGGAGAGGCCCCCTATACCAATAGTTTACCGAGCACTTCATGCTCAGGTGAGCTAAAAACAACACACACATTAAATTAAGACTCACTATGGAGAAAAAAATTTGTAATTTGAATTTATTTTTTTTTTTTTACATTTTGTATTTGGTCCGTACTTAAAATAATACACTGTGTGTATACTTTAACCAAAGGATGAAGTATGAAACCTATTCAATAATATTTGGTGACATAAAAATGCTGGTCCAAAACCAAACCTAAAATATCAAATTCCTTATTGCTTGTGTTGTTTAATAAAACTTTGTTGGGTGTTTGTGGATTGGGCCCAGGTGTTAGTTTTAGGGGGAAATATTAGCAAAACAAGTTTGGTAAGGTAGAGGTGGGGGTTGGTGGTTTGGAACAAAAGATCCAGATGTAGTCTATTTTTTTAGAAAAGTGCATGGTTTTAAAGAAAGTTTGATATATGGTATCCGCCTCTGCTACATACAATTAACTAGATGTGCCACAGACACGGATCCCCCCACGATGCATGTTTGGACACAGACAAAGGTCGTGTCACCAGCACTAATGTTTGCCTTCGCAAACTGATTTTCATATAAATTCTACAGTGGAACAAGAGCTGTCAGAGGAAAGCGCCTTCAACTATTCGAAGTATTTCAGTTGATACATATTTTGGAAAGTGGAAGTGGCATACATTTGTAGAAATACAAAACTTTTAAGTGAAAACCTTATATAGTTTATAAATTGTAAGATTTCGAAACAAAAACTTTAACAACAAGTTCTATGTGAAAAGTTGGCATACCTATGTCAAAATACAAAACAGAGTTATGGCGGTTGTTAAACCTGATGCTGGCGTTGATGGCAAATGTATATTCCAAGTTTCAAGTGAATAACCTATGTAGTTTTCAAGGAATAAGACTTTTGAATATAAACTTTAACTAGAAAATCTATGCGAAGAAGGAGCATAACACTGTGAAGATACAAAACAGAGTTATGGAGAATGTTGCCCCTGATGCTGCAGTTGATGACAAAGGTGCATTCCAAGTTTTAGGTGAATAACTTTTGTAGTTTTGAAGTTATAAGACTTTTGAATAAAAACTTTAACAAGAAAATGTATGTAAAAAAGGGGCATAACTCTGTCAAAATACAAAATAGAGTTGTAGGGAATGTTGCCCTTGATACTGGAGTTGATGACAAAGGTATATTCCAAGTTTCAAGTGAATAACATAATAGTTTTGAAGTAACGAAATGTTTGAATATAAACTTTAACCAGAAAATCTATGTGAAAAAAGGGCGTAACTCTGTCAAAATACAAAACCGAGTTATGGGGAATGTTGCCCCTGATACTAGAGTTGATGACAAAGGTAAATTCTAAGTTTAAAG